>CM035441.1:12975379-13315379 GCA_020310875.1 Ceratopteris richardii
ACTTCTTCAATGCGTGATGCTGCTGCAACAAAATCATTGAGGGTTGCATCCAATCTAAGAGACTCACGTAGCTTCTGCTGAGATGACCTGGGCAGAGCTTTTTCTATCCGTTTTTTAACCAAGAAGTCACCTGGAGCATGTGGCAGACGTGCAACAAGTGCTTTTGTTCTAGTGTGAAGTTCATGAAAGGATTCACCTGATCTTAGCCTTACATTCTCGAGCTGGTCTAGAGCTCTTTCGGAGCAGTCACTAGGTCGAAATGTCTGTGAGAATGCCATCTTTAGAGCCTCCCATGTACCTTTGTCAGCAAGTCCTTCCAATGTCCACAGCATAAGGAGATGAATCTCCTCACATGATCATCAGCATCCTCATAAGCTTGTCCGTTGAAGGTAGGGAACTTGATATTGAGTCTGGAGAGTAAATGAGAGAGATCCTCCATTTGCACTTGTGTTTCCTCTGACGTATCTGAGGAGAAGTCTAAGGTTCTCTTATGCTTCTCCTTTGACAATGGTGTCGCACCAAAATCGCTAGATAAATTCAATGAGGGGGAGGTAGGTTCACTAGTCGAAGATATAGCTGACTTGTTAAGGCTCCTTCGTACACGAAGAGGCTCCTTATCTCCTCGCGTATGGGTCATGTACCTACTTGCAAAAGATAATGAAAAAGAGGACTATTTACTATCCTCAAGGCCTCTCACAGAAATGCAAGTGTCCCACCGTGCGTGCCAAACTGTAGAGGAGGTACTGGGGTATCTATTTTTAACAAGAGCATGAAGCAAGCACTCCAGTACTTCACCTACTCAAGGGAGGTTCTCCTTAGGGAAATATACCCTTTAACACTTCTGTGAACAGGCAGATATCAATGATTGCACAGAGTTGTGAATACTCAAGAAAATATTAATGACAATTGACAATGAAGGAAGACCAATCAGTCCTTAGTTCAAACGGATGATTACAACATAGGCAAGAGAAATGCTCTAAAGTTGATGCTCTGGTCTAGCATGCCACTCCAGAAATAAACACATTCATTACAAGAGATTCTTCCAATCCATACAATGAACACAGGTACATGCAGATTAGCCCTGATCAATACAAAGTCTGAAGAATTGCTATAAGGAAAAGAGCATAAAATTACCACTAACTCACACTAAAAGATAAGGCCAGGCCACTCTCTTCACACTATAGTGCTATTAGCCCTCCAATCGGAAGCCCACGCTCTGTATCCACACCACAGAGTGACTTCCTACAGTAGGCTTATGACCACAGAGTGCAAAGAGACGACCCCTATACGCATGTAAGAATATGGGTGTGTCAATGTATATCAAATGATCACAACTCCATTGCTTTTATAGGCTCGAATAGGCCAAGAGGGCCTTGCCGATTCCTCACGCCCACTGATCATGCGCCGGTTGATTGCCCAAATTGGGGGGTAGATCAATTATGCCACTTGATTTTGAATTGGATCCTCAAAAAATAGGCAGTCGTCATGAATGGTTGGCGGCAATAGTCATGGCTCCACTTTTACTTTTACTCTTACACTTTTACTATTCGCTTTTGCATCCAAACTGAGGTCCTCATTTTGTGCCACCTGTGATTTTCGAATGATCCTGAGAGGCACATCCTTCACATAATTTTGTAGTAGCTTTTGACCCTTCTACTTTGAGTAAGAGGGATGGTGGGTGGTGAGGGTGGAGTGGTGAGAAGTTGTGAGGGGTGCGGGAGGTTGTGGCTGGAGGGTGGTGGGGGGGTGTGGGAGGTTGTGGGTTTGCGGGGGGTTGTGGAGGGGTGTGGGAGGTTGTGGGTTTCTAGGGTTTGTGGGGGGTTGTGGGGGGAGCGGAGGGGTGTGGTGGAGATGGTAGTAGGAGTGGGTGTTCTACTTTGCTCCCATCGCAATCATTGCCTTCAGTGTCTTTTTCTTGTTCCTTTTCATCCATGCCATTAGCAACCAATTCATCTTTCTTTCTATCCTCTGCCTCTACTTTAGCTTCCTCATTAGTGGTTTTCACTGCCTGAACAATAGGCTTAACACCCCTAGGAACCTTTGAGATCTTTTCAGGGTTTCAACCAAGTATTGCAGATATTGCTCATCCCTATCCAATATGTTCAGGGTGCAATTGCTTGCGCATTTTTGAATGCATAACTAACATTCCAAAATGTCTTGCTCTTTTCAAGGTCAACACTTCGACAAACCAAACATTCAAAGGACCCCAATTTGCACTTCTCTATGTAAAGATTACGGAGCTCTGCATGTTCTTTAAACAAATTATTAAACAATTTAAATGACTTGGATTTAGCTTCTTTCTCTTCTTTGGGAGATCCCTGTGATTCGGTATTCATAGAAATCGTTTCAGCCTCCTTTTCATCCTCTGCTTTCACATCTGCCGCTGCTTCATTCTTCTATAATCTCAGTTTCTATCTCTTTATTCTAGGAAATACCAAGGAACTCACTCACACCCTTGCAAAAACTTTCTTTGCATCTCTAAACCTGCCTCGAGAGCCTCGGAGGCTGCAAGTGGGGGTGGTCGTAGAGATAGCAAGAGGGGAGAGGATGGGACGGCGGGGGTAGTAGGAGCAGCAGGCAGGATGGGGTGGCTCTGCGGGGTGGTGACAGAAGGAGAGCTGTGGGGGGGGGGGCTGCCGGGGATGGTGGGGAGTGGCGCGGGGGGGGGGGGGGGGGGGAGTGGGGTGGCGGGCTGTGGGGGGGAAGTGGGGTGGGGGCTGCGGGAGATGGTGGGGGTCGGGGCTAGTGGGGTGGGGTGCATGGGCAGACAGGAGGAGAGAGAGGAGGGGAGAGAGAGAGAGAGAGAGAGAGAGAGAGAGAGAGAGAGAGAGAGAGAGAGAGAGAGAGAGAGACAGAGAGAGAGAGAGAGAGAGACAGAGAGAGATAGAGAGAGAGAGAGAGAGAGAGAGAGAGAAGGGTAGGAAGCGCGCGGGGGGAAGTGGGGTGGCGAGCTGCGGTGGGGAGTGGGTTGGGGGCTGCGAGAGATGGTGGGGGAGGGGTCAGCGGGGTCAGCGAGGGGTGGGGAGGCAGGGGAAGAGAGAGAGAGAGAGAGAGAGAGAGAGAGAGAGAGAGAGAGAGAGAGAGAGAGAGAGAGAGAGAGAGAGAGAGAGAGAGAGAGAGAGAGAGAGAGAGAGAGAGAGAGAGAGACGGAGAGAGAGAGAGACACAGATTGAGAGAGAGGGGAGAAAGAATGGGGCGTGGGGGCCTGAGGGGCGGGGTGGTGTGGGGTCAGCGGGGGGTGAGGGGGTCAATGGGGGGAGACGGGGAAAGAGAGAGAGAGGGAAAGAGAAAGAGAGAGAGAGAGAGAGAGAGAGAGAGAGAGAGAGAGAGAGAGAGAGAGAGAGAGAGAGAGAGAGAGAGAGAGAGAGAGGGAGAAAGGGGGGGCACGTGGGGGGCTGAGGGAGAGGGAGGGGAGGGGTCAGGAGGGTCAGCGGGGGGTGGGGAGGCTGGGGGGGAGAGAGAGAGAGAGAGAGAGAGAGAGAGAGAGAGAGAGAGAGAGAGAGAGAGAGAGAGAGAGAGAGAGAGAGAGAGAGAGAGAGAGAGAGAGAGAGAGAGAGAGGCGAGAGAGAGAGGGAGAAAGGGGGGGGGTGCGGGGGGTAGAGGGGCGGGGTGGTGTGGGGTCAGCGGGGGTGAGGGACGGGGTCAACGGGGGGAGGCGAGGAAAGAGAGAGAGAGAGGGAGAGTGAAAGCGAGAGGTAGAGAGAGAGAGAGAGGGAGAAAGGGAGGGCACGCACAGGGCTGAGGGAGAGGCAGGGAAGGGCTCAACGGGGTCAGTGCGGGGTGGGGAGGCGGGCAGAGAGAGCGAGAGAGAGAGAGAGAGAGAGAGAGAGAGAGAGAGAGAGAGAGAGAGAGAGAGAGAGAGAGAGAGAGAGAGAGAGAGAGAGAGAGAGAGAGAGAGAGAGAGAGAGAGCAAGAGAGAGAGGGAGGGAGAAAGGGGGGTGCGGGGGGCTGAGGGGCGGTGTGGTGTGGGGTCTGCGAGGGGTGAGGGGTGGGGTCAACGGGGGGAGGTGGGGGAAGAGAGAGAGAGAGAGGGAGAGAGAAAGAGAAAGAGAGAGAGAGAGAGAGAGAGAGAGAGAGAGAGAGAGAGAGAGAGAGAGAGAGAGAGAGAGAGAGAGAGAGAGAGAGAGAGAGAGAGAGAGAGAGAGAGAGAGAGAGAGAGAGCTGGCGGGTGGTGGGAATGGCGAGGTGAGGGGGCTGGTGGGTAGAGGGGATGGCGGGTGGTGGAAATGGTGGGGTGAGGGGGCTGGCGGAGAGGGGATGGCGGGATTGAGGGGGCTGGCGAGTGGAGGGGATGGCGGGGTGAGAGAGAGAGAGAGAGAAAGGAGGGTTGGGGAAAGAGAGAGAGAGAGGAGCTTCCCGTGTTCTGCTAATCACTCATTTCTCCAAATAGAGAGTGGCAGTAAAATTCTTCTCTGCATCTATAGCTCTGTGCCCCTTTAGCTTCAACTCTCATCTCCCAAAAGATAATTAGAGAATAAGGAAGAAGTGCCCAAGCTCATGTGCCCTCTCTTAGTGAGCGAATTTGGTGCTTTCAGAAGATCATCACCATCTCCTGCTTCGAGTAGTATACACACTTCTACAGAGGGAAAAACTTCCGTGATACAAAGACCAAGTACCATTCTTCATTATAGCACCATATTGAGATTGCATAGCACTCATCAAATTTTTTGAATTCTGTGCTTCATCAAACGAAAGAGGCTCATTCTCATTACAGAGACTAGATGCAGCCATAGCATAGCAATCTGATGCAAAAGAGGCACTATGAGAGCATGATCGAGTACGATATGACAGAGGTGCATCTAATTTGTTGTCACGCAAGGTCTGCACCAGCCATTTTGACATAGTTCTTGCCTGCTCAATATCAACTCTCTCATCAATAAGTGCATCATGTACATCTGCATCAGAAATGGATTTATCTGCATCATCACATGAAACCTGCAAAGGTTGAGAAGTTGCCTCATTAGGACCAGCACTAGACTGTCCACGTGTAAAAAGAGGTAGCAAAGTATCATACATGTCTTTTGGAGCTAACAGATGTCTCCTTAGTACATGAAAGCAATCACTGAATAGCATCTTTCACAAAAAACAACATCATGACTAACCAGAATGCGTTTAGTCTATGGATGATATAGACTATAGCCTTTACTTTTAGAACTATACCCAACAAAAATACATTTTACTGCTTTACAATCCAATTTTCTGCGATGTTGTTCAGGCACTAATGCAGATGCCAAACAACAAAAAACACACAGCTGAGCAAGAGATGGCTTGCAGTCATGCCAAGCCTCATATGGAGTGATAGAGTGCAGTGCTGTCGTAGAGATTTACATCTCTACATATCCAGTGTTTGAATAATCCAACCTAAAGAATGATTTTTACTGAGAATGTTGCAGATATATTTACCAAAGCATTGACTAGAGATAGTCATGAGAAGATTTGCGGATTACTGAAGATTGTACCATTGTGATATTGAAGGGAGGATTATTGGAGTCAATGTCCAATTGTCAAGTCAGCAGATCACTTGCTCATCATATTATGTGTTAGCAGAAGGCATATGAAACCCATGTTTAATTGTTTCAAGTGAACCTGAATCTTCATAGTGTGAAACCATTCTTTAGAAACTAAAAGAAAACAAAACAAAAGTGAAAGCGAACGTTCCATATCAAAATACTTTCGCTATTTTAAGTAAAACGCTTGGTTTATAAATCAATCGCTATTCTTCAACCGAAAAGCGAACTCAAACTTATGCAATGGAAGTTATCTGAAAAGCTAATGAAATAGCGAAAGCTATTTTTGAGAAGAAAAAGCTGATTTTACGTGATTTTTTTGCTATGGCTTTTGGGAGGATGAAAATACTATATAAGAGGCTCTTAGCTTCATTGTCAAATCATCTAATATAAACTTGAAGATTATCAGAAGATCAAGGCTAGGAGTTCTTGGAGGCCACTTTGGAAGAGGAGTTGTAGGAGGAGTTCTCACACTCTTGAGGAGTGTTGGTCCACATCTTGGTGTACCGAGGTTCTGCTCACATGATTGAGGAGGACATTATGATCTATGATGTTTTGGTAACTTGTAATTTGTTTCCGTTATCTACATTATATTTATATGAACACATTATTATGAATTAATTGACTCTCCAATTTCCTCACATCTCTCTTGTTTCCAAACTCTCTTATGATGTTGATGATTTGTACGAGTGATTTGATTTATGGTCTCATCTGATTATCTGTGAGCGTCTATATTTCAACTCTACCTCTTAACTTTCCCAAAGCACCCTGCGTGTACCATCTATTTGGAACACTAGCAGTTGGCCTGATCCACCCAACTGAGCCCTTCACGACACGTGAACCCAACGTGAAATAGTTCCACGGCATTTGGAAATTAGAAGGTACGATATCAAGCTCAATTCGAGGTACGCATATTTTACTTTTACGTTGATTATATTAGTGAACAATGGGCAAAAAGGGTGTTGCAAAACACACCGCACAAGACATAGGTTCTAGTGTGGAAACATTAATTGAAAAAAAGTCTCTAGAATATAATGAACAATTCAAAGATATGGAGTCACGAATAATTGCATCCATAGATGAGAAACTTTCCTCAAAAATAGAGCCATTAAAGTCATATATCTCAATGATGACTTCAATATTGGGAAAAGCTACTGAATTTATTAAATCATTAACCATACAATTTAATCAAGAATTTGGGAATTTAGAAGGATTTGTTCACTAATGAACTTTCAAATTTGATAGAGAATATGGAAAATCTATCTTTTCATGTGAAAGAACTTGCAACATCAGAAAGTATTATCTGTGAAATTTCAAGTTTAAAAGAAAATATTGAAAATTTAACCAATCAATTAAAAGAAATTACCACATGTAAGTGTAAATATGATCGTCAAGTACAAAGTTTGTCTACTCAAGTTTTTGATAAAACATATTCATCTGACCATAGAAGATCTACCCCTAAGGCCACATATAGAAGATTAAATAGACCTATAAGATGCTTTTGGTGTGATCAATTTGGCCATATGTTTTGGAATTGTTATGTGTATGAGAATGCTTGTAGACTTAAATTGGTCACTGAAGTTGATAAGAAAATTTGTAAATACCATGATCATTCAACTTTGCACTTGAACTAAGAAAGAGGTGGAATTAAAGAATATTTTGATCAAACAAAAACTAAGCCAAAATCATTTAGAAAACAATGGAAACCAAAGAAATATGATGATACAAAATCTTTTGAACAAGAAACTATGATGAAAATTGAGAATCAAGTTAAATGTTTTGAAGAAAAGAAAATTGAACAAATCAAGTTGGATAAACAAAAAGTTGAAAAAATTTTGCAAGAAAGATTGGAAGAGGAGCAAGAATATGAAAATTCGATACAATTGAAAAAGAAACATGATGAATATTATGTAATATGTGATCCAAAGTTTCTAGAAAATGACAAATTATTTAATCAAGAAAAGGTTAAGAATTTGAAAATTCAATTGAGCAATGAGATTAACGATGAACAAAATAGTCAAAGTGAACAAGAAAATATCAATGAAATTGATGGGAGTACAAACAATGATAATAGTATTAAAGAAAAAAAAAACAATGGATTAAAGATGCTATCAAACAAATTGAACAAAATATTAAAAATTCATCAAAGTCTTCTAAACCTTTATCTTTGTAGAAAAGAACAGGTTGAAGATGATCCGTGATGAACAAGTGCTTATGATTGAAGATGATCCATTGAAGATGAACCATGAAGAGATCCAAAGATGTGATATTATAGTAAGGATGAATTGTAAAAACATGTTGTTTTTTATACTAACTTTGATATTTTATGAGATAGGAACATGCTTCTTCAAAATTATCTTTGATGATAATTATGCTCGAGATTATTGAGAGTGTTTGAGTGAATTGAGAGAGTTATTTGATTCAGGAGTGAGAATTGAGAGTGTTGATTTTAATGCATTTTAGTCTTCTTTTCTTACTCTCCATTATTTGCACCATATTGAGTCTATTTTGCATTCAGAGTAAGCATAAACCAATGTACATACACACATGTTTATTTCTTTAGCCTGCACAATCTACTTGCACTTGTAAGCAAATTAAAAAATGATGACATCCAATTGAAAAAAAAACAGATATCAAAAATTCTGAAGAACCTCATCATCAACTTCCTCTTACCTACCTTTTGCACCATGATTTTGGAACAATGCAATTAAAGTATGCATGATAGGGTCTCATTACATGACCTTGCATCAAGGCAAGTGCATGGGAAGATAAAACATGTGCCTATGCAAGGCCATATAATGTAGCCCTATCAATTGCATACTTTGGAAATGCATGGTTAAAATATGCTGCAAAAGATAAGGTAATTGGCATTTGTAGACGAAGCATGTGCTCTAACTTTCATACATTCCATGTTTTTATACATAAATCCTTTGCATCACTCAAAGTGCATGGGTAAGGCTCAAAACGTGCCTTGATGCAAGGTCATGTAATGAGACCCTATCATGCATACTTTAGGTGCATAAGTAAATAAACATGGTGCAAGTATCAGGGTAAAAGGCATTTGATGATGAAACTTGTGCGCTCACTCACATACATATCAATGTGTATATACATCAATCCTTACAATCACTCAAAGTGCATAGGTAAAGCTCAAAACTATGCCTTGATGCAAGGTCATGTAATGAGACTCTATCATCATACTTTAAGTGCATTGTCCCAAAATCATGATGCAAAAGGTAGGTAAGAGGAAGTCGATGATGAGGTTCTTCAGAATTTTTTATATCGGCTTTTTAAATTGGATGTTATCCTTTTTTAATTTGTTTACAGGTGCAAGTAGATTGTGTAGGCTAAAGAAGTAAACATGTGTGTATATACATTGGTTTATGCATACTCTGAGTGCAAAATAGACTCAATATGGTGCAAATAATGGAGAGTAAGAAAAGAAGACTAAAAATGCATTAAAGTCAACACTCAATTCTCACTCTTCAATCAAATATTTCTTTCAAATCACTCAAACACTCTCAATAATCTCGAGCATCATTATCATCAAAGATAATTTTGAAGAAGCATGTACCTGTCTCATAAAAAACATCAAAGTTAGTATCAAAAAACATGCTTTATAATTCATCCTTACTACAATTTCTCTCATGATATTGTATCTATGGATCTCTTCATGGTTCATCTTCAATCATAAGCACCTATTCATCATGGATCATCTTCAACCTGTTCTTTTCTGCAAAGATAAAGGTTTAGAAGACTTTGATGAATTTTTAATATTTTGTTCGATTTGTTTGATAGCATCTTTAATCCATTGTTTTTCCTTTTCTTTAATATTTTGAGCATTGCTTGTACTCTCATCAATTTCATTGATATCTTCATCTTCACTTTGATTAGTTTGGTCATTGTTAATATGCTGACTCAATTGAACTTTCAAATTCTTAACCTTTTCTTGATCAAATAGTTTATCATTTTCTAAAAACTTTGGATCACATAGTACATAATATTTGTCATGTTTCTTTTTGAATTGTATAGACTTTTCAAATTCTTGCTCATTATCTTCCAATCTTTCTTGTAAAATTTGTTCAACTTTTTGTTTATCCAACTTTATTTGTTCACTTTTCTTTTCTTCAAAACATTTAACTTGATTCTCAATTTTCATCATAGTTTCTTGTTCAGAAGACTTCTTGTCATTGTATCTCTTTGGTTTCCATTGTTTTCTAAATGATCTTGGCTTAGATTTTGTTTGATCAAAATATTCTTTAATTCAATGTCTTCCTAAGTTCAAGTGCAAAGTCGAGTGATCATGGTATTTACAAATTTTCTTATCAACTTCAGTGACTATTAAGTCTACAAGCATTCTCATATGCATTACAATTCCAAAACATATGACCAAATTGATCACACCAAAAGCATCTTACAGGTTGATTTAATCTTCTATGACTAGCTCTAGGGATGGATCTTCTATGGTCAGATGAATATTTTTTATCAAAAATTTGAGTAGACAAACTTTGTACTTGATGATCATATTTACACTTACATGTGGTAATTTCTTTTACTTGATTGGTTAGATTTTCAATATTTTCTTTTAAACTTGAAATTTCACAAATATTACTTTCTGATGTTGCAAGTTCTCTCACATGAGTAGATAGATTTTCCATACTCTCTATCAAATTTGAAAGTTCATAGTGAACAGTTCCTTCTAAATTCTTAAATTCTTGATTAAATTGTATATTTATCGATTTCGTAAGTTCAGTAGCTTTTCCCAATATTGAAGTCATCATTGAGATACATGAAGTTAATGGCTCGATTTTTGAGGAAAGTTTCTCATCTATGGATGCAATTATTCGTGACTCCATATCTTTGAATTGTTCATCATATTCTGGAGACTTTTTTTCAATTAATGTTTCCACACTAGAACCTATGTCTTGTGTGGTGTGTTTTGCAACACCCTTTTTGCCCATTGTTCACTAATATAATCAATGTAAAAGTAAAATATTTGTACCTGGAATTGAGCTTGATATCGTACCTTCTAATTGCCAAATGACGTGGAACAGTTTCACGTCGGGTTCAAATGTCGAGAAGGGCTCAGTTGGGTGGATCAGGCCAACTGCTAGTGTTCCAAATAGATGGTACACGGAGGGTGCTTCGGGCAACTTAAGAGGTAGAGTTCAAATATAGATACTCACAGATACTCAGATGAGAACATAAATCAAATCACACGTAAAATTCAATTCACTCGTACAAATCATCAACATCATAAGAGAGTTTGGAAACGAGAGAGATGAGGAAATTGGAGAGTCAATTAATTCATAATAATGTGTTCGTACAAATTCAATGCAGATAATGAAAACAAATACAAATTACCAAATCATCATTGATCATGATGTCCTCCTCATGCGAGCAGAACCTCCGCACCAAGATGTGGACCAACACTCCTCCAAGAGTGCGAGAACTCCTCCTCCAACTCCTCCTCCAAGAGCTTCAGATAAATCAGATGATGGAAGATGATGTTACAATGAGGCCAAGACCTCTTTATATAGTATTCCAATCTCTCCAAAAGCCAACAACGATCGCAAAAAGCTCATCGTAAAACTATTACGATCGCAAAATCATTCGTTATCACTAAAACAGTTCGCGAATCTTGTTTCCCAAAAGCTAAAAGTAGTTTTCCGTGCTGCAGGGAATCGAACGTAGGTGGGTGGTTGGAGAGATCATGCGTGTAGCCAATCTGCCCACATCCTTCTCTTCTAGAGAATGCTATAAATTTTAATAGAAAATCTTTTAAGGAGTTTTGGATGGATCCTTTGAGGATCATTTTTCAACCAAATACCGAATGCTATAAATTTTAATAGAAAATCTTTTAAGGAGTTTTGGATGGATCCTTTGAGGATCATTTTTCAACCAAATACCACAGTGTTATATACCGTTGGAAAGCTCTCGACCAGTACTTTCTAATGGTGCAAAAATAATCTTTATAATTTTGGATCAATGTTTGACCAACTAAGTACCAAGATTTTGAATGTTGATTGCCTTTCTTGTTATGATGATTTTGCATTTAAATTGGACCTGAAAATGGGTTTGACTTTGGAGTATTGTAGAGATGGAATCTCTACGACAGCGCTTTAGTGGGACACCTATTCAGTACATAGCGTGTATACATGACAACCTCAACCCAGAAACTATGTGGTAAAGCCTGACTCTTGACCATAGATCTTGCAATCTCCATGAGTGACCTATTCTTTCGTTCAGTAATTCCATTCTGTTGAGGTGTATACGCCACTTTACACTAGTGTTTTATCACAAGTTCAGCCAGAAATTTATTAAAATCAGAAACCATATACCCCCCCCCCCCCCCCCCCGATTAGAATGGAGGGTGCCCATTTTACATGCTGATAGATTTTCAACCAAAACCAAAAATTGTTTGAAGCACATGAACACTTCGGACTTTGCCTTCAATGGATATACCCATAGTAAAGAGGACACCATTTCAAATTTCTACTGTGTAGCAAACTAGCAAAATAAAGATGACCAAAGCATGCATGCCAAAGCTTTGCATCTGACATAGCCTGAGAATCATTTACTGCACATGCCAAATCATTTACAGATCTTTTATAGTCTATGAACTTATATAGCCCATGACATAAAATGCTCAAAGAAATAATCACATCGCCATTTGACAGATCATGAATTGTACACCTGTCATCAACAAATTTCACAACCAAGCCAATCTTGGCTAACGCAAAAAGTGATAACAGGTTCTTCTTGATCCCTGGCGCAAATAAAGCATTTGACAAAGTGAAAGAACTACCATCAGCAGTAGTCAAAATGATCTTACCAACTCCCATAACACGATAAGAGGAGTTGTTGGCACATGTAACAGTATTCCTTGTAGGGGCAGGCTCGAGTGAAGAGAAGAAACTGCGCTGCGAGGTAATATGTTTGGTCGCCCCACTCTCAAAATAGCAAACATCTAAGTTTATTGCAGACATGCACTGCTCATGAGAAGATGGGTCAAAAGTACAGACAGTAGTAAACGCCCATTCTTCTTCTTGCACAAGATTAGCAAACTCTGTTTTTGGTGTAGAGGCCTCTGCAACAACCATTCCTGCCTCTTTCTTCTTTGCCTCTTTAGCAGTGAGTTTTGGACAATTCTATATGATATGATCATTCCCTTTACAGTACTTACAAAACAATTTCTTCTTTTGTGATTTCTTCTCATCTTTATCTTCCTTCCTTGAATGTGCAGAATTAGCAGGTTTCTGCTTACTAGTTGAAGAGCTCCATTTTCCTTTGCCCTTCTCACTACCCAAGAAATCTTGATCTGCAACTCGCATAATGGACCTGTTCTACCTGGACTGATCTTCCTGCAACAGAACAGAGACTAACTCCTCAAATGATAAGGCATTTGGATTGCCGTTCATCATCAATCAAAGAGTAGAAGCAAAATTTTGATATGAATTAGGAAGACCATTCAGAACGGTCTACACAAGTGAGCTATCTCGTATAACCTCATCAGTAGAGATCAAATGTTCCTTCAAGTTTTTGATCTTTCTTAGGAAACTGTCCATAGAATCACCTTCATTCATGTGCTCACTCTCCAACTGTTTTCGAAGGTAAGCAACATGATCCTCATTCCTAGCTTAGTACAATGTGGTAAGTGTATCTCAAGCATCCTTAGCTGTTCTACAAGAGCGAATGTGAGGAATAATGGCACGTTTGACAGACAAAGCTATCAATGCATGTGCCTCGACATCTCTGCCATCCCAGCAAATCTCCTCTGCATTAGGTGCATCCGAAACCGAAGCATGAATAGGAATATGCAGAATATCATCATCTTTGACACCTTCTACATCAACTTCAGTACTTGTAGTTGTAACAGTTGCAGGTGTGATAGGACGTTTTTCGACACCCTACACAATGTTCCACAATTCTTTTGCAACCAACACATGTCGAATCATATAAGCCCATAACGGGTAGTTGGTACCATCCAACTTATCCTCAACAACCAACATACGGAATACATCACTGCTTTCAGCCATGGCCGGTGACTAAAATACCTTGATGCAGAAAATTGATTGTATGTCAAAAAGTTGAACAAAACGGCCCAGATGAATTTTGCTAGACCTGTAGCAGACTTCGAGACGCTTATATTGGCGAACAAAAACTAATATATACCTTTGGTACAAAAAGACAAAATAGCCTACATAAGCACCACGATAGTGCATTCGGAGGCTGAAAACACGCTGAGTATGCTCACCAAAATTTGTGCGATTTTGAGACTGCAACGGAAGGAGTGTCGATGGCGCCCTAGATGAAGCGACAACCTGCTCTGATACCAATTGTTGGATTTAGACGTTTGCGGAAGCACGCGAACAACACAAGGAAGAAGAAGAAGCTTGGAGGACAACACACAATACTGAATGTATTACTAGAGAATGTACAAAGATAAGTAGCCCATTAGGGCAATAGGTGTATATACAAGCGGGGAAAAAAAAACCTCCTAAAGAGGGAAAAAAGTGCCCCGATGGTCCTAGAGTGTTCACACACATCACTAGCTAAATATATCAACAAGCCTAGGGGTCATATCAATGTCAAGTGGGACCCGCATGTTCGTGTGGAAATTGATGTAGATAGTCCCATAATGTCTTCATTAAAAATCCAAGATTCGAAAGGAAATTGTCTTCATGAACAACAAATTCTTTACAAGAATTTACCTAACGTATGTTTTAAGTGCAATAAGCAAGGGCATTGGGTCCGGTATTGTCCTCTCCTCTCCAAAATCAACTAAGGCAAAAAGTGGATGATCAAATTAACCCAAGAGGTAATGATGGTCCTTCCATCAAGAAAGCTCAAGGTAAGCAAATTAGTAAAAAAGATAAAAGCTGGATAAATACTTATGATGCCCTCTTGGAAGATATTTCTCACCCTCTTCTTGATTCAAATAAAGGACACGATATTTTTCATTTGAGTGCAGATGATAATGGTGGGAAAGAAATAATAGACAAGCATAATGATTTGAATCCCCCTGATCCAGACACTCGAGAAGATACAGATGGTTGGACCACTATGACTTCCAAAAGGAAATCTAATCCTATAGCACCATAGAATCATGTCCAAAGTGAAAAATTAATTGTCCTGGAGACTTATATTCTGACTTCTAGAGATGATCACAGAATTGTAGTGGAGCTCTCCAATGTGGACGGCAATGAAATCAACCTTTCTACAAAATGGTGGTAATGTCTTTGATGACCTCGCTCTATGTCAGAAAGAAAACTTGGTGCCAATTGGCTAGAAGGTCTCTAGATCTAGGAAAAAAGATGGTATTACCAAACCCAAGAGGAAGGATATACTAAAGATTTTTGTGTCTTTGAATAAGCTTACTAAGAATATAAAAAAATGCTCTTGTCCTTCTTAAGTTTTCTATTATTTATAAGTTGTTTTTCAACGAATAGTCTAAAATTTTTCACTCTTAATATTAAAGGGCACTTGGACCTTGGTAGAGGTAATTGTGTCAACAAGTGGCTTTTTGACAAATCATTTTTGCTTGATTTTGTTTGTATTCAAGAATTACAAATCTCTGGTTGTAAGCTTCAATTGCATCTGAATAGCTTGTTCAATAAGCATAGTTGGCATGTCGCTTCCCACCCCCATCGTAGGGGGGGGGCTACGTTAGGTCTTGTCCTACTGTAGCACCGCACGATTCTCTCTCTCTCTCTCTCTCTCTATTCCCACCCACAACCTCCCACACCCCTCCACAACCCCCCACAACCTCCACAACCTCTCACCCACAACCTCCCACACCCCTCCACAACCCCCCATGGCCTCTCACCCACAACCTCCCACACCCCTCCACAATCCCCCACAACGTCCCCCTATTCCCACCCACAACCTCCCACACCCCTCCACAACCGCCCACAACCTCTCACCCGCAACCTCCCACACTCCTCCACAACCCCCCACAACCTCCCACACCCCTCCATAACCCTCCACAACCCCCCACGATGTCTCACTCACAACCTCCCACACCCCTCCACAACCCCCACAACCTCTCACCTGCAATATCCCACACCCCTGCACAACACCCCATAACCTCCACAACCTCTCACCCACAACCTCCCCCTATTCCCACCCACAACCTCCCACACCCCTCCACAACCCCCAACAACCCCCACAACCTCCACAAGCTCCAATGGCCTCATTATATTAAGGTTGTGTACTCATCAGTGTCATTTGCTTTATGGAAAAAGAAGGTTTGCGGTCAACTTTTCAAAAGGATTTTGCCGCTACGCTTCGTAGGAATCGAACCTTGATCTATACGTTGGAGGTGGATGGACTACCCAAAGCACTTGGTGACCTTTTTTGCATGGAGATATAAGAGAAGATGGAGTAGACAAAGTTCGTACGAGCTTTGGATGGATATTTTGAGGATCATTTTTCAACCAAACACTATAGTGTTATATATCATTGGAAAGCTCTCAACGAGTACTTTCCAATGGTGCAATAATATTTTTTTTAATTCTTGGATCAATTTTTGACCAACCATGACTTCTCCCACCCCTCCCCCCACAACCTTCCACACCCCCCACAACCTCCTCAACCTCCCCCTATTTCCACCCACAACCTCCCACACCCCAAAACCCCCACAACCTCCCACACTCCCCACAACCTCCCCCTATTCCCACCCACAACCTCCTACACCCCTCACAACTTCCCACCACTCCACCCACCATCCCTCTTACTCAATATGTAAGGGTCAAAAGCTACTACGATCGTAGACTACTATAATGAAGGCTTATAGCGCATCCTTATCCTTGTGTTGTAGTAAATTCAAGAGTTTTACTTCTAAGATCTAACAATAAACATCTTACACAGAAAGATTTGCCAATGTTGTCGTTAAAGACATCAGACGTATTTCAGATATAAACTCCAGAGCTGGGTCAGAAATCAATAGCCGACATTAATTCCTGGAGTATTTTAAAATCCCAAAAGATGACATCTATTGTGTATTCGCTTATGATCGGATATGTTCACTTCTATGGATCTGTATCTGAGTCGATTGAGCACTACTCTCACAGCAACAAGGATATGAATAATGGCCTCTGTAGAGGAGGTACTGGGGTATCCACTTTTATAGAAAACAAACACTTCCAGTACGTCACCTACTCAAGGGGGGTTCTCCTTAGGGAAGTATACCCTTTAACATTTTTGTGAGCAGGTGGACAACAAGAATTGTACAGAATGGTAAATACTTCAGAAAATATGGACAACCAATAACCAATGAAGACTGTACTCTGCCTGATTCAAACCAGATGACTACAAAGTTGGGCGAATGATAGATGATGCTCCCAAGTGTAAACTTAGGACTAACAAGCCACCAGCTTAGGGCTAACAAACCACCTTAATAGTAAACACACCAATACAAAAGTTTATCCTATCCGCATAAGGACCACTGATATGCAGACTAACTCAGATCAATACAAGTGGTAAGATCTTCTCAAGAGAATAGAACGCAATCAACCACACTGACTCGCGGAAAGAAGAAGAGTCCAAGCTACTCTTTTACACTATAGTGCTCATAGCCCTTCACTGAGAAGCCTCCCCTCTGTATACACAACAGAGTAGCTCCCACAGTAGACTTGAAACCACCAAGTGCAAGAGAGGTCTTCTGCACAAACTTGTACATGTACTCCAGTGTGTGTCGTCGTAACCCAAATGAGCACAAATCCTTTGATTTTATAGGCCCCAATAGGCCAAGGGAGCCTTGCCGAATCTTCACGTCCACTGATCATGCGCCGGTTGAATGCCCAAAATTGGAGAGTAGGTCAAATATTCCCTTGATTTGAATTGGATCCCCAAAGATAGGTAGTCGCCGTGAATGGTTGGCGGCCACTTTTACTCTTGACAATACACTTTTACCATTGCACCTGCCATCTTTGTCTTGAGCCTTCTACTGCCCGCATGATGTGCGAGACCCAATCTTGCTTTTGATTCATTGTTCTTCTGGACCCATGCTCATCCTGAGAAGAGCTCCTTCATGATTGGCTTAGATGTCATTTTTCTTCTATGCTCTGCATGCTCCTCACAACCCAGTGTTTTCTGACAGGTGTGTGCATGTATGAATATGTGTGTGTAGGTGTATGTGGGCCTATATGTGGGGTGAGAGGGTATGTGTGTGGGGATGCATGTGTGTATGTGTTGGTGTGTGTTTGTGTGAGTATACGTGTATGTATGTGTGGATGTGAGTGAGCATGTGTGTGGGTATATTGATATCACTGTGAAAGATCACATAATGCATGTGTGTCCGCATCTAAACCCATATCAGGGGCATCCATATGCGACTTGTTAGTGTGAACACAATTGAGGTGAACACTACATGTGTTTGTGAGCGTGGTATGTGCATGAGTATGGGTGTGGGAGTTCATGTGGGTGTGTGTGTAAGCCGGTGTGTATGCGTGTGTTTGAGGATGCGTGTGAATGTGTGTGCGGGTGAGGAGGGAGTGTGCATGTGCGGGTGAGGAGGGAGTGTGCGGGGGGCGGAGGTGGGTGAGGGGCGGGGGCGGAGGCGGAGTGAGGGGGTGAGTGTGGGCGGGGGCGGAGGCGGAGTGAGGGGGTGAGTGTGGGGGCGGAGGCGGAGTGAGGGGGTGAGTGTGGGCGGGGGCGGAGGTGGGTGAGGGGCGGGGTCAGAGGCGGAGTGAGGGGGTGAGTGTGGGCGGGGGCGGAGGTAGAGTGAGGGCGTGAGTGTGGGCGGGGGCGGAGGCGGAGTGAGGGGGTGAGTGTGGGCGGGGGCGGAGGCGGAGTGAGGGGGTGAGTGTGGGCGGGGGCGGAGGCGGAGTGAGGGGGTGAGTGTGGGCGGGGGTGGAGGCGGAGTGAGGGGGTGAGTGTGGGCGGGGGCGGAGGCGGAGGTGGGTGAGGGGCGGGGGCGGAGGCGGAGTGAGGGGGTGAGTGTGGGCGGGGGCGGAGGCGGAGCGAGGGGGTGAGTGTGGGCGGGGGCGGAGGCGGAGTGAGGGGGTGAGTGTGGGCGGGGGCGGAGGTGGAGGTGGGTGAGGGGTGGGGGCGGAGGCGGAGTGAGGGGGTGAGTGTGGGCGGGGGCGGAGGCGGAGTGAGGGGGTGAGTGTGGGCGGGGGCGGAGGCGGAGTGAGGGGGTGAGTGTGGGCGGGGGCGGGGTGAGTGTGGGCGGGGGCGGAGGCGGAGTGAGGGGGTGAGTGTGGGCGGGGGCGGAGGCGGAGTGAGGGGGTGAGTGTGGGCGGGGGCGGAGGCGGAGGTGGGTGAGGGGCGGGGGCAGAGGCGGAGGTGGGCGGGGGAGGAGAGAGAGAAGGGAGGGGGAGAGAGAGGGGAAGAGAGAGAGGGAGATAGAAAGAGAGGAGAGAGAGAGAAAGAAAAGAGAAAGGGGAAGAGAGAGAGAGGGGAAACGAGGGAGAGAGAGAGAGAGAGAGAGAGAGAGAGAGAGAGAGAGAGAGAGAGAGAGAGAGAGAGAGAGAGAGAGAGAGAGAGAGAGAGAGAGAGAGGGAGAGAGAGAGAGAGAGAGAGAGAGAGAGAGAGAGAGAGAGAGAGAGAGAGAGAGAGAGAGAGAGAGAGAGAGAGAGAGAGAGAGAGAGAGAGAGAGAGAGAGAGAGAGAGAGAGAGAGAGAGAGAGAGAGAGAAGAGAAAGGGGAAGAGAGAGAGAGGGGAAACGAGGGGGAGAGAGAGAGAGAGAGAGAGAGAGAGAGAGAGAGAGAGAGAGAGAGAGAGAGAAAGAGAGAGAAATAGAGAGAGAAAGAGAGATAGATGAGAAAGTGAGAGGCTGGAAAACAAATCAACCGAATTGGAAGCAAATCTGACCGCATCTGAGAGCTTTCCTCCACATCAGAATGCCAAGAGCTCTGACCTCTACAGACCCCCACATCAAGCTTTTGCACTGTCTCAGTGCAATTTCTTCCTTATTCTGCTTATTTCAAGAGATCTAGTTATACTGCAATTACTGAAAAAACATGATATGTACAAAGGGTGTAATGCTTCCATTTTGACCTAGTTCAGATACTTCTTCACCCGGGGGATGTTGACAAGGGGCATCCTTTTACCCTGCAGATCTTCCAGATGCACTGCACCATGTGGCAATACCTTGATAACCTTATATGGTCCTATCCATTTGGGTGCCAATTTAGTTGGAATTGGTGGAATTTGATGCACTAAAACCATGGACCCTTCTTGAACTTCATTGGATCTCAGAAACTTGTCGTGCAATCTCTTGCGCTCTTCTTGTGTCACCAGAAGTTTTTGCATTGCTCCTTCTCTGTATTCTTCTAATGGCACCAATCTCTGAATGGGGGCTTCAATTCCAATGGTTTTGATTTCCATTTCCTTTCTGATAATAAACTCGAATGGTGCCAATGCCTCTTTTCCATATACTAACCGAAATGGAGTTTCGCCTATGGTTCCCCTCTTCGTGGTTCTGAAAGCCCAAATTGCACCAATCAATGCTAGCGGCCAAGAGCTTTGATGATCGAAAGATAATTTGCGAAGCAATCCAATCAAAATCTTATTGGAACTCTCTGCTAGGCCATTTGCCCTGGGGTAGTAGGCACAAGATTTTTTATGGAAGATTTTGTACCTGTCAAATATAAACTGGAGCAATTGATTCACAAAATGTGTGCCCCTATCACTAGTAATTTCCAGTGGGCAACCAAATCTTGAGAAAATACGTTTATACATAAATTTAGCTACTGTTAAAGCCGTGCAGTCCACAGTAGCTTTAGCCTTTATCCATTTAGTGGCATAGCATGTGGCCATCAAAATATACTTTTTTCCTCCAGGTTGACCAGTTGGGCTAATTGGCCCTATGAAATCAAGACCCCATCGTTCAAATGGGAGCCATCCTGTAGATATGACCAATGGTTGGAAATTCAATCTGGTTGGCGCGGGAGCACACCTCTGGCAGATGTGGCATCCTTTAGAAAACTTGATTGCATCCTTGAAAATATGAGGCCACCATAAACCTTTGTGGATGATTCTATGAGCCAATTCTTCCCCCTTTAGATGTCCTTCACTGTGTACAACCTCCAGCAGAAGATTTACCTCCTCTGGATAGACACACCTTCTCAATATATCATCTTGACAGTATTTATATAAATTCCCATTTATAAGAGAATATGCTTTGGTTTTTAGGAGCAATCTTCTCTTTTCTATAGGTGTCAAGTGCTCTGGGATCTTTCCAGTAGTCAGAACATGGAGAATTTCATCATACCAACCAGTCCGAACTGCTACTAGAAAAAGATTGCTATCCACCAATTCATCATTAATACCTGTTGCCTTTTCGCTCATTGCCGTCCTGGACAATTGATCTGCCATGTAGTGCTCTTTCCCTGGCTTAATATGAATATCGAAATCAAATCCTTGAAATAACAATAACCATCGCCAAACCCTTCCAGCTACTCTGGGCTTGTTAATCAGGTACTTCAAAGGTTGATGATCAGTTATGACAATAAAATGCACACCTAAGAGGTAATGCCGGAATTTTTGAAGAGCGAACACGATAGCCAAACCTTCCCTTTCAGTAGTGCTGTAGTTCCTCTCTGCTTTGGTAAGCAATCTGCTAGCATAAACGATAGGTTGGTCTATCTTCTATGATGATGGTTGAGGTAAGACTGCTCCAACTGCATGAAGACTCGCATCTGTATGTACATGGAACTCTAATGACCAATTAGGAACAGTTAAAAGAGGAGCAGTACATAGCCTCAATTTTAATTCGCAAAATGCTTTCTCAGCTTCAGGAGTCCATGAGAAAGGGACATTCTTACTTGTAAGCCTGGACAAAGGCTTAGCTATTTCTGAATACATTCTAATAAATCGTCTATGATATCCTGCATGGCCTAAAAAGCTTTGTACCTCCTTTGGAGTTCGAGGAATCGGCATGGAGAGAATAGCAGTGATCTTTGCCGGATCAACAGTTATCCCTTCTACTGAGACTATGTGGCCAAGAAGAGTACCTTTAGTGACCAAAAAATGACATTTGGCGGGATTTAACTTCAGACCTATTTTGAGACACTGTTCAAAGATTTCTTTCAGATTTCCCAGGTGATTATTGAAATCTTGAACTATTGCTCTCTTATCTGTTCCTGAAAATACTGAGAAATCATCCATAAAAATGCGCAAAAATGAGGTTAGCCATTTTCCCAGTATGAGATACATTGATCTATTAAAGGATGCTGGCGCATTTTTTAAGCCAAAAGCCATACGGGTATAAACATATGTGCCCCATGGAGTAACAAAAGCCGTCTTGTCTCTATCTTCAGGATGAATGGCTATCTGATTGTAGCCACTGAACCCATCAAGAAAACTGTATAGAGAGTGTCCAGCTACTTCTTCAAGCACCTGCTCTGTGAATGGCTGAGGAAAGCCATCTTGGATAGTTACCTTATTCAAGGCACGAAAATCAACGCATACTCTTATTTTGCCGTTTTTCTTTGGTACAATGACCATGGAGGAAAGCCACCGTGAGTGTTCTACAGGAACAATAATGCCTGCCTCTTCCAGTTTTGTTATTTCTAGCTTTACTGCTTCTGCATACTTTGGATTAAGTCGGTAAGGCCTACTTCTTGCAGGTGAAGCTCCTTCCACTAAGGGTATTCGGTGTAATCCAAGCTCCTCTGGTATCCCTGTTAAGTCTTTATAGGACCATGCAAAGACACTTTTATAGGTAAAAAGTAGGGAAGTTACCTTCTACAGTAAAGACGGATAGTGCCATAACCAAGCAGCCAAGTGAACTATCTAAGGATTCTCTTCATCTCCAAGATTTACTTCTTGAACAAACTTTTTAGAATTGGACTCACTTGAAAGTTCATCTCCACTGTATGCAGGAGCAGAGTTCAATTTATGATCCACAATCTGTTCCTTGATCCATCCTAAGGGTATATTTGAGAATGGAAGTTCTTGAAGGTCACAATTATCTTCCTCAGATGCAGGCACAACTTTGTCTCTTTCTGGTCCTGTAAGCATAAAATCATTTGATTCCTCTTGTTTACCTGCCTTCTCTTTACATACCATCGTAGTGGCGCTGAGTGTTGAATTTTGATTATCAGTCTCAATTAGAGGTTTCTGTTCTTCAAGAGGTGCCTGCAAAAGATAAACTTGTCTTCCTTGCTTACTCTTTTCTATATTGTTTAAGTGAAAAACATCAGTTGTTTCCTCTTCCCGACCACCTTGTGTTGCTTCAGCAACATCCTCATTTACCTCACATATCTCTACTGTGCAGCATTCTGCACTTCCCATCATCCAATTTAATAGAGCATCATCTTCTGAAGGCATTACCTGAGTTTCCATTGTATATCCAGTAGCCTTGTTGATGTCTGATCCTTCTTCCAAATGTATCTGTAATTGATTGTTAGTACATGTGGAAATCCATAACTTCTTCTTTCCCCAATCCTGTAGAGCCTTTGCTTGCCTTAACCAAGGCCTTCCCAGGAGTAGAGGGTATGAGGTCTCCTGAGGCAGGGCAATAACAACAAAGTCTAAAACAAAATGACAACCCTGCACTATCATAAGTACCTTTTCGACAATGCCCACTGGTGCAACCCGACGTTGATCTGCTAAGGTGACTGTGAAGGGTGCTGCCTTTGTGGGATTCAGCCTTAGTTTCCTCATAGTGAAATTAGGCATCAAATTGATGCCGGAACCTCCATCTATAATAACACCTGCTAGAGCTTCATCCTTGATGAAAACGGATAATCTTGAGCTCTGATAATCAGCCAAGGGTGCAGGAGGAAAGTCCACCATAAAACCATCTATGCTAGGAGGTGGGCACAAGCATGCAGAATGTATAATCTTCAGCAGATCACTTCTTACTTTAGGATCTATCTTTATGAGTTGATACAGGCTAATCTTATGATGAATACCTTTCAAAATTTCTTCAATGTTCACTTCTTGCTTGCCTTCAGAAGTACTTGTTGGTTGATCTTTTATCAAAGTAGTCGCCCTCTCATAAGCTTCTTCCATTTCTTCTTGGTCCTTCCATCCCACCCTCTTTTCTACAACTCTATCTTTGAGTCCTTGTTGTTCCTCCTTTTGGGCTACTGCCGCTTGCCTGGCTCTGGTCATCATTGGCATGGATGAAGATGAAACAACATAAGATTGAGCGGTCATACCTTCTACTGGTGGGGAGACTGAAATCATGTGAATTGGAGCCGGACGACCTCTTGGGCAATCTCTGGTGTAGTAATCCTTAGCATCTGGACAGTGCTGACAAGGGGGTGCATCCTCTGGAAGAGAACACCTGTTCTGCATATGGCGGTCTCTTCTCTATTAGGTGCATTAGAAGTGCTAGCATAATATGAATCTACACCTTGATGGTTACCTCGCTGTTGTGTCCCCTTAAGGTAGTAGCAGTCTCTTGCTTCATGACCCTCTTTGCCACAGAATTGACAACTGACTCTGTTAGGACAATTTACATTGGAATGTCCATTCTTACTACATATTGTACACCAAACCTGTCTTCGTATGTCCTGGGTAGTCCGCAAGTCTTCAAGCTCACGCCTAAGTTGAGCTACTTCATCCACATTATGGGTTGAGGGTGGCGGTATGACCTTCTCTTCTTGGCGACTTTGCTGCATCCTTAAGGCTCCCAACTCCTTCCTGAGTTGCCCGATCGGATCCAAATCAGATGCATAATTTGGTTGAGACTCCACTTCAAAATGTATTCTAGCCTCCTCAATGCGTGATGCAGTTGCAACAAAATCATCAAGTGTTGCATCCAGTCTGAGGGATTCCCGAAGCTTTTGTTGAGATGACTTAGGCAGAGCCTTCTCAATCCATTTTTTGACTAAAAAATCACCTGGAGCATGAGGCAAACGAGAAACAAGTGCTTTTGTTCTAGTGTGCAATTCATGAAAGGATTCACCTGCTCGTAATTTTAGGTTCTCTAGCTGATCTAGAGCTCGTTCTGAGGAGTCGCTTGGTCGAAATGTCTGCGAGAATGCCGCTTTTAGTGCCTCCCACGTAGTGAAGTGCCCATCTGCATACTGGCTATACCATTTGTCTGCAAGGCCTTCCAATGTAGATGGAAAGAGCACCAAAGTTGCATCCTCCCGGTTCTGCAATCCTCTTCCACGGCATAACGAGACGAATCTCCTCACGTGGTCATGTGCATCTTCATAAGCCAATCCTTTAAATGTAGGAAACTTGATGTTCAACCTAGAGAGTAAATGGGAAAGATCCTCCATTCGTGCCGGCGCCTCTTCTGAAGTATTAGAGGAAAAATCTAAGGTTCTCCTATGTTTCTCTTTTGACAATGGTGTTACTCCCAATTCAATGGATAGATTCAAGGATGGTGGAGGAGAGGTAGGCTCACTGGTTGTGGTTATTTCTAACTTGTTAAGACGCTTTCGTTCACGATGAGACTCCTTATCCGCCCGCGTATGGGTCATGTACCTACTCGCAAATACAATAGGGTGAAAATCCTCTCACAGAAATGCAAGGGTCCCACCGTTCGTGCCAAACTGTAGAGGAGGTACTGGGGTATCCACTTTTATAGAAAACAAACACTTCCAGTACGTCACCTACTCAAGGGGGGCTCTCCTTAGGGAAGTATACCCTTTAACATTTTTGTGAGCAGGTGGACAAAAAGAATTGTACAGAATGGTAAATACTTCAGAAAATATGGACAACCAATAACCAATGAAGACTTTACTCTGCCTGATTCAAACCAGATGACTACAAAGTTGGGCGAATGATAGATGATGCTCCCAAGTGTAAACTTAGGACTAACAAGCCACCAGCTTAGGGCTAATAAACCACCTTAATAGTAAACACACCAATACAAAAGTTTATCCTATCCACATAAGGACCACTGATATGCAGACTAACTCAGATCAATACAAGTGGTAAGATCTTCTCAAGAGAATAGAACGCAATCAACCACACTGACTCACGGAAAGAAGAAGAATCCAAGCTACTCTTTTACACTATAGTGCTCATAGCCCTTCACTGAGAAGCCTCCCCTCTGTATACACAACAGAGTAGCTCCCACAGTAGACTTGAAACCACCAAGTGCAAGAGAGGTCTTCTGCACAAACTTGTACATGTACTCCAGTGTGTGTCGTCGTAACCCAAATGAGCACAAATCCTTTGATTTTATAGGCCCCAATAGGCCAAGGGAGCCTTGCCGAATCTTCACGTCCACTGATCATGCGCCGGTTGAATGCCCAAAACTGGAGAGTAGGTCAAATATTCCCTTGATTTGAATTGGATCCCCAAAGATAGGTAGTCGCCGTGAATGGTTGGCGGCCACTTTTACTCTTGACAATACACTTTTACCATTGCACCTGCCATCTTTGTCTTGAGCCTTCTACTGCCCGCATGATATGCGAGACCCAATCTTGCTTTTGATTCATTGTACTTCTGGACCCATGCTCATCCTGAGAAGAGCTCCTTCATGATTGGCTGTTGAAAGGCAATCCAAATGCCTTATCATTTGAGGAGTTCGTTTTTGTTCTCTTGTAGGAAGATGAATCTAGGCCCAATAGGTCTATTATGAATGTTTCAGATAAAGCTTTTCTAGTTAGTCAGAAGGGCAATGAGAAATGGAGCTCTTCTGCTAGTAAGCAAAAATCTACAAATGCTGCACATTCGAAGAAGGAAGACAAAGATGAGAAGAAATCAGAAAAGGAGAAATTGTTTTCCAAATACTGCAAAGCAAATGATCATGTTATTAAGAGCTTTCCACAATTGGGTGCTAAAGAGGCAAAGAAGAAGGAGGTTAGAAAGGTTGTTCTAGAGGCCTCCACACTAAAAACTCAATTATCTAATCTAGTGCAGAATGAAGAATAGGCATTTACTAGTGTTTGCAGTTTTGACCCATCTTCTCATGAGAAGTGTATGTCTGCAGTAGACTCACATGTTTGGTTCTTTGATAGTGGGGCAACCAAACATATTATATCACAACATAGTTTCTTCACTTCACTTAAGCTTACCATTATAGGGAATACTATCACATGCACCAACAACTCCTCTTAGCCTATTATGGGAGTTGGTAAGATCATTCTAACTACTACTGATGGTAGTTCTTTTACATTGTCAGATGCTTTATTTGTGTGAGGGATCAAGAAAAATTTATTATTAGTTCTGCATTAGCAAAGATTGGCTTGGTTTTGAAATTTCTTTATGACAAATGTACAGTTTATGATTTGCCAAATGCTGACATGATCATTGCTTTTGACATTTGATGTTGTGGGCTATATAAGCTCATAGATTATGAAAATCCGTGAATGATTTAGCATGTGTAGTACATGATTCTCAGACTATGGTTAGATACAAAGCTTTGGCATGCACACTTTCCTCATCTCAATTTTGCTAGTTTGCCATACCTGTAGAAATTTGAAATGGTGTCGTCTTTGCCCAAACTTGAGGCACCCAAAAAACATGTCTGTGAAGGCTCTATTTAGGAAAAAATGCAGTGTTCCTCCTTTCCAAAAGATGGTACAGTTCGAGCTACTCAGAAATTGCAGCTTGTTCATTATGATGTATGTGCTCCTATGCAAATACCCTCTTTTGGGAATTCTCTTTACTTCGTGACTTTCATTTATGCTTTTTCTAAGCATGCATGGATATATCCATTGAAAGCACAAGTGTGAAGTGTTTATATGATTCAAACAGTTTTTGCTTTTGGAGGAAAATTTGTCAACATGCAAAATGGGCACCCTCCATTCTGATCGAGGGGGGCAATATATGTCTTCTGATTTTAAAGCATTTCTAGCTAACATGGGATAAAACATCAGTGTATAGTGTCGTATACATCTCAGCAGAATGAAGTTGTTGAATGGAAGAATAGGTCACTCATGGAGATGGCGAGGTGTATGGTCACGAGTTAGGCCTTACCACATAGTTTCTGGCTTGAAGTTGTTATGTGTGCAGCATATGTACTTAACAGTTGTCCCACTAAAGTGTTGCAATCTATCACTCCATATGAGGCTTGGCATGGTTGCAAGCCATCTATTGCTCATCTGCATGTTTTTGGTTGTCTCGCATATGCATTAGTGCCTGAATGACATCGTAGAAAATTGGATGATAAAGCAGTAAATTGTATTTTTGTTGGATACAGTTCTGTAAGCAGTAGGCCTCATCTGTATCATCCAGAGACAAAGCACATTCTGGTTAGCCGTGATGTTGTTTTTATGGAAGATGCTATTCAACCCTTACTTTGATGTACTAAGGAGACATTTGTTGGCTCCAAAGACATGTATGATATTTTGCTACCTCTTTTTATAGGTGGGTAGTCTAGTGCTGGTTCTAATGAGGCAACTTCTCAGCCATTGCAAGTTTCATGTGGTCATGCAGATCATTCCATTTCTAATGTAGTACATGATGCACTTGTTGATGAGAGAGATCATATTGAGTAGACAAGAGCTATGCCAATATGGTTGATGTAGCCTTTGCCTGATAGCAAACTAGATGCACCTCAATTATAGCGCACTCATTCACGCTCTCATATTGCCCCTCTTGCATCAGATTACTATGCTATGGCTGCATCTAGTCAATGTGATAAGAATGAGCTTGTTTCATTTGATGAAGCACAGAATTTAGAAAACTGGATGGCTGTTATGCAATCTGAATATAATGCTACAATGAAGAATGGTACTTAGTCTTTATGTGACTTGCCTCTTGACAAGAAGGCCATTGGCACTAATTAGGTATACAAGCTGAAGCATAAGCATGATGGTACAATTGGCAGGTATAAGGCTAGGCTTTGTTGGAGGACATGGTGGATAATCTTCAAAGATGAATAGTTGTTGCTTAAACCTACTTCACATCAGCCAAGAACAACTACTAGAGAGATTATTAGGCCTCTTTAGCATGCTAATGATCATAAATAATCACCTATGTTGCTTGGAACATGATCTTATTATCAATGGATCAAACTAGATAGGTAGGAATTCATCCAAGACCAAAAAATTTGATATTCTCGTTTCTACACCTATTTAGTGTTTTGAACAGTTCTTTGAGCATAGTAGAAATTAGCTTAATTCCTTTTGGGAAACTCTAATTAGCTTAAATAGCTACCAATCATGAGTGATTTCATAAAAAATGATGCACAACACACTAAGAATCGTGTTTAGCAAATCACAAAACCTTCTCGATAATCACGGTGTGCATTAGTCAATAGACTAGAGAGTAAAGATGTATTAATATCTCATGATCCAGAGAGGCAATGATAATGAGACTTTGAATTCATATACTAGATAATATGCTGAATATATCATGCTTGCAATCATAACAAATAATCAATTATACACTGAGAAAAAGCTCTTAGAAAGTCAATATTCTCATGTAATCATAATAGAGAAGTGAAATGAGAATCCAATGATAATATGTATATTAAATCCTATACAAATACAATGTCATTGGAAACCATATATTGCTAAATAAGTGAGAGGTGAATGAGATATGATATGAGCTCTCAATTCACAATAGATCCCGTTCAGAATGATCTCATAGAGTCGAGATGTATTGTGGGTCCTTTGATCCTCTTTATTATAGTTGTGTTTGGAGACAATGTTTGAATTCAAATTGAAAAGGGTTCACCTAAACGTTAATCCTTAAATTTTGGATATATTCAAACATTACTAAACAACCTAAAACTTTGAGATTTGATGCTTCCTAACTTCCTCGTGGTCGTAGGGCAATTTTACCAAGATAAATGTAAATGGTTTTTTCCAAGAGGTTCATCACATAAGATTCTATAAGTGATGTGCCAATGAACCAAGTATGTGGGCTTGGTTTCTATTGCACCAAGAGCTCCCCCTCAAGCCTATCATGCTTGGTCTTCATTCCTCCTTGATTTCGTAAACCAATCATCAATTTGAATCTGTTCATCTTGGTTCAATCCAAGGACTTTGTGAGTACATCTGTACATTGTAAATGAGGTGATACACAGAAAAGCTGGATATCCTTCCTAAGCAATTTTTACCTTACATAATGATAGTGCACTTCATCGTGCTTATTCCATGCATGATATACAAGATTAGCAACCAAATGAAGTGAACTAGTGTTGTCTCCAAAGATTATTGGAGTGTAAGAGTGTAATTACAAATTTGCATATAGTTGCTTCAACCACATAGCTTCTTGAGTTGCATTTGCCAAACTTCTGTATTCTACTTCTGTAGATGATAAGGCCATAGTTGATTGTTTTTAAGACGACCATGATATAAGCTTTGAACTTGCAAATGATAGGTACCCTGAAGTACTCCTCCTATCATCCTTGGAGCTAGCCCAATCTCCATCAGAATACATCTTTATTTGTAAGTCAAAAGTGAAGGGCTAAAACAATCCTTCATTTATGGTACCCTTTAGGTACTTAAGCACCCTCTTAGCACCTTCCATGTGAGGCTTCCTTTCTGCATGCATAAACTTACTCAGTGTACTTACTCCATAAGCAATGGCTACTTGTTAGGGTAGCATAATTCAGGCTCCCTACAAGCTTTTGGTAACCTGTAACATCCTCAAGAATTTCTCCTTCATGAAAACTAAGCTTATGGTTGTGTTCCATGGGTTTACATGTAGTTTTGGTATTCTCCATCTTGAACTTTACCAACATATCATGCATATACTTTCTCTAAGTAATAAATATACCGAAATCTGTCTATAGAAGCTGTAAGCCAAGAAAGTATATTAACCAACCAAGATCATTGATTTTAGATTCTTCCATCAGTTGAGCCTTAACTTGCTTGATGCCATTAGCATCATTCCCTCTAATGATAATGTCATCCACATAGGCACATAAGTAGATAACTTCTAAGTTGTTCTTCTTTATAAATAAAGAAGATTCAGCCTTGTTAGCCACAAAACCTTGATCCTATAAATAAGTAATAAGCCTATCGTTCCAAGCTCTACGAGCTTGCTTTAGGCCATAGAGTGCCTTCCTTAACATGCATACAGAACATGATTCACATTTATCTTCAAATCCTTGTGGTTGTGCCATACACACTTCTTTTAATATCCATCCATTTAAGAATGCATTCATGACATCTAACTGATATAGATTCCAGTTCTTAAAGGCAAAAATGCTTACCAAAACCCTAATTGTTGGCATCTTTGGCATAGGTGCAAAGGTTTCTTCATAGTCCACTCCATGGGTTTGAGTAAACCCCTTTGCCACTGACCTTGTCTTGTACCTATTTATAGATCCATCTAAGTTCTTTTTTATTTTATATATCCACTTGGATCCTATTATCTTAATGCTTGGCTTCTTGGGAACTAGGTCCTAAGTATCGTTTTTTTGAAGTGCCTCCACTTCTTCCTGCATCGCTTCTCTCTCTTCTTTCTTCTTACTAGCCTCTTCAAATGAATAAGCTTCAACTCCCATAGAGTCTTTGGTGATATACATAGAATGCTTGGTGACGAAAGATGTATCATAACCATACCTTATGGGTTGTTTGCTTTCCATTTGAGATCTCTTTAGTGCGTGGTTGGAGGAGTCTAGTATGTCTTCCAATTGCTTGAATTTGGCTTTGCCTCTTGACTTCCAAGCCTGGAAGTCAATCAACTCTTCATCCTCTGAATTGATAACTTCTGGTAATTGTTGATCCTCTTGAGTGAGAGCTGGAAACTCATTTTCCAAATCATAAGGTAACCTAATCTTCCTGTAATTATCTTCAAACCATGAACTATTTTCATCAAACACTCCATCCCTAGTAACTATAAATGCTTCTTTAGTGGGATTTTATAGCTTGTAGCCCTTTTGGTTTTGATCATACCCAATGAATATACATTTTTCAGCTTTAGGGTCAAGCTTCCCTCTAATCTGTGAGGGAATGTGTGCATAAGAAATGCACCCAAAACTTTTGCAATGGTCCAAAGAGGGTCTCCTTCCATTCCACACTTCATAGGGTGTCATTCCATCCAAGGATTTGGATGGGATCCTGTTTACCAAGTAAGTGGTTGTGGAAAGAGTCTCTACCCATAGGTAATTAGGTAGCTTCTTCTTGTTCAACATTGATCTAGAAGCTTCAATTATTAAACTATTCCTTCTCTTTACCACTCCATTCAATTCAGGAGTACATCTTGTTGTGAATTTCCTCTCTATTCCTCTATCATATAAGAATGAATCAAATTCATGTGAAAAGTACTCACCACCACCATCAGATCTGATCCTCTTTAGGCTTCTACCTTGTTTAGTTTTCAACTAATGCCAAGTAATTTTTGAAACATGTAAATACGTCATCCTTATGCTTCATGAAATAAAGGATTGTCCATCTAGTGTAATCATCTATAAATGAAACATAGTACTTTGAACTTGAGATTGATGGATCTTTGCTAGGACCCCACACATTAGTGTGTAAAAGCTCCAAGTTGTCTTCATACATGTACCCCTTTCTATTGAATGGTTGCCTATGACCTTTACCAAATTGACATGCTCCACATTTGTATATCATGTGTTTCTTGGTCACATTGGGAATGCCAAGCACATTGTGATTCCTACATATTTTCTTTAGTGTTTTTTCTCGTATGTGTCCTAGCCTTTTATGCCATATCTCTAGCTCAAATAGGGTTTTATCCTTGTAATTTGAGAGTGCTATGTTCTTGGTGTCTTCAATCTCAAATCTAAATAATCGAACAGATTTATCACCTTTAGCAATCCTTTTGAGGCCTTGTTGAGGGTCTTCCACATATGCTCCATGCTTAGTGAATCTCACGTGTAAGACTTTCTCAACATCTACCCAACACTAATTAGGTCTTTGGTTATAGTTGACACATAGAAAAGTTTACTTAAGAGGTTCATGTTACCATCAGAAGTCTTGACATTTCCAATTTTCTTGACTGAGTCTTTAGTGTCATGATCTGTCTATACTTCATGCTTCCCTTCGGGTTCTTCAAGATCAAATAATAAAGCTACATTTGTAGCCACATGGTTGGAACAACCTGAATGAATAAAGAAAAGATACTCATCATCTTTACCTTGCTTGGATTTCATATTCATGATGAGAAGAGATTCCTTATGGTCTTCTATGTAGTTATTATAATGTCTTGTTCCTCTAAAACCTCCATGATAATTGTTGTTGTTGTAGCATTGATTGTAGTTATGATTGTAGTTGTTTCCTCCATTTTTGTAACTTCCTCTAAATTGTCCATAGCTACCTCTATGGAACCCTCTTCCGCTTTGATTTCTTGTGTTCTTGAAGCATTCTTTTGTGCTGTGGTTGGTAAGACCACAAATGTTGCAAGGTGGATTGTTAGAGGATCTCCCCCTCCCTTGCTTTCCTCCCTTGCCCCTTTCTATAGCACCTCCTCCTCTACCTATATAATTAGCTCAAGAGGTGCTAGCCTCTTCTTCATTCTTCTTGCTTTTACTTTTGTCCATACGTTTATTCTTATCTATATAAAGGGCAGAAGATTGATAACCTCTAGCGTTGTCACCAATTTTGTTGAGCTTTGTCTCATGGGTAAAGAGTTGCCCCATCAAGACGTAGAGGTCACATATTTGCAAATCCATGTAAAGTTCCATTGTTGTGGTGAAGGACTCCCACTTATCATCAGCTTTGATGCCATTAATGATATGTCGTACTCTGTGTTCTTATTCCATCTCATCTCCAATGCTTGCAAGATGGTCAGCCACATCACTCATCTTGGTTCCATAATCAGCCACTCCTTGTTTTGGTTGCTTCTTTAGATTTGTAGAATTCATCCATAATTGATTCTTCCTAGCTCTTGTATTTGATGTGAAATATGATGAGAGTACTTCCCAAGTCTCTTGCGAGGTCTTGCCATTCCTAATGTGAGGCAATACGAAATCAAATATTGGGTTGACTATTAAAGATCTGGCAAGAGCATCCTTTGCACACCATGTGGTCAACCTTTCTTGTTCTTCCCTTGTGGGTTGATGCTTGCTCCTGAATGTTAACATCTCTTCATCTCCTGAGATGTATCCATATAGAATTCTCATTTGAAGGTAGAGGTGCATCCTTAGTGACCATCTTGAGTAGTTGTTTCTGTCCGATTTCTCAATGAAGGATGGAAATCCATCTCCCATCTTGCTGGTTGTTGTTCTGATACTAGTGTTGGAGGAGATGGTGGATAATCTTCATAGATGAATACGTGTTGCTTAAACCTGCTTCACACCAGCCAAGAAAAACTACTAGAGAGTCTAGTATGTCTCTTTAGCATGCTAAAGCTCATAAATAATCACCTATGTTTATTTGAACATGATCCACTAATCAATGGATCAAAATAGATAGGTAGGAATTAATCCAACACCAAAAAACATGCTATTCTTGTTTCTACACCTATTCAGTGTTTTGAACAGTTCTCTGAGCACATCATCAATTAGCTTAATTGCTTTTGGGAAACTCTAAATATCTTAGATAGCTACCAATCATGAGTGATTGCATAAAATATGATGAACTACAACCTGAAAATGGTGTCTAGCAAATCACAAAACCTTCCCGACAATTACGGGATGCATCAGTCAAGTGACTAGAGTAAAGATGTGTTAATATCTCATGATGAGGAGAGGAAATGACAATGAGACTTTGGAGTCATATACTAGATAGTATGCTAAATATATCCCGTTTTAAATCATGAAAAATGATCAGTCATACACTCAGAAAAAGCTCTTAGAAACTCACTATTATGATGTTATCATAGCAGAGAAGTGAAATGAGAATGTAATGATAATATGTATATTCAATCCTATACAAATACAATGTCATCGGCAATTATATATTGCCCAATGTGTGAGAGGTGAATGAGCTATGAGATGAGCTCTCAATTCACAATAGATCCCCTTCACAATGATCTCATAGAGTTGAGATCTACCGCAGGTCCTCTAGTCCTCTTTTTTATAGTTTTGATTGGAGCCAACATTTGAATTCAAACTCAAAAGGGTTCACCTAAAAGTTAATTCTAAAGTTTGGCATATATTCTCTCATTACTCAACAACTAAATACTTTGAGATTTTATGCTTCCTAATTTCTTTGTGGTTGTAGGGCAATTCTACCAAGACAAATGTAAATGGGTTTTTTCCAAGAGGTTAATCACATAAGGGTGATGTGCCAATTAACCATTTATGTGACTACTACTTGTGGAATGACTACTGTTCGTAGCATATGTACACTTGCAGACCATCACAGTTGGAATGTACATTAGTTGGACATTAAAACTGCATTTCTGAATGGTGACTTGCATGAAGAAGTGTATGTTTTTAAGCCCCCTGGCTCTGTGCAAAAAGCGCATGAAAACTAGGTGTGTAGGTTAAAGAAGGCATTATATGGTTTAAAGAAAGCACCACGTGCTTGGTATGAAAAGATACATGCCTATGTCATTGCACATGGTTTTGAGAACGGTCTAACTGAAAGCAACTTATATGTTAAGTGTGTTAATGATGTTCTCATGATAATTGTTGTGTATGTTGATGACATGCTTCTCATTGGTCCTTATGAGATGCATATTGTTGATTTTAAGGCTGATTTGCATGCCTCATTTGAGATGTCTATTTTGGGGCATTTGGATCAATGCAAGTTGATGGTGGAACGGATTTGTGTCAAACAAAATATATTGACACATTATGGAAGTGTTTTGGCATTGAAGATTGTAAACCTATCGCCACTCCTATGGAGACAGGTTTACGATTGGGTCTTCATCATGTTGGAGATGCATTTGATGATGTTCTCTATCGGCAAACTATTGGACGCTTGATTTACTTATGCATCACTCAGCTAGATATTCAGTTTCGTGTCTCACAGATGACTTGGTTTACCCATTGCCTAGGTGTCAAGCATTGGCATGCAGTTAAAGTGCATCTTTTGCTACTTGAGTGGTACCTGGCTACTTGAATTGTTTTATACTAAGGGGGGATCACTACCGCGAGATTTGCATGCTCTTTGTTAGTGAATGGGCTTGTTGCTATGACACTCGTGTGTCCACTAGTGGCTTTTTCTTCATGCTTGGAAGCTCATGTATATCTTGGTTAAGCAAAAAGCTGCCTACTAGGGCCACTTCCAATTGTGAGGCTCAGTATAGGCAACTTTCACAGCCACTCTTGAGTGTGTGTGGCTCAGATGCCTTATGGATGATTTGGGTGTTGTTCATTCTTTTGCCATCACCATCATCACTAATAGTCAAAGCACATTCGTAGTTTCGAGGAACCGTGTGTTCCATGCTCGCACTAAGCACATTGAGGTGCATTATCATTATATTAGGGAGAGGCTCTCTGCTTGAGAGACCAGCTTGGCATATGTGCCCATGCACGAGAACATTGCAGTCCTTTTCACGAAGGCTCTATCTAGGGAGAAGTTTGAAGCTTTCCGCAAAGCTTCAAGCATAACTCCTTTTGTGGATTGAATCCACATAGCTTGTTACTTCCTTATACATTTTGTCAAGTACTTGTTTACCGCATCACTCCCAGGGGGGAGTTGTTGATATATTTCAGTACTGATGTGTGTGAACACACTAGGACCATTGGGGCACTTTTGTCCTTTTGTAGGAGGTTTTTCCCCTCGGCTTGTATGTATGCCTATATGTTACCATTAGTGTCCATGTGAAAGGCCAAATGGCCACCGGGGACTTCTTTGTAGATGTTCTTTAATAAAACATATAGTGGCCTAGTCAACCACGGACAGTAAGTTCGACCACATTTGTAAGACCTAAGAGGTTTGTCTTCGTGCTCCTTGTATTCTGTGTTTTTTGCATATTCTGTAGTCTCTGTGCGGAGTATCGTATGTAGCCTTAGGAGATCCATTTTCTACTCCGAGGATATTGTTGAGGAGCTCTCGGTAAGGAGAGCGCAGCGTGGTGCATCGCCATCGAATTACTTCACTAGTATTAGAGCAGTTTGATGGAAAAATCTTTGTTCCTTTTGTACGAGCGAAGCGAGCACCCCCAAGCTTTCTCCAAGGCTTATGACTAAGGTGGCAACCAAGGCATAGACCTTGGCATACCTTGTCATCCGAGTCATCGAAGTCACCACTGGCATCATTGGCTACATGCGAGGGATGACCTCAACAATCAAGGCATATAGAGGTTCTTGGTACTTCCGGGAGCTCACCCATCCCAGTAGTGTTCCCCTAGAGCTCGCTTAACTGTGGCAATCTATTGCCACTAAGCTACACTCTTGTGGTTTCTGAAGAAGGGGAAAGATTAAGGTTGGCATTACCTTGAGCATGTTTTGGTATCTCAAAGCTTCATTCTTTGCTTTCAAAGCCTATTTTTGAAGCATTTTTGGGTGTCTTTTGGAGCCATTTTGGAGTACTTTTGCACATAGTTCTCTCCACACAGGTCCGTGAACTTCAAGAACAGTGTTCTTTGTATTCTCCTAAAATAAATATCAACCTTTTGGGCTCTTTTTTTCAGCCACACGTGCAAAAACTATAGGTTTCTGGAAAGGTTTTTAGTTTTGGTGGGAGTTGTCACTGCAAATTTATGCAGGTTTTTGAGCCAAAAACATCAGAGTTGACAGACACTTGCTGGAGTGATTGACTAGTTTTTTGGGCTGTGCATTCAGCCTTTTAGTGTCATTTTACTGCATATATTGAGCACATATACATCATGTACACTTCTGTGGATACCGCTTATGTGCGTCCATGTGGTCATTGATATAGCAGGTACATTCTTTGCATAAAGCCTTATACATTTGATAAAGAGGGTCGTGGTGAGATTTTTTTAACTGGGAGACACCTGGATGTCGCGGTCTCTTCGGTGATGCAGGTGGAAGACTTACCCAGCCTGGCCATAGGAGATGTATGATAGTTGTTCATAAGTGCTTGATAAGCCTAGTTGGCTTCTATTGGGTAATTGGCTATATGCAATGGAGTTAGCGATTCACTATGTAGGTAAACATGTCAATACTTGCAGCTTTATGATATTTTGACACTGGTCATATGCTCATTTTGCAGAGGATAATCTGGCAAAATTTTTCCAAGTTTTTGGTTTAGTCAACTACACAGTGGTCAATTTACTCCTTGATACACTTATTCATTGGTGTTCCGACTCTACTAGCTCCATTATCATTCTATTCAGTTCTCTACCATCATGGCATTAGAGGTCTCAGGCACATCCAGTGGATCACGTTCTAGTGCTAGTGTTCCAAGGAGGAGCTATAGTTTGCAGGGCAAAGACCATTTTGAGATCCGAAAATTTGATGGCACAAACTTTGCTCTATGGAAGAATCATATTAAAGATGTACTGATTCAAAGGAGGCAATGGAAGCCAGTAAATGGGATTTCAAAGAAGCCTACTGACATGGATGAAGATGATTGGGATGAGTTAGATGAAATGGTCAGGTCTACCATTCACTTGCACCTGGCAGATAATGTTTACTTTAGAGTATTAGACTATGAAAGTGCAGAGGAGCTTTGGAAGAAGTTATGCAATACATATGAAAAAGGGACAGCATCAAATAAAGTGTATCTCATGAGAAAATTATATGACCTTCGTATGAAGGAAACTGATAGTGTTGCTGCTCATTTGAATGAGTTTAATGCTATATTCTCCCAGTTACAAGCTTAGAAAATGGATATGGATAATGAAATGAAAGCAGTATTGTTGTTATGCACCCTGCCATCATCATGGGATACGTTCTGCATAGCTATTAGCAATAGTGTACCTAGTGGTAAACTCGTCTATGACGACATATGTGAAGCACTCTTGAGTGAGGAGATCCATAGAAAATCTGTGGTTGGCACTCAGAGTGGAGATTCATATAATGTTTGTGATTCTTACCAAGGAAAGAATTAGCAACGTGGCAGGAGCAAGAACAAGGAAAAGAATGGTCAACGGAATAAGAGTAGAAGTAAATCAAGGAATAGGATATGGAATGCCACTATTGTCATAAGAAAGGACATATGAAGAAAGACTGTTATGCATTAAAGAATGCTAAAGGTAAAGGACAGAATGTTGCTGGACATGTTAAACAGTTACGTGCACCATCTACTTCAACTATGAAAATTGAAGAAATTAATGCTATTTTTGATGATGCTTATGTGCTGACACTTGATAGTACTCTGCCAACTGAGGCACTTATATCTGATTCTCTTTCCCACACCTGGCTGTTAGATTCTGGGGCTTCTTTCCAAGTGAGACCACATAGAGAATGGTTCTCTAATTATGTAACAAAGTCTCTTGGTACCATGAGACTTGGTGATTCTTACCAATTTGACGTTGTGGGGATTGGAGATGTGGTTGTGCAGTTCATTGATGGTTCAAAATTTACTATACCTAATGTATGCCATGTACCTCAGTTATCACGCACTTTGATCTAAGTTGGTCAACTTGATGGCCTTGGTTACAAGGTAGTCTTCTATGCTCAATCCTTTCGTATATCAAAGGACAATATGGTTATTACAAAAGGAAGCAAAGTTGGCTCACTATCCTTAAATATTTGTATCACAGAAAGAACACTTGTTAGCTGTTACTGAACAGCCTATGGCTTGTGTTTGGCATGGTGGTTTGGGCCATATAACTTGTAGTGGAATGGAAAATCTTTCTCCTTCTTGCTACTTACCTATGTTATCTTTCTCAGATTTTTCATTTTGTGAGCATTGTCAATATGGAAAGCAAACCAAAAATGTGCATAGAATACACATTGACTCTTCAATTCAGCCTTTAGAATTCGTCCATACAGATGTGTGTGGTCCTATGCCCACTAGGTCCTTAGGTGGTTCTCTTTACTTTGTCACTTTCATAGATGATGCTACTAGAAAATTCTAGGTATATCCTATCAAATTCAAGGGTGAGGTATTCCATACTTTCAGAAAATGGCTTGCTTCAGTTGAGAATGAAAAAGGAACTAAGCTTAAGGCTTTATGTTCACATAATGGGGGTGAGTATACCTCACATGAATTCAGCCTTCTCTGCCAGTCTAGAGGGATTCATAGAGAATTTACAGCTCCTTATACACCAGTACAGAATGGTGTAGCTATGAGGATGAAAAGAACTATTAAAGATAGAGTTGTCTCTATGTTGCATCATGCAAACCTCTCAAAAGGCCTTTGGGTAGAAGCAGTATTGACTATAGTTCATGTGATTAACCTTTCACCTAGTACTGCCAAAGGTCTAAAAGTGGCACAAGAGTTATGGAGAGGGAAGCCACCATACTATGATCATCTTCGAGTTTTTGGCTGTGAAGCATATGTTCATATACCCAAGAATGTTAGACAAAAATTGGACCATAAGTCAAAGAAATTCATTTTTCTCGGATATGGTCGAGAAGGACAATTTGGATATCGCTTATGGGATCCTAAAACACGATCAGTGATCAGAAGTAGTGATGTTATTTTCAATGATTCTAAGATGCATAAATAGTTCATTAAGGAGGTTGAAGTGAGAAGAGTGGTGTTTGAGGATACTAGTCCTCTAGTTATCATGCATAAAAATACTGCACATAGGGATGTTCAAGAGAATGTCCATTCAGATCAGTCTCCACATGTTCCTGTTTAGCAACCATTGAGACGTTCTACACGTGTCTCATATCCACCTGATAGATATGTTCCAGGTTTAGATTTGTTATGCTAACAGATTCTGGTTAGCCCTCTTGCTACAAAGAGGCTTTGCAGATAGAGGATCATGTCAAGTGGGAGCGTGCCATGAATAGTGAGTTGGATTCTATTCACCCTTTGCCAAATGGCAGAAAAGCTTTACCGTGTAAATGGGTATATAAGATGAAATTCACATCAGATAGTGCTTCTCTGAAGTATAAAGCATGACTTGTTCCATAGGGTTTTTAGCAACAACATGGTGTTGATATCCAAGAAACCTTCTCTCTAGTGGTCAAGATGACTACCCTGCACATGTTGCTTGGATTTGTTGCAATGGAAGACTTAGAGCTAGTCCAAATGGATGTGAAAATTGCTTTCTTGCATGGAGATCTTACAGATGAGATCTATATGGAATAACCAGAGGGTTATGTAGTTCCTAGCGAGGAGAGTCTAGTTTGTAAGCTCAAGAAGAGCTTGTATGGACTTAAAGAGTCCCCTAGAAAATGGTACCAAAAGTTTGATGCTTTTATGAAGTCTCAAGGCTATTCTCGAATCGATGAGGATCATTGTCTCTGCACAAAGGGATGCTCAAATGGCAGTGTGATATGTTTGATATTGTATGTCGATGATATGTTGATTGTTGGGAAGTCCTATTATGACTTGTCAATTCTCAAAAAGAAGTTGAGTCAGACATTTGATATGAAGGATTTGGGGGATGTCAAACATATTCTTGGCATGTGCATTACTTGTGATAGGAGTAAAAGATGCATATATTTGTCTCAAAGTGAGTACATATCCAAAGTACTTTACAGGTTCAATATGCAGGGTGGAAAGGCATTGAGTACACCTTTACCCACATATGTGAAATTGAGTAAGGATGATTGCCCCAAATCAGATGAGGAAAAGGAATTCACGACCAAAATTCCCTATTAGTCTGTTGTTGTTAGTCTCATGTATGTTATGGTAGCTAGGAGACTAGACATTGCATTTGTAGTGGGAGTTGTGAGCAGATATATGTCTAATCCTGGCAAGAAACATTGGGAAGCAGTCAAGATGATTTTGAGATATGTGAGTGGCACTCAAGACAAGTGTCTATGCTTAGGTAGAGGGAAAGCATCCATTATTGGTTCCACAGATTCTGACTATGCTTGTTCTGTAGACAATCATAAGTCTACATCAGGGTACATTTTCCATTTTGCTGGAGGTGCTATCTCTTGGAGATCTCGTCTTCAAGAATGTACAGTTGTTTCCACCACAGAAGTAGAGTATGTTGCAGCAAGTGAGGCATGTAAGGAAGAATTGTGGCTTTCTCATCTTGCTTGTGATATGGGTTTACCTCAGCATGTACCTCGTTTGCTTAGTGAAAGTCAGAGTGCCATTGCTTTGGCTAAGAATCTAGTCTATCATGTAAAGACCAAGCACATTGAGGTGAGATATCACTTCATTAGAGATTGCTTAGCCATCGAGCACATTATTCTTGAGAAGGTTCACACTCGAGATAACGCTGCAGATGCTTCCACTAAAGCTCTACCACAGGATAGCTTTTGACACTGTTGTCATTTGATGGGGGCTACTTGATTCTTGATCTTACATAGTCACTTGTATACTGCGTAACATGCCCATTAGGTGGGAGGTATAGTCTATATACTTAGACTCAGGTATTCTTTATCATTCTTTAATTTTCTCCCATATTTTCTTTGGCCATATTGGCCTTTAGTGGGAGATTGTTACCGTTAGTGTCCATGTGAAAGGCCAAACGGCCACCACACATGTCTTTGTATATGTTCTTTAATAAAACATGTAGTGGCCTCGTCAACCATGGACTGTAAGTTCGACCGCATTTGTAAGACCTAAGAGGTGTGTCTTCATGCTCCCCATGTACTGTGTTTTCTGCATATTCTGTAGTCTCTATGCGGAGTACCATATGTAGCCTTAGGAGATCCATTTTCTACTCCGAGTATATCGTTGTGGAGATCTCGGTAAGGAGAGTGCACCGTGTTTAGCAAATCAATAGACCATCCCGACAATTTTCGGCTTTAGTATGCAGACTAGTGAGTAGAATTGTGAAAAGAGCAATAACAATGAAACTTTATAGCTATGAAAGAGAGAGTATTTTGAATATACACCACTTGAAAGAACATCAATTGATGAACTATGTCTAAGAACCAAGTTTGAGAAGATCATTGTTCTGAGATGAACTTGATAGAGAAGTGAAGTAGAGATGTGATCAATGTGTATGTATTAAATCACATAGAATTACAATGCCATTGGCGATGTATAATTGCACAATGTGAGGATCGTGAAGGAGCTATGGAATGAGCTCTCTAAGCACTATAGATCCCTCTCAAAATGATCTCCAAATCAGGCTTTTTCACACGAGGTTTTTGATCCATTTATATAGCTTAGAGTTGGAGTCACTTTTAAATTCAAATTCAAGCTCTTACCATAAAGTGAATCCTAAACTTTAAGACTTACTTTCTCATCAATCAGCTACCAAGTAGTTCGAGATTTGATTCCTCCTAACTCCACATGAGAGTGGTGCAATTAACATATGCACTTTTACAAGAACAAAATAAAATTTTTTTTTTACAAGAGGATAGTCATATGTGACCTCCGATGAATATATGAAATAAATGCTAATTATCGAAGTATGTAGGCTTGGACTCCTTTTCACCAACATATTATGCCAATGTGGATGATAATGCAACTATGTTTTGTTTCTTTGACATCCATGAGACATAACTCTTCCCAAGCATCACAATGTATCCCGAGGTAATCCTTCTATCAACCTTCGGGCTAGCCCAATGAACATATACATAACCTTTTAGTTTAAAATCACATTTTATGCATAATAGAGGTCCTCATTGATTGTACCTTTGACATACCTTAGAAATCTTGTACTTGCATTCAGGTGATGAAATGTGGGTGCATGCATGAATTGTGAGAGCACTCCAACACTATAAGATACATCATGTCTAGTAATGGTATAATAACTTAAAGACCCAATCAAACTTCTAAAAAGATGCTCATATTTGTGCTTACCACCTTCATCTATGTTCAGCTTGAGATTACAATCCATTGCTTATCCCAATGGCTTACAACCACTAATACCAAAGCTTTGTAAAATGTCAAGTAAGTATTTCCTTTGCATAAGCTACAAACCATCCATGGAATATACAATCCAAAACCCTAAAAACTTTTTTAGCACACCAAGATCTGAGATTTTGAACTACTTTCTTAAGTTTTCCTTAATAGCCATAATATGTGCATCATCATCACCTATTATGACTAAACCATGAACATATGTGCATATGAGCACAAACTTCTCATCAAGCCTTTTTACATAACATGAAGCATTAGCATCACTTGCTGCATATATATATCTACCAGGGTACTCAAAAAGCCTATGACTCCATGCCCTTGGTGTTTGATGGAATCTATACAAAGTTTTCTTAAGTCTGCATACAAAATTAGGATTTTTAGGGTCCTGATAGCCCATGGATGTTTGCATGTAGACAATCTCTTCAAGATCACCACTTAGGAAAGCATTCTTAATGTTTGATTGGAGTAATTCCAAACTTTTAGAAGTTGGACGGGCAATCAATGTCCTAATTGAAGTCATTTTAGCAACAACAATAAATGTCTCTTCATAATGTATCCTATGTGTTTGGGTAAAAAGCCCTAGCTATGAGTCAAGATCTATACCTAGCTATTGATTCATTAGAGTTCCTTTTGATCTTGGACCTACCTATTTCTAACCACTTTCATGTCATCTTGCCTAGGTACAAGCTCCCATGTCTTATTTTCATGAAGAGCATCCACGTCTTCTCTTACAACATTTATCCATACCTTATCTTGACAAGCTGCTTCATATGTGCATGATTCCTTGTCCTTCACAACTCGAGACATCAAAGCACAATGCCTAGAGCTGAATTTAGGTCGAGGAGTGGGGGTCATGGATTGGGTAGTGGGGGTTTGGCAGGTTGTGGAGTGGGTGGTTTGTGGGTCAGGAAGTTGGTAGTTTGCATGTCATAGAGTGGGGGGTTGTGGGTCAGGGATTGGGGGGTTTGTGGGTCGTGGTGTGGGGGGTTTGCATGTCATAGAGTGGGAGGTTGCAGGTTCTAGATTGGGAGCTTTGTGGGTTGTGGAGACGGGTGTTTGTGGATTGTGGACTCGGGAGCTTGCATGTGGCAGAGTGGGGGGTCGCGGGTCACAGACTGGGGGGTCGCGAGTTGTAGAGTGGGAGGGTTGGCGGGTAGAGAGAGAGAGAGAGAGAGAGAGAGAGAGAGAAGGAATGGAAGGTGGAAGAGCATTGGTAGAGCCTCAACCACCATCAAATTATCTCTACGGATGAATCACAACTGTTTCTACTCCATTGCATGCCCATCCTTATGCTACTGATATTCAAGATGAAAAAATATAAGATTGAAAGGTGAAATAAAGCTGAGAATCCTCTGCTCTACAAACCCCACATCAAGTCTTTGCAATGTCTCGGTGCAAATACCCCCTTATTTGCTTATTCTCTCAAACAAAACGAAGTGCAAGAATTTAAATGAAGTGAACTATGATATGTACAATGAGTGAATTAGACTCTACCCTCAGAGTTTCATCTAGGGCCTTCTTGTCCTCATCCACATCTTCTAGTTTGGCCCCTAAGTGTTGACCATAGGTCCTACTTTTCACCTCCCTCCTCATCTCATCAACCCTTTTAAAATCTGTAATCTTGGTATTGTTGATTCTCATTTGAGCTATAGATTCCAATACCTTGGATGTTACTAGCTATGTAACTCCATTCTTCATTAAATTAATAGGAGTACCTTGCACGTAAGCCTTTGTCCTTCTATTAAATTCTACAACTATGAAGGAAGCATTCTTGAGGATGATTCCTTCATAATTATTTCTTCTTCCAAGCCTCATTGTAATGATGATTTGAGCCTACCTTAGGAATGTGTCTTCCTAGTACCATAATCCCATCACTCTATGGTTTGCTTAATTCAGAGTTTTGTTTCTCTTCCAACTACACATCCTGCAAGAATGATTCGTCTTCAATCACAATTGCAAAAAGAGTACTTATCTCATGCTTTAGGTTTGGATCCATCGTCCATTTTGAAGTGATTTCTAGAAAGAGAAACTCCTTAGGTACTAGTAAATCATCTGATGTATCCTAGGGTGCCTGCTCATGTTTTGCATGTCTTAAAATAACATCTAAATAATGATTGACTTTCACTTGTTCTCCTCAAGCAAGAAGTGTACTTATCCTCTTTGGCAAAAGTTGACCATAGAGGTCAAAAGGCCCATTTGATGATTTCTAACTCTCTAGAGATACTTGCCAAAATTGAAGTTGATCACCTTCCTCTAGAGAAGATGTTCGTTTCTCCTCTATAAAATCCTCATTTATCTCATCAATTTCCACTGTACAAGATTTGGCACTCCCCATTAGACAATTTAATATATTTGCACGATGGAACTACTTTGTCTAGATTGTTGGGTCGCAAAGAGGTTTGTGCAAATATGGAAGCAACATGAGAATTTGATTGTTGATCTTTTTCTCTAGATACAAGGGAACATCATGCCAACCCAGCAATTGAGGTTGATGCCTATCAAGTCAAAGGGTGAATCAATACTGAAGAAGCCCAAAAAGAAGATGACCGAAGGCACCAATGTAGAATCCTAGGATGATTTTGTTGCACTACGTGTAGAGCTTGCGTCTAGCATTTTGCTTAGTGAAGAAACTAAAATTAGAGAGGATATGTTTAAGATGAAGCTTGTGAGGAAGGAAAATTTGTTCTAGCTCCCTATAATCATCATCCATAGAACCTGCATCGACCCATTTATAGGAAGAAGGCCTCTTGAGATAAGGAAGCCCCATAACCTCCATGTGCAAAATCTCAAGAAGAACATGAAGATCAATGCACATGCAACTCTTGTGCCGTTCTTGGTAATGGTTTGAAAAAGGAGTGCATTTTGGTTGAGGAGCCCAATGAAAACTGGTATGAGGATTAGATATATTATGTTATTAGAAGATCACACTCTATACAGGTCCAAAGACAACTTGTTAAAGAGCATCCAACTACATATTGCTTCAGGGATGCAAAGTGTCAAATCTATGGTTACTTAACTATAGATGAGTCAAAGATATTAGCTTGGGGCACAACAATGACAACTATTAGAGGCACAAAAAGTCCTCCATTGAGCATATCCATTTTTTCTACCATGAGTATATTGATTCACTCTCATGATTTCCTATATCGTACTCTTTATGGCAACCTTTTCTTCATATGACTATAGTGAGTGGAGAGAATTATGTCCTCTAAAGACAAAATCAAATGTTGAGGTAATGGCATACTCAATGGCTTGCAATTGTGCATATCATTCCTTTGAATCACCATAGATATCTAGTCCACATATGAACTAAATTTGTGTTTCTTTCTCAGATCATGATTAATGAAGATACCAAGGATGTGAATTGCATCTATGAAATCTTTAATGCCAAAAGTTGGAGGCTTTGCCTAGAAGTAGTTAACTCTTGTGAGCATTCTTTGGAAATTAGTATGTCATCTACCTATAGGAAAATATATCTTTGGTAAGCTTTACTTTCTCTCTATATATACAAACATGGATCCTAATTTATTACACAAAAAATCATGAGTAGAAATGAAATAGTAGCAAATTTTTATACCATTCCCATGGATTTTGCTTATGCTTTTTTGTACTTTTCTTAAACCTACATACCACCAAGGGATGGACAAGCAGTTGAAGTGGCTTGTACACATATGTAATTTTTTTAAGAATGCTTCCTTGGTTGATGCGATTTAGAGGTGGCTTCTTTACAAACATAGATTGTTTGGTGAGTACATACCAAAGGAGAAGGGCTTTAGGGAAGAACCCTAGTCAATATGATTTGGCAATGCTTAAGAAGGAACTTGTAAGTAGAAATGTATATAGATGATGTTGTTTTTTTTTCTTTGAATTTTAGATAGATACATGAAACCAAATAAAAAGCAAAAGATGAGGATTTGGATTGGAGATGATTATGATGATGAATACAAGTGATAGCAAGCGAAGTTCCAAACAATAAACAAGTGAAATATTTTCACTCTAACTTCTTTCATTTTTTATACATGAATGTAAATATATTTCACCTTGCACGTGTTAGATGTGTTAGAATTTGTGCAAATTTATGTGAATTAACTAGATTTAGGTTGACCTATGGCTATTATGATTGCATGAAGTACGTGAAAGACCATGATTATATGGGTAGAGTTGGGAAGCAGACTAGAGCTTTTAGAAGTGAAGATGTGGGAAAGTGAAGGAAAGACTTAAGCTGAGTATTTGTATATACTAGTATACGTGAATGCTTGATGAGTGGAGTTCTTTGAACTCTACTTTTGATCTCTCTTATGATCCTAGCTTTAGATAGATTACGATTTAGACAAAACTTCATGTACTAGTGAGCTACATATATGTATATGTATGTGTTGTTAGTGCACTATAATGAGCTAGTATGTGGGTGGAGCTACCTTTATCAGCCAATCAAGGCCACGAGGAATGCTAATTTTCTTGTATGGCCTAGCCTTTATGTTGCCATGTGTCTATACAAGTTGAAAGGTTGGTGAAGACACTCTGACAAAGTGATCAGAGCCATGAGCTGATATCAATTTCATATGGGGCTCATACTATGCATTGTGTGCTATGTGAGCTATCTATCTATCTATCCCTATCTATCTTTCTCTCTATCGATCTATCTATCTATCTATCTATCTATCTATCTATCTATCTATCTATCTATCTATCTATCTATCTATCTATCTATCTATCTATCTATCTATCTATCTATCTATCTATCTATCTATCTATCTATCTATCTATCTATCTATCTATCTATCTATCTATCTATCTATCTATCTATCTATCTATCTATCTATCTATCTATCTATCTATCTATTTGTCTATCTATCTATCTATCTATCTATCTATCTATCTATCTATCCATCTATCTATCTATCTATCTACCTATCTATGTATGTATGTATCTATCTATCTATCTATCTATCTATCTATCTATCTATCTCTCTATCTATCTATCTATCTATCTATCTATCTATCTATCTATCTATCTATCTATCTATCTATAGATGGGAAAAACAAGACTTAGGACTCATCCATCTTTTAGGAATTTTAGCTTGGAAGTCTAGTACTCATGTGAGTTCTATCAACAATCCATTCAATTTCCATGTTTATGTGATTGTGTTAATCTCAAGATAAATAGAGGTGAATTCGTGTGCCAATATGGTTTCCTTCCTTTTATGTAAAGTCTCATATCATGTCCTAACGCGTCATATTTTTGGATGGAAAGACCTCCTTTATCTAGCTCGATTGTTTTCATATGTTTTATGAATTTTTCCTCAATGTATGTTTATCCTAGAAAAATAGTGATTGTGTAAATGCATATCTGCATAGATATCCTCTTGATAGCTTTTTCTTAGAGGAACGCAAACTCAAAGCTCTTCATTTTACTCCTATTACATATTGTTGGAGTTAGACATCTATGGAAGCATGCGAACAGCACAAGGAAGAAGAAGACCCTTGGAGCACAACACACAATACTGGAATGTATTCATTGTTGGAGTTAGGGATCTGTGGAAGCATGTGAATAGCACAAGGAAGAAGAACAAGCTTGGAGCACAACACACAATACTAAATGTATTACCACTACAATGTACAAAGATAAGTATCCTTTTAGGGCAATAGGCATATATTAAAGCCAGGGGAACAAAACCTCCTTAAGAGGGTAAAAATTGCATTGATGGTACGAGAGTGTTGATGCACATAACTACCTAAATATCAATAGATCCCCCGTGGGAGTGATGCAGTGAACAAGAAGCTCACACTCATGTATAAGGAAGTGCCAAGCTATGTGGAATCAATCCACAAAATGAAGTAAGCCCAAAGCTATGTAGAAAGCTTCAAACTTCTCCCTAGGCTGAGCCTTCATAAAAAGGTCTATAATGTTCTCCTACATGGGCACATATGCCAAGATGATCTCCCGAGAAGACAACCTCTCCCTGACATAATGATAATGCACCTCAATGTGCTTAGTACGAGCATGGAACACAGGGTTCCTCGCCACTGCCAATGCACTCTAGCAGTCAGTGAAGATGGTGGTGGTAGAAGATTGACCAAGACCCAAATCAGCCATAAGGCATTTGAGCCACACACACTCAACAGTCACTGTGAAAGCTGCCCTATACGTAGCCTCACAACTCTAAGTGACCACTGTAGGTTGCTTCTTTCTCAACCAAGATATACATGATCTACCAAGCACGAAGCAAAAACCATTGGTAGGCACGAAGAGTGTCATAGCAATCAGCCCCATCACTATAAAACAAAGCATGCAAATCTGGCGGTAGTGATCCCCCCTTGGGATAAAACAACCCAAGTAGTCGGGAACCACTCAAATAGTGAAAGATGCACTTAAGTGCCCGCCAATGCTTGACACCTAGGCAATGCATAAACCTGCTCATCTGTGAGATAGAAAACTGAATATCTGATCGAGAATCCATACATAAATCAAGCATCCAATAGCCTTCTGAAAGAGAACAACATCAAATGCATCTCGAACACCATGAAAACTCAATCATAAACCTGTCTCCATAGGAGTAGCAATAGGTTTACAGTCTTCAAGGCCAAAATGTTGCAATAATGTGTCAATACATTTTGTTTGACACAAAGCCATTCCACCATCAACGTGCATAAATTGAATGCCCAAATAATGATGAAAATGCCCCAAATCAGACATCTCAAATCAAGCATGCAAATCAGCCTTAAAATCAGCAATAGGCATGTCATGAGTACTAGTGAGCAGCATGTCATCAACATACACCACAATGATCAGAAGCACATCATTAGCACACTTAACATATAAGGTGCTTTTAGTTGGATTGTTCTCAAAACCATGTGCAATCAGATAGGCATGTATCTTTTCATACCAAGCACGTGGTGCTTGCTTTAGGCCGTATAATGCCTTCTTTAACATGCACACCTAGTTCTCATGCCCTTTCTGCACAAAGCCAAGGGGCTGAAAAACATACACTTCTTCATGCAAATCACCATTCAAAAATATTGTTTTAATGTTCAAGTAATGTACATTCCAATCATGATGAGCTTCAAGTGCACAGATGCTATGAACAGTATTCATTCCACAAGTAGGAGCAAAGGTTTCATCAAAATCAATGCCTCTTTCCTATGCATAACGCTTTGCAGCAAGCCTAGCCTTATACTTGTCAACTCTATCATCAGGCTTCCGGTTCAGATTGTATACCCACTTAGTACCAATGGCCTTCTTGCTAGGAGGCAAGTCACATAAAGACCAAGTACCATTCTTCATTATAGCATCATATTCAGATTGCATAGCAGCCATCCAATTTTATGAATTTTGTGCTTCATCAAATGAAACATGCTCATTCTCATCACAGAGACTAGATGGAACCATAGCATAGAAATCTGATAGAAAGGAGGCACTATGAGAGCCTGAACTAGTGTGATATGATAGAGGTGCATCTAATTTGTTGTCACGCAAAGTCTACACAAGCCATTTTGGCATATTTTTTGTCTGCTCAATATCAGCTCTCTTAGCAACAAGTGCATCACGTAAATCTGCATCAAAAATGGAATGATCTACATCATCACATGAAACTTGCAAAGGCTAAGAAGTTGCCTTATTAGGACCAACACTAGACTATCCACTTTGTAAAAAGCGACAGCAAAGTATCATACATGTCTTTAGAGCTAACAGAGGTCTCCTTAGTACATGAAAGCAATGGCTGAATAACATCTTCCACCAAAAAAACATTATGGCTAACTAGAATGCATTTAGTCTATGGATGATACAGACGATAGCCTTTACTTTTAGAACTATACCCAACAAGAATACATTTTACTGCTTTATCATCCAATTTTATGCGATGTTATTCAGGCATTAATGCATATGTCAAACAACCAAAAACACACAGATGAGCAACAGATGGCTTGCGACCATGCCAAGCCTCATATGGAGTGATAGACTATAGTGCTTTAGTGGGACACCTGTTAAGTACATATGACACACACATGATAGCCTCAAGCCAGAAACTATGTGGTAAGGCCTAACTCTTGACCATTCACCTTGCCATCTCCATGAGTGACATGTTCTTTCATTCAGCAACTCCATTCTGTTGAGGTGTATATGCCAATACACACTGGTGTTTTATCCCACATTCAACCAAAAATGCATTAAAATCAGAAGACATATATCCCCCCCCCCCCCCCCCCCCCCCCGATGAGAACAGAGGGTGCCCATTTTACATGCTCACAGATTTTGAGCCAAAACCAAAAACTATTTGAAGCACATGAACACTTTGGACTTTGCCTTCAATTGATACACCCATGCTTGCCTATAGAAATGATGGATGAAAGTCACAAAGTAAAGATAATTTCCGAAAGAAGGCATTTGCATAGGACCATAGACATCACTATGTACAAGCTCCTATTTCTGAGTAGTTTGAACTAAACCATCTTTTGGAAAGGAAGAACGCTTCATTTTTCCCAAAATACAATGTTCACAAACATGTTTTCCAGGTGCCTCAAGTTTGGGCAAAGAGGACATTGTTTTAGATTCTTGTAGGCATAGAAAACTAGCAAAATTCAGATGACCAAAGCATGCATGCAAAAGCTTTGCATCTAACATAGCTTGAGAATGATGTACTGCACATGCCGAATCATTTACAGATCTTTCATAGTCTATGAACTTATACAGCCCATGAACTGTACATCTGTCATCAACAAATTTCACAACCAAACCAATCTTGGCTAATGTAGAAACTGATAATAGATTTTTCTTCATCCCTATCACCAACAAAGCATGTGACAAAGTGAAAGAACTACCACGAACAATATTCATAATGATTTTACCAACTCCCATAACAGGATAAGAGAAGTTGTTGGTGCATGTAACAGTATTCCTTGTAGGGGCAGGCTCGAGTGAAGAGAAGAGACTATGCTGCGAGGTAATATGTTTGGTCTCCCCACTATCAAAGTAGGAAACATCTAAGTCTACTATAGACATGAACTGCTCATGAGAAGATGGGTCAAAACTATGAACAGTAGGAAAAGCCCATTCTTCTTCCTGCACAGGATTAGCATACTCTGTTTTTGGTGTAGAGGCCTATGCAACAACCATTCCGGCGTCTTTCTTCTTTGACTCTTTAGTAGTTTCTTTTTGGACAACTCTTAATTTCATGATCATTTGCTTTTCAATATTTGCAAAACAATTTATGTTTTTCTGATTTCTTCTCATCTTTGTCTTCCTTCTTCAAATGTGGAGCATTTGCAGATTTTTTCTCACTAGTAGAAGAGCTCCACTTTCCTTTGCCCTTCTGACTAGCTAGGAAAGCTTGATCTCCAACATGCATAATAGACTTGTTCTGCCTAGAGTGGTCTTCCTACAACAAAACAAAAACTAACTCTTCAAATGTCAAGGCATTTGGATTTCCTTTCATCATCAAACAAAGAGTATAAGCAAAACTCTGATATGATTTGGGAAGATCATTCAGAACAGTTTGCACAAGTGAACTATTAGGAAGGACTTCATCTGCTGAAATCAATTATTCCTTCAAATCCTTGATCTCTGTCAGAAAATTGTCCATAGAATCACCTTCAAGCATCCTTAGCTTTTCTATAAGAGCGAATGTGAGGAGTAATGGCATGTTTGATAGACAAAGCTATCAATGTGTGTGCTTTAGCATCTCTTACATCGCAAAAAATTTTCTCTATAATAGGTGCAACCGAGATAGCAGCACGAATAGGAATCTACGGAATATCATCATCTTCAACACCTTGTGCATTAGCTTCCATACCTACAGTTGTAACAGTTGCAGGTGTGATAGGACATTTCTCAACATCCTGCACAATGTTCCACTGTCCTTTTGCAACCAATATATGTCGCATCATATAAGCCCATAACGGGTAGTTAGAACCATCTAACTTGTCCTCAACAACCAATATACGCAATACATCACTTCCTTGAGCCATGGCCAGTGACTAAAATACCTTGATGTAGAAAATTGACTATATCTCAAAAAGTTGAACATAACTTCATAAGCAAACTCTACTAAACATGTCGCAAACTTCGAGACAATTATAAAGGCAAATGGAAACATGTATATATATTTGGCACAAAAAGATGAAATAGCCTGCACAAGCGATACAATAGTGTATTCGGAGGCCAAAACGAGCTTCAATAGCAATTTTGACACTTACAGCGAATCACGTTTTATCTCTAAAACACCTTGAGTATGCTCACCAAATTTCGTGTGATTCTAAGATTTCAACCGGAGAGGTGTCTATGACACCGTAGATGATGCGACGACCTCCTCTAAAACCAATTCTTGGAGTTAGACATCTACGGAAGCACGCGAAAAGCACAAGGAAGAAGAAGAAGGTTGAAGCACAACACACAATACTGAAATTATTACCACTAGAATGTACAAAGATAAGTAGCTCGTTAGGGCAGTAGGTGTATATACAAGCCGGGGGAAGAAAAGCTCCTAAAGAGGGAAAAAAGTGCCCCGCGAGTCCTAGAGCATTCACACACATCACTACCTAAATATTAACATATGTCAAGCATTCTCTTAATGAAATTAAGTTTGGTGGCTAAAGTGCTAGTCAGCTAATTCTTTAAGGGTGAATATGCACACTATTTAAAGCTTATGAAGAATCATAGTCACTATATCATTTTTTTTATGAGGAACAAAACCTCATAAAATAATGCGATAGAAGTTGATATTTGAAAAACCATCGCAATTTCTACCACAAAAACAAAGAGTGATTTCTCCTACATACGTACTTTAAATCCCGAAGTACTATAATCAAAGGAAAATGATCATTATGTGAGGGAAAATGAATGTTATCCTTGTGATCTCACGTTTTAGCTATCAACATGAAATTGTACTCCATAAAAAGAATACCACATCTTTCTCCCTCCTTGCCTCGAAAATTCCCAACAACACGTGCTTCAAAATCGCCGATTTGAATATAAATAGAGAAGCCCTCTTTTTTTTTAAGTATCAAAAAATGGCACTTTTCAAAGCCCTATGACTCAAAAAGAGTGAGGAACTAGCTTAATCTTTTGAGAGACACTTTTTATATAATTTTTCAATGTGCACAATAGTGTTAGAGATGACCGAAGTCTAGATCTGCCTCCAAGTATCACTTTTGAGCCCTACAGGTTTAGAAAGTCTAGAGAGAATAAAATTAAGGAATTTTCTTGTAGTGAACTAAGTTTAGAACCCTAAACAAGGTACTTAAACCATGATTCACAAAAATTTCATAGAGACATTTTTATTCTCTGATGCATGCTCTAACTTTTTTTCATAGAGCATTCCTCCTAATTCTTTCATCGTCATGTCCAATTTTTTCCTACATGCATAACCTAATTGTTCATTTAAAGAATTATCCCCACAATGCAATTATGAAAGTTCACAATGAATTATTTCACTATCAAAAGGCCTATTACAATTCTTCCCCCTTTTAGGAACTCTTTCCTTAGAGTCAGAAACAGGGATAATGTGCCAAACAATTATCTAAGTTCACCCAAGTCAAATCTTCTACTAGATATGCATGCCATCTAACCAAAATCTCTACTATAGATTTATTTCTAAGTAATGTTTTCCTCGTATCTAATAGAATTTTAGGCGGAAGCTCAAAAGCACCATCATCTTTTAGCTTATAGGTGTCGTACAAAACATGAGCAACATTAGGTACATATCTTTTGAGTAAGCTAACATGAAATACAATATGTATATTTAAATGTTTAGGTAATTCCAATGACTAAGCAAGAGATCCAATCTTTTTTCAGAACTTTTAAAGGGCCTACATATCAAGGAGAAAGTCTATGATCCCTCCCTAGTAACAAGTTAGATCGATTAGGATTGACTTTAGGAAATACCATTTCATGTGTTTGAAATTCAAGTGATCTTATCTTCCAATCATAGAGTTTCTTTTGTCTCTTTTGAGCTTCTTTTATGTGTTATTTAATTTTTCCAAGTTTTTCATCCATCTTCTCAATTATTTCTTTATGTACTTGTACTTTATTTGGAAAACCAAAAATTCAAGATGGTTTGAAACAATTATAACTATAAGTAGCCTCAAATAGTGTCATTTTTATAGATTCATGCCATGCACTATTGTATGCAAACGTGACTAAGGGAAAATATTCAAAAAAATTTTCTTGCTTTTCATTCACATATATACACAACATATCTTCAAGTACTCAGTTAACCCTCTTAGTTTCCCCATTAGTTTGTGGATGGAACGTTGTACTCATATGAAGTTGATTTCCAATCGATTCAAATGTTTCTCTCCCAAAATTTTATTCGAACCTAGACTCTGTGTGAGAAATTATGCTTTTAGGGAATCCATGCAATCCGGAGAATTTCATTTACAAATTATCTTGCATCATTCCAAGTTTTTTTAATATTTTTCATAGGGAAAAAATTTTCCATCATGTTAAGTTGATCGACTACCACAATGGTACCATGTTTACTTTTGTTCATATAAAATTTAGTGACAAAGTCCATAGAGTTTGACTCCCACTATTGATTTGGAACATCCAAAGGCTGAAGCATTCCAGGCATTCTCTTAAACTCAAATCTCACGTGTTGGAACTTTAAACATTCACTAACATATTTTCTCATTTCCCACTTTATACATGGAAAAACTTTAGCATACTTGGTTTTAACATAGGTCCTTGAATAACGTGTATGTGCAGAAAAAGGTGCATCATGACAATCATGAAATATTTTAACTTGTAATCAAGACTCAAAAGATATGCATAATCGATTGTTACAATACAAAGATCCATATTACAAACAAAATTTATCTTGATATATCGATGCCTTGTTTGAATAAAAAGTATTCAAAATAGGTGCATAGAAAGAGTCCTGTTTCAATTTTCCTTGAATTTGATTCAAAAAATCAGATGTTATTACATAAAGGTCTCCCACTCGATGCATTAGTGATCTTATTTGCATTGGTGATCTTAGTTTCCTTAGTAGCCAACTACTTAGTGTCAAAATCATACTCTCTTAGTAATTCAATTCAACACTTTTTCCTGTTGTTAAGCAATGGTTGTATGAAAATGTATTTTAGAATTTGATGATATATTTCTAATTCAAACTTAACCCCGAATAGTAGATGTCTCCAATGCTTAAGTGCATGTATAAAAATAAGCATTTCTAGAGCATGACAAGGATAATAAAGTTCACGTGAAAGAACACATCCTATCGGACTACCACTGGCATCACATGAAACCACAAAAGTGTTGATATATTTAGGTAATGATGTGTATGAACATTCTAGGACCGCCGAGACACTTTTTTCCCTCTTTAGGAGGTTTTTCCCCGACTTGTATATACACCTATTGCGCTAATGGGCTACTAATATTTGTACATTCTAGTGGTAAAACTTTCAATATCACGTGTTGTGCTGCAAGCTTCTCTTTCTTCCTTGTGTTGTTCACGTGCTTCTGTAGACATCTAACTCCAACAATTGGTATTAGAGTAGGTCATCGCTTCATCTAGTTCATAATCGACATGTCTCCAGTCGTAGTCTCAAAATCACACGAAATTTGGTGAGCATACTCACGGTGATTAGAAAATCAAAACAGCGTTGCTTTGCCATGCCGAAATGGGGATCTCAGCTCATTTGGACCTCCAAACACACTATCGTAGTGCTTGTGTAGGCTTCTTCTTTCTTTTTGTGCCAAAAATATATAGTGGTTTTAGCTCACTAGTATAAGCATCTCGAAGTCTGCTACAAGTTAAGGAGAAGTTGTTAGGGTAGTTCTGCTCAACATTTTTAGATACAATCATTTTTCTTCATCATGGTATTTTACTCAGTGTCCACGGCTGAAAGTATTGATGTATTTTGTATGTTGGTTGTTGAGGATAAGTTGGATGGTACAAATTTGCCATTGTGGGCCTATATGATGCATCATGTATTGGTGGCAAAAGGACTATGCAATATTGTGCAAGGTGTTGAAAAAAATCCTATTACACTTGTAAATACAGGTACTAAAGTTGATGTTGATGGTGTTGAAGATTGTGATATTATATAGATTCTTGTTCCTTCTGTACTTCCTACTACAACTAGTGGAGCGAAAATTCTTTGGGATGGAAGAGAAGCTCAGGCACATGCATTGATAGCCTTGTCTGTGAAACGTGCCATTATTTCTCACATTCACTCTTGAAGAATAGCTAAGAATGCTTGGGATGCACTAACCACATTGTACCAGGCTAGGAATGACGCTCATGCTACTTACCTGTGAAAACAATTGGAGAGTGAGCACACGAATGAAGGTGATTCTATGGACATTTTTTTGACGAAGATGAAGGACTTCAAGGAACAGTTGATTTCTCCAAATGTAGTCCAGTTTTCTTGTGGAAACTGTTTTGAACGGTCTTCCTGACTCATATAGAGTTTTGCTTCTACTCCCTGTTTGATGATGAAATGCAATCCAAATGCCTTAACATTTGAAGAGTTACTTTCTATTCTATTGCAAGAACATTAGTCTAGGTAGAACAGGTCTATACAAATATTGAACATTTAAAGAAGGAATACATGGTGCAATTAAAACTAAGCCCACATACTTGGTTAATTAGCTCATACTTGATCTATTGGCATAACTTATGTAAGTCTTCATATGATCAACCTCTTGTAAAATTCCTCACATTTATCTTTGTAAAAGTGGCTCACATCTATGTGGACTTAGGAAGCATTAAAATCACAAATCATTTGGTTGTTGATTGATTGGGGAATCTATCCTATACTTTAGGATTCACCTTTTAGGTTGAAGTTTGAATTTGAATTTAAACTTTGGCTCCATGTATAACTATAAGAAGAGGATCAAAAAGACCCGTGTGTATCTCGCATCTATGAGATCATTTTGAAGGACACTCATCATGAAGTCAGATCTTATCGCATAGATCATTCACCTCTCACACATTGAACAATGTATTATTGCCAATGACATTATATTTGTATGTGATTTAATACTTATATGATCATTACATTCTCATTTTCACTTCTCTATTATAACGCCATCAGAACTATGATCTTCTTAGAGCTTTTTCTCAATGCGTATTTGATCATTTGCCATGACTTGAATCATGTTAGACTCAGCATATTTTCTATTATACATCTACAAAATTTCATTAGCATTGCTTCTTGAGAGCGTGAGATCTTAACATATCTTTGCTCAATCATCTATTGATTATTGGAGCTCATAAATGTCAAGATGATGCTGTGATTTGCTAAACATCTTTCTCTCTATGTAGTTCATCATGTTTTATGAAATCAATCATGATTGATAGATTACTAAGTTAACTAGAGTCTCCTAAAAGGAGTTAATCCAATCACTCCTGTGCTCAGAGAATTGTTTAAAACATTCAACAAGTGTAGGAACTAAAATAGTAAGTCTTTTTTTGTTCTTGGATCAACTTCTGACCTATCTATTTTGATCCATTGATTAGTCAATGTATTCCAAGAAACATATATGAGTATTTATGTTCATTAGCTAGGTAAAGCAGCTCAATACACTCTCTTGCCATCATTCTTAGCAAGTGTGAAGCAGGATCTAGCAACACCATTTCATCTCTTGTGACTATCCACCATCTCCTCTAGCAGTGGTATTAGAGCAACAACAATCAAGATGGAAGATGGATTTCCATCCTTCGTTGACAAATTGGACACGAACAACTACTCATCATGATCATTTAGGATGCAAGCATACCATCAAGGGAGAAGTCTATAGTGATACATCTCAAGAGATGAAGAGATGCCAATCTTTAGGAGCAAGCATCAACCTACAAGAGAAGAGCAAGAAAGGGTCACCACATGGTGTGCAAAGGATGTTGTTGCTAGGTCATATCCACTAAAATCAATATCTGATTTCTTGTGATCACATATTAGGAATCGCAAGACCTCTAAAGAGACTTGGGAAGTACTCTCATCTTATTTCTCATCAAATACAAGAGCTAGGAAGAATTAGTTATGGATGAAATTTACAACTCTAAAAAAACAATCAAAGCAAGGAGTGACTGAATATGTAACCAAGATGAAAGATGTGGTTGAAAATCTTGCAAGCATTGGAGAGGAGGTAGAAAAAGAACACATAGTGTGGCAGATCATTAATGGAATCAAGGCTGCTGATAAGTGGGAGTCCACCACAGCAATGGACCTCTACATGGATATGCAAATACCTGACCTCAACACCTTAATGGGGCAACTCTTGACCGATGAGACAAAGCTCAATAAGAATGGTGACAACTCTAGAGGTAACCAATCTTTTGCCCTATATACAAATAAAAATAAAGATAAGGATAAATGTAAAAGAAAGAACAATGAAGAAGAGGCTAGTACCTCTCAAGCTAATTATGCGGGAAGACAAACAGGTGCTAGAGGAAGGGGCAGAGGAGGAAAGCAAGGCAGGGGGAGACCCTACACCAATTCACGTTGCAATATTTGTGGTCTTAATAGCCACAACACAAAAGAATGCTTCAAGAATACAAGGAATCAAAGCGAAAGAGGTTTCCATAGAGGTAGCTATGGGCAATCAAGAGGTAGATACAACAATGGTGGAGGCAACTATAACCATAACTAAAATCAAGGCTACAACAACAAAAATTATCAAGGAGGTTTCCGAGGAAGAAGGGACTAAAATAACTATAGTACAGACCAAGAAGACTCATTACTCATCATGAACATGACATCCAAGCAACGTAATGATGTTGAACATCTTTTCTATATTGATTCACGTTGTTCCAATCATGTGGCTAGAAATGTAGCTCTATTATCTAATCTTGAAGGACCCAAAGGGAAGCATGAAATACAAACAAGTGATGATACTAAAAACTCAGTCAAGAAAATTGGATATGTCAAAACATCTGATGGTAGCATGAACCTTTTGAGTAAAGTTCTATATGTGCCAACTATAACCAAAAACCTAATTAGTGTTCGGCAGATTGGTGAGAAAGGTTTAGAAGTCAGATTCACTAAGCATGGAGCATATCTGGAAGACCCCCAACAAGGATTCAAGAGGATTTCTAAAGGTGAGAAGTATGGTAGATTATTCACATTTGGGATTGAAGGCAGAAGGAACATAGCATTATTCAATTAAACAGATGAAACCTTATCTGAGTTAGAAATATGGCACAAAAGGCTAGGACGCATAGGAGAAAGAACTCTCAAGAAAATATGCAGGGATCAAAGTGTGCTTGGCATTGCCAATGTAACCAAGCAACAGATAATATACAAATGTGGAGCATGCCCAGATGGAAAATCACATAGGCAACCATTCAACAGGAAGGGATACATTCATGAAGACTATTTTGAGCTTGTACACACTCATGTGGCGTCCTAACAAAGATCCATCAATCTCAGGCTTAAGGTACTATGTTTCATTTATTGATGATTACAGTAGATGGACAATTCTTTATTTCATGAAGCATAAGGATGAGGTATTTACATGTTTAAAGAAGTACTTGGCCCTAGTTGAAAATCAAATAGGAAGGAGCTTGAAGAGGTTCAGAATTGAGTGAGGTGGGAAGTATTTTTTACATGAATTTGATTCATTTCTATAGGATATAGGCATAAAAAGGGAAGTAACAACAAGATATACTCCTTAGTTGACTGGAGTATCAGAGAAAGGAACATGCTAATTGTTGAAGATGCTAGTTCTATGTTGAATGAGAAGAAGCTACCTAATTAGCTATGGGCATATGTTGTTTCCACAGCCACCTTCTTGGTCAATAGGATCCCATTCAGATCCTTGGATGGTATGACACCCTATGAAGCATGGAATGGTAGGAGACCCTCATTGGACCATTATAGAACATTTGGGTGCATTGCTTATGCACACATTCCTTCACAACTTAGAGGGAAACTTGACCTTAAAGTTGAGAAATGTATATTTATTGGGTATGATCAAAACGAAAAGGGGTAATCCCACTAACAAAGTATATATAGTTAGTAGTGATGTAGTGTTTGATTAAAATAATTCATGGTTTGAAGATGATTGCAAGAAATTCAAGATACCATCTGATTTGGAAAATGATGTTCTAGCCCTCACTCAGGAAGATCAACAATTAGCAGAAGATATCAACTTAGAGGATGAAGAACAAATTGAGTTCGAGGCTTGGAAGTCAAGAGCCAAGATCAAACTCAAGCAATTAGAAGACATACCAGAGTCTTCAAAATCAAGTAATAAGGAGATCACAAAGAGAATGAAAAAAGCCTATAAGGTATGGATATGATACATCATTAGTTACCAAGCATTTTGTGTATATCTTTAAAAACTCTATGGTAGAGAAGCCCTTTTCATTTGAACACAGAAGGAAGAAGAAAGAATGGAGAGAAACCATGCATGAAGAAGCAGAAGTACTTCAGAAAAACCATACTTGGGATCTAGTTCCCAAGAAGCCAAGGATGAAGGTAAATGGATCCAAGCAGATATACAGAACAAAAAAGAACTTAGATGGCTCTATAAACACGTACAAGACAAGGTTGGTGGCAAAAGGATTTGCCCAAACTCATGGAGTAGACTATAAAAAAACCTTTTCACGTTTAGCAAAGATGTCAAGAAAGCATTCTTAAATGTATGAAAGCTAAGAAAGGCACTCTGTAGTCTCAAGCAAGCCTCCTAGATCTTGGAACCATAGGCTTGTTAAATATTTTTAGGACCAAGGCTTTGTGGCAAGCAAGGAAAATTCTTCTTTATTTGTTAAGAAGAACAAATCAGAAGTTATCTACTTATATGTCTATGTAGATGACATGATTATTACAGATAATGATGTTAATGGCATCAAGTAGGTCAAGGCTCAACTAATGGGAGAACCTAAGATCAGTGATCTTGGTTAAGTAACCTATGTTCGTGGCTTAGAGCTTGTGTACATAGATTTTGGTATATTTATCACTCAAAGGAAGTACATACATGATATGTTGTTAAAGTTCAAGATGGAGAACACTAAAATTGTAATTACTCCTATGGAACTCAACCATAAACTTAGTTTCCTTATCTTCCACAAAAGCAAAATATAGAGGCTTAGCAAATGCAACTCAAGAAGGTATGTGGCTTAAGCAACTATATGCAGATTTCGAGATACACTCTTACACTCCAATAATTTTTGGAGATAACACTAGCTCACTTCATTTGGCTGCTAATCTTGTACATCAGGCAAGGACTAAGATCATTGAAGTGCGCTATCATTATGTAAGGGAGAAATTGTTTAGCAAGTATATTCAACTATCCTATGTATCAACTCATTTACAATGTGGAGATATACTCACAAAGTCATTGGATGGAACAAAGATGAACATGTGCAAATTGATGACAGGATTGTAGGGAATCAAGGAGGAATGAAGAACAAGCCCGTTAGGCTTGAGGGGGAGCTATCGGTTCAACTAAAACCAAGCCCACATACTTGGTTAGTTAGCTCATACTTGATCTATTGGCATAACTCATGCAAGGCTTCATATGATCAGCCTCTTGTAAAATTCCTCACATTTATCTTTGTAAAAGTGGTTCACATTATGGAGTTAGGAAGCACTAAAATCACAAAAAATTTGGTTGTTGAGTGATTAGGGAATCTATCCTATACTTTAGGATTCACCTTTAAGATAGAAGTTTCAATTTGAATTCAAACTTTGGCTCCAAGTATAACTATAAGAAGAGGATCAAAAAGACCCACGTGGATATTGAGTCTATGAGATGATTTTGAAGGACATTCATTGCGATGTGACAACTTATCTCATAGCTCATTCAACTCTCACACATGGAGAAATGTGTGATTTCCAATGACATTGTATTTGTATGTGATTTAATACTTTTATGATCATTACATTCTCATTTTCACTTCTCTCTTATAACTCTATTAGAACTGTGTTCTTCTCATAGCTTTTTCTCAGTGCTTAGTTGGCCATTTGCCATGATTTAAAACCTGTCAGACTCAAGATGTTATCTATTATACATCTAAAAAATTTCATTAGCATTGCTTATCGGGATCTTGAGATATTAACATACCTTTGCTCAATGGTGTGTTGATTGTTGCAACCCGTGAATGTCGAGAAACATCTTCCTCTATGTGTAGTTCATCATTTGTTATGAAATCATTCATGATTGATAGCTTAATAAGTTAATTAGAGTTCCCCAAAAGGAATTAAGCCAATTGTTGCGTTGCTCAAACGACTATTCAAAACATTGAACAAGTGTAGGAACTAAATTAGTAAGTTTTTTGTTCTTGGATTGACTTCCTAGCTATCTGTTTTGATCCATTGATTAGTAAATCATCTTCCAAGTAACATATATGAGTATTTATGTTCATTAGATAGCTAAAGAGGCCCACTACACTCTCCAACCATCATTCTTAGTAGGTGTGAAGAAGGATCTATCAATACGACTTCATCTCTTGTGCCTATCCACCATCTCCTCCAACAATACAAAAATGAGAAGAAATCACAAAAAGTAGAAATTGTTTTCAAATACTGTAAAGAAAATGATCATGTCATTAAGAGCTATCCAAAACTGGCTGCAAAAGAGGCAAAGAAAAAGAAGGCTCAAATGCTTGTTCTAGGGCCTCTACATTGAAAATAGAGTGTGCTAATCTTGTGTAGAATGAAGAATGGGTGTTTACTACTGTTTTTAGTCTTAATCTATCTTCTCATGAGAAATCCATGTCTCTAATAGAATTAGATATTTGGTACTTTGATACTAGGGCAGCCAAACATATTACCTCACAGCGCAGTTTCTTCACTTCACTTGATCCTACCCCTACAGGGAACACTGTCACATGCACAAAAAATTCCTCTTATCATGTCAGGGGAGTTGATAAGATCATTTTGACTACTACTGATGGTAGTTCTTTCGCATTTTCAAATGCTCTATTTGTACCAAGGATCAAGAAAAATATGTTATCAGTTTCTATCTTAGCCAAGATTGGCTTGGTTGTGAAATTGATGACAGATGTTCATGATCTATCAAATGGCGACATAATTATAACTCCTAGAAATTCATGGTGTGGGCTATATAATCTCATAGCCTATGAAAGATCTCTCAATGATTCAGCACGTATAGTACATGATTCTCAAGCTATATCAGATGCAAAGCTTTGGCATGCACGCTTTGGTCATCTAACTTTTGCTAGTTCGCTACGCCTGTAGCAATCTTAAATGGTGTCCTCTTTGCCCAAACATGAGGCACCCAGAAAACATGTCTGTGAGGGGTTGTTCTTTGGGAAAAATGCAGCGTTCCTCCTTTCCAAAAGATGGTTCAGCTCGAGCTACTCAAAAATTGCAGCTTGTTCACAGTGATGTCTGTGGTCCTCTGCAGAAACTGTCTTTAGGAAATTATCTTTACTTGGTGTCTTCCATTGATGACTTTTCTGACCACGCATGGGTATATCTATTGGAAGAAAAATCTGAAGTTTTTTATGTGCTTCAAAGAGTTTTTGGTTATGGCTGAAAATCTCTCTGCATGTAAAATGGGCACCCTCTACTTGATCGAAGGGGGGAACATATGTCTTCTGACTTTAATGCATTTTTGGCTGAACGTGCGATAAAACATCAGTATACAATGTCATATACACCTCAACAAAATGGAGTTGCTGAACAAAAGAACAAGTCACTCATGGAGATGGCGAGATGTATGGTCAAGAGTCTGGCTTTACCACATAGTTTCTAGGTTGAGGTTGTCATGTGTGTAGCATATGTACTTAACAGGTGCCCCACTAAAGCACTGCAGTCTACCACTTCATAAGATGCTTGGCATGGTCGCAAGCCATTGGTTGCTCGTTTGTGTGTGTTTGGTTGTCTAGCATATGGATTAGTGCCTGAACAACATCGTAGGAAATTGGATGATAAATCAATAAAATGTATTTTTTATTGGGTAGAGTTATGCAAGCAAAACCTATCGTCTGTATCATCCAAAGACCAAATGCATTTTGGTTAGCTATGATGTTTTCTTTACGGATGATGCTATTCAGCCTTTACTTTCATGTATGAAGGAGACATTTGTTAGCTCCGAAGACATGTATGATACTTTGTTGTCTTTTTTTACAGGTGGATAGTCTAGTGCTCATCCTAATGATTCAACTTCTCAGCCTTCGCAGGTTTCATGTGATGATGTAGAGCATTCCATTTGTGATGTATATTTACATGATGCACTTGTTGATGAGAGAGCTAATATTGAGGAGGTAAAAACTATGCGGAAATGGCTGGTGCAGACCTTGCATGAAAAAAAATTAGATGCACCCTTGTCATATCGTACTCCCTAAGGTTCTCATAGTGCCTCTTTTGCATCAGATTGCTATGCTATTGCTACCTCTAGTTTCTATGATGAGAATGAGCTTGTTTTGTTTGATGAAGCACAAAATTCTGAAAATTGGATGGCTAGTATGCAATCTGAATATGATGCTATAATGAAGAATGGTAGTAAGCGGGCATACAAGCTCAAGCGTAAGCCTGATGGAATAGTTGATAGGTATAAGGCTAGGCATGTTGCAAAAGCTTATGAATAGGAAAGAGGCATTGACTTTGATGAGACCTTTGCTCCTACTTGCCAAATGATAGTTTGTAGTATTTGTGCACTTGTAGCTTACCATGGTTAGAGTGTACATCAGGACATTAAAAGAGCATTTCTAAATGGTGACTTGCATGAAGAAGTGTATGTTTTTCAACCCCATGGTTTTGAGCAAAAAACACATAAAAACTAGGTGTCCAAATTAAAGAAGGCAATATATGGTTTAAAGCAAGCACTACATGCTTGTTGTAAAAGATACATGCCTATCCCATTGCACATGGTTGAGAACAACCCATCTAAAAGCACCTTATATGTTAAGCGTGCTAATGATAAGCTTCTGATTATTGTTGTGTATTTTGATGTCATGCTCCTCATTGGTCCTCATGAGAAGCATATTGCTGATTTTAAGGATGATTTGCATGCCTCATTTGAGATGTTTGATTTGGGGCATTCAATTTATGCAAGTTTATGGTGGAATTCGATTTGTGTCAAACAAATATATATTGATCGATTATTGTAGCGTTTTGGTTGAAGATTGTAAGCCTGTTGCCACTTAGTTTATGCAAGTTTATGGTGGAATGGATTTGTGTCGATTTGCATGTATCATTATTTGGGCATTCAGTTTATGGTGGAATGGATTTGTGTCGAACAAATTATATTGACCGATTATTGTAGCGTTTTGGCCTTGAAGATTGTAAGCCTATTGCCACTCCTATGGAGACACGTTTACAATTCACTCTTCATGATGCTAGATATGCATTTGATGTTGTTCTCTGTCAGTAGGCTATTGAATGATTGATTTACTTATGCATTACTTGGCCATATATTCAGTTTGTTGTCTCATAGATGAGCAAATTTATGCATTGCCTAGCTGTCAAGCATTAGTAGGCGGTTAAGCATATCTTTCACTACTTGAGTGGTACCCGACTACTTGGATTGTTTTATCCCAAGGGGGGGTCACTACCACTAGATTTGCATGCTTTTTATGACAGTGATTGGGTTGGTTTCTATGATACTCCTATAGTGGCTTTTGATTCATGCTTCGTAGCTCATGTATATCTTGGTGGAGCAAGAAGCAGCCTATTATGACCATTTCCAGTTGTGAGGATAAGTATAGGGAATCTTTTACAGTGTTTGTGGCTCAAATGTCTTATGGATGATTTGGGTGTTGGTCCCTCTTTTGCCACCACCGTCTTCACAGATAGTCAGAGCACATTGGTAGTTGTTTGTAGCTCAAACGCCTTATGGCTGATTTGGGTGTTGGTCAAAGTTCTGCGACCACCATCTTCACTAATAGTGAGAGCGCATTGGTACTTTGTTGCTCAAATGCCTTATGACTGATTTGGGTGTTGCTCGTTCTTCTGCCACCACCATCTTCAGTGATAGTCAGCGCGCAATGATAGTTGCATGGAACCCTATGTTTGCACTAAGCACATTGAGGTGTGTTATCATTATTTCAAGGAGAGGTTCTCTTCTAGAGAGATCAGCTTGGCATATGTGCCCACACATGAGAACATTGCATACCTTTTCATGAAAGCTCTGCCTAGGGAGAAGTTTGAAGCTTTCTGTAAAGGTTTGGGCTTACTTCCTTTTGTGTATTGATTCCACATAGCTTGGCACTTCCTTATACATGAGTGCTAACTCCTTGTTCATCGTATCACTCCCAAGGGGGGTTTGTTGATATATTTAGGTAATCATGTGTGTGAACACTCTAGGACTGTGAGTGCATATTTTTCCCTCTTTAGGAGGTTTTTTCCCCTCAACTTGTATATATGCCTATTGCCCTAACAGGAAACTAATCTTTCTACATTCTAGTGGTAACACATTCAGTACTGTGTGTTGTGCTCCAAGATCTCCTTCTTCCTTGTGTTGTTTGCACACTTCCACAAACATCTAACTCCAGCAAAATGTTTTTCCCATCTCATGCATTTTCAAAACACAATCTCCAATAACTTTTTGTTTCAATGATTTAAATGATTTTTTACAAGCATCCCTCAAGAGAAATCGTGCATCTTTTTTAGTGAACTTTGTAAGGGGATTAGCTATCTTAGAGAAATCCTTAATATGTGCTCTTTCATATTGCGCAATCTTAGAAAATGTCTAACATCTCTTACAATTGTGGGAACTAGCCAATTAACTATTATCTTCACTATATCCTAGTCTTTATGAACTCCCTCTTTAAATGTGAGTCTTCCTAGATACACATGTTTATCCTTATCAAAGAAACACTTAATCATTTTTCCATACAATTTGTGTTCTCCAAGAGTTTGCAAACTCTCCTTGAGAAGTACAGTATGCTTGGGATCATCTTTAGAGTACACAAAGATATCATCAAGAAATACTAAGATGAATTCATCTAGGTAATCATGAAAAATATTTTTCATTAAGCACATAAATGTGGCGCAAGCATTTTCTAATCCAAAAAGTCAAATGGTAAACTTGTAGTGACCATCTCATGTTTGAAAGGCTATCTTGGTTATACTTTTTGTTTTGAGTCTAATTTGGTGATATCAAGATCTTAAGTCAGCCTTAGAGAATACAATTGCTCCACTTAATTGATGAAGTTAGTCATCTATGTGAGGGAGTAGATACTAATTTTTAATTCTTCTTTTATTCAACCCCGTATAGTCAATGTATATTCTATAACATTCATCTTTCTTTTTCTAAAATAGAACAGGTGCTGCCCATGGGGAAACACTCGGTCTTATCAATCCTTTCTTCAAAAGATCATCCAATTGAATATTAAGCTCCTTTAACTCATCTATGTTATATCTATAGGGTGCTCTAGAATACGGTTCACTCCCTCGATACAATTGAATGGGGTGGTCAATCTACCTAGGTGGAGGTATATCAAGTAGGTCTTCTAGAAATACATTTGCATACTCTTTCAAAAGATTTTCAACATAATTTTTTAGATCTCCATCTTTAGATTATTCACATTAACTACAAAATGTTATCATGGATAATCAAAATGCATTTAGTGTTTGGATGATATAGATGATAGTCTTTGCTTTTAGAATTTCACTACTTTATAATCCAATTTCCTACACTGTTGTTCAGGCACTAACGGAAATGCCAAACAACCAAAGACACTAAGATGAGAAATAGATCGCTTGGGAACATGCCAAGCCTCATATGGAGCGATAGAATATAGTGTTTTGTTGGGGCAATTGTTAAGTACATAAGTTGCATACATAACAGCCTCAAGCCAGAAGCTACGTGGTAAGGCTTCACTTTTGACCATGCATCTCACCATCTCCATGAGTGACCTATTCATTCGTTTAGAAACTCCATCATTTACAGAGCATAGCACACTATATACTGATTTTATATCCCACTTCCAACAAAAAATGCATTAAAATCTGAGGACATATATTCCCCCCTTGATCAAAATGGAGGGTGCCCATTTTACATGTTGGTAGATTTTGGGCCAAAATTAAAAACCATCTGAAGCATGTAAACACTTCAGACTTTTATCTCAATGGATACACCCATGCATGCTCAAAAAATTCATCAATCAAACCCATAAAGTAAAGGTAGCACATGAAAGAAGGTGTGTGCATAAGACCATAGATATCAATGTGAATAAGCTACAATGTGTGAGTTGCTCTAACTTAACCATCTTTTGGAAAGGAGGAATGCTACATTTTTCCCAAAAGAGAGCCTTCAAAGACATGTTTACCTGAACGTCAAGTTTGGGCAAAGAGGACATCATTTCGAATTTGTGTAGGCATAGCAAACTAGCAAAATTCAGATGAACAAAATGTGACATGCTAAATCTTTGCATTTAAGATAGCCTCAAAATTTTGAATAGCACATGCTGAATAATTGATAGATTTTTCATAGTCTATGAGATTAAATAGCCCATGACATAAAATTCCAAAAGAAATAATGACATAGCCATTTGAATGATCATGAATTGTACACTTTTCATGAACAAATTCCACAGCTAAGCCAATCTTGGCTAATGCCAAAACTGACAACATAATTTTTCTTGATTCCTATTACATACGAAGCATCTAACAATGGTAAAGAACTACCATCAGCAGTAGTCAAACTGATGTTACCAACTCCGAATACAAGATAACAGGAGTTTTTGCTACATGTGACCTTATTCCCTATAGGGGCAAGCTCAAGGGAATTGAAGAAATTGCATTGCAAGGTAATATTTTTGGTTGCTCAACTATGAAAGTAATAAACATGTTAGTCTATTGGAGACATATGCTGTTAATAAAAAAATGGATCAAAACTAGAAACAATTGTAAATGCGCATTCTTCATTCTACATAAAATTAGCAGACTTCATTTTAGGTGTAAAGGGCTCTCCTTCTTCACCTCTTTTGCAATAAGTTTTGGACAACTCTTGATGAAATGATCATTTTCTTTACAATATTTGAAAAACATTTTCTTCTTTTCTGTTTTCTTCTAGCATTTGTCATCCTTATTTGATTATGTTGAATTTGCAGATTTTTTCTTACTAGTAGATGAGCTCCATTTACCTTTGCCCTTGTGGCTAGCTAGGATAGCTTGATCTACAACACGCATATTGGACTTCTTCTGCCTAGACTAACCTTCCTACAATACAACAAAGATGAAATCCACAAATTTTAAGCCATTTGGATTGTGTTTCATCATCAATCAAAGAATAGAAGTGAAACTTTTATATGAATGAGGAAGAACATTTAAAAAAGTTGCACAAGTGCAGTGTTAGGTAAGACCATTAGCAAAAATCAATTAATCCTTCAAATATTTCATTTTTATAAAAAAACTATGTATGGATTCTCCTTCATTCATGTGCTCACTCTCTAACTATTTTGGGAGTTAAGCAACATGAGCCTCATTTCTTGATTGGTATAAAGTTGTAAATGTATCCTAAGAATCCTTACTTGTTTTCCAGGAGGGAATGTGAGGGATAATGGCATATTTGATACACAAAGCTATCAATGCATGTTCCTCAACATCTCTATCATCCCAACAAAGTTTCTTTGGAGTATCTACAAGAGGGACTGCAACACAAAGAAGAATTTGGGGATCACAATCTTCAACACAATGTACATCACCTTCAATAACTATATTTGCAAGTGTAATAGGACATTTTTCAACACTGAAGAATATTCCAGAGTCCTTTTGCAATCAACACATGATGCATCATTTATGGCCATAATGGGTAATTAGTACCATCCAATATAGTCTCAATAGCCAGCATATGGAGTACATCATTCCTTTCAGCCATGGCCACTAACTAAAATACCCTGATGTAGAAAAATGATTGTATCTTGAAAATTTGAAGACAACTGCCCTATCAAACACTACTAAACCTATACGACACTTTGCGGTGCTTGTGCTCACAAACCCAAACCCGTATATATGTTTGTAAAAAGGAGAAAATTTCCTTCATAGCTGCTATGATAGTGCATTTGGAGGTCGAAAAAAGCTCGGATCGTGAGTTTGACACTGGAGAAAGAAGATGCTTTTGAACTCCTAATTGCCTTGAGAATGCTCACCAATTATTGTCTGATTATGAGTATGTGACCGGAACAGTGTCGACAACACCCTAGATAAAGCGGTGACCTTCTCAATTGTTTGAGTTTGAGGTTTGCGGAAGCATGCACACAGCACAAGGAAGAAGAAGAAGTTGGAGCACAACACACAATACTGAATGTCTTACCAAGAGAGTGTACAAAAATAAGTGACCCATTTGGGTTATAGGCTTATCTAGAAGCCGAGGAAAAAAACCTCCTAAAGGTGGAGAAAACTACCTTGTTGGTCTTAAGTGTGTTCATACACATCACTACCGAATTATATCAAGAACACAAGGGCATCTACAATGGATTGAACTTGTTCTATCCTGATAAGGAGATATAATATACTATATGTAACCTTTTTTCGCACACTATGTAGAGAATGGGACGGCCATAACACACTTTGAGATGTATATGAGAAGCGTTAAAAAATATGATTGATTCATTAGAAAATGAATATATATGCGTTCTATAATCTTTGGGTTCAACTAAGGATATAGAGAACGTATTTTTCTATACACTGTACATATTTAAGCACTTGAATATAGTCGAGAAGCTTGCAATGAATGCTCTTAAGACAAAGAATACTTCCGAAAGTTATTTTATATTACTGAATAATTCATACCTTCTCCTGATGGTATTCGAAATATACACAAGACGTGTAAAAGTAATTATATAAGAATCGACTTCAATTTACAATCTAGCAAACTACACACGAGTCAATGTGGTTACACTCAGTGCCACCAATTTTTATGACGATTCTTTTCCGTTACCGAGCATCCTAATTACACTGAAGAATTTATAATTCCGTCAATAATTCCAATAGCTCAAATACCGCTATAATATCGATAAAATCGATCACAAAAACGTAAGATGAACTGAAGTTTCGCATCCTTAATTATTATCTAGGAGTTACTTTTTATTGATATTTGAGTATAGAGTCAAGTAAGAATTCCAATCCTTCACTTTAACAATGTTCTTTTAACTCCTAAGATTATTTACTCTACTACGTTACTCGCTTTATTTCTTACAGATTCATATTTATGTAAATTCAAACCATTAATTCGTTTCGTAGACATGTCTACATTCGGTGCTTCAAATCAGGTTAGAAGAGATCCATTGTCGATAGTGTCTCGAACATTGGGTCTAAGACGCTAATGACCTGTGAGAGAAATTATTGATAGTTTATGATTGTGTATTGTTAAACGCAGTTCTAACTGTCATAAATGCGTTTAAATGAGTATTGGGTTCTTGGGAGTGGAAGGGGTCTGTAATGACAGAGGCCCTATGCTTGTTTCCCAAAATTACTTCACAACACAATAAACCAACATTCCAGATTTTATCAAGAATTGGTATCCCTTTCTTGATCTTTACGGTTCATCATTTTAACTCTATCAGAGTCTGCCGAACACATTGTACTAGACTATCAGTATCGTGATACCAAATTACCTCAAAACCCTTTTTACGAATACATACTACTGTAACATTTAACAGTAGTTCAACCTTCACCGAATAGCGCTCACAATCCAACAAAACGAAAACACAGAAGGACTCAACAGTTTCAGACACATAGTGTTGAAGACTAATACACACTAGAGATAACCATTACTGTAGCCAAATCTCACCATACAAGTACAGATCCCAATACTGAAGACAACACAATACAGTTCAGAATCCCAAAACACTACCACAACTACACAGACTTCTTCAATGACTGGCATAACATTCCAAGAAAGAGTACCACGATACGCATAATTAACACAAAAATCGCATTAGGGATTTGCAAACTAGTCACTCAGACAACAACCCGACGAACTACTGGATGTCGCGAAAACTCACAACAGATAGGTCTCGATAGACAACAAAACAGAATCAAGAACCATACACTACAGTATACTCAGTATACTTGGAATTAGACAACAACACTACAGTAATGACATAGACAATCACCCAGACAGACAGTCTGGTGATTCCATGAATCGTTACCCGTGCGTCTCTTTTTCATTGCTTTATATAAATTTTACAACCATCTTGTAACAACCTTTCGCTCGTGCTGAACCTAAAAAGATTCAGTTTTATACAAATGCCAATCCGGCGGCCGACTAACACCTGGCACGCATGGTGGACTCGAACCCGTAGGTTTTTACAAAATTACTATTTGTCTATAATACCTTCTAAATACATGTTTCTGGCTAATCTAAAGGTTCGGGCAATTTTCTTCTTTAAAGTTTCTAAGATCTGTTTAAGAGTATTCGGTTCTACTAATTGTGCATCTACTCTTACAGAATTTAATGAAATAGCTTCGGTCAGCAAAATTTCTGCTTGCGTTTGCAGAAAGGCTTCTTGTAATTAAAATTCATTCGAGAGCGCCGCATCTCTGGATACCTTCATATCTGCAACTTGTTTCTCCATTTTGATTACTCTGTCTTTTTTATTGTCCAGCTGATTTTCCCTTCTTTCGATCTCTTGATTCTGAAACTGTATGGTTCTAGAGTATGCATCCCTTTCTCTTCAGAGATCTGTGATTACCTTCTGTGTTTGAGCTTCCTTGGTCAAATAGTGTTTAAGCATGTTGTTGACATCTGATAAAGTTTTGTTTGTTCTTTATAGTTCTTCTGTTTTCATAGCCTGCTTATGCTGTTCTTGGTTTTGCTGTACTACTTCGTGTAGCTGAACTCTGGTTTCTTCTAATAAATTGCCTAAGGCTACTCTTGCATCTTCTTGATCCTGTAGATCTTGTTTCATTTGACTGATGACGGTATTTGCCTCAATTAATAACTCTTCTTTGGTTTTGAGGTCGGCTAGTGCTTCATTTCTCTGGTTGGTAAGTGTCTGCTGTTCTGCGAGTTCGGCTTGGAGATGGGTAATGTGGTAGTGCATCTGATGGTTTTCTGCTTTGACCGCATCTATTTCTTCCTGTAGAGGTGTGATGTCTACTTCTAGGACATCCACCTTGTGTTGTAACTCATTTTCGATGTTATCAGCGACCTCTTCCATCTGGATTGGTAATTGCTGTGATAGATGAATGAGCAATTGACCCATGTTGGCAAGCTCAAAAATTACGAGAATGGACGAAAGCGGAAGGTGAGGACGAGGTTGAGATGAGGATGTGGTGAAGAGTTGTTGGGAGTTGGGTGGTGAGTAATTCGGGGATGAGGATGAAGAAGCAGTGGGTTCTTCGGGACAAATGGGTTGGGTCGGGATAATGGGGTTGAGGGGTAGCTCCGGTGGGGGAGTGGAAAGAACGGAGTTAGACTGTGTTACCTTATCTATGGTCTGTTGTGCAGTGTCGGCAGCTGTGGACTCGACTGCTTTCAGTAGCCTTCCTCTTGTCGTTCCTGCTTAGATTGTTGTTGGGATGTTTCTTGTGACGAGCTTGTGTCAGAGTCTGTATGATCCTCCTGTTCTTGTTGCCCTTATGACGAAGACTGTGCTGATGATTCGTGCTGCATAGATGTTGCGGTGTCATGGAAGGTTTCTTCGTCCTCCTTCTCTTCTTCTTTGTCATCTTCCTTATTTCCTTCGGCTGAACCCTGTGCTTCACTTTCAGAGGAACTGATTCTAATTCTTTTCCGGCGGAAGAGTTGATTGAGTTCCTCTTCGTCTTCTTCATCATCTTCCAATAATTGTGCCGACTCTTCATGGTGGCTGACTCTTCATGGTGGCAGAAGAGTTAATTGAGTTCCTCTTTGTATTCTTCATCATATTTCAATAATTGTGCCGACTCTTCATGGTTGAGTGGCGGCTCCGGTGGGGGAGTGGGAAGAACAGAGTTAGACTGTGTTACCTTATCTATGGTTTGTTGTGCAGTGTCGGCAGCTGTGGACTCGACTGCTTTCAGTAGCTCTTCGAAAACTTCTTTAATGACCTGTTCTCCTTCCTCTTGTTGTTCCTGCTCAGATTGCTGCTGGGATGTTTCTTGTGATGAGCTCGTGTCAGAGTTGGTGTGATCCTCCTGTTCTTGTCGCCCTTCTGACGAAGACTGTGCTGATGATTCATGCTGCATAGATGTTGCGGTGTCATGGAAGGTTTCTTCGTCCTGCTTCTCTTCTTCTTTGTCATCTTCCTTATTTCCTTTGGCTAAACCCTGTGCTTCACTTTCAGAGGAACTGATTCTAATTCTTTTTCGACGGAAGAGTTGATTGAGTTCCTCTTCGTCTTCTTCATCATCTTCCAATAATTGTGCCGACTCTTCATGGTGCAGGACAGGGCCTCTGGGTGGTGGTTGTGCAGCAAGTATGGCCGGAAAAAGGAAAGATATTATGTGCAGCAGTCTAGACCTTGGCATTCCTCCCTTGTTTACCTGTTTGATTATTGATACACATTCCTTGTGAATGCGGTGGAAGAAGTAGGATGCAAAATTGACTGGTTCTTGAGCAGCTAAATCAATAGCGGAGTAGAAAGGCCTAGAGATGCCATAAGTTCGCTTCTGGAGGTTAAGAATGGCTACTAGGAATTGCAGTGTGGATCTCTCAGGTTCCGGTCGACATAGGATTGCGTATTCATTAGAGGAACTCCTAGGGAATAATCGATTCATGGTGGCAATCGGTAGATTTGGACCATTTTCCCGACCTTGCCGAGGAAGTCTAAACGCTTCAGCAAAAGCTTGGAAGGTGATTACGGTTCGGGAGGGTAGGGATGTGCTAGCCCAACGTTGCTCGTTGACAGGTGTTTTAGCGATAGCGGCTATTATCTGGGCAAAGAACGGGTGGGATTCCACTGAATGCCACGGAAGTTCAGCGAAATTGGCCAACCCACGTATGCGCAGGAACTCTCCTACATCGGCAGGGAGTCCATCACGGAAAGCGGCATAGTTTGCCAGAGCTTCCATGGCGCACACAGAAAACGCAAGCACAAGACACAAAGCACAGGGTTTACACAATCACACAAATCACGCAAACACAATAGCAATGTTTGGCAAAACGGAGAAGGTTAAGTAGATGTGCTGTAGTGGAGAGCAGTCAAAATCACTAATCATCATGCGATGTTGAGATGATAACTTCTTAACTTTGGTGTGCATGTATGAGCAACTGGACAGGGCAGGGCGACTGTTGTAATAATTAGGTATCAAAACGTGGATATTTACAGACTTTTTTTATTAAGCGCGCAGAAACAAAAGGAAAGAAAAGAAAATAAAAGCAAAGAAAAGAGAATACCAAAAGACGCAGCCAACCACGAAACGTTTCAGTGCGGGTTTGATGTTTGTTGATACGGCCGCAGCTTCGAACCGTTGATGACTTTCCGAAGAGGAATTCCGGTCAAAGTAGTCAACCAAAAAGTTGCTGGGCCCATTTGTTCAGAAATCTGGTAGGGACCAAACCATCGTAACTTGAATTTGCCAGCAGAGCGATTCGACTTTGCATTGTAAAAGAGTACAAGTTGTCCCACCGTAAAAATTGGAGTCCTTAGATATCGATCATGTGTTCGGGCTTGTCTTAACTGAACTTCCTGGATCGTTAGAAAACTTGTCCATCGATGCTCATCCAGTTCTCTGAGTGTATCTAGCCGAAATGATAAAGAATCTTCTGGTATCAGTTTCTGAGTGAGAGCTACATGTAGACTTGGCACAACAATCTCCATTGGTGCTATGGCTTCCAATCCATAAGCTAGTTGGAAAGGTGTTAGTCCTGTTGCTACCTTGTAGGTAGTTCGGTATGCCCACAGGACTGCAGGTAACAGTTGGTCCCATCTTTCCGGTGCTTCCATAATGAGTTTTCGAAGCATATTCAACAGGGTCTTGTTCGTACTCTCAGCCAAACCATTTGCACGAGGATAATATGGTGAACTGAATTTATGTGTGATCTGAAAAGAATGTGTGAGTACTTTCATTATATTGTTAACAAAATGAGTGCCCTGATCTGTAACAAGATCTAGAGGTAAGCCAAAACGCGGAAAGATATCTTTCAGTAGACACTTTGCTACCGAAACAGCTGTGGCAAACCTTAAAGCCCAAGCTTCTGCCCATCTGGTTGCATAGTCTGTAGAGGTCAGAATATAACGATTATTACTGAGGATTGCTGGAGGTGTAATAGGTCCAATGAAATCTAGACCCCACTTTTGAAAAGGTTCTAATGGCAAGAGAGGTTTTAGAGGGAGAAAATGGTGCTGTAACAGCTGTCCAAATCTTTGACAATTATCACAATTTTTGACAAACTGCAATACATCCCTGTACATAGTAGGCCACCAAAGTCCACTCTGAAGAATTTTTCAGTGTGTTAAATCTGTAGCAAAATGGCCGTCGGATAGAATTGAATGAGCCAACATAATGACTGAGTTAAGTTCATGTGGTGGAATACAACGAAGTAAAATTCCAGTGTGATCCATATAGTATAATTCCCCAGCAATTAACCGAAATTCGCAACTGTACACTGCAATCTTCCTACGCATTGCAGGAGAAGCCTAAGAAGGAGGGCATCCATCAGTAAGAAAAGTTAATATCTGATCATAATATGTAGATGGCATAGGTGGGTCTGCAATTTCATCATTAGTTGGTTCAGAAACATAAATCGCTGGTGTTGTGTCATCTACACCAACCGGAGCTTCACCGGAATCTAAACGAGAAAAGAAATCTGCTAAGACATGTGAACTGCCTGGCCGATGAATAACTTTGTAATCAAATTCTTGTAAAAGCAGAACCCATCACGCTAATCGACCACCTAGATGTTGTTGCCGTACCAGGTAGACAAGTGCAACATGATCTACATGAAAAGTAAATTTTCGGCCAAGTAAATAATGCCTGAATTTCTTGACAGAGTATACTAAACCCAGACATTCCCTTTGAGTTACAAAGTAATTCTTCTCAGCAGGAGCAAGCCTTCGGGTGGCATAGTACACACGCTGAAACCACTTATCGGTGTGTTGCACTAGAACACTGCCAATGGCAATATCTGAAGCATCAACAAATATATAAATGGGCGATCCCAGCCAGGATGCTATAGGATTGGAACCTGTGTTAGTAATCCCTTTAGACGATCAAAAGCAATTTGGCATTCCTGAGTCCACTCAAATTGTCAAGGAGTCTCCGTTATTAACCTGTTCAATGGTATTGCCAAATGAGCAAGCCACCATAAGTGCCGACCATGCCATCTTACTTGGCCCATGAAGTGCATCACTTCCTTAGGTGTAGTGGGCACAGGTGCTTCTAACACAGCCGTGATTTTATATGGATCCACCTGTATACCTTGTGCAGATATAATGTGGCCAAGTAGCTTTCCACATCAAACCGCAAACAGAGATTTGTTTGGGTTCAAACAGAGTCTGTATTCTCTGCATTTCTCAAAGCAACACCGTAAATGGAACAAGTGTGCTATCATTTTTCCAAATAACGAAAAATCATCAAGATAAACTTGCATAAATGAGGTAAGGTAAGGGGAGAATATTTCCTGCATACACCTCTGAAAAGTACTTGGAGCATTTCTTAATCCAAACCACATTACGGTACAAGTAAAACACCCCAATTGGTAATGAAGGCGGTCTTTGGTATATCCTGCTGAGCCATTCTAACTTGATTATACCCACTGTATCCATCTAGGAATGAATACATTTCATGTCCTGCTACTCTATCAAGCATCGTGTCAAGAAAAGCTAGCCGAAATGGATCAGGCACCGTCGCTGCGTTCAGTTTTCGGTAGTCCACACAAATTTGCAGTTGCTTATTCTTTTTAGGAACAATAACAATTGGTGAGACACATTCAGCATGCTCTACTGATACAATGAATCCGACTTTGAGTAGCCTATCAAGTTCTGCCTTTACTTGTGATGCATAGTTCGGATTTATCTGGTAGCTGGGTTTCTTGATTGGCTTTGCTTCCGGCTTCAGCATGACCCTGTGTTGATAGATGCGCAGGTCCAAACCTTTCATATCTTTGTAATCGCATGCAAAGACGTTAGAGAACTCTCGGAGTAGCTGGATTAAGTCTACTTGAAATACTTCCGGTAGGCTTTCCTTTATCTTAACAGGACGTGGATTTTCTTCATTCCCTAAATTATAGGTGATCAGCTGATCCTTTGGAACATAAAATTGTTGAGGTTTCTCTGTATCCTCAGCTGGCTTAAAAAGTCATTGTAGGTCAGCGTTATCTATAGCAACAGTATCTTCCTTCTTATCTTCTTCTGTTACAGGCATCACCGTACAAACTGAGGGATTCCAATTATCTACAACAGATTGTAGATCAGTAATTCTTAGGGAGATCAAGCCAATGTTATTTTTCAAGAACTCTTCTTCTTCATCATCTGACAAACCATCTAACATGTGAACTGGTTCTGCAAAATACCGTCTAGCATGCAATTCACAAGGCTGTATAGCATCTAATTTTACAACATATTTACGATTATTGTCTTTGAAGGTGAGCTCCTATGCAGACCAATCTTGTATAACCTTAGCTTGCTTCAGCCAAGGACGGCCAAAAAGAATATTATAATCAAGGGTGGATTCCGGTAATTCTAGGATTACAAAAATCATCTTAAAGGTGGTACCCTACAAAGTTATTGGTACATTCCGAACAAGACCTATTGGATGGACTCTTGACTGGTCAACCATTCTGACAAAGAACTGAACTGGTTCGATTTCGGTCCATCCTAACTTTTTACATAGTGCAACAGTACCAATGTTGACACAAAATCCTCCATCAACTAGTACCTGTGTAATTTTATGGTTTTTATACCATACCTTAATTAAAGGAACCGAATGATCGACCGTAGAATCAGGTTCCGGTTGCACTGTCGCTGTTGCTGGAATGCAAGAAGGTAGAGGACTGAACTGTTGTTGGAATTGTTGTCGAACTCCTGGTACTAGTGCAAGTAATTGGCCAAGAGGAAGAGTAATGGAGACTTTAGATAAAATTTTCCAGGCCTTATGTGATTGAATTGTGTTTTCCGCCGATTCTGAAGATGATGCGCTCGCTGAAGATGATGTTTCTACTGAAGATGATGTGCCTGCTACTGAATTAGAATCTTCTTTTTGTGTTCCTTCCTTGGTTAACAGAGCCTGGGTCACCGGAATAGGATCTAGAAACACTAGAGGTTCGGCGGTGGTCCATTGACTGGCCTTATCATACATCCTTTGTTGTTCACGTATGCCTGGTTCAAATACTTCTGCTACTGGTTGCAATTGCTTACCGGCTCGGGTCTGAATTACTGCAGTTTGAGTTTCTACTGGTGTGATTTGTACCATATTAGTCATTGGGTTTTGACGATCTTTCTTCTTCTGATCATACTCAGCTGCATCCTTACAAAATCTTCTAATGCGGCCAAATTCACCACAAAAATGGCAGCGAGGTGGTGGCAAATTAGTGTTTTCCTGTGGTGGTCCGGCCTGCCAACGGTTTGCATTGTAGTTATTATTTCTCTGTCCTCTATAATCTTGATAGCCGTGTTGCTGGTTGTTTCTCATTTGCGGAGGTACATAATGATTGGCTTGCTGTCCTGGTTCCTGTATAATAGCATTGACAGTTGCGGTTCCCTGCACTTTGGCGTTGTATGCATAGTTTTTGGTGGTATGTCCGGTCGTGTTGTAGATAGCACAAAACAAATGATTAAGTGCACAAGTGACACTGGTGTGCCGTGGGTTTTTGCAAGTGGTGCAGTATATCTGTCTGGTCGGATTTTCTGCAACAGTTTTATTTGCTTTTAACCACTCCAGGTCTTCTATAAATCCTCCAACCTTGTTTTCAAGCTGCAAAGCCATTTCTATCACCGCATCTAGTGTCATAGCTCCTAGACAGCGTATGATCATAATCTGTTTGAGTTGCGGAGTCAAACCATTGAGTGATAACGTCATCCGGTAGGTTGGCATGTGTTGGAGGTAACTGCCTCAAATGAGTTCTAAATAGGGTGGCATATTCCTGCAGTGTTTGATTTATCTTCTGTCTATTGTTTTGTAGGTAGTCAAAAATTTTGGCTGGATTCTTCTTTAGCCTGAATCTCTGCAAAAATGCATCCCTTACTGCTTCATAGATGCCGAAGTGGTTAATATCATGTTCTGTAAGCCATTTGGCTGCTTCGTTAACCAATGTAGACTGGAAGACAATAGCTTTATACGCAAGATTAGGTGGATGATTGAGCACTGCATAACTTATCTCAAATGTGCGTACATGAGCATCTGGGTCATCTCCTGGAAATCCACCGAATTTAGTGTACGTTACTCCTGTGGGAGTCGGCCTCGGTGGGCATAGTTGTTGTTGTTGCTGATGTTGCTGCTACTACTGCTGTTGCTGCGGTTGTTGCCCGTTCATCATGCTGATGGTTGTATTGTGACTATCTTCTGTATCCCGAGGCTGAATATCTGAATCATCGGAATCTGTATCGTCAGCCTGTGCACTTTCCCGTTCGATAATATTGTTCAATATGTTCCTGATCTCACCTTCGAATAGGCTACCTTCCTTTTTGATGTCAAATGTAGGAAAGCTTACTCCCCATAGTGGTGACTCGGCTGATGATTCACCAAGAAATGGTAAACCGTCGCCGAAAAACTATGAATTCTCAATAACTTGTACCGAAATAACACCGGAAGGTGTCGATTTTTCACCAAAACAAAGTGTTTTTTCTCCTTCACTGATTTCCTTGGCCAAGATGTTTCTATTCGCAAACAACTTCGAATCTTGATCTAATGGTGTTAAACTAACTTCATGCTGCGTCCCGATAGATTCTGGGGTTACTATACCTTCGATAGACTGTGCCAAAATTGCATCAGAATCTGCCAGAGATGTAGTACGTTCCACTAGAATATGACCGGAATCGCTACTAGGGTACTTCACTTTCTTGAAAACTGGGTAAGACCTATCTGTGCTTCTACCTCCTGGAGGCGTCCTTAGCAAATTAGGTACCCAGGGCTGTCGGTACTTCGAATACGTTTCACCGGATCGAGTAACCGGCATGTATCATCTTTTGGTATTAATCGCGTACTATTACTGTCGATTTATAATCTATAGTCGCATTACCACAATCGATTTGCAACAGTCTAATCTGTTGCCACCTTCCCACAGACGGCGCCAGTGTTAAACGGAGTTCTAACTGTCAGAAACCCGTTTAAACGAGTATTGGGTTCTTGGGAGTGGAAGGGGTCTGTAAAGACAGAGGCCCTATGCTTGTTTCCCAAAATTACTTCACAACACAATATACCAACATTCAAGATTCTATCAAGAATTGGTATCCCTTTCTTGATCTTTACGGTTCATCATTTTAACTCTATCAGAGTCTGCCGAACACATTGTACTAGACTATCAGTATCGTGATACCGAATTACCTCAGAACCCTTTTTTCGAATACATACTACTATAACATTTAACAGTAGTTCAACCTTCACAGAATAGCGCTCACAATCCAACAAAACAAAAACACAGAAGGACTCAATAGTTTCAGACACATAGTGTTGAAGACTAATACACACTGGAGATAACCATTATTGTAGCCAAATCTCACCGTACAAGTACAGATCTCAATACTGAAGACAGCACAATACAACTCAGAATCCCATAACACTACCACAACTACATAGACTTCTTCAACAACTGGCATAACATTCCAAGAATGAGTACCACGATACGCATAATTAACACAACAATCACATTAGGGATTCGCAAACTACTCACTCAGACAACAACCCGGCGAACTACTGGATGTCGAAAAAACTCACAAGAGACAGGTCTCGATAGACAATAGAACAGAATCAAGAACCATACACTACAGTATCTCAGAATACTTGGAATTAGATAACAATACTACAGTAACGACACAGACAATCACCCAGATAGAGAGTTTGGTGATTCCACGAATTGTTACCCGCGCGTCTCTTTTTCATTGCTTTATATAAAGTTTACAACCATCTTGTAACAACCTTTTGCTCGTGCTGAATCTAAAAAGATTCAGTTTTATACAAATGCCAATCCGGCAGCCGACTAACAGTATGTAGGCACATAGATCTCAGATGTCACAAACTTCTTCATGGAGGTGTAAGGTTGATCATTGTCTCCTCTTTGTATACCTAACTCATACAATTTATTGCCTTTCGGAGAGTGGTAAGTTATAATATCGTTAGGACAACATCTGTGAAGATTTAGACAACATCTAGAATCAAGGTCACCTTATCCTTATGATAATTACACATGGTCCGTTTGAATATGCATCATTATCTCACAATAATGCAGATTCTGTATTACTCGGATGTATTCAACGTGTAAGTTTAATCGATGAAGGTCTCCTTCGCATGAATAGGAATTGCTTCAAACATAAAACGTAAAATTTAAGAATTATTTTGACCATCTATTTTTACCCCTAATTTGTCTTTCACCTCTTCCGCTGCAATTAGTTTTTGTTAATAAAAGGGTGTTTTCAAACTTGCAAATCAAATTCTAATGATAACTTCTTCATCTTCAGCCTTTGTGTTTTCACGAAGTGTTATCCTTGGTCTGATTTTTCATACATGTCGCATTATGCTTAACATATGCGTATCTCTCAGCAGATGGTATATTATTTATGTGAAATTCATCTCGCAAGCCATTCTGCATCTATATTATTCTCGGGATATTTATCTTCAAGTGCAAAGTGAGTTTGTTTCAAACGATAATTCTCTAAAACTTTATATAGGGTATTCCCAAAATAGTATTGAAAGAGAAACAATCTCTCTTAAGTACTATGTGTGTATGAATTTCTCCTCGAATACCGTAAATCGCTATACCTTTTCAACAAGAAATGAACTAGCTTAATTTTGAGATCCACTTACGTTTTTTTTTTTTTGCACAAACGCGCTTTAAATTATAAACAATGACTATATTCAATAATGTTAGAGAGTTCAAAAAAAGCTTTATATTCTTCTGTTCATTTTCAATGAGGATTCACTTGTTCTTCAATTTAGTATCAATATCCTGTGATGCCTGAGTGGGAAGAGGGGGCACGGGGATGGGGACTTCTTACAATAACGAATTTCTCTACTTAGATGCACCAAGAATTTGAATATCGATCACTTTTGAAAAAGTTTACTGATGTTGGACACACATCTTTCCTTCCACATTTTCTAGAGTGCTTCACTCTTAATGGCATTCTATAGTGGACAAACAATGAATCGCTTCATCCAGCAAAGCAGGGCTAAAGTTAACTTGATAAGCCAACAAAAGAATCTTGATGAGGCAGTGTCAACTCATAATGCTCCTAGGATAAAAAAAGAAAGGTTGGCATAAGTTTTTTGAGATCTCGTGATGAAGAAAATGTCACACGAGAATCACTTTCTTGTCATCAATAACTGGGTGGCACAAATCCTTGAACTTATAATCCCATCTATATAATTCCATCTATTCAAGATCCAATTCAAACACCACACTTTTTTTTTCAAAGAGTGATCAGAATCTAGATTTCTTTTAACTCTTGAAATATCCTCCATTTTTCTGCCATTTTCCAACATTGGATCTTTGGAATGGGGGTGGGGGTTCCCTAACGAAGAAAAAGACATCCACAATTTGTTTCAAGCATTGACTCTTTATCTTAATAGGTACTAATGTTCAGAGTCAACTCTATGTTTTAGGTCAATGTTCATAAATCTAATCCAAGCGTTGACTCTTTTCCTTAATATGTATCAATCTTCAAAGTCAAATCTGTTCTCTGGGTCAACATTCAGAAACCTAATTCAATTACAAAGAGATGTGTGTTACTCAAGTACGCCACAACTGAGAAATTTCAGATCTCTTTCTTTCTTTGCTGAGATCTTATTCTATGCTGCGTGTATACCGATAAAGAAGTATGGATACTAACTATTCGACTAGGTCTGCAATTGTCGTTGTCGTAAGATGTCGGCTAACTAGATTCCATTCTGCTTTCGGAATTCTTCTCTTCTCTTGTCGGATTTCGTACAAGGTTGGCCAGCTTTTTTTCTTCACATGTGTTTCTTTTTTGCGCTAAGTACACATCTCCAGTCATTCCATAAAATTGGCTTCCTACAATAAACTTTCATCTTCTCAAGAGTCCATCGTAGAAGATACTTTCGTTGACCGAGGATGATCTATTAACAGACGATACTAGGACCTCTACATAAGTCGTTTGTTGGTAGGATACAACTCATTGCCCTATTGGTGGTATGCAGTCGCGATATGGTTCTAAAGCTTCAAGTTGGCTAACCTTCATGATTGTCTTTCTTCGACCCAAAACGAAAGAACGTTCTTAAAGTGATTCCGATTTCAGATCATTCATGTTCAAAACTGTCCTTTGGTGATCAAGACTTAATACTTTTAAAATACGCAATGTTTTCTGTAATAGAACTGCAGGTCGGCATGACTAATGTTATGCGAAAGGAAGAGAAGAACAAGACCGCCCATGAAAGTCTTATACAGAGGAGTATTAGATAAAGAGTGAAGGTCGGGATGGAGCTGTTCATAACTACACGTTTGTACTACAGCTATCACATCATGAAGCCACCAAGGCTGTATAACGCCGTATGTGCGATGTTATTGGCAGAAATGGCATTCTTAGATGAACGCAAAGAAGCTATTATGCGTTTCAGTGATCCTTCTTAGTTCAAAGCACCTCGTAGAGCATCAGATCATGTTCATGAAGTGGAAAAACCTACCTGAGTCTACAGATAGGACGTGGAAAAGCCTACCTCTATTAGAGAGTCTCTACCTTTACTCTAGTTTGATGAATCTAGGCTGAGAATTAAAACGAGTGAGGCACAACAGATTTTGGGAGAATTAAAACCCACGCTTACGAGTATGTCATCCCCTTTCTAGAGACATAATTCTATTAATCTTGAGCTCTCGCAATATAAGAGATCTGTTTTATCTTCCATCCCCTTCGTGGCCATTGACTTCTTTTTTTAGGTATTTTATCATAAAACACAATGCTCATCACCAAGAGAAACGGAAAAATATGGTTCACGATTCTTCTTCCTAGAGGTTCAGAAGATTTTTATATACAAGTTTCCTTATAGGAATTATCAAAGTTTATGAAGAAACGTCTTTTCCACAGATTTTACACATTGTCTTTTAGAAACAAACTTTCGGAAATTTGAGATTCCATGAGATAAGAATTCAAACCTTCGTGCTACTTGAGCATCACAGAAGCTATGAACCTTTACAACTTGTCGAAGCTATTAAAAAATATTTCGATTGCTTGTACCTTATTGTGCTCTTTTAAAGGTTGAGATACATAAAAACCCTTGTTCAAACAATCGAAGAAATCAAGTGAATTGTTTCCATACACCAACCTTGTATTCTTGATAAAGAGATTTAAATTCCTAACACAAGCTGGGGGGGGGGGGGGGGGGGGGGGGGGAGGGGGACCTCCTAAAGAGGGAGAAAACTGCCTCATCAGTCCTAAGTGTGTTCATAAACATTACTTCCAAATTATATCAAGAACACAATGGCATCTGCAATGGATTGGACTTATTCTATCCTTATAAGGAGATATAACATATTATACGTAACCTCTTTCCACAGACTCTGTAGAGAATAAATGTTGGACCATAACACACTTCGAGACGTATATGAGAAGCATTAAAAAATATGACTGATTGCTTAGAAAATGACACGTAGATATTTAAGCACTTGAACACACTCATGAAGCTTGCAATGAGTATTCTTAAGAGGAGGAATACTTCTAAAAGTTATTTTATATTACTGAATAATTCATACCTTCTCCTGATGGTATTCGAAATACACACAAGACTTGTAAAAGTAAATATATAAGAATCCACTTTCCTTTACAATCTAGCAAACCACACACGAGACAATGTGGTTACACTCAGTGCCACCAATTTTTTGTGATGATTTTTTATCTTGACAGAGCATCCCAATTACATTGAAGAATTTATAATTCCTTCGATGATTACTATTGCTCAAATACCGCTATAATATCGTTAAGATCAATCACATAAACTTAAGATGAAGTGAACTTGCGCACCCAAAATTATTATCTAGGAGTTACTTTCTATCGATATTTGAGTAATGGATTCAAATACAAATTGCAATCCTTAATCCCTTTAACAATGTTCTTTTAACTCTGAAAACTATTCACTCTACAACGTTAGTCGCTTTATTTCTTACAGATTCATGTTTATGTAAAGTCAAACTACTCGTTCGTTTGGTAGACATGTCTACTTTGGGTGCTTTAAATCAAGTTAGAAGAGATCCATTTTTTAAAGTGTATCGAACATTGTGCGAGAAATTATTCATTCTTTATGATTGTGTATGTACGCACATATATCTGAGACGGCACAAACTTCTTCATGGAGGTGTAAGGTTGATCCTTCTCCCTGCCTACGAAAAATGGTAAGTTATAATATCACTCCGATGTATTGAACGTGTAAGTTTAATCGATTAAGGCGTTCTTCACATGAATTGAAATTACTTCAAAGATAAACGTAAAATTTAAGAGTTATTTTTACCATCTACTTTTACCCCTGATTTGTATTTCAGTCATTCGGCTGTAATTATCTTTTGTTAATAAAAGGGTGTTTTCAAACGTCCAATTCAAATTCTAATCATAACTTCTTCATCTTCGGCCTTTGTGTTTTCATGAAGTGATATCCATCGATCCATTTTTCATACATGGCGCTTTACGCTTCACATATGTGTATCTCTCAGCAGATGGTATATTATTAATGTGAGATTCATCCCGGAAGCCATTCTGCATCTATATTATTCTTGGGATACTAATCTTCAAATACAGAGCGAGTTTGTTCCCCAAATAAGTATTGAAGAACAATCAATCTCTCTTCAGTATGAGTCTCTTTTGCAATAGCTTAAATCTCTCTACCTTTTCAACAACAAATGAACTAGCTTAATCTTGAGATTCACTTACGTAATTTTTTTTCAAGATAGCGTAATTTAATTTTTTTTACAAAAGCGCTTTAAATTGTAAACAATAAGAATTTTCAATAATGCTAGAGAATTCAAAAGAAATCTTTTCAATCTTTTCTTAACTTTCATTAAGGATCCACTTGTTCTTCAGCTTGTTAACTTTTAGTATGGATATCTTGTTTCTTCAATCTCATTGAGGATCCACTTGTTCTTCAGCTTCTTGACTTTTAGTATGAATATCTTGTGACGCGTGAGTGGGAAGAGGGGGCAGGGGGCATGGGGATTTCATACAATCACAAATTTCTCTACTTAGATGAACCCAGAATTTGTGTATCGATAACTTTTGAAGAAGTTTACTCATGTTGTCCCCACATCTTTCCTTCCACATTTTCTAAAGTGCTTTACTCGTAATGGCATTCCATAGAGCGGGCGAACAATGAATCGCTCATCGAGCAAAGAATGCTTAAAGTTAACTTGACAAGCCAATAAAAGAATATTGTTGAGGCATTGTGAACTCATGATACTGCTAGGATAAAATATATGACCTTGACGTAACTTTTTTCAGATCTACTGATAAAGAATATGTCACACGAGACTCGCTTTCTTTTCATCAATAACGAGGTGGCACAGATCCTTAAACTAATAATCCCGTCTTTTTAATTCCATCTATCCAAGGTCCATTTCAAACACCACTTTTTTTTTTCCAAAGAGAGGTCAGAATGTAGATTTCTATGAATTCTTGAAATATCTTCCATTTTGTTGCAAATTTGCCAAGTTGGACCTTTGGAATTGGGAAGGTGGGGGGTTCTTAACCAAGAAAGAGACAGATCCGCAATTCATCTTAAGCATTGACTCTTTGTCTTAATAGGCACCAATCTTCAAAGTCAACTATATGTTTTGGGTCAATATTCCCAAATATAATCCAAGCGTTGATTCTTTGCCTTAATAGGTATCAATGTTCAAAGTCAACTCTGCGTTTGGGTCCATATCCATAAGCCTAATTCAATTTCAAAGAGGTGTGTACCACAGTTGACAAATTTCAGATCTCTTTCTCTCTTTGCTGAGATCTGATTCTATGCTACTTGTATACCAATAAATAATTATTTCTTATATACCCATAAAGAAGTATGAATACTGACTATTCGACTAGATCTGCAATCTTCGTTGTCGTAAGATGTCGGCTAACTAGATTCATTTCTGTTTTTGTCATTCCTCTCTTGCCTTGTCAGATTTCGTACAAGGTTGGCCACCCTGTTTTCGTCAAGTTGTCCGAAATCACGTATTCTACTTCGTAGTCCCTCCATTTTGTTTTTTTTTTTTTTTTGCGGTAAGTACAATAAACTTACCGGAAATTGGCTTCCTACAATAAACTTTCATTTCTCAAGACTCCAGCGTAGAAGATACTTTTGCCGAGGATGCTCTATTAACAGACGACACATAGGACCTCTGCATAAGTCTTTTGTTGGCAGTATGAGATTCATTGCATCTTACTAGTTTTCAAGTTTCAAGTCTGCTCACCTTCATGATTATCTTTCTTCGACCCAAAACGAAAGACTGTTCTTAAAGTGATTCCGATTTCAGATTATTCATGTTCAAAATTGTCCGTTAGGATCAAGACTTAAATACTTTTAAAATACGCAATGTTTTCTGTAATAGGACTGTAGTCGGCATAACTAAAGTAATGCGAAAGGAAGAGAAGAACAAGACCGCCCATAAAAGTCTCATACAGAGGAGTATTACATAAAGAGTGAAGGTCGGGATGAAGCTGTTCATGACTCCATGTTTGTACTACAGCTATTAGATCATGAAGCGAGCAAGACCGTATAAGGCCGTATCTGGGATTTTATTAGCAGAAATATCATCCTTAGAGGATCGCAAAGAAGCTATTGTGCGTTTCAGTGATCCTTGTTAGTTCAAAGCAGTTCCTAGAGCATGAGATCATGTTCGTGAAGTGGAAAAGCCTACCTGTACAGATAGGACGTGGAAAAGCCTACCTCTATTAGAGAGTCTCTACCTTTCCTCTTGTTTGATGAATCTAGGCTGAGAATCCCTAAAAGGCAAGATTTTTTTCCATAAAAACAAGGTCGAGTTGTATTAGAAACGAGTGAGGTGCCACAGATTCTGGGAGAATTAAAAACCACGCCTAGGAGTATGTCATCCCTTTCTAGGACATACTTCTATTAATCTTGAGCTCTTGCAATATAAGAGATCTTTTTGACCATCCATCCCCTTCGTGGCCATTGGCTTCTTTTTTTAGTTATTCCATCGTAAAACACAATGCTCATCACAAAGAGAAACGGAAAAATCTGGTTCACGATTCTTCTTCCCAGAGGTTCTAAAGATTTTAATGTACAAATTTCCGTTTAGGTATTATGAAAGTTTCTGCAGAAACTTCTTTTCCTTACGTTTTACACATTGTCTTTTAGAAAGAAACTTTCTGAAATTTGAGATTCCATGAGATAAGAATTCAAACCTTCGTGCTACTTGAGCATGATAGAAGAGAGGAACCTTTTACCCCATGCCGAGGCATTGCGCAAACTATGTGTTTTGAGATTAATCCAGATCATTGCATAGCATTCTATTCAATCAATAGACATAGTAACCGTCATCGAAGCTATGAAGAAATATCTCGATTGCGTGCATCTTATTGTAAAGCTCTTTAAAGGTTGAGATACATAATAATCCTTGTTCAACTTTTAATCAAAGTAATCAAGTGAATTTTTTCCACACACCAAGCTTGTATTCTTGGTAGAGAGTTTAACTTGCTAACACATCCATTGTATAGGCCTTTGGATAGTGAAATAATTCATTTTGAACTTTCCAAATTACATTCTCGGGATAATGTTTATAATGAATAATTAGGTCAGCTTATGCATGTAGAAAAAACTTAGGAATGACAAGTTTTATATTCTCTCTATAAACCTTATCTACAACATGTTTTCTGGTTGAAACCTGAATGTGAAGATGAAAGAATTAAGAGAAATAATGTATGAGAGAGGTAGAGCATGCATAAGAAAATAAAAGTGTCCCTCTAAAAGTTTTCTGAATCATGTTTTAAGTAGTTTGTTTAAGGCTCTACATTTAGTTCACTTATGAAAATTCCTTGATTATATTATCACTCTAGAATTTCTAAACTTCCAGGGCTCAAAAGTGATTCTTGGAGGCAGATTTGGACCTAGGTCATCCCTAGTGTTGTCATGCACACTTACAAATGGCTTCCGAAAATAGGTACCACTAAAGAAAGCACCTGACTACTACAAACACATGGTTTTGCAAACGTTTTGCATGCAATACAGGGACAATGGACTTTTAATATATTTTGTGAATCACACACTTCCTAAAATTTGTTTTTTTTAGAAGAAGATCACTTTGGATCGTAAATGATTATTGGATGGCTTTGGTAGACTTAGTATATGACCAAGTCGAATATTAGCTAGGCTGGTATGCAATGCAACTTGAAGCGTTCGACACTTTAACTTGGAAGCCCCACTTCATGATCGAGATGAACTTCAATTCTACAAACACTCAAGCCCTTTCAAATAAACAATACCTAAAAAAGATTTGGCACACACGATGGGATGAGGCAATTTGAGCATACAAGGATGACAATAACAAAGTGAAGAAGAAGTGAAAGTTGTTGATATTGAAATTGAGGAGGTAACTTTTCCTTTTGTTGGAGTTCAGCTTAAGCCTAAGGAATAGGATGTGCATCTTAGGATAGCAACTAGGTCACAAACTTTAGGAGTTTCATTCAGAACAACAAGAAGGAAAGTCACTCAGAGGTCGGCCAATCTTCTTTCATGCACATCATGAGTGGGGAACATGGTAGCTCAAATAGAGGTATTAACTTTACTTTCACAATTGAATATCCAATTTCCTTCGTTTATAGAATTAGCACATGAAGATCCTGATGAGCATGTCAAGATTTTTAGGACTATGCAACGCAAGGGTTTTCTTTGAAAGTTAAGTTACACATCACATTTGAGTCTCCAATATATTTTCTAGTTGCCTTGTTTTGTAAAACAAAATTTTGTCTTTATATTTGAAAGGATTATTTTCACTTAGGATTTTATTAGTTTGAACATATCAATATATGCTCCTAATGTGGTGTTGGACCACACACAGACTTTATTTGGAAGACGATATTCTTGCATTTAGTTTGTTGATTATTGAATGATCCTTCTTTTTGCATATCCCCTCTTGAAAGAATATTTCTTCTTCCTTTATAAACCAATCCAAATTTTTTCAAAGCCTTGCTACTACTCTCCGTTTGGTTGTAGAAGGTAATCCTAATATGTATGCATTTGATGACGTTGTGTCTCTTCATTTGCAACAAGAGCAATCTACAGTGAATAGGTGTGGTTTGATTGAGGGAATGCAAGCACTTGCTATCTCTCAAAAGGGGAAAAGCAAGTATGGTTTAGCTTTGGGTTCATCAAAACCAAAGCCTCAACCTTCCTCTTCCACTCATTCCTCTAATGATGCTGATTTTCAAAAGAAAAAGAGATGCAAATATTGCCGGAAGGCAGGTCATACTATTGATGAGTGTAGAAAGCTTGCTAAGCGCAATGAAAAGAAGAAGGAATGTGGCATGTTTGTTGTTGAACATTTAGCAAATGCAAAGAATGATGAAGCTAACATGGCTAAAGATTTTTGGGCATGTCTTGTTACATGTCATTATGATGTATCTTTGCATTCTAAATGTATGGTTGTGCGTGAGGCTGATTTTGATTCGTTTTTTGATAGTGGTGCTTCAAAGCACATAACATCATGAAAAAGATGTATTGCCTCTTTTAAAGATGCACCCAAAGGAGGACATGTGGTGTGTGCGAAAAATGCCTCTTATCCTATAATTGGAGTAAGCGAAATTGAGTTTATGGCTGCAAATAGAGGTGCGATTCTCTTGCAAAATGCAATGTATGTTCCCGGTATCAACAAGAGTTTAATTTCAGTTACGTTGATTGCCAAAGTTGGACTTCATGTACACTTTGTTGATGATAATTTTGTTGAAGATAAATGTACAAGCTCATTTTCATATGAGCCATGCTTGGATAAATTTACCAAATATAAAGATAAAGGAAAAGTAGAGGAAAAAAGGAAAAAATAAGAAAAGAAAAAGTCTAGTCAAAACTTCATGATGAGTAAGAGATACAATATCTTGCCTTGTAGTTAGTAGCATGTAGTGGAGAAAGTGGTGAGTTAAGAAGGCGGCACAAACTTCTTCACATGCTCATTGGTTATAAAAGCGAAGTGGGAGAACATTCAAAACAAGGAGAGAAAGAGGCAAGAGCTCTCAGTAGTCGGATCTAGCCATTTTGTCATTTTGGTTTTCCCTTAGACTCCTTCCAGCCGCACGTCAGTCTGTACACAGCTCTGTTGCAGAGCTCATATCTCAGTGCATATGTAACCATTTTGTGTGTTTAGACATTTATTGGAAAGCTTATCTCGTGCACTTTCTGTATATCAAATATCACATTGAAAGCTTATTTAGTTTGTGAGATATCAGTGAAAGAGTGAAGTCAAGTTTTTCAGTATACGTGTGTAGATAGGTAGTCTATTTTGGTGGTTCCATTTCCTGACCAAAACATATCCATATTGCATGATTTTTGTCTCGTTGGAGATCCCTTGCAATTTACTTTCACTATCTCAAATATCTCATTCAGATCATTCATACTCTGTGAGATATCTATCAGAGAGTAAAGTCCAGTTTTATAGTGTACTTATGTGTGCAGGTGGTCTATCTTGATGAGTTGAGTTTCCTGATCAAAACTCATCCAAATTACTTGATTTTTAGCTTGTTGGAAAGCTATTTGTGTCTAACGTTTCTATACCAAATATCTTTCTCAAAGAACATATATTCAGAGAGCTATCAGTCCGAGAGTGAAGCTCAGTGCTTCAGCATACCTGTGTGGACAAGTATTTCATCTTTGACAGTTGTGTTTCCTAATCAAAACTTGTCTAAATTAAGTCATTTATAGCTTGTTAGAAAGCTCTCTTTGTCTAATTTGATTGACTAAAGCATCAAGTCCATTTGAGTTTTTTGTTGAGAGCAGCAAGCTATCTAAGGTGCAGATGTTTGTCGAAGTGCTAGACATACAAGGGTTCACTACACACTTCCATTGCACATAGGAGAACTCATTCTCCACAGTTGGTATCAGAGCAAACTTGGTATTGAAGCTTCATCAACAGAGCTGGAGGTGAAGCAAAGCAAAAGAGGAGCTACAAAACAAGAAGGAGCTTCACAAACGCAAGAGCAAAGGACTATAACTATTCGAGGTAACTCTCAAAGTCTTTGATACTCTTCAATCGCTGACTTAGGTCAACAAGTAGAGAAGTTGGACAAGGATAACTATCCCGTGTGGAAGTTTAGAATGACCAACTACCTAATGGGCAAAGGCTTATGGGGTATTGTGAGTGGCGATGATGCTCAACCTCAAATCAATCAAGCCATTAGGGGAAAAAATGAACCCTGCATGGGCCTTGTAAGGATCCCTAATTTTTAGGGATTAAGCTTAATTCTGTTCTTGTTTAAGGGGACAAAGTGCATTTAATAGGGCACTTTTTAGTAGGTTGGAGTAGGCTTTTTTTTAGGCTTCAATAGGCCTCTCTCTTTCTTATTCTAGAGAGAGAGAAAGAGAATCTACTTTCCACATCATCAAACTCGTACATGTATTTGAATAAAAAAATGAGTTTTTTTAAAAAGTCTCATTTTCAGTGTATATTAACTCAAAAGAGCCTATTTTTTAATATATATGTCAGAAGTTACTTTTTTGGGCCCATTTTCTGAAGTTTCTTTTAGAAAAAGTATAATTTTCAAACTCCCTCCAAAAGTAAGTGCCACATCATCAAATCCGTGACTATGCTTCCCCCAAAAAATGACTTTTTTCAAATTTCATCATTTTCAGCCATACTCAGTGGAAAAGTACACTTTAACCCATACACATACAAGAAAACACATTTTTTGAGCAAAACCTATGCTTTAGACTCCCTTCCAACCAGTTTTCCATCTTTGTTTTTGATATTGTTGGTCATTAGCAAAGATGGTGTTGACATGTATCACAAACTTCACAGTAGAACGTCCTCATGCTCCTGCATCAACAAGTATCCATGTTCGTGTGCCTAGAGAGTTTGCTCCAAATACACGATGCAACAATGATGCCAATTCTCAAAATGAACGTCGTGCAGCTGGAGAAAAAAGTATTGATCTTTGGGCTCATGGTTCACTCTATCCTCTTGATCCAATATCTTCTTACCATCCAACATTCCATAACCTCTCAACTTTACTTCAGTTCATTGGTGCGGGTGAAGCTGGACTATTAGGTTACTGCAAGAGATTATCTACACATTCACTTGCTATTGCTAAGTATTGGTTCCAACAACATCACATCCATCATATGAGGGTGGTCACTTTAGAAAGCACAATCATATCTTTACAAAAACAACTTGCAGATTTGGAACAGGATACTGAAGCAAAACAAAGCACAATTTCAAAGTTAACTGCCAATCTCCAGCAGCTGAAAGAGACTCCACTTGGTATGAGACATAGGAAAAGATCATTGTCATCCTTTGAAGCTCTTTCAAAAGGTGGTGGAGCACGCAAACAACGTATATATGCAACAAGGTGAGTGTTTGTTTTACTTTTATATGTTTTAATGAAGATTTGTAATGGAATATTTCATTGTGTAGGTCGTTTATTGAAGACATAACTGCTTCATCAACAACACAAGACCAATTCAAGCTGATGAATAGCTGTATAAACACCAAAGAAATCACTTCTGCTTTAGACTCACGCATAGGAAAGTGTATTAGAGTTGTTGTTGAAGCTGAGTTTTCAAAGAAGTTAAAAAATCTTATCACAGTGCAAGATGTGCAGGCAATATGTGACGAAGCAGGCATCAGTAGAAATGGGTATACTGCAATGTACACCCTTCTCAGGCAAGCCTTACAATCACAAGGTATTTCTCAAAGTATATTTCCATGCCCATATAAATTGTCTATCAATAAAAAAACTTCAAATGAGGATGTGACTCGTACTATTGGACAATATTTATTCATAGAAGAAACTATGCCTGCCTCTATTTATCATCCAAATATTCCCAAGAAGCAATCAAAAATCCTATCTACACAAGGATTTACTTACACTAAATTCAACAATATATTTGTGGATCTTCAGAAGCTTCAACAAGCAATGGTTCACTTTTATAGTTCAACAATCAAAGGTACCCCTACTACCTTTTATTTGGTGTTGAAGTTCTATTGCATTCAAGTGTCATATTAAGATAATGTTTTCTCTTTTGTGCAGACTGTAATGTTAAGTTAAAGTTCATACTGAAGCTTGATGAGTGTCAAATCATAAAGGGTCGGCGACTAGAAAGGTTGAGTGTGACGCTAATGAACGAAATTATGGACCATGCAATGAGTGATGAAACTTTAGGAGAGAGGGACCATTTGACTTACAGTGTGCAATCAGAGAGAGATATCTGGTGGTTAGGTGCTATAGAAGTTCCCAAAGAAACAAATAATGTTATTTCATGGATTTTTAGTAGGACTCCTTGGATTACGGAAGTAATCTCTTCTCAAATACATGGGCAAAAGCTTTTTGTAGATGATATAGGTGATTTTGATGTAGAATGGCATTTGGGTGGAGACCTTAAGAGCATAAAATGCATGTTAGGTTGTAAACAAGGAGCATCTTCTCTCTATCCTTGCCCATATTGTACACAAGGTTACAAAGGATCTAAGAGACAGTCTAAACATGCAAGGGCATTGACGAGAGTTGATGACTCTGAAGAAATTGATGAAACAGACTCATTGAATCACAGGGAATGGGAGATATCACTTTTGAGGTGTCCAATGTTACAGGAACCGACTCGTGATAAAATAAGCAATGATTGGAACCCCATTATCCCATTTCCATTAGTCAATGTTCACTTTTGTACTTTGCATGCATTCATGAGGATCTTTGATAGGCTTTTGAAGCTCCATGTTGAATATGCATTTGCAATGAAACCACTAGAGAGGTCTATAATAGCAATCCAAAAAATAGAAGATCTTTTGAATTCTATAGGTTGTCATGGTGGCCACGTATCTTTAGTTGTTAAGAAGTATGGTGAGTCTCAAGAGATTTTACAACAAGTTTCAATGACTGGGAAGAAGGCACGACGTTTCTTTAAAAAAGATGTGAATAGTCAAGATGATGGGAAATGGGAGCTTTGGAAGGACCTCTGTTCAATTACAACTGACAATGATAGTCAGGTTGATCTCATTAACAAGCGAAAGAAGGTTTGGTCATCGTTCGATCAATTGTTACATTTGATGTGTTTGGCTTCCACTAATGCTTCACAACGAGAATTATTCCAAGTGACTTTGAAGGAGTTTACACAGTCATTCATCTTATCTTGGGGAGAAAGCAACATTACACATTACATAGTAAGTTTCGCTTACATTTTTTTATTTGGTCTTAAACACTATGTGTATATCTTATTGACCAGATCATAGCATATTCTTTTTGCACATGGAGCATATTTTATGAATCGATATGGGTCACTGGACATTTTTAGTACACAAGGAATGGAGAAGTCACATTACAGGGCTAGAGGTGTTTACTTTAAAAACACTCGTCATGGGGGTGGTCTACTCCAATCAAACTATTTAGAAGAAATGTTCAATTGGTTCTTTCGTGCGACATTTGCTAGAAAATATGTAATGGAAAAGGCATGTGAGTCACAACTAGCAAAGATTACACGAAAGCTACAACATGATATTGCAAGAGAGAAGTGGATGTCATCGTCAGGACCCGAACATCATGCCCAATGGCGTTCACAAAGAGTCCGCGAGGGTTCTGCTTGGAAAAAATTTCCAAACTCTTAAAATGCATTATACTTTTCAAGGTTTTTATAACCCCTTTCACTTCAAATAAAATTCTACTATTTTTGTGAATATACTTTTAATGTCTTAAAACTAATTTTTATCCATTTAAATGTGAACAGGACAATTCTTAAGTGAAAGCCTATAAATAGAGGTGTCCTTCCTCATTTTACCACTTTACAATCTAAGAGAATGGCACGCACAAAGCAGACTGCTAGGAAGGATCATGTCGTCTACCCTAGCCATGTGCAAGGTACTCAGCGCCCAACATGGATGACACCCCACAAGAAGCGTCGAACCACAAGCCACTCTTCAAGACGAAACTCAGGTGCAGGGACACAGTCCGGTAGCATTGCATCGCGGGGGGATGAAGGTTCACCAGAGAGAGATGTATCCCAAGAAATAAATTATTCCCCTTCTGCATCTCATGATGAGCCCCCAATCAGGACACCAGTGAAGGCAAGGCCCAAACAACGAAGACATAGACGAGTTGTGATTGAGACATCAAATTTATCGAGTTCCTCAGATGAAGAAAGTATAAATGAGCCACCATGGAACAATGATGATATCCCCGTGAACCATCGAGTAACACAAGGAGGCAAGACACTCCCCCCAGGACAAGGACAAAGACCAACCGATGAAGAAAGAGAGCAAGTTCGGGCAGAGGAAGTAAATGATGAGGCAGGACCATCTAGGCGTCCTCCAAGAAGAAAGAAGAACTATCAACCACGTCGTAGACCACAACGACCACAACCCAACATCCCCCCAAATGCAAGAGCACCACAAAGGCGCAGAAAGCAAACCAGAGCCTTTGCGGAGATTTGACACTATCAAAAGTCTGTGGAGCTTCTGATTCCACGAAGGTCATTTGCAAGAGTTGTGAAGGAAGAGATCCAATGCTATTGCGCTGGACTTCGTATCCAAGGGATAGCCATTGAAGCTCTACAAGAAGCTGCAGAGGCGTATCTTATATCAATGTTGGAGGACTCTAACCTATGTGCCATCCATGCAAAGAGAGTGACAATACAACCTAAAGATTTGCAGCTAGCTAGGAGAATTAGAGGGAATAACCATTAACCATAATTTGTACTCCCTTGTTTGGATAACCTTTTGTATATCCCATACGATGAATATTTTGTAAAACCCAAATGATGAATATAATCTTTGTCTTGTCATATTTGCTCTCCCAAATGTTTATCTCTTAGTGTACATGTTTTGAAGTTTATTTCTCCTATGTTTGTAGGTGTGTTTTTCCAGTACATCTTTGAAGTGTTTTTCATAGTTGTATCATTCTTTTTTCTGTACTTGTTGTAAGTGGTAATGCTATTTAATGCATTTCATGGCCAAGAAATGCCAAAAAAAGGCCTGCCACAGAAACGCGGGGATGGGCCCTGCAAAAGTTTTGCAGGGCCTATCCCCGCGTTTCTGTGGCAGGCCTTTTTTTGGCATTTCCAAGCCATGAAAACCCATGCCATGCACATGGGGGCATATGATTAGCCTTGGCCAGAGTGCACTGCATGCTAAACCCCTGACCAATAGCTAAGAAATGTCTATGAACATACATACATGCACTGATTTACTGCTGCATGCTTATATGCACCCAGAGGAGTCTTAATTTTCTCTAATTATTGCATATAAGAAGAGTGTTCCACATTTCCCCAAGTGAAGGTGCTAATTGAGAAGATAGACTTGCAATACAGGTAACCTAGTGCATAGGATGGCCTAGGAATGCAAAAAAAAGGCCTGCCACAGAAACGCGGGGATGGGCCCTGCAAAAGTTTTGCAGGGCCCATCCCCGCGTTTCTGTGGCAGGCCTTTTTTTTGCATTCCTTAGCCATTCCATGCATTTTGGGCAACACAAATTACAAGAAACAATGGAAAAAGACTGATTAAACTGTGCAAAAGTTATGAGATTGTCAAACCATAAAGATATAATAGATTGAATGCACATGGAAATTGGAAAAACAAAACATTGGTATTATAAAGTTTTTACAATTGGCTCTTGGCCTTGAGCCTCTCCACTACATTCTTTCTTCTCTGAAAAGATAGAGGCAATTGGTAAGTCAAAACTGATTGGGATATTAATTGAGGGTCTGTCAATCCAAGACCCAAAGCCATTCCTATTTGACCTAATATTTTTCCTCTAAAGTTAACTCCTAGGGTAGTAAGGGCAAGGGACTTCCTAACTAGAAATATACAATTGGTCCCTTGCATTATTGTAGATAGGCACAAAACTTTACTCAAGGCCTTCATACACCAAGTCATGAAGTGTCCTTGAGGGGAAAAGTCCTTGTGGATTATTACAAAATCTTCCTTTGGCAATTTTCCAATGTATTGTGCCAAGGAAGAGCCATGGCCCCGGGAAACACGGTCACCACCACTCCTTGCTGCAAATTTATCCACTTCAATTGTTTCCTGCACATAGACAATCATAAAATTAAATAGATACATCTTGTATGAATATGAGACAACCATAAATGTCAGTAGAGACTTACATCTTGAAGCCTGTCTTCATCCTCTCCTCTTCCCATTGCATCTAGTGGAATTGATGAATGGGCCATGCCACTTTGCTCCACAACAGGGGATGTTGGAATCTTCTTCTCCAAAATTCTTTCCCTTGCTGTGGCTAGATCTTCTTCACTGGCATCTTGGTTGGCATGGCTCAAAATCTCTTCACACACAAATGCAATGGTGTCCGCAACTGATTCACCAAGTGGAATTGTTGCCTTTTCGATAATGTCAGAAGTGTTGTCCATGGGAACATCCGAGGTTGAGCTGAAAATACTAAGGCATTCGTCGAGGCGTAGACCGAATGCCTTCTCAATATCATGCAGGAACAAAAATTCCTCTCCATCAACAAGTACAACTGAAAACATTTCCATCTCTACCTCTGGTAGAGTGGGTTCCACGGGGTCTAAGTTGGAGGGTGGACTCTTCTGTGTACTGGCTTCCTTTAATACTACTCCTTGAGGAAATTCTCTGGAAATTTTTTGACTCTCTTCTAATAAGTTGAGAGCTTCTGTCTGGGGTTCCTTCTTGTCATCTACAAAACCCCCAGTAACAAGATGGGGTAGGTCCATGGGTGAAGGTTCGGGCTCCTCATTGACAAAAAAGATTGTTGTTGCTATGTAGGAAAGATATTTTCTTCCCATTTTCCTTTTCTTATTTAATTGTTTAATTAAGGGCACTGTGTCATCTAACAGGTGCCCTGAAGCCTCAGCAATCTCCATGAAACGCTTTAAGCGCTTCGCAAATGCCTCATCTCCTTTATGAATGTAAAAAAGCAGGTCACAGGGGACCCATTTACACTCATATGCTGGAATATCTATGGCATATCTTAAAATATAGAGTTCCATAAAATCTGTGATCTCATCGATCACATCGGAATTCATGGCTATTGTCCCTTCAAGATTAGGGACTCTACAGACTAGGTCATACAAATCCGTACGACCATTGTAGTCTGTAGTTTCCAAAAACTCCATGAATAAATCTCGAGGAGATTTCATGGGAGTGGAAGTGCTAGCAGCCATTGCTTGCGCGCGAGATTTCTAGAGGCTTGCAGTCTGTGCTTGCTAGCTCTTTGAGAGTGCAAATGTGAGAAATGAGCACATAGAGCCATTTTTATAGCAGTTTCAAATTTTTAAATTGACTGGGCCCACTTTTAAAAGTATAGAATAAAGAAGTGCAATTTCAAAAAATGAGTTTCGGATGACAAAATAATGCACAGAAAAAAACATGGGCAACCACATTTCAAAGTAGTGAACAGAATTTTTGACATTCCAAAAGTTTTGAAATTATCATTGCAGAGAATAAGGTATATACAATATCTAACATGAATCAATTGTCCTACTTTTTACAAGGTTCTTGAAAGTGCAAAAACCATGAGATACAATGAATAGGGCCCAAGAAGTGACATTATCAGGTTGCAAAAGAACTATGACAATGAGAGCTCTGTTCCATCTTTGCTCCAATCTACAGGGACTTTCATTTTGTATTCCATTCTTCTGCCCACCTGTAATCAATTTGCAACAAATTGAAGTCATTAAAGTAAAATAAACAATAACAAAAAGATTACTTTCACAAAAACATGAAACATTTCTCACCTTATGTCCTTGAATTTTGAAGATGGATTGAGTTAGTCCTTCAAACCCCATAATCATCAAGTGTTCTCTCAGATTAGCCAAGGTCCAATGATTATTCACTAAAATAGTTTCTGTTTCATTGTTGGGCAATCTAAGCTTTATTTCAAATGAATGCAAAGATCCCTCTGAACTTTGAAATGGTATCCATTTGCCAAGTTTGCACATCCAACGATCATAGTAGAATTTGATGTATAATGAAGTACGTTGTTTCAAATATCGAAATGCTATACCTGTTCCACCTATTTTACAGAGATATTTATCACCTTTTGCAATTCCTTCCATCAAACCCCAATTTTCACCAAGAAGACTTTCGACTTGCTCATATGTGATATCTTTACACATGAACATGGTGGAAGTCTCTTGGAATGAGAATCCTTGGAATAAATATACAAAACAATGAATGGGAAAAGACCAGTGCAAACCTACAGACCTAGACACTTTTGTGAATTTCAAAGAGTTATGTATATCCATTACCATCTTTTGCTTCAAAGATGATACGGACCATATATCAGGTTTTGGCCACTCCAAGCTAAGAAGAGAATGTACTTCAATTCTCTCTAACCTTCCAAAACCATTCATTGTAGAGGGTACAACATATCTATGTGTGTAAAAGAAAAATCTATCATGGTAAAGTTGAGCAGGAGATATATTTGGAAAGACTAGTGCACCAACATCTGCATGCAATGCCTGGAAAGTACCTGTAAGACTATGAAGTGGTTGCTCTTCCACCAAAGTAGAAGGAAATACATCTGAAACAAACAAAAACATATCTAAATAGTTCAGAAATATATCCGACATAAGAAAACATAAAATATTGTAGAGTAATACTTACAGTTCACAGGATATCTCATACTACTAGAGTTTTCAAGTTTCATAGTTGCCATTGTAAAAACATGTTGTACAATAGCAACCATCCCATTGTCTCTATGCTTCTTGAAGCCAAGTAACTTTCCCTTCCAATGAAGATCTAAGTTTCCACGATCTCTAACTCGATGAGGCCCAACTCTAGAGGGTTGCATGTACACCCATGCACCTTTGGAGTACTCATGTGATAGCCACTGCCCATCTGTGGCTTTGATATTGTGACATCTTAATGTGAGGATTTCATCTTTTGGTCGCCTAGAAGCTTTAGATGTTGCCATTGAAGCTAAAGGTCTTCAAGCTACAACAGTAATTCGAGATAGGAGATGCAGGTAGGTTGGAGTGTAGAAACAGGAGCTTCAATGGTGTGCTACAGAGTGAAAGTAGTGGGAAAAGATGACTTTTTGGGACCTGGGTATGAAAATGTGAGGTTTAGGAGGGAAATAACTCTTTTTTGAGTATTTTAGAAAAAACTCATTTTTTTCAGCTCAAAACATGCACGGATTTTGAATTTGGGGTCAAAAAGAGTACTTTTGACCCTAAAAAGTAATGGGGGGTCCATTTTCAGGTGTTATGATGAGTTTTTTAACTTTTCAGAAATTTTGAATTTTTGGGCCCAACTGAGTTACGAGATTCATTCTCTCTCTAGAGGCAGCTCATTAAATAAGGGAGAAATATGTCCCCTCTCCACCCTTCAGCCTAGTATTTTATAGGGCATAGACTGTGGCCACCACCCTCTTCTGATTGGTCCATCACTAATCACTCCTTAATCTAAAAGGCCCATTCAGGGTTCATTTTTTCCCCTAATGCTATGGCCACCGAACTCCAAAGGAGGGAAGCAAAAGAATGGGAAGAGAGGAATAGGAGAGTCATGTTCGTCATTTTGCAAGTCATTACTAATGCCATGATAGGTCATATTCAACATCTAGAGAAAGCGAAGGATGCTTGGGAAGCTATTGAAAGGATGTATTCAACAAATACCAAAGCTAGGAAACTTCAACTCAAGAATGAGTTGAACACAATCAAGAAAAGTTCGAGTCAATCCATAGCTCAATATACTTTGAAGATTAAGGAGCTAAGCGATGCTTTAGCTTCTATTGGCACAACAGTTGAAGACGAAGATCTTGTGTGTTATACAATCAATGGCTTGAGAGAAGATGAAAGATGGAAGCCTTTTATAACTTCCATTAACTTGAAAGATGTATATCCAGGTTTTGAACAACTAATCCCTCATCTTGTCACAGAAGAGCTTAGCTTCGGTGGTCCCAAAGGAAAGGACAGCCACAACCAAATGTTATATGCAGGTCGAGGCAAAGGAATAAACTCAAGAGGAGGCTCAAGAGGAAAAGGAAGAGGTCACAACCACTCCAAGTACAATCAAAACAATTCGGAAGACAACAAGGACGCATCAAATGCCAACACACAAGGAAGAGGTCGAGGTAGAAGTAGAGGAAGAGGCCGAAGCTCCTACAATTCTCATAAAGGTATAACATGCTATCATTGTGGTAAAGTAGGACACTATGCTAGTGATTGTTGGCTGAAGAATGGAAGACCAACTAGAGGCAATCAAAAGAACCAAAGCAACTATGAAAGCACCTCAAGTGAAGGAAGCAAGGACACACTACTTGCAATGAGACATGAGTATAGAAGCTCTTGTGAAGATGACAAAAAATGGTACATTGATTCAGGTTCTAGTAACCATATGTCATGCCAAGGAAGTTTGTTCACTAATCTACAGGTACCAAGTGGAAAAGGATGTGTTGAAACAGGTGATGATACTCAACACATGATTGAACACATTGGAGATAAAAGGCTTGGAGATACAAGCAGAGCAAAGGGACTATCTAATGTTCTTCATGTTCCTACAATTTCAAAGAACTTGATTTCAGTAGGACAAATGGTAGAGAAGGGTTATCATGTCATATTCAATGAGAATGGGTGCTTCATAAAGAATCCAAAGGAAGGATTCAAGGTCATTGCTCGAGGTAGAAGAGAAGGAAGGATGTTCACTTTGGATATCCAACATCCACATGGAAAGGTCATGTACATTCAATGTGGGAACAAGAAGATTTCAGAGTTGGACTTATGGCACAAAAGAATAGGACACATCAACATTCCAAAGCTGAAGGACGTGAGAAAACATGAAGTGGTAAGAGGTCTTCCAAAATTTAATAGCATTGGACTACATGAGTTATGTGAAGCTTGTGAACTAGGAAAGCAAATGAGGCAGCCATTCAAGAGGAGCAATTATATGTGGCTCCAAATGTCTTGGACTTGATACGTACGGATGTATGGGGGCCAACCCAAGAGGCATCAATGGCTGGTAATAGATTTTTTGTCACCTTCATTGATGATCACTCAAGAAAGGTATGGCTGTTTTGTATGAAGCAAAAATCAGAGATGTTTTCTATATTCAAAAGATTCAAAGTTGAAGTTGAAAAGGAAACAGGAAGGTCTATCAAAACCTTAAGTTCCGATCGTGGAGGAGAATACTTCTCCAAAGAATTTTCACATTTTCTACAAGAGAATGGAATCAAAAGGCAGTTCACTTGTAGGCACACACCACAACAAAATGGAGTAGTTGAGAGGAAAAATAGGCAAATTGCTGAAATTGCAAGATGCATGCTCAACGAGATGAAGGTACCATTGTACTATTGGGATGAAGCTACCACAACCGCCATTTACTTGATGAATAGGTGCACAACATCGGGAATACATCACTTGACTCCAGAAGAGGTATATTCCGGTAAGAAACCTGATCTTACACACCTCAAAGTTTTTGGATGTGTTTGCTTTGTTCACATTCCACAAGAAGTTAGAACAAAGATGGAACCAAGATCAAAAAATGCATTTTCATCGGCTACTCGACGGAGCAAAAAGGATACAAGTGTTACAACCCTAGAACAAAGGAATTAAGAGTCTCGCGAGATGTGGTCTTTGATGAACTAAGACCATGGTATGAAGATAAAGGAAAGGAAAAGATTCTTGAAGAAGATTGTGATGATTATGCAGGAACAAATCAAAGAGAAGTTCAACAATCAAGCACAAAGGCTTCAGGTCCAGAGGCATCTACATCAAATGAAGAATGTTCAACATGGAGGGGGAGCCATTCTTTGTCTCCAAATTCAGCTCATAGTAGAACCGAAGAAGCAAGTGGTACTCCAAATAGTGAGGTAGATGCAAGTGAAGAAGAATATGAAGAGGTAATCACTCCGATGGTAAAGTTGAATAGGTTAAAGAAGCAACTTTCTAAAGGCAATGAAAGAAGATCTTCGAGGACAAGGTATCCATCTCAAAGGTTGAGTTATGATAGTTTTATGGCGACACAGTTTGCATACATGATGCAGGTTATCAAAGACAAAGAGCCTGAGACATATGAAGAAGCTTGCACACAAAAGGAATGGAAGCAAGCTATGAAAGAGGAGATCAAAGCTCTCAAAGATAATCACACATGGGAGCTAGTGCCAAAGAAAGAAGGTATGAAGATTGTTCCAAACAAATGGGTGTTTAAAGTAAAGAGGAATGCTGATGGTTCACTAGCTAGATATAAAGCTAGATTAGTTGCCAAAGGATTTAAACAAACACAAGGCATAGATTATGATGAAGTTTTCAGCCCCTTTGCAAAGATGGGAACTATCAGAACCTTAAGAGCAATTCGTGCTTCAAGGAGATGGCCATTATATCAACTCGACATCAAAAATGCCTTTCTCAATGGAGAACTACAACAAGAGGTATATATGAGTCAACCGGTTGGATTTGAAGATGAAAACCATCTAGATTTTGTTTGCAGGTTGAAGAAGGCACTTTATGGCTTGAAGCAAGCACCAAGAGCATGGAATCAGAGATTGGTAGACTATCTAACTAAGTGTGGATACAACCCAAGTAGTGTAGATCCTTCGTTGTACATGAAGAAGGAAGAAAACAGAGAGGTATATATTTGCATATATGTTGATGACCTCATCATAACAGGAAATGATGTTACAGGGATTAAAGATATCAAAAGGAAGCTTGGTAAGGAGTTTAAAATTTCAGATCTCGGAGAGCTGAAATATTTTTTAGGTATTGAAGTTGTTTATGGAAAGAGTGGCATCTACTTGATGCAAAGGAAGTACTTGTTGGATGTTCTTTTCAAATTTGGAATGAGTGAATGCAAACCACTCACTCAACCCATGGACACAAATACAAAGATTTGTTCAAATGATGGAGAACCATTGGAAGATGTAACGACATACAGAAGCATTGTAGGATCATTGATCTATGCAAACATTACAAGACCTGATTTGTCTTATGTTGTTGGTGTACTTTCTCAGTTTATGCAAGCCCCAACAAGTGAACACTTAAATTCAGCCAAGAGAGTGTTGAGATACATAAAGCATACAGTTAATCATGCTTTGTTTTACAAGTTTGATGAAGAATTGCAAGTCAAAGGCTTTAGTGATGCTGATTGGGCAGGCGAAGATAGAAGATCAACCTCAGGTTATGTGTTCATGATAGGAAGCAAACCTATCACGTGGAGCTAAAGAAACAACCTACTCTTGCACTTTCATCTATGGAGGCTGAATACAGAGGATTAGCATTTGCCACATGTGAAGCAATGTGGATTAAAAAGCTTTTGGCTGATCTTGGAGTGCAAGTTGGAACCATCCCTATATATGGTGATAACATGTCAAGTATCTAGTTGGCAAGCAATCCTATGTTTCATGCAAGGAGCAAGCACATAGAGGTCCACTACCATTATGTAAGGGAGAAGGTGTTGAGCAAAGATGTGAAGATTAAGTTCATTAGAACCAAAGAGCAGGTTGCAGATATTTTTACAAAGGTCTTGGATGCTTCTAAACTCAAAGGCTTCAAGTATGTGATAAATTTGCAGGACATGGATGAAGATAACTCCCAAATGAGCTTGAGGGGGAGTGTTGAAGATAAATGTACAAGCTAATTTTCATATGAGCCATGCTTGGATAAATTTACCAAATATAAAGATAAAGGAAAAGTAGAGGAAAAAAGGAAAAAATAAGAAAAGAAAAAGTCTAGTCAAAACTTCATGATGAGTAAGAGATACAATATCTTGCCTTGTAGTTAGTAGCATGTAGTGGAGAAAGTGGTGAGTTAAGAAGGAGGCATAAACTTCTTCACATGCTCATTGGTTATAAAAGTGAAGTGGGAGCACATTCAAAACAAGGAGAGAAAGAGTCAAGAGCTCCCAGTAGTCGGATCTAGCCATTTTGTCATTTTGGTTTTCCCTTAGACTCCTTCCAGCCGCACATCAGTTTGTACACAACTCTGTTGCAGAGCTCATATCTCAGTGCATATATAACCATTTTGTGTGTTTAAACATTAATTGCAAAGCTTATCTCGTGTACTTTTCGCATACCAAATATCTCTTTGAAATCTTATGTAGTTTCTGAGATATGAGTAAAAGAGTGAAGTCAAGTTTTTCAGTATACCTGTATAGATAGGTAGTCTATTTTGGTCGATTCAATTTCCTGACCAAAACATATCCAAATTGCATGATGTTTGTCTTGTTGAAAATCCCTTGGCATTTACTTTGAGTGTCTCAATTATTCCATTCAGATCATTCATACTCTGTGAGATATCTATCAGAGAGTAAAGTCCAGTTTTATAGTGTACTTATGTGTGCAGGTGGTCTATCTTCGTGCTTATGTAGATAGAAAAAATAAAAAAAGAGCCTTACGTCGTTTGTGGATTGCTCGGATTAATGCTGATGAGTTGCGTTTCCTGATCAAAACACATCCAAATTACTTGATTTTTAGCTTGTTGGAAAGTTATTTGTGTCTACTTTCTGTATACCAAATATCTTTCTCAAAGAATATATATTCAGAGAGCTATCAGTCCGAGAGTGAAGCTCAGTTCTTCAGCATACTTGTGTGGACAGGTAGTTCATCTTTGACAGTTGTGTTTCCTAATCAAAACTTGTCCAAATTACGTCATTTATAGCTTGTTAGAAAGCTCTCTTTGTCTACTTTGATTGAGTAAAGAATCAATTCCATTTGAGTTTTGTGTTGAGAGCAGCAAGCTATCTAAGGTGCAGATGTTTGTCCAAGTGCTGGACATACAAGGGTTCACTACACACTTCCGTTGCGCATAAGAGAACTCATTCTCCACAAATTTTATGGTTCATGATTTCAAAAATGGCAATGGTATCGTGATGTCCGATACATTATGTAATGGTTTGCATTGCATGGATACATACGAGAGGGCTCCCTTGAATGCCTTCGTTGCTCATACTTCTTCCATGGCTTAAATGGAGCTTTGGCATGCTCACTTTGGTCACTTGAACTTCAATACTTTGCTTTACTTGCAAAGGAAGGACATGGTTATTGGTTTGCCTACAACTGCAAATATTGAAAAGCATGCATGTGAAGATGGCATTCTTGGAAAAATGCATCATGCTTTTTTCCAAAAGATAGTCATACACACACTACAAGAAAATTGCAGCTTGTTCATAGTGATGTATGTGATCCCGTTAAGACTCTATCTTTTTGGAAGCATGTATATTTTATTACCTTCATTGATACTGCTACTTGGCATACATGGGTATATCCTATGAAAGCACAGAATGAGGTATTCTCTTGCTTCAAAGCATTTTTAGCTATAGCTGAAGATGTTTGCTCACAAAAGCTTTTGACTCTACGCATGGATCATGGTGTTGAATACCTCACATGAGTTTAGTGTATTTCTTCATGAAAGAGGTATTTCAAACCAATGTACGGTGCCATATACACCTCAGTAGAATGGTTTTGTCGAGCGTAAAAATAGAACTCTACTTGAAATGGCACGATGTATGGTTAATTTAAAGCATCTTCGTGATACGTTTTGGATGGAAGCAGTCATGTGTGCAAACTATGCATTGAATCACTACCCTACAAAAGCATTGAGAGTCATTACTCCTTATGAGGCTTGGAATGGTCATAATCCTATGCTTAGTCATATGTGTGTGTTTGGTTGTTTGGCATATGCTCTTGTGCCATCACAACAACATCACAAAGTTGATGAAAAGGCAAAGAAATGTATATTTCTTGGTTATAGTGCTGAAAGTAAGGGATATTGTTTGTACCATCCATTGACGAACACAATTATTATTGGTCGAGATGTGGCATTTGCTCAGAATTTAGTTTTCCCTCTACTTCAATGCAAAAAACAGCCAACAGCTAGCTCAGAAGATGTGTTTGAAACACTCATGCCTTTGTTCCAACATGGTGCGCTTGACTATGGCCATGTAGACCAGCCAACTAAGGCTCAAAGGGCTGAAAATTCGAGCAAAATAGAGCGAAAAATGCATAGAATTCCCAACCAAACATGGTTGAAATTTTTGAGCCAAAAGATGTCCAAACTCTTGGAAATTTCAAGCCACATATGCCAACGTGGCTGAAACAAACTTTGTAGGACAGAAAATTGAGTGCACCTTTACATGGTAGAACAAGATCAACCTCTCGCCATGCATCAAGTAATTTTTTGGATTATTCTCTTATTGCTACAACATGTAATGAAGAGCCACTTTCTTTTGAAGATGCATGTGATGATCCACAATGGATGAGTGTTATGGAGTCAGAAATGGATTCCATACATAGGAACGGTACTTGGGAGTTATCTGAATTGCCAAAAGGAAAGAATGCCATTGGTACAAAGTCGGTTTACAAGATTAAGAGAAAGTCTGATGGTAGGAAAAGCTAGATTGGTTGCCAAAGGATATGCACAACAATTTGGCATTGACTATGAGGAAACGTTTGCACCTACTTCACGCATGACTACCATTCATACTATGGTTGCATTTGTTGCCCGTTGAGGTTGGAAAGTGCAACAGTTGGACATCAAAACAACCTTACTGAATTGTGATTTGCAAGAAGAGGTCTATGTGAAGCAACCTCCTGGATTTGCTATGAAAGAGAAAGAGCATATGGTTTTGTGCTTGCATAAAGCCTTGTATGGTCTCAAGAAAGCTCCACATGGATGGTATGACAAAATCCATAAGCACAAGATTGCTCTTGGCTTCCCATGTAGTCTGATTGAAAGCACACTCTATGTACAAAAAAATGGGGTTGATCGTATAGTGCTTGTTCTTTATGTTAATGACATACTCTTGACTGGGTCATGTGATGCAAAACTTGACATTCTTATGGCTGATTTGAGCATTCTTTTGATGTTACTTATCTTAGTCTTTTGAACTACTATCTTTGCATCCAATTTTTCTCCATTGAAGGGGGAATTTTCATGCATCAAGCAAAGTATGTTGAAAAATTACTTCAGCATTTTGACTTTGAGGATTGCAAGCCAATTTCCACACTAGTTGAGATAAGATTTAGATTCTTAGTTGAGGATTCTAGTGTTGCATTTGACACTTGTCTTTATGAGCAAGCAGTGGGATGTCTTATATATGCATGCAACACAAGGCCGCATATACAATATGCAATTTCTCAATTGAGTCAATTCATGCATAGCCCTGGCACTAAGCATTGGCAAGCGGTGAAACGTGTGTTTAGATATTTTAGAGGCACTTTGAGCTTAGGTCTCTTTTCTGGCAGAGATATTCAGCCATGCTTGCATGCTTGTATAGATAGTGACTCCGCTGGTTGTTATGATACTCACGTGTCCACTAGTGGTAATTGCTTTTTCCTTAGAGGCTAATGCATATCTTGGTTGACTAAGAAGCAGCCTAAAGTGGTGACATTGAGTTGTGAAACTGAGTACAAGGCAGTTTTCACAGCAACAGTGGAGTATATATGGCTAAGATGCCTATTGATGGATCTTTGCATGGAGATTGATCTTGCTACGCATATTCTCACTAATAGTCAGAGTGCTTTCACTGATGCACGAAACCCTGTGTTTCATGCACGGACCAAACATATTGAGGTGCATTATCACTATGTGAGAGAGTGCCTTCATGCAAGAGATGTTGATTTGGTATATGTGCCTACACAAGATAATGTGGTAGACATATTCACCAAAGCTCTTCCATGGGAAAACTTTGAAGCATTTCGCAAAGCTTTAGGCTTATTACCTTGTGGGGGCTGATCTCTCACTCCTTGTATGTGTTCACATCATTTGCTCCAGTGGTTTTTGTTACACTTATGTTTTGCTCGAGTAGCTTTGATGTGAACCTTTTCCCTATACATGGGCACTTTTTACTCTATTGCTGGCTAGAGGTTTTTTCCCCATGTTACCACATACATGATTCATTCATATTTTGTGGTACTTTATACTTAGGGATATTATTCATCTTTCACTTCAGTTCATTGTCAATATAGAGAGCTATTCCAGCCATCATCTTCTTTGTGTATCTTACTGTGTTTGTGCTCCTTGTGTGTGGTTCTTTTGTATGTCTCGCACTTCTAGACACATCCAACAGATGTGATTCACTCAACTCCTCTCATTCTGCAAATTCAAAATCAATAAAATCCAAGCTAGTATATATCAAATCAATAAAGTCATCTTGTTCTAAAAAATTATCATTCATACCCATTGAGAAGAGATCTTCACAATCAATCAAATTCAAGTGTTCTTCATACATATCTTCATTAGAAACGTGTTCAAAAATATTCAAATCCTCATAAAAAAAAGGATCATTTTATGAAGAAATTCATCATGATTTTCATTTTTCTCTAAATCAATGTCATCTATCTCACCTTTTCCTTGTTACTTTACAAAACCTTGTTCAAATCTTTGTGTTGATATATTTAGGTAGTGATGTGTGTGAACACACTAGGACTGCCGGGCCACTTTTTTCCCTCTTTAGGAGGTTTTTTTCCCCCGGCTTGTATATACGCCCATTGCCCTAATGGGCAACTTATCTTTGTACATTCTCTAGTAATACATTCACTATTGTGTATTTGTGCTCCAAGCTTCTTCTTCTTCCTTGTGCTGTTCGCGTGCTTCCGCAGACATCTATCTCCAACAATTGGTATCAGAGCAGGTCGTCGTTTCATCTAGGGCGCCGTCGACACTCCTCCGTTTGCAGTCTCAGAATTGCACGAATCTTGGTGAGCATACTCAGCGTGTTTTCGAGATCAAAACAGCTTCGCTATGTGGTGCCAAAATCGTGATCTGAGCTCGTTTCGGCCTCCGAATGCACTATCGTAGCGCTTATGCAGGCTTTTTCGTCTTTTTGTGCCAAATGTATATACCAGTTTTTGTTCGCCAGTTTAAGCGTCTCGGAGTCTGCTACAGGTCTAGCAGAACTCGCATGGGCAGTTCTGTTCAACTTTTTGAGATACAGTGAATTTTCTGCATCAAGGTATTTTAGTCGTCGGCCATGGCTGAAAGCAGTGATGTATTCCGTATGTTGGCTGTTGAGGATAAGTTGGATGGGCACATGAATGAAGGTGATTCTATGGACAGTTTCCTAACAAAGATCAAAGATTTGAAGGAACAATTGATTTCTGCTGATGAGGTTATACCAGATAGCTCACTTGTGCAGACCATTCTGAATGGTCTTCTTGATTCATATCACAGTTTTGCTTCTACTCTTCGGTTGATGATGAAAGGCAATCCAAATGCCTTATCATTTGAGGAGTTAGTCTCTGTTCTATTGCAGGAAGATCAGTCCAGGCAGAACAAGTCCATTATGCGTGTTGCAGATCAAGCTTTCTTGGCTATCAAGAAGGGGAAAGGAAAATGGAGCTCTTCTACTAGTAAGTAGAAATCTACAAATTCTACACATTCGAAGAACCAGGATAAAGATGAGAAGAAATCAGAAAAGCAGAAATTAGTTTTGCAAGTACTGTAAAGGGAATGATCATATCATAAAGAATTATCCAAAACTGGTTGCCAAAGAGGCAAAGAAGAAAGAGGCTGGAATGGTTGTTGCAGAGGCCTCTACACCAAAAACAGAGTCTGCAAATCTTCTGCAGGAAGAAGAATGGGCGTTTACTACTGTTTGCAGTTTTGACCCATCTTCTCATGAGCAGTGCATGTCTGTAGTGGACTCAGATGTTTGGTACTTTGATAGTGGGGCGACCAAACATATTACCTCGCAGTGCAGTTTCTTCTCTTCACTCGAGCCTGCCTCTACATGGAATATTGTCACATGCGCCAACAACTCCTCTTATCATGTTATGGGAGTTGGTAAGATCATTCTGACTACTATTGATGGTAGTTCTTTCACCTTGTCAGATGCTTTATTTGTGCCAGGGATCAAGAAGAATTTGTTATCAGTTTCTTCATTAGCCAAGATTGGCTTGGTTGTGAAATTTGTTTATGACAGATGTACAGTTCATGATCTGTCAAATGGCGATGTTATTATTGCTTCTGGCATTTTAGGTCGTGGGCTGTATAAGCTCATAGACTATGAAAGATCTGTGAATGATTCGGCATGTGTAGTTTATGATTCTCAGGCTATCTCAGATGCAAAGCTTTGGCATGCACGCTTTGGTCATCTGAATTTTGCTAGTTTGCTACGCCTGCAGAAATCTGATATGGTGTCTTCTTTGCCCAAGCTTGAAGCACCTAGAAAACATGTATGTTAAGGCTGTATTTTGGGCAAAATGCAGCATTCCTCCTTTCCAAAAGATGGTTCAGTTCTGGCTATGCAGAAATTGCAGCTTGTACATAGTGATGTCTGTGGTCCTATGCAGACACCTTCTTTTGGAAACTATCTTTACTTTGTGACTTTCATTGATGATTTTTCCACGCATGCAAGGGTATATCCATTGAAGGCAAAGTTGGAAGTGTTTTTGTGCTTCAAACAGTTTTTGGTTTTGGCTGAAAATCTATCAGCATGTAAAATGGGCACCCTCCGTTCTGATCGAGGGGGGGAATATATGTCTTCTGATTTTAATGCATTTCTGGCTGAACATGGGATAAAACACCAGCGTACAGTGCCATATACACCTCAACAGAATGGAGTTGCTGAACAGAAGAACAGGTCACTCATGGAGATGGTGAGGTGCATGGTCAAGAGTCAGGCTTTACCACATAGTTTCCGGCTTGAGGTTGTCATGTGTGCAGCATATGTACTGAATAGGTGTCCCACTAAAGCACTGCAGTCTATCACTCCATATGAGGCTTGGCATGACCGTAAGCCATCTGTTGCTCATCTGCGTGTTTTTGGTTGTTTGGCATATGCATTAGTGCCTGAACAACATCGTAGAAAATTGGATGATAAAGTAGTAAAATGTATTTTTGTTGGGTACAGTTTTGAAAGTAAAGGCTATCGTCTGTATCATCCACATACAAAACGCATTCTGGTTAGCCGTGATGTTGTTTTTGTGGAAGATGCAATTCAGCCATTGCTTTCATGTACTAAGGAGACATCTGTGAGCTCCAAAGACATGTATGATACTTTGATGCCTCTTTTTACAGGTGGATAATTTAGTGCTGGTCCTAATGAGGCAACTTCTTAGCCTTTGCAGGCTTCATATGATGATGCAGATCATTCCATTTCTGATGCATATTTACATGATGCACTTGTTGATGAGAGAGCTGATATTGAGCAGACAAAAACTATGCCAAAATGGCTGGTGCAGACTTTGCGTGAAAGCAAATTAGATGCACCTTTGTCATATCATACTCGTTCAGGCTCTCATAGTGCCTCCTTTGCATCAGATTGCTATGTTATGGCTGCGTCTAGCCTATGTGATGAGAATGAGCCTGTTTCTTTTGATGAAGCACAGAATTCAGAAAATTGGATGGCTGCTATGCAATTTGAATATGATGCTATAATGAAGAGTGGTACATGTTCTTTATGTGACTTGCCTCCTGCCAAAAAGGCCATTGGCACTAAGTGGGTATACAAGCTGAAGCGTAAACCTGATGGTACAGTTGATAGGTATAAGGCTAGGCTTGTTGCAAAGGGTTATGCGCAGGAAAGAGGCATTGATTTTGATGAGACCTTTGCACCTACATGCCGTATGACTACTGTTCGGAGCATTTGTACACTTGCAGCCCATCATGGTTGGAATGTACATCAGTTGGACATTTAAATAGCATTTTTGAATGGTGACTTGCATGAAGAAGTGTATGTTTTTTAGCCCCGTGGCTTTGTGCAGAAAGGGCATGAAAACCAGGTGTTCAGGTTAAAGAAGGTGTTATATGGTTTAAAGCAAGCACCACGTGCTTGGTATGAGAAGATACATGCCTATCTGATTGCACATGGTTTTGAGAACAGTCCAACTGAAAGCTACCTTATATGTTAAGCGTGCTAATGATGTGCTTCTAATGATTGTCGTCTATGTTGATGACATGTTGCTCACTGGTCCTATTGAGAAGCATATTGCTGATTTTAAGGCTGATTTGCATGCCTCATTTGAGATGTCTGATTTGGGGCATTTGCATCACTATTTGGGCATTCAGTTTATGCAAGTTGATGGTGGAATGGCTTTCTGTCAAACAAAATATATTGACACATTATTGCAGCGTTTTGGCCTTGAAGACTGTAAGCCTATTGCCACTCCTATGGAGACAGGTTTACGATTGAGTCTTCATGATGCTAGAGATGCATTTGTTGTTGTTCTCTATCAGCACGCTGTTGGATGCTTGATTTACTTATGCATTACTCGGCTAGATATTCAGTTTGCTGTCTCACAGATGAGCAGGTTTATGCATTGCCCAGGAGTCACGCATTGGAAGGCGGTTAAGCGCATCTTTCGCTACTTGAGTGGTACTCGACTACTTGGGTTGTTTTATCCCAAGGGGGATCACTATCGCCAGATTTGCATGCTTTTTGTGACTCAGATTGGGTTGGTTGCTATGACACTCGTGTGTCCACCAGTGGTTTTTGCTTCATGCTTGGTAGCTCATGTATATCTTGGTTGAGCAAGAAGCAGCCTACTGTGGCCACTTCCAGTTGTGAGGCTGAGTATAGGGCAGCTTTCACAGCGACTGTTGAGTGGATGTGGCTCAGACGCCTTATGGATGATTTGGGTGTTGGCCAGTCTTCTACCACCACCATCTTCACTGACAGTCAGAGCGCATTGGCAGTTGCGAGGAACCCTGTGTTCCATCCTCGCACTAAGCACATTGAGGTGCATTATCACTATGTCAGGGAGAGGTTCTCTACTGGGGAGATCAGCTTGGCATATGTGCCCACGCAAGAGAACATTGCAGACCTTTTCACGAAGGCTCTGCCTAGGGAGAAGTTTGAAGCTTTCCGCAAAGCTTTGGGCTTACTTCCTTTTGTGGAGTGATTTCCACATAGCTTGGCACTTCCTTATACATGAGTGCCAGCTCCTTGTTCACCGCATCACTCCCAGGGGGGATTTGTTGATATATTTAGGTAGTGATGTGTGTGAACACACTAGGACCGCCGGGGCACTTTTTTCCCTCTTTAGGAGGTTTTTTCCCTCGGCACTTCTATATACGCCTATTGCCTAATGGGCTACTTATCTTTGTACATTCTCTAGTAATACATTCACTATTGTGTGTTTGTGCTCCAAGCTTCTTCTTCTTCCTTGTGTTGTTCGCGTGCTTCAGCAGACATCTATCTCCAACACTTTGTAATCCCTTATTAGTTTTCATCTCATTTATTACTTGTACATCCTCACCTACATACTTATAATTACCTAGATAAACAATAAATGGTATATCCTTCACGTTCTTGTGATCATCCACTTGTGTTTCTTCATGGAGTGTGTTATATCTCACATATACATCATTGTTTTGAAATTCAATCAATAACCTATCCTTATCCGTATGAGTAGGATCATTGTCTTCTACAAATAAATGCACATAAAATGTGGTAACCCTCAACAATATTTCATGTTCTTAATCTTCAATTAGATTATCCTTAGGTTTAGCATCATGCTCATAACCATCAGGATACATATCACTATTTAGAGGACTCATCATAGGCATGTCCTCCTTGTTACAATTAGGGTCATTTGCTTGCATTTCTACATGCATGTACAATGTGGCACTATTCACATCCATTTTATTCTCTTTACGATGGCATGTCCTTAGAGCATCATATTAAATTTATTTTTTAAGGGAGTACCGCTTTTTCATACTCTCCCAAGCTTGAATTAATAAAAGAACAATTGTACACGTGTTTAGGACTAGCACCCATGGGACCCCCTAATCCTACAAAGTAGAGGCGGCTAAAAAAAACATCATACTCACTTGTAGTCTCCTCATGTAAATCATTCATTGATCCCAAATTGGATTTGATTCATGTGTTCAAAGAGACATATCAACCTTAATTATAATCAAGTCGATCATTAAGTCTTGTCTACTGTCATCACCTAAGAAAACATTTTGTGCTTGATCTTGGGTGAGAATCGCTTGATTTTTTTTTTTGTACTCCACCTTTAATCTATTTTTGATCACCTTGCAAGCTTGAAGGCATCTTCTGATCCTACTTAATATCATATCTTGCTTCTAGGTTTGTTTGATCTCCCTCTAATGAATGCAATGAGTTAGTCAGAGTAGGGGAACCCTCATCTTTCTTTCTTGTTGGGATTTTTTAAGTTTTTTTTTGTGTGATGTTTGTTTATCTTCGATTTGTTGAGCTTTTGCATGTTCCTTTAATCTTCCCATCTTTTGGGTTTGTTCATTTATACCACTTCAATATGTGATGCAAATGTGTTTAGTGAATATAATGCTACTATTTTTGTTTATGCGTTGTTTCCAATAGGTGTTTATCCAAAGGCAAATGAAGATCTTGAGTTGGAATGGATCGTAATTAAGGAAAAACGTTTTAGTTTCTTCTTCATTTTTTATTGTAGATGGTGTGTCATGAAATCCTTCCATGGATAGTAAATACATGTCATGTCAACAAAAAATTAGGAACTTCATGCATTTTGATTTATTGTTTCTCATCATTTGTGTAGTTTCCATGAATACAACACTTAATCAAGTGGTGATGATGGAGATGGTAAGAAAAGCATGAAGCTCAGAAAGATTTTGTCATTAACTATCCTAATTTATTTTTCATGTACTTGCACCACTTTGGTTGCATTGCATTCAACCTAAGCATATTCTAAGTTAAGGAGCAGATGTTTTAATTCCCATGTGTGCACATTCATTTTCACATGAGTTTGATTGTAAATATCATGAATAACACTAGTTTGACTCATGTGTGGAGGTCAGCGAAGAGTTCAAAGTTCATTTGTGGGCATATTTTATAGTGAATTAATGCGTAGAGTGATGAGAAAAGAAAGCTACATTTTTTAGAAACCACGGAAACCATTTCCATGACTGCATCATAATTATAATTGCTTACATCTAATGCATGCATTAGTTATTTGTGGGTGCATATGTGCTTCCAATCCCATACGTGCACAACGATTGGACATCAATTTGAATGTAAATGTATGATCAAAATCAAAGTCCAGTTTCCGTGAGAAGGCCTCAACATCAAATGCCAAATACAATGTCCATGCAACATTGTGTTTTTTGATGCATCTAGAATGTGCATGTGTTGAGGCCCACTACAACGCCATGCATAGGCACATGTGCTTTTTAGAGATCTTTCAAAAAGAGGTATGTTAATTTGTGATGGTGTATCGAAAGGCCACGTAAGCTTGGAGGGGTGGGTGTTGTAGTGAGTCCACTTCTCATTTTTTAAGATTGCCCTCGGGAATGATCCGATTGAAATGTACGCATTTTGTCAAAGTTGGAGAAGGTCATGGTTTCATCGAGTATGGACATCAAGAAAACCATCATAGAGTTGATTTTGGAAGGCCATGCTAATGGATCTCAAGAGAGATAATAAACACAAAAAATGTTTGTTTTTCATATGATATAGCTTTACATGTGATTTTGAGCTCAATGTGGAAAGAGCTCCATATGAGCGATTCTGAACATAAAATTTGTCTACTATATGGCTTCTCTTATTGATTAAGGGAGGCCAAAAGATGGTGCATATTTGTTTTCACAAACAGCATGGAAAGATGTGAAGATCAAAGGCGTGGAAAATTCATCAAATTTTTAGTATGGAGAGAATGCAAGACTAGAATGGAGAAATGGAAGGCAACGAGGGAAACCACATGAAGGATGGCAAGAGAGGAAATTTGTCTACTAATTCAGAGGCATGCATGAAGGAAATTTTACATCCTATGTAGAGAAAGATATCTACATGGATTGGAGAGAGAATTGTATCCATGCATACCATACCAAGCTACTATGTGTCTTCCATAGCTATGTCAAAAGAGGGAAGCTTTGCAGGTTATGGGGGCAAAAGCTTCAATGTCTTTGCGTAACTTATCATGCCCGGAACTATTGAGGGGAGAACAAACAATTGTTTTTCTTTGCGAAGAGGCATGTAAAGGAGGACAACATGACAGAAACATTTAGATTATGTTTCGGGTTGGGATTCGATTTTTAATTGTTGATGGACAAAGAAGAAAGGGGAAAAGGAGAGAAGAAGGGATACATGGCTAAAAACATAATTAGAGAAGGAATCTATGTATTCTCTTCACAGAATATTTAACATCTTTCTTTAACTATGCATGGAATTGGGAAGCGTTTGAAGTTGATTTGTAGAGAGGTTCAAATAACCATACACAAGAATTGAAGATTTTGATAGAGAGAAGAAGGTCTCCATCAATAAAACAAAGTCCTCTCGATGATGCTTTATATAGTTGTGTGTATATATGAAGTCGATATATAGATGAAGTGAAGGCCTTTCGTGCATTGAGCAAGATGAGTAGGGAGGAGATGGAGGGAGAGATAAGGGAGGAGAGATGTGCACACATGTGTGGAAGCCTTGAAACCCACATATTGATCTTCTTGAAGAATTTCTCTATAGAACGTATATCTATATGCACATAGGACTAAGGTAAGATTATCCTTAGATCCCAAAAAATATCCCACTTAAGGACTAGTGTGATCATAAATGGTCGTCCATACAAATACTGATCTAGAACTATACACTAATGTACATGAAGAGTCTTTATCTCAACCCATATCAATCAACCTAGACCAACTACCTTAAAAAAGGAGTGTCCATGCACCTCAAACTCCTATAGACTCAGATCAATATGAGTCAATCTCATCTTTAACCGATGCAAGAACAGATTAAATTCTTACAAAGCTCACACTAATCTATGCCTTTGTCAATCATCAATCAGTTGACAATTCCAAATGAAGAGGCCTTAATATCAATTGAAGTGTTTGACCTTGTGCATAAAAACTTGTACACCAAACCCTTGATTGCTCATGAAACACGTGCTATCTTGGCTAACTTAGCCATGTCAGCCATGCCTATATTGAAGGCATCCAAAGCACCATCATGAAGACCAACGTGTCTTGATATATCCATATCAATATCTAATATCATCGAATCCAAGAATGATTGCATAGCATCTAACTCATCAACATCTAAATTATCAATCCTATCAACCAAGAGTGTGTTTAATTATGCATTAGCTAATATTCTCTACCATATAGTGTTTATGTTATCATTCTCTACCACACCAAGTGTATCATCATGCTCCACATCAGCTAATTGTACAACATAAACATCAAGGTCAAACTGATGATCAAACCTTAACTTGCACATACCTCTGTGGGTTTTTGAATTTTCAATGTTCTTGTGCTTCGAATCAGAATTTGCATCCTTCTTTAAACTTGTTATCCTCCATCTCAGCTACATACACAATTTTAACTTACATCAATCCAAGATTCATAGCTCGCATTATGGCTGAACCACCAACCTACTCTAGAAAAGATGCCCACCTCCACATTCACCTCTTGTACCCTAAACTTCCATTGAGGCTCCTTTCACACTTTCCTTGAATAGTCTCTGATACCAATAAAGGCTTTTGGTGGGCTGAACAAGAGGAGAAATGAGGATGTGGATATATATATATATATATATATATAGAGAGAGAGAGAGAGGAGAGTAGAGATGTGCGCACATGCATGGGATCCGTGAAACCCACATAATGATCTTCTTGAGATGATTCCCTAAAAAATCTATAAGTATATGAACATATAGGTAAGGTAACATGACCCTTACATATCCAAAAAGAAGCAAGCGAGTCTTATGGAAACTTTGAGAAACCATAGCAAGGGAAGCTCAAGGTTTCAAGTCATCCTCTGATAAGGTCGAGACTGAGCTTGTTGAGTTTATGGCTAAGTTCTATGAAGAGGAAACAAAATTACTAAAAGCATTTAATTTTTCACACAAAATCAGGAATGGATATGATTTATTTAATCACTTTTTTGTGAATGATGATTGTAGAGTTCTTATTCTTGACATGTTGTACAAGGATGATGATCTCTGAAGTTTAGAAAATTGTTCATGAGAGAGCGCAAGAGTTAATTTTCAGTGCATCACGAATTCATATCTAGTCCATATGATATGTACCAAATGCTCTTCTCCAAAACCCCTCATTAATCAATTCCTTTTCATTTTGTGTCACGACTCAAGGACAAAATTGGAATTAGCTTCTCAATTCCTGAAAGCGTGAGTTTGGTTATGTCATGTGGAGCAAACCATGGATTAAAGCCATCACTAGATTCTTTCTAAGCTAGTTGGTGGCACAAAGAGACATGAGTTAAGTATATTCGTGATGGAGATGGGTGTCAAAAAATGGAGAAAGAAGCTTTGAATACTGCATATGTTCCTTACCAAAGTTATGGAGAACAAATGCCTTAATTGAATCATATCACTTCGCATCATCATATGCAGTCTAACAGGGAAAACAAACGAATCCAAGAGGATGTTTCTGTGAAATTCGGAGTACAGATTGGAAGAACTAAGGATGAACCTTAATTCTTCTACATAATTTTATTGAGTTTTTTCTTTGAAAGATACAGAAAAAGAAGACCTAAATTTGGAAGAGGACTCGAGAATAGAGTGCAACGTTTTGAATGCGAGGATGAAAATTGGCAAAGATATTTGATACTTTTCCCTTTGTATTGAAGATTTCATTGATTAGACATGAAGTGGAGTTTTAGTCCTACTCTAAGAGACTCTAGTTTCTCTCAAAGAAAGAGTTTACAATCCGGACGGTTCCGGATTATACTTATATTTGACTGGTCAAAAGGTGGTGGAGGTTGAAAGATGCCTTTCTATTGAGGTCCATATGAAGCAATGGTATTTTCACATTTGCAACATGAGGGAAAGCACTTGTAAAAGAGACTCTGCTTCAGCTCAAGCTGTTTGCAATGGTAAGTCTGGATGGGGAGAACATAGCTAAAAGGGAGCTTCTCCAATTTTGAGGAGCAAAAATAGCCAAATGCACAGTCAGAGAGAAGCAACCAGTAGGGGTAGAACACACATGAGATAGACACTATATACCAATTGTGTCAAGGCATATACAGTAGGAAACCATAAAGGCACTTGAGAACCTGTTGTTGAAGATAGTATCATTCGTGCTCCTCCAAATATGCCAGAGTATGTGGGCTCTCCAAATGTTCCAGAGAACAAAGACAAAAGAGTTACAGCATCCCAGGAGTATCTCTTTGTAGCCCAGCTTAATGTTATGCTTCAGACAATAAGACTGCAGAGAGTGCCAAAAAGACTGCATGTCTACAACTCAGAAGAAGGTGGGGGATATCCTCCACTTTGTCACAAAATTTACATACACCTGTGTTATTATTGTACTTCTTCTCTTTACTTCCACACCAAACAACATTGTGTAGGATAAGCTAGAGAAGAACAGAGTGTTTGATGTTGAAGGTTAAATTCCAATTACAAAGGAATCTGTGACACCACTCTTTAGGCTTCCAGTTGACCTTCGATTTATTGTTGAGTTTCTGAATTATGTGAAGAATTGTGCAGCGTTTGTTCTTGTACTTCAACAGCATGTTCTGAGCCACTTTAGAAAACAAGGTGATTCTTCTCCTTAGAGAAATGTCAGCCCTGTCCACCAGCATTTTCCTATGCTTAAGGAGGACCTGCAAACAACCACTAGAGATATTAGTATCCATGAGATCTTCTTCAGATATTATCTCACCATTACAAGTGAGATCATTCCAGGTGGAGAAGCCAAGTTTAACGCATTTATTTCTTTGATCCTCATATGAGCATTATTCCAAAGAGATAGCCAACCAGTCCACATGCTTTTTTGTAGGGAAAAATCAAAAGAATTGAAGAACCTATATCTAGGCAAACTTGCTTTTTCACATCCATCCAACCATACCACATTCTATAACATAGACTAAATCCTGTGGGGAGAAAAAGGTGGGGGGAAGCTATAATATCACATAAAGAATGATTAATTCAAGCTTTATAGTCAGTGAGCCTAAATTTATGGACATTCCTTTTTATTAGCATAACCCAATAGTCCTAAGAGTCTATGGACCTAGCAATCCATTTTGCAGATAAGTTGGAGGACATTTTTAAAGGACACAATATCCCAATCCCTCCCTCGTTTTTAGGCAACCAACAAATCTTCCAGGAGAATTTAGGGATTTTATTATGGACAAGGCTCCCCCCCAGAGGAATCTCCTAGAAAGGTGGATGAGCTAATTAAGATGAGCTTTATTAACCCTCCAATAAGAGAGGACATACACAACAAAGGGCAAAAGATAATGATTAAGCACAAAAATCGAATGAGAAAGGGAGGAATGAGAGACAAACCAATAAAAGAGCATTTTTTTTTGAATTTGGAAATCACCCATTCCCATCTTTGATTTAGGAAGACTTGGAATCCCATAGGGATGCCAAGAAGTCTAAAGATTTCTCCATCTCCTAACCACTCAGAACCCAAGTTTTTAATGCAATTAGGAACCATATTGTCAGAGGCCTTAAACGAAGTCTTCTTGTGGTTAATGTGAGACCCACTCGTGAAAGAGAAGGTGTTGAGACAGTTAAGAATGCACTCAGCATACTCCTCATTAGCTTTAGTCAGAATATTAGTGTCATCGGCAAAGGCCTACAAGCACAGCTGATAGTCAGATCTAGGAAGACTAATTCCTTCAACTTTTTTTTCCCTTAAGATGTCCTTGATCAACCACCCAAGGGCATCACTGGAAAGAGAAAACAGAAGGGAGGCTAAGGGGCAACCTTGTCGAATCGACCTTCTAAGTCTAAAGTGGGGTGGGAGACTACCATTAATAGAGATTCTAAATTGGGCATTTGCAAAGAGAGTACTAATAGCTTTAATAAACCTTTTGCTAGCACCAAGGTCATGGAGAGATTGGAGAATGAAATCCCACTCAATCCTGTCATAAGCTTTGTCAAAATCTATCTTAAAGAAGTAGTAGTGTTGCTTAGACTCATTGGCATAGTCCATCCCTTCCCAAAGGGAGATAATAGCATTGAAGATAAATCTACCTTTACTGAACCCTTTCTAATCAAGGAGGATAATATCTTTCATGATGGGGCTCAATCTTCTAGCAAGGGAAGAGGCAATGATTTTGTAGATGCAAGTAAGACAAGTCATAGGTCTCTAGTTGTTCAAGTCCTCTTTAGAGCCTTTTTTATGGATCAATTTTATAACTCTAGTGTTTACTTCAATAGGGAGAGCACCCCGGCTAATAGAATCCTTCCAAATCAAAAGAATGTAAGGAGCCAAGAAATATTTGAGAGCAATAAAGAACTCATTAGGTATACCATCAATCCTAGGAGACTTGTAGGGTTTCAATTTACCAATGATTTTTTTAATCTCATCGGTGGTGAGGGGTAGGTCTAGCATGGTAGCCAGGCGAGAAGGAATAGTTTTTTTTTCTTTTAAGAGCAATAAGGGCTCTGGCTCCGTGGATATCCTACCCCCACTTGGGAGAACTAGAGAAAACACCCGTAAAGAAGCTAGTAGCCACCTGCAAGTTTTCCTCATCTGAAGTAGCAAATTCACCATCTTTTTTCTTAAGGAAAGGAATATAATCCTTGATCTTTTTCTTTTTTAAAAGAGTAAACATGCTTTTAGTAGGTCTGTCAAGATTCGTAGCCCAAAATTCTCTTGAAGAGGTTAGAATACTGCTAGCCTCAAGGTACTCTTCATATCTAAGCTTCTCCTGAAGGGATAAAATAAGTTCCATCTTATTAGGGCTTTGAGAGGAAGCTAGGAGATTAATTTCTTTGACAAGCTCATGTCTTCTTTTAGCTCTGTCTTCTCTTTTCATCTTCTTGAAGTGGGTGAAGAGAGCCTAAATTTCTCTAACCACTTTAGCGCAATCTTGTGAAGAGATGGATAGGTATGTGCTTGAAGATGAAGAGGTGTTGCAAAATCCTTGATCTACACCAGCCAAATGAACTCCAGGAGTATGTGGTGGGCCCTTTTAGCTTGCAAATGGATGTATTAGACACCCTATGTACTTTGGAAGATCACTCACAAAAAGATAGATCAAAACAGATAATTTGGAGTTAGCTCAGAGGTGAAGATCTTGCTATTTTTGGTTCATACACCTGTCCAGTGTTTTGCATAATTCTCTGAGCACAGCAGCAACTAGCTTAATTCCTCTTGGGGAAGTCTAGTTAACTGAAAGAGCTAACTTTCAAGAGTAATCTCATAAAACATAATGAACCACACACTGAGAATGATGTTTAACAACTGATGATATCATCGCGATTTTCACGGGCTGCTATAGTTTGAGACCGGTGAGCAGAAAAATGATTATAACTCTAGATTTAAGGATCCAATGATTATGAAACTTTGTAAGCATATACTAGACAGTAAGCTCAATCCAACAAGCTTTGAATCATTGACTTTGGTTAAGTACACATTGAGAAACAGCTCTCACAAGATGAGTAAAAAAGTCGGGTACCTGACAAAGAAGTGAAAATGAACAGATAGGCTTGACTGTTGGGGATGTAAGGGTCATGTGACCTTACCCCCATATTCATATATATACATCATATATAGAGCATCGCCTCAAGAGAGAACATTATGTGGGTTCGAGGCTCCCACACATATCCGCGCGTCGTTCCTCTCTTCTCTCTCGTTCCATCTCCTCCTTCCTCTTCTTGTTCTGCACACCAAAGGCCTTCATTGGTATCAGAGCATGCTGAAGGCTGGTGTGCAAGAAGCTTCAATGTAAGCTTAAGTGAGAAGAGGTAGAAGTGCAGGTCGGCATCTCTTGACAGCTGTTCAGTATCTCGGTCATAACTCTAGCTAGGAAGCTCGGATGGATGCGTTTTAAAGTTCTGTGCGTAGCTAACATAGAGAACTACAACTTCACAGAAGGGCGTAGAATCTGGTTCGGACTTTTGAAGTGCCGAAAATTCGAAAAACGCAGAGAATTGTAGAAGGCGAATCTACATTGAGTAGGACAGCAGGACGGTTTTTTTGTCATAACTTGAGTTCCACAGCTCGGAATGCGATGATTCAACTTGCTGCTTGTAGCTTGAAAAGATAGCTACAACTTTGTAGAAGAACTCAGATTCAGATTTTCAGTGCAAGGTCACCGAAACTACAAAATACAGAACAGCAACATTGCAGGTGAAAGTGAAATTGATAGCAGGTGCTTGTTTTGAACATATCTTGAGCTACGCACCTCGGATTGAGGTGTTCTTTATCTCGTTACATAGCCAAGACTCAGATCTTGAAGTTTGCTAAAGACCAAAAGTTCAGATTCAGAGGCTATCACCTCTGAAACAACAAAACACAGAGAAGCAGATTTATGCTATAAGAACCCTAATTGCACTTGGAGGTTGAATTTGCTTTGGAACTTCTTCGAGAGAGAATTTATGGTGTGCAAGCTCTTATTTTCAGAGCTTCAAAGCATTGTACATGTATGATCATTGTGGTAGCTCCTCCATATGAGAGTAGAACATGATCTTGTCACGTATTTGACATGTAAGATGACATTGTGGTATACTCTTTTTGAGGTTTATGTCATCATGAGTTCGATCATGGATGTATAGTGGCATTGTGATCTATATCTTGCTTATGCCACTTGGTTATGGATTTACTTGCCGATTGCACATACTTTTATGAGAGTTGATTTTGGATCTTCTTTGGTACTTGTATCTTTTGTTTTCCTTGCAGGTACATGATCCAGATTGGAGCGTCAGTTACACGTTTGTTTGTCACCGTTATTAGCATTTGTTCATTGATTGATATGTATTTGCAAGTGTGATTCTTGGCATATGTGGATGGTGATTCCCACATGGTTATTTTGGTTCTAGAGTCCATTTTACAGAGGAGATGCTGCCGAAATTTCACCGGCTTTTATGCTAGAAAGGAGCTCTAGTGGATCTTGAAGCTTGTGTGATAGCTTTGGATCATTGTTTATCTCCATTCATTTGGACTTGTTCATAGGTTATTTGTGATAGGTTGGACCATCTTACAGGATTCATTCTTGAGTGGGAGGTGCATCACCATTGTATTGGCATGTATTGCTATTAGTTTTTGGCACACGTAGTTGTCATTATCTTTGATTATATCAGTGACAGGTGGTGACAGATTAATCATTATTCTTTTGATTGGTTATCTTGTTTGATTGCTCAGTTTACAAGGGATACTCTGTCGAATTTTTCCTAGGATTCTTTCAAATCTATTTGGTCACTTTGGAGACTTGGTGAGCAGGCTTATGCTCATGGTTTTATGCGGATGCTAGATGCATGATTATGTGACAGGTGGTTCACATGGTTTTCTTCTCCAGTGAGACATATGTGATGTGAGTTATGCATAAGGATATGCAGGTGTGATCCTATTCAGGATAGAGTATTGTTTCTAGTCTCTTGTTATATTGCTAGTCTATTGGATTGCCAGCATGGTGTCTTCTCGATTTGATGGCACTGACTTTCCGAGATGGAAAGATCAGATGTGGAATACATTGGTTCGTGGAGGGTTACATATGTATGTGCATAGAGATGCACAGAGGCCTCGTGACATGCCCGACCATGTATGGATGGATATGGATGCATTGGCGAGCTCCACTATTCGATTACAGCTTGTGGATTCTATATATGAGTCTGTTATGTATGAGGAGACGAGTAGTGCATTATGGCAGAGACTACATGATATGTATGAGAGTCCATTGGCTCATGTGAGACATCGATCGCATCAACGACTTCGATGTTGGCACTCTGGCCGTGATGGCCATACTCGACGACGTTGCTTCAGGCGGATGTGACGACGACGTCAGAGACATGCATGTGATGTAGGTCAGGTAGTGGTTTCAGGAGAGTCTATGGTAGTTGATTATGCTAGTGATGGTGATATCACTTTCTCCTATGGTTCATCTCAGGATTCTTCTTGTTCATTGGATAGCACACATATGGCTTGGTTGCTTGATGCATTAGCTATTTTTCATGTTACTCCACATCGTGAGTGGTTTTGTCGATTCTCAAGTGAGAGTCGTGGATGTGTGCACATGCCTGACGGTACGACATATGACATTGAGGGTGCAGGAGATATATGCCTTATGCTACCTAGTGGAGCATCACTTATGTTCAGACATGTACGCTATGTGCCTTCATTCCCTATGAGCTTGATTTCAGTTAGCCAGTTACAGGAGAGCAGATGTTATGCATTCCTTGGTGAGCATCATTTTAAGTTGCAGTTGGGACAGCTTATGCTTGTCAGAGGTGCTAGGATTAGGCACATGTATCCACTACAGGTACTTCATGTGAGAGACAGTCTCGTCTCAGTGGGAGTTCAGCCTTATGTGCGATGTGAGACTCGTCATGTCTCATTTTGTCTACCTACACATATGTCTATTGACATTCATGATGCACATGTATGGCAGGATTCAGATGCTCAGATGGATGCACATGTAGATCATGTTTTGGATGATCATGATGCTTCTATGGAGCATGGTTTTGTTGATCATGTGGATGCTCATTTGGAGCACACTTTGGATGATCACTTGGATGCTTTAGAGCATAATGTGGATGCTCATGTAGAGCATTATGATGATACTCAGTTAGAGAGTGATCATCAGTTTGACCTTGGTGTTGATGTTGTGCAGTTAGCTCATGTAGAGCATGATGATACACTTAGTGTGGTAGAGCACGATAGCTCTCATGGTACACAGTGTATGGTAGAGCATATTAGCTCTCAGGATGCACAGCCAGATACATCCTTGGTTGCGAGCATAACTGATTTAGATGTTGATCATTAGGAAAAAAGGTGAACCCTGCATGGGCCTTTTAGCTCAAGGAGTGATTAGGAATGGACCAATGAGAAGAGGGTGGTGGCCACAGTCTACTCCCTTAATCACATAGGGTAGGCATAGGCTTCCCTTGTTTTCTTGTGGTCAAACATGTCAAAACCACCTAGAGTTAGTGGGTTTGCTCCTGAGAATGGTTTTGAAATTCTTGAAAATCATTTGGAACCCTTGATTGCTTGAAAGATCCAATGGCTAAGGTGAAAGGACAAAAGTCAAGGCATCTTTAATCCATGACCCTTAGATCTGCTTGGTAGCAAACGGCTAGGATGAGAGCAATGATTACAAAATGCATGAATCGGCGTAGATCGTTGGATGAAGGCCTCCATCGGACGGAGTAGTTCAAATCTAAAGGATTTTGGGCGCTTCAAATATAGTCCATTGGATCTAACCATGATCCCATGGCTTAGATTGCTCCCTTTGAATCCAATGGCGCCTTTTCTCCTGAACCATCAGATGAAGGCCTCAATCTAACGATCAACGTGCAGCGCCGAATATGGCTCAGCCCCAATTGCGCTCGAACATTTGATGCCTCAAGATCTAACGATCGAAAAACGTGCAGAGACTCTCCAAGAGTTGAGGCCCAGTGCCACATAAAGTAATCCCCTTCTCTCTCTAAGATTCCACACATTTTAATAATATCCATTGATTTAGATGATCGAATGGTTCTAAATGCTCACGTTTGAAACTTCAAATAAAGTAGATCATCAAATATTATTTTATTTCAGAAAACCATTGGTGGTTTCATATGCCTCCTGAAGCTCAGAGATTAAGCTCTTTAATCCCTAAAAATTAGGGATCCTTACAAGGCCCATGCAGGGTTCACCTTTTTTCCTAATGTGAGTCAGCGATCATGCAATCATTCTTGGATTCGCTCATGCTAGATGTTGACAGAGATATGTCAGGACATGTTGGTCTTGATGATGGTGCTTTGGATGCATTGGATATAGGCATGGCTGACATACTTAGGTTAGCCAGGATAGCACATGTTTCGTCAGCATTCGGGAGTCTGATGTACGAGTTGTTATGCTCGAGACCAGACATTGCAGTTGCTATTGGAGCATTTGCACTTGGAGTTGTCAGTCATTCGATGATTGACGTAGGCATAGAGCGAGTGGGAGCTTTGCAGGAACATCATCAGTTCTTGCATCAATCATATGTGAGCTCGATTATTGTCTATATGAGTCTAGAGCAGATTGAGGTGCATGGATACACCTTGTTTGAGGCAGTTGGTGTAGGCTGATCTGGTATGGGTAGAGATCCGGACTCTTCCTGTACATTATTGTATAGTCCTACATCATTCTTTGTATATGTTACCACTTACAGTCACATTGACCCTTAAGTGGGAGATTGTTGGGGATGTAAGGGTCATGTGACCTTACCCCCATATTCATATATATACATCATATATAGAGCATCGCCTCAAGAGAGAACATTATGTGGGTTCGAGGCTCCCACACATATCCGCGCGTCGTTCCTCTCTTCTCTCTCGTTCCATCTCCTCCTTCCTCTTCTTGTTCTGCACACCAAAGCCCTTCATTGACTTCAACTGAACATAACTGACGATTGCAATACCCAAATGAAATGAAACTTGGTGAGCATATAGTACACTTATAGAGCTCACTTTACCAAGTTAAATCACTGAACATGATGTAGCAAGCTCAGTGAAACGATCTCTACAATCTGACTGCGAAAACTAAAAGATATGGCAGTGAGTAGTACACTTCACAAGAACATACAAATATGAACTCAAATGATCATGAAAATGAAAGTATATTGCTTTCACAATACAATGGCCTTACTCATACATATGTGTGCCTTGTAATCACACCTTGATATAGCATAAAGCTCAGCTCTTGGAGGTCTTCACATAGGTCTCTCTAACCACGACTAAAACTGCCATCTATTTATAGTTGAGTTTGGGAGGCTAACTTCCCTCAATCACTCTCCAATCACTTAGTGATTGATTTGATTCTCTACCTACCACAAATCACGAATTTGTGGCTCCTCTTTCCCTTTTCGATCAAATGGACTCAACCACTTAAGATTCTTTCACTTTTACATTAAGTAAACTCTTCAAAAGTTACAAGAGGTAGTTCACAAGTGAACTTTACATTGTCTTCATTTTAATGCTTCTTTTATGACTTTGTGGGACTCAAGCCAATACTTAGGCTTGTCATAGACTTGCTCCAACAGCTCCCCCTCAAGCCAAGTATGCTTAAGGTCTTCAATCTTCCAAGATTACATGCAAACCAATCATAGCCTTGAATTCGCAAAGCTTTGTACCATCCAATGCTTTGGTTAGAATATCTGCACATTGTTGATGAGTGGACACATATGCTATTTGAATCTCTTTGCTTAGAACCTTCTCTCGTACATAGTGATAATGAACTTCAATATGTTTAGTCCTTGCATGAAAAATAGGATTAGCAGCCAAATGAATAGAACTCATATTGTCACCAAAAATAGTTGGAGTTCCAAACTCCAATCCAAGATCTTTGAATAATGTCTTCATCCACATAGCTTCCTGAGTAGCTATGGCAAGACCTCTATATTTAGCTTCAGTAGAAGAGAGAGCAGTTGTGGGTTGCTTCTTGGATGACCATGAAATAAGCTTTGAACCTACAAAGGTAAGATAACCTGAAGTGCTCCCAGCCCAATCTGCATCAGAAAATAGCTTCAAACCTAAATCAGATACATAAGGATAATAAAGTCCTTCATTTATGGTTCCTTTGAGATACTTGAGAATCCTTTTGGCAGCATCCATGTGTGGTTTCCTTGGTGTGTGCATAAATTGACTTAGCACACTCACACTGTACCATATATCTACTCTTGTCAATGTGGCATAGTTGAGACTACCCACTAGACTTTGATATGATGTGATGTCATCTATGAGTTCACCCTCATGTGAGCTCAATTTGTGATTGACCTCCATTGGAGTACCTGCAATCTTACAATCTTGCATCTTGAATTTTGCCAACATGTCCTCAATGTACTTTCTTTGAGTGAGAAACAAACCATGATCTTTGTAGACAACTTCCAAGCCTAGGAAGTAGGTAAGTGAACCCAAATCACTTATCTTGAACTCTTCTCTCATCTGATCTTTGATCTTCTTCATATCTTCTGCATCATTTCCTGTCAATATGATATCATCTACATATACACATAAGTAGATGACCTCGGAGTTACTCTTTTTAATAAAGAGTGAAGGATCTGCCTTGCTTGGTTGAAAGCCTTTGTCTTGCAAGAATGAAACAAGTCTGAAATTCCAAGCTCTTCGGGCTTGCTTGAGACCATACAATGCTTTGTTAAGTTTACACACATAATCATGATAAATTTGATTCTCAAAACTAGGTGGTTGTGCCATATATACCTCTTCTGTTATCCAACCATTCAAGAATGCATTCTTTACATCTAGTTGAAGTATCTTACAATTCTTGGAAAAGGCAATACTAAGCAAAACCCTAATAGTAGACATCTTTGCCACAGGAGAGAAGGTCTCCTCATAATCAATTCCCTGAGTTTGTGCAAAGCCTTTTGCTACAAGCCTTGCCTTATACCTGTTAATGGAACCATCTGAATTCTTCTTGAGTTTATAGATCCATCTTGAGCCTATTACCTTCATGGATGAAGTCTTAAGCACCAAATCCCAAGTGTTGTTTTCCTCAAGTGCTTCAATCTCTTCCTTCATTGCATGCTTCCATTCTATTTTTGTTTTGGCCTCTTCAAATGATGATGGCTCCTCTTGGTTTATGTCCTGTGCTATGTAGATAGAATGTTTAGTTACTAGTGAGGTGTCAAACCCATATCTTTCTGGTTTTTTCTTTTCCCTCATAGATCTTCTTAGGCCATGATGTGATGATTCTGCCTCATGTCCAAGTTCCTGCAATTTTGCTTTACCTTTAGACTTCCATGCTTTCATCTTTTCCATCTAAGATTCTTCATCATCCTCTGAGGTGTCTTGTTCTTCAATCTTTGGTTGTTCTCTACCAAGCTTTGGAAAATCTTCTTCAAGATTATATGGTAAATTAACCTTCCTACATGAATCTTCATACCATGAAATCTTTTCATCAAAAACTACATTTTTGCTTACCAAGAATCCTTTGTTGGTAGGGTTTTATAACCTGTAACCCTTTTGATTGTTGTCATATCCAATAAATACACACCTTTCTGCCTTTGGATCCATCTTGCCTCTAACCTGTGAAGGAACATGAGCAAAAGCAATACATCCAAAAATTTTACAATGATCTAAGCTTGGTCTTCTTCCATTCCAAGCCTCATATGGAGTCATCCCATCAAGGGATTTTGAAGGCAACCTGTTAATCAAGTAAGTGGCTGTAGATACAGCCTTAGCCCATAGATAATTAGGCAAATGCTTTTCATTTAACATGGACGTTGCAGCTTCAACAATTGTCTTATTCCTCCTTTTTGCCACTCCATTTTGCTCAGGAGTGTACCTTGTAGTTACCTCTCTTTAGATTCCTCTTTCTTGAAGAAAAGAATCAAACTCATGGAAGAAGTATTCTCCCCCTCCATCTGACCTTAGTCTTTTTAGTGATTTACCTGTTTGATTCTCCACAAGAGCCAAATATCTTTTGAAACATGAAAAAACTTGATATTTGTGTTTCATAAAGAATAGGATAGTCCATCTGCTATAATCATCAATAAAGGAGACATAATACCTTGATCCGGATATTGAAGCTTCCTTGCTAGGTCCCCATACATCTGTATGAACCAACTCCAAGAGATCTCCACGCATATAACCTTTCTTCATGAATGGTAACCTGTGAGACTTTACAAATTGACATACACTACACTTATATATCATATGTTGTTTTGACAAATTAGGGAGTCCAAGTACACTTTGGTCCCTGCAAATTTGCTTTAATGACCTTTCACCAATATGTGCTAACCTTTTGTGCCATACTTCCAATTCTATGAGTGTCTCACTACCATAATTAAAGAGAGCAATGTTTCTAGTGTCTTGTAATTCAAATGTGAACAATCTACCTGCCTTTTCACCTTTTGCAATTCTTCTGAATCCTTGACTTGGATCTTCAACAAATGCTCCTGCTTTTGTGAACCTGACTTGCAACCTTTTCTCTACTATCTGCCCAACACTTATCAAATTCTCTGTAATGGTAGGGACATAGAGTACTTACTGAGTAGGTTGATGTTTCCATTAGGTGCTTTGACATTGCCTATTTTCTCCACAGGATGTTTTGTGTCATCTCCTGTTTGTACCTCATGTTTATTCCTTGGATCTTCTAAATCTAATAGGAGTGCCACATTTCCTGCCACATGATTTGAACAACCTGAATCTATGTAGAAAACATGCTCATCAGATTTACCTTGTGGCATCATGATCAATAATGAATCCTTTTTGTTTGAGTCTTCTGTGTAGTTATTGAAGTCTCTCCTTCCTTTGTAGCCTCCTTGATAGTTTGAATGATTGTAGTTGTTGTAGTTGCCATGATAATTGTTGAACCTTCCTCTTGAGTAGTCATAACTTCCTCTATTGTATCCTCTGCCTCTTAGATTCCTGGAATTCCTAAAGCAATTTTCAATTGTATGATTAGTTAATCCACAAATAGAACATGAGTTGGAGACTTGGGATCTCCCCCTGCCTTGTCCACCTCCTCTTCCTCTACCTCTGCCATGTCTTCCTCTACCTGCATAGTTAACTTGATATGTACCTGCATCATCATCCACTTTCTTTGCCTTTCCTTTGTTATCTTTGGACTTGCTTTTATCAGTGTATAAAGCTGAAGATTGATTACCTTTAGAGCTTTCTCCATTTTTGATAAGCTTTTCCTCTTGATTAAGTAGTTGTCCAATGAGTGTATTGAAATCAGGTACATGCATGTCCATGTACAAATCCATAGCTGTGGTGAATGCTTCCCACTTGTCATCTGCCTTCAAGCCATTGATGACCTGCCTTACAATTTGCTCTTCATCTATTACCTCTCCAATCCTTCCCAACTGATATGCTATGTCCTTGAGCTTTGTGAGTCACATTTTGTTTGGGAGCCTTCTTGAGAGTTGTGAAATCGAGCCATAGTTGATGCTTCCTTGGTACTTGAAGAGAAGAAGGCTTCAAGTGCATCCCACACTTCCTGAGATGTCTTACAACTTTTAATGTGAGGCAACAAAAACTCTCAGATAGAGTTGAGGAGATAAGACCTTGCAAGTGCATCCTTGGAGCACCATGTGCTCAATCTTTCTTGCTCTTCTTGTTTTGGTTGACTTTTGTTCCTGAAACTTGGCATAACTTCATCTCCAGCCACATAACCATAAAAACTTCTACCTTGGAGATAAGCTTCCATTCTTAATGACCAAGCTGAGTAGTTACCTTTTTCCAATTTGTCAATTGATGAGGGGAATCCATCTGCCATGTTGTCCAACCTTGCTCTGATACCACTATGAAGAGATGGATAGGTATGTGCTTGAAGATGAAGAGGTGTTGCAAAATCCTTGTTCTACACCAGCCAAATGAGCTCCAGGAGTATGTGGTGTGCCCTCTTAGCTTGCGAATGGATGTATTAGACACCCTATGTATCTTGGAAGATCACTCACAAAAAGATAGATCAAAATAGATCAATTGGAGTTAGCTAAGAGTTGAAGAACTTGCTATTTTTGGTTCATACACCTGTCCAGTGTTTTGCATAATTCTCTGAGCACAGCAGCAACTAGCTTAATTCCTCTTGGGGAAGTCTAGTTAACTTAAAGAGCTAACTTTCAAGACTAATCTCATAAAAAATAATGAACCACACACTGAGAACGATGTTTAACAACTGATGACATCATCCCGATTTTCACGGGCTGCTACTGTTTGAGATCAGTGAGCAGAAAAATGAACATAACTCCAGATTTAAGACTTCAATGAGTATGACAATCTGTATGCGTATACTAAACAGTAAGCTGAATCCAACAAGCTTTAAATCATTGAATTTGGTTAAGTACACACAGCGAAACAGCTCTGACAAGATGAGTAAAAAGGTCGGGTACCTGACAGAGAAGTGAAAATGAACAGAGAGGTTGACTTCAACTGAACATAACTGAAGATTGCAATACCCAAATGAAATGAAACTTGGTGAGCATATAGAAGACTTATAGAGCTAACTTTACCAATTTAAATCACTAAACATGATGCGCTAAGCTCAGAGAAACAATCTCTGCAATCTGACTGAGAAAACTGAAAGATATGGCAGTGAGTAGTACACTTCATAAGAACATACAAATATGAACTCAAATGATCATGAAAATGAAAGTATATTGCTTGTACAATACAATGGACTTATTGATACATATGTGTGCCTTGTAATCACACCTGGATATGGCATAAAGCTCAGCTCTTGGAGGTCTTCACATAGGTCTCTCTAACCACGACTAAAGCTGCCATCTATTTATAGTTGAGTTTGGGAGGCTAACTTCCCTCAATCACTCTCCAATCAATTAGTGATTGATTTGATTCTCTACCTACCACAAATCACGAATTTGTGGCTCCTCTATCCCTTTTTGATCAAGTGGACGCAACCACTTAAGATTCTTTCACGTTTACATTAAGTAAACTCTTCAAAAGTTACAAGAGGTAGTTCACAAGTGAACTTTACATTGTCTTCATTTTAAGGCTTCTTTTATGACTTTTTGGGACTGAAGCCAATACTTAGGCTTGTCATAGTCTTGCTCCAACAAAGCTATACTACGGTTACCATACTGGAAAAAGTAATGGGAGATGATCACCTTAGATCTATCAAGGACATAAGGGACTTTAAGAAGGTTGGGGTCGAGGTGAGGCCAGCCCACCCTTTCATTTGGTCTATCAACCTTAAGAACAACGTTTAAGTGGGAATGGTTAGAGATAGAGAGGGAGTGGTCGATCTCACAATTGGTATTCCTAAAATTTTGCAAGTACTGAATATTACCATAAGAAGGGTCCACTCTAGCAGAACAGTAGTGAGGGAGTTTCTGTTTATTGCTCCACGTGAATCTAGAGTGGGAGGAGAAGTCAAACAAATCATGAGTGGTGGATACCTTAATCCAAGCCTGCCACTCAAGCCCCAAAATAGTGTTCCCCTTCTTATCATGTCTATCTCTGATGCTGGTGACCATAATGAAGTCTCCCACAAAGATGATAGGACCTTTAAGCTCACTAAGCTCTTTGCAGCATTTAGTCCTAAGATTAACAGAGTTAGAAGCATAGACATTTATGATGGTGCAATCATAAGGATTTCCAAGGGAGTCACTAAACCATTGGTGCCATTTACTGTTGAACTTGTCAACAATGAAGGAACTTAGGGATTTAGCAACCCCTAAAGCCACACCCCCTACCATGAGGATGATATGTGAAGGTCCACCGATGCTTCGTGGACACACAATTCAAATTAATGGGGATTCTAGAGCCCGATAATTTTAGTTCATGAAGGAAAATAATATCAGGCATACAAGATAGATCTTTCATCCATTGATTAACACATTTAGCTCGAACCAGGTCATTAATACATTTGACACTAAAAGACAGGATATTGAGGCTATTCATGATAAAAATGAGAAGAGCAAACCGAGCACAAAACACAAACATTATATCTTAATATTCTTTGCAAACTTATTCACTGCCAAGGATTTCTTTAGAATTCCCTTTCTTTTTTTTTAGTTATTGAGACCTTTTTCTTTGCTCTAGAAACCTACTGACCTGATGGGGCCAAGTTTTCTTTTTGACAAGACAAATGCTCCTCTAGGTCGACACCAATGTTCTAAAGCCCGTGTATTTGAGCTTCATCTAATTTGTTAAGTTCAGCCACAAATCTATCGTCATCAGAAGAGAAAGGAGAGATGTCACCTGAAGCTTGTTGCACATCTCTCTGGTTGGGATCCCTTTGAATGGAATTATGTGCATTTCTCTTGTTCTACACCATTGTCCATCCTTCTTCTCCAACAGTATGGACCTAGTTAGGGTCGCTAGTAGTGTGAACAAGATCTTTATTCACCATCTCCTTAGAGTTATTGACTTGAGACGAAGAGCCTAACTTTTCACTCAAAAAAATACATGCCTCATGAAGCGGGTTAGAAATATCTTCCAATAAACATCAAACATATTGATCCACTTTTTGTCCCTTTTTTTACATGATTGACAACCGGTTTTTTGATAGAGTTCCCATACACACGTGTGGTTAGGGGAGGACCATCCAACACCTTGCCATCAGACACTTGATTTAAGGGCACAATCCATAATCCAATGACCCTTCTTATTACATTTAAAACAAGCATTTGGAAAATTTCTATAGATCAATTTTTGTTCATGAAAACGATTCCCCTCAGAGTCCTAAATTTGCAAGGAATGTTTGATAGGGCCATTAATGTCTAATTCAACTAAAACATACGGATCCGATCTTGGGTTGAAGTTCCCCCTTGGCCTCTGCCCTAGAACCTTTCTAATGAGCAAACATAGCCCTCCAATCCAAGGATAGAAATGTACAAGAAGATCAGGCTGCTCGACCCATACAGGAACATTAGAGGGCTTAGGACCCCTTGGGTTAAATCCGGCGTACCATTTGTAGAACAAAATAGGGGTACCACGAACAATCCACTTTCCTTTAGTGATGATCCTAAGGGAACTTATAGCATCGTAAAAGAAAGACACGAAGAAACCATTTGGAAGATATTGAACCTGACGAGCAAACAAACCTCTCGATTCCTAGTTAGATTTTATCCATTGCTTAAGAGTTTTTGGCGGGGGTCTCGGTGGCAAAGAGCAATCATGACTCTATCTACCATATGTTTTTTCCACTCCTCATAGGCTATTTTGTCAATAACTAGCATTGAACCTACATTAATAGAGGGAATAACCGCCCTTTCTTTAATAAAACAATGAGGAGTTCTAAAACAGGAGCTTTTCCTTTATCACTAGAGTTAAACACACCAAAGAAATCATTCTCTACTATTTTACCCATTCCATTACTTACAATGTCTGCGAATGTTTTAGCCTTATGAATTGTCGAGCTAGCAACTGCATCAACATTGAAAGAGGAAATATTTACGTGATTAACAGGAGAAGGAAACGATGAGACCACGGCTGGAACAAGATGCGAACTATGAATATCATTACCAATTACCTCGATGGCTCCTGAGCAAACCAACAGAGGAGTGTCAAACCCTAGAGGCAAAAACAAAGTGTCATTCATTTTGTTGACTACTCAGCAAACCGGCAACGGAGTGTCAAACCCTGGAGGTAGAAGAGGCGTGTCTGGCACCTGCGACATTGCAGAGTCTTCAAAAAAGTGTTGGTATTGAGAATACATTTCCAGCTTCCCACCCCCCTTCGGGGGAGAGCGTAGTTCTTTCACCCACACAGAGAAGTAGATGGCAATAAGAGCAACTAGGTCATCGCGCAAAGGAATGATATTCCCTGTGCATGGGGCAAGACTAACAAACAGGGTGCCAAAACCCTAGACCACTCACACCAGGTTCCTATACAAGCTCATACTAAAGATGAAGATCTTAAAGAATGTTTTTACATCAACGCATGTGCCATAAATCAAGCTTTCCTTTCAGTAGATTAGTTTGTATTGCACCAACAGTATATATCTTCATATGATTGTGCATCAAAAGGAAAGAAAAGAAATGCATCAAGAGTATGAATGTAAAACATTCGTAACTACAAAGGGAAATTTGCATTCAACTATATGCACATAAACATGGATACAACTCGCGTGGAGAGTTCTTTGCATACACCATGCATGTAATCAAGTGAAAGGATTATGCATGTATGTAAAGATGCATAGTAATAGATTTGGTGCATATAAAATTAAAGCTGAAAATTAGATTTGACTTTAATTTCGAAGGTAATGGGACCTTCATGATTGGAAGGAAGAAAATTTTGAATTTGGTTTACAAGTTGAACCTAGTTAGTACTTCATATAAGTAATTTCATTATCTAATTATTTATGTCCACGTCTTATAGAAATAAGAAATGGATATAAAAAATAAGACGATGAAGTTACACGATAGAAAGAACTCTGAAAAGAGTTCATACATAATACATTTGCAATAGACAAGTATAATTTCCACATAAATTATGAGAATGTTGATGTTCATGGTTCTTTACATACGTATTTCATAAAGTAAGTACAACTTTATACTTATAGAATACTATTAAAGGAATTCCAAGGTTTACTTTGAGTATGTAAAGTCATAAAGGGAAACCTTTCGAGAGAATCGTAAAAGGAGCATAGTATTAGTATTAAGATAACTTTTCAAATTTCTCCAAAGAATGCTAGACCTTTGGAATAATAGCTTTCAACGATAAAGTACCAAAGTTGAAGTTGAGAATGATTTATGGAAATATATCCATCAACTATCTCAAAGAACAAAATTGTGGTCATTCTATATTAAGAACTGAAGACATAATGATATAAAGAACTACAATCCAAGAAATGCTATTGAATAAAGTATCATCTATAATTTAACATTCAAGGGATACTTGAATGATACATGTAGAAAATATTAACATTAAGGTATGCTAAAAGGAAACGAACTAGACCATTGGATAGGGAAAATATGTTCAAACATTACTTTCTTTGACTTAGATGCACCTAAGGAGGTCACAAAAGCCTTAACTTCTATCATGCTCAAGGAACCTTCCACTAATTCAAAGTATCACTTTGGGTCAAATTGGTACATATTAAATCCAAAGACTATTTTGTGAATGATCAAAGTTAGGTACTAATTCAATCTTCTTAATAATGATACCAAAATTCATAAGGTTTTGAAATGAATCTAGAGTATAATTCAACTTGATAAAAAATCAAAGTATAAGTCATACCTTTCTTCTCATAGTTAAAAGAGATGATTGGATAATTATATCTTTTGGAAAGATGGTATTTAAAGTTTAATCATTGAAACCTTTCAAGGTATTGGAAAAATATTATAGAATCTAAAAGATTCTTAAATGACAAGAAGAAGTAATTTTGTTCATAAGGGACTATTGTACTTTGGTTCATCCGTAAAGAAGAGAAAGACTCTTGTGCTTAAAAAATACTTCAAAAGGTGTATCCAAAACAGCTACAGAAGATGTTTCAAATAGAGAAGAAGAAAAAAGGGATTACTGAAGGGTCATAACCTTTTATTAAAATTCAAAAATGGGAGTAAATATTACATATAACGTACATGAAGGTTAATGTCAAACTCTCATGACGGTATAGGAAACCTTATCTTAGGGTAATATGGTTTGTCACAAAGGAATGAACATAAATCAGGCAACAAAACTCAAAATACTTGTCCAAAAAAATCAGAATCCTTTCCAAATGATCATTAAACACGTACAAAGAATTCAAAGACGAGTCGTTTGCTCGTGCTGTTAATTACTTACGACTAATCAAAGCTCAAGTACTTAAGCAGAGATGAAAGAAACCATTGATTGAATCATTACATGTTGGTGAGGGCTGCATTTAACATATACATCCATGATTTAAATATTTACAGTCAGCTGAACATGAGATTCTGGGTTACAGTGTTCCAGCAGAGGAAGTTGCTGGCGAAGTAATTACAGGAGAGACTGGACTTATGACAAAGCGATCAAAGCAATTGAACTTTCCCTTCCTGGATCACTGATTTCGTTCCTGTTGTCGCATAAGTGATGGAAGAAAAAGCAAATTTCAAGATGTAATATGCGGGTCCTTCGTTCGTCTGTTCGCTTCTTATGAATTAAGCCATCACCCTTCTGATTAGCCTTCTTGGTATCTGGAGCTTTGTATCGAGCGCGCTACTACATCCTATGATCCTATTGAACTGCTTTGTCTTCTGAAAATCAACAGATTAACTGAATGGATTCTAGACCGGATCAGAAACTAGAAATTCTATGATGATGAGGCTTTCCTTTTGTCACCAAGGATGTGTACGAACTTTGTCGCGAGTGCCTTCATGTACAGCACTTGTCAGCGCACCATATACCAAATACCTTACCAATCGTTCTTGATCCTTGATCCAAACTTTATTTCGCGTCGGAGTGTAGTGTGCAGATATTCTTTTCTCATTTCCTTGTTTTCCAGTCTGCCTTCTTCATATTACTGCATGTTATTAGATATTTCCGCTCGCCGAAGTCCAAGGCGAACAATTTTCCCATGTTATCGCTACTTCGTACGACACATGTCCAGCCTTTATTGCATTCTTCATCCAGTCGACCGTCAGCTACCATCGTTAGTTTCTTTCCATCCAGTCGACCGTCAGCTAGCATCGTTAGTTTCTTTTCCTTTAGATGAGCCACAAAAGATGCTAGTACGCTATCTTTAGATGAAATATTTTCAAGGTCCTTGTTCAAGGGAGTTTCGATCTTTACTGGTTGATGATTGTTCAGGTCCTGAAAAGAGGTATCCTCTGAGATTTCTTGCTTGACTGTTATTCGCACGACATCATCCGGAATGAGGGAAGAGTTTACAAATGATGTTTGTTGTTTCTGCTGATAATTTTGCTCCATTTCAGAAACATTCGCACATGTGGTCTTGACGTTCGCCTCCATTTTCCCAACTTTATTCTTGTGAACCGCTTTGCAGTGACGGAGAATCCATGGATGCTCTGTCAGAAAGAAAAAACGGAGACAAACGAATATTAAGAAGAGATGCATATAACATATAAGGCTTAAAAATATGTTGACGCTGATAAGAGCATTGCAAACAAATATTGCAAACGCGAGACTTCATAGATACTTCTGCTTTTCTTATTTAAATCATGGTCTCCGTCTCAAAATTGGGTGTAACATATTACTGCGTATACGCTTGGCATAACTTCTACGACAGAAATGCAGTCTGATTGCAGTCCATAAGTTTTATTAATATTGATGCAGAGCTCATTAGAATATGCACATGCGACGTAAATGTATTGCATATATTTGTGGATTTGCCGACTTCCTTTTAAAAAGTGGGATTAAACTACTTAATGTATCTCTATTAGAGAGTGAACGTTTCATCAGAAAGACGATATAATTTCATGAATTGAAGAATTCTATTTAGCATCTCTGGCGATTGAGGTAAGAATGACCCACAAGTGTATGATATCCTAGTAATTCGGCGGAATAATCCTGTTTAAACGTCATGTCAAATTTACATGTCGATGCTTACCGAGAACTTGCTTGGGTGTCAATCGTTTCTTTGGATTTGGAGCCAGCATCTTCAATATTAGATCTTTGGCAGGAAAAGAAATCTTGCTCCATGGTCTGCCTTCAAATGGTAGCTTTCCTTCTCGAATAGCGTTAAAAATTTCCTCGTCCGTTTCCCCATTGAAAGGAGCGACGCCACTGAGCATAACATAGAGAACGACGCCTGCACTCCAAACATCGATTTCCTGTGAGTATTCACCGTTCAGGACCTCTGGAGCGACATAGTATGCGCTACCCGCTAAATCCGAGAACTTTTGCCCTGCACCAACGATCGTCTTCATGAGGTTTCCGATGCGCAAACAGTTAACAAATCAATCGATTGAGTTTAAAATCATCCAACTCCATCTCACCTGGAGAGAACTCTACCGCAAGGCCGAAGTCAGCAAGTTTGATGCACGAGTCATCCGAATCTTCAAGGAAAAGTATATTCTCCGGCTTCACATCGCGGTGCATGATACCCACGCTATGGCAAAACGCTATCGATTGCATTAAGGCCTTGAGAATCGCCGCAGCATCGGATTCACAAAAGCAAATTTTCTTGGCTATCCGATGAAAGAGTTCACCCCCACGGCAGAGCTCCAAGATCAGGTGCACATGTAAGTCATCCTCGATGACTTGGTGAAGGCGGACAATGTGGGAGGCAGCTTCATCCTGCTTGCTGGCCGAACACGCCCGCATGAGACGTTGCATGAGAAGGACCTCACGCAAGATGTCAGGAAGATCCAGCTCATATCTCTTAGATATCGACTTGCAGGCATAATGGATACCTGTCTCACGACATTTGCAAAGCCGAATGGTACCGAACTGACCTTTGCCAAGCTCATCTGAAAGCTCATAAATGTTATTCAAATCTCTCACGGTCGGGAACGGTAAGATTCTCCTCGGCACTGAAACTGAATTCGCAGGCGCAAGCCTTGAAGCAGGTGTATCCATGGCTGTAACAGAGTCGGTAGATAGTGTGCGACACACAGAGGAATGCCAGGAGGAGGAACGAGAGGAAGCGTAAAAGGAGTCAGAGGTCGGCACTGTAAAGCAGTTACCCATAGCCTGACCTTCGAAGAGCTTCTTAACAGATTATGTGAGAGCTACCGTCAAACGATGATGTTATGGTTGTTTCTGTACTTCTGTGTGTGTCTGTGTGTGTTTGTGAGCACTCTCCCGGAGCGATGGTGGCAGCCCCAGATTTCGATCATAAACGCGAGTTGCTACCTTTAAGGCTGAGACCGATGGGCCAGAGGGGTGCGCTGTCAGGAACGACACATTGTTTGGTCCCTTTAAAGAAGACGGCGGTAATTGGGTGCATCCAGTCGCCCATCAAACATGACATAGTCACATTATACATAGCCTCATAGAGAAGGCACACAGCTCAGCTTCAGGGCGGCAGCCTCCCGTCCACAGTCCAGTCACCAGTGTCCATTCAATCGTCCCTCCGTCCGTCCTCGTTGTGTATTTTGACCACGTTTGCCTCGTTGGCGTGTAGCGCATTCACATTACTGGCTTGACTAAAAGGACTTTGTGTAATGCCGTCTGTCAGCAAGCACAATCGGGATCTAGAAGTTCATACGCGGGAATCGGGATACTTCACTGCATGCTGGCAACCACAGCTAGCAAACGAGCGGACAACCACTCTCCGTGAAACAATAATATAAAAGTTATAAAAAATCTTCTTCGGTGAGCACTGAGTAGGGAATTACGAAGGCGTTCATTGTAGGCGGTGGAACACACCACAAAATGCACTATTCCAGATGGAACAGTATTGGAATCTATAATGTCGTCTTCAATGTGTTTACATGCAAAGGTGCAACAATGCAAATAAAATTCGTTTACCGTAGTCCTTTCTAAACACTTGAGTGGAAAAACTTCACTCATAAATGAATAAGAATGTCCTCGTAGTTTCAGATAACTGTTTAATAAATGCTATGAATCTGGTCACTCTGACGATAGAAGTTAGAATGTGTGATCTGCAAGCGTGATGGAATGTTAAACAGAATAAAGGATTTGTCCGAGCTTGCATAGCTTAGTGGTGTGGAAGGAAGTCCTAAGTTCAAGTTTTGGTTGGATATGTTCATGAGTTTTTCATCATAGGCTACGTCTACCTTATGAGGTTGGGTGTTTGAGTGTGTATTTCCAATTCATTGTACTCTTAAAGAAAAAAAAAGGGGGACGAAACGATTTGACATGGATGACGGTATATCTTTGATCTACTCTGTCGATACGTTTGAAATTCTGGAAACATCAACACAAACACTGAAAGGGCTCTGGTTATCTCCACTTTAAGGGCTTTATCTCGAGTCATCGATCGATCTTGAACCTTGGACTTTTGACTCCAGACTCCAAAGCGTCAAGGTGCGTTAGCACTACAGCCTACTAACTCGACAATGAACAACACAGTGAATGGAAGCTGTTTTACCATCATATGGCACGGAACCCATCATTGTGGTACCTGTCTATATGAACACAAGTTGCCATACAGTATATCCTCATTCAAGCATGCGCCCCCTCAAGAGTAGATAATCATCATGTGAGTTCGTCCGGTTGTAGGTTGATTTGATAGCGTATCCGGAAATTCATTTTGCTCCTTGTTCGGTTAGATTAGCAGGTGGTCTGGATGGGTGAAAACCTATGCAAAGAATACGTTATATTTGTTCTGTAATGTCCTCAAGCTTCAAACAAATAATAAGCATTCGAATCTGATTAGTGTTTCAAGGATCCACTTTTCATTTGTTCTCTGGAAATCCCTTTTCAACATGCTAACTTCCTTCTATACTCGTCTATGTGGTATGAGCCCAGGCTTTTTCAACCTCTTCTATGGCAAGCTCGTTTTTGGTCTCCTTTTTTTTGTAGCTACCTTTCTGAAATCTCTAGTTTATTTAATTTTTCTTCTGCGTTCATGAATGCATGTTTACGGCATGTTTAAGGTGTATGTATACCAGGGCTCCAACGAGTCTTGGAGAAAGCGCACAAAGGATTTAAACTTTTAGGCTGAGGTGTAGGAAGCTCTTAATCCCTTATCCTTTCAAATAGGACTGAAGTGTGCAGTGACTCATACCATTGGTGTAAGTGAAACAGAGCTTCAGCAAAAGTTCTGAGTGGGACATAAAGTACACTCAGATGGGTCATAATTTATCAACTTGGGCATTTGTGCATGTACAACAGTCGCTAATGCTACACACATACGCATCCAACAGAGAATGCCATCCTACTTTCCGGTTGGACAAGGCAGTAAAGTAGAAATGTCTTTCACTTGCTTTGAGCTTTGAACAGTACTTCAATCATTTTACGTGTCCCTATAATGCAATACTCGAGCAAAACAATTCTTTACACGGTGGCCTCGGAAGGTTTTCTGCTTGCTTGCTCTCCTAGGTCATATATTAAGGGCAACATCTTTGATTTCCCTAGTATTAAACAGAACAGATCAAATGTTACATTTTCAAATCTGTATCGCCTAAGGGATAAGAAAAACAAGGGAAAAAAACATCTATTCCTTTCGTTCCAATATTCCTGTACGTCAGAGATATGGTATGATCTACAGGAAAACGACGGCGATTATCATGTTTCCTTAAGCTAAACTATGGGATCTTATAAAAACGAAGTATTAATTACCAATTGTCATAAACTATTCTTAGGACCTATCCTAATTTGGACATAGAAAGTTTACATGACTTAAGGCCATAACTATCTTGAATAAAGTGAAGACGCGACCACCCGTCAGGATTCTTTCGGCGAAGATCTTTTCCTAAAATCCTTAAAGAGAAAAAAGCAATGTAGTGATTCTTCATGAGAGCAATTTGAATACATTCTATTTTTTATACATTGATAGCTTCAATGAGCATGATTCTGCTTTTTTTTATAATAAAACTATGAATAACACACCTCAATTAAATTTCTTCACAACAAAATATCACTTCCTATGGGAGACTCCAGAGAGAACACATGCGAAAGCTAAATGAAAATAAGAGTGTATTCAAAAAATGAAAGACTAAGAGAATTAAAGTGAGAAAACCATGAAGTGGGAATACTCATATGAATTAGAGTGATTAAGTTAAGAGCATGATGTAGGCTCTTCAAACTTTTAATATAGTACAATGTGGAGGAGAAGCCCTCTTATATAGAGTTGGACGAGGCTCTCCAAAGTATATCATATGTGGGGTGATTTTACTTGAAGGAGAATAATAACAAGGTAGAAAGAAATGGAAAGAAACCCAATACAAGAAGATAGAACTAAAATAATATGAAACAAAGTGTCCCTCAGGTATAAAATGGAGATGCATTCATATGGATACAAAAGGATATGGGATACATGAAATCATTTCATCAACATTCCATCTATAGCTTCATTTTTGGGTTGCTCAATATTGTAGCGGTCCACCACGAGCTCAAGAAAAGATGGATTTAGAGCCTTCATGATCGTCTCCACGAGGTTCTCCTGAGAAGTACATGCTACTCTAGAGTAATCTCATGAGGTATGATATTTTGAGAAAGAAAGTGGGAGTAGATCTTGATGTGTTTCATTTGAACGTGAAGATTGGATTCTTGGCAATAGCGAAGGATAATTAGTTGTCAATGTAGATGCATGTAGGTGTATCTTGCAAATATTGATATCAAATAATAAAAATACATATGGCCTCAGGTGTAAAAAAACTGAGTCCTCGGTACTTGGAATTTGTGGATGAAAGAATAATTTTAGGCTCCTTATTTGCACAAGAGATATGTCCTTAGCCACGTAAGAATATTTTCCTAGAAGTAAACTATTGAGAATCATAATAACCAGCCCAATTTGAACCAAATTATCCTACGAGCTAAATGCCCCCTCTATAACAAAGAACCTAACAGGTGAGGGCAAAGTAAGGAAGTAACCTCTAAGAATCTTTCCAATGTGTATGATGAGGCTGATGTGCAAAGTGGCTGAACTATGAGTTATCAAACTTCCTTTATCTGTTGTTCTTCCCAAAACATGTTACAAAAAGTAATTTGTCTTTTTTGACTTGATTGATAGCTCTAAAATTCTCTAATTACAGTCTTTGATAGCTCCTTAGTAAGCTCTCATTGTCACGTTTATGTAGCGAAAAGATTTGTTGATTGAATGCATGAATAATGAGATCTACAATTTTTAGTGAATGTTAGTCTAAGAGTGACTAGGTCTTGGGCATGGTCCAAGCTTCTTCTTGTGCATTACAAGGAAATAGCTTGAAGACATCAAACCAAGTGCAATAAGACTCATTTGAAGACTTGAAGTCAAGCAAGACAACAAGGTGAAGTAATTGAAGGTTACATAAAGGGAGGGCATCAAGAGGAGTGGTCACCATCAAAGGACTAAAGCTAAAATATATATAGGTTTTGGTTAGCCAGTACAAGCACCTTGAAGTCTTCGCAAATATAGTAGAGCATTAGGGGAAAAAATGGACCTTGCATGTGCCTTGTAAGGATCCCTCATTTTTAGGGATTAAAGAGCTTAATACCTGAGCTTTAGAGAGCAAAAAAAACACTAGTCGTTTTCTAGAATAAAATAACACTTGATAGAATCTTCTATTTAAATTCCAAAACTGAAAATTGTTTGGCCTTTGGATGCTTTAATCTAATGGCTGAGATTAAAAGGAATATAAAACTAGAGAGAGAAGGACTCACATACGTGAGATTTCGCATAGGTAGAGGGAATTTTTTTACACACTCTCTACATGATTTTTGACCTTTAGATCTTCACATATCCAACAGCATGTCGCGAATGGGGCTGATCCTATTTGTGCAGTCAATAATAGCGATTAGATTGGTCATGCATCCAATGGATTGGTGCATTTTAAGCTTAGCTCTTTTTGGAGTGCACCGAGAGCCACACGATCAACTTTGAATCCAAAGGTGGTTATTGAAAGGCGCTTTTTTCATAAGACCATCGGATGGGGATGACATCTAAAGGCCCATATCAATTGACGCATTTTTCACAAGATTAGATCTCAACCATTGAAGATCTCACAAATCGAATGGCTCTTATTGATTTCGAGTTTATCGAAACCATTCACAGATCCAAAACCATGAATATTAGGTGGTTTTTTTCCTTTTTCACCACTCAAAAACAAGGGAAGCATATGCCTAGCCTAGGTGATTAAGGGACTAGACTCTGTCCACCACCCTTTTCCCCTTGGTCCATCACTAATCAACCCTTAATCTAAAAGGCCCAAGGAGGGTTCATTTTTCCCCTAATGACTTTCGAGTGTAGTTCTCTTCAACTCTTCGAGATGCAATCAATTCGTTTCATCAAGGTATTTCCTTCAATGGCCACCACTAAAAACAATGATGTATTCCATATGTTGGCTATTGAGGATAAATTCGATGGTGCTAATTTCCCTTTATGGGCATATATGATGTGTCATGTATTGGTTGTGAAAGCACCATGGAATATTATGCAAGGTGTTGAAAAATGACCTACTGCACATGCAAATATAGTTATTGAAGGTGATTTAGATAGTGTTCAAAATGAGGGTCTTCAAATTCTTGTTCATGTCAGAGATCCTGTTACACCTACTACAAAGGAACTCTTTCAGAATTTTAGAAATGCTCATGCACATGAATTGATAGATTTATCTATCAAACATTCCATTATCCCTCACATTTCCTCTTGCAAAAGAGCAAACGATGCTTGCGATAGACTTACCACTTTGTACTATGCAAGAAATGAGCATCATTTTCTTACCTCTGAAATAGTTGGAGAGGGAGCATATGAATGAAAGAGATTTTGTGGATAATTATTTTGACAAAGATCAAAGATTTAAAGGGGAAATTCATTTCTACTAATGAAGTCTTACTAGATAGTTCACGTGTAGAGTGTTCTTAATGGTCTTCCAAACTCATATCAGAGTTCTACTTCTACTCTTCAATTGATGATGAAAGGCAATCCAAATTCCTTAACATTTGAGGAGTTACTCTCTATTTTATTATAGGAAGATTAGTCTAGGAAAAAGAGGTCCATTATGCATATTGCAAATCAAACTTTCCTAGCTACTCAGAGGTGCAAAATGTGGCTCATCTACTAGTATGCAAAATATCTACTAATTTTGCACAAACAAAAAAGGAAGACAATGATGAGAAGAAAAAAAAAGTAGAAATTGTTTAGCAAATAATATAAAGGAAATGATCATTTCATAAAGAGTTTTGAAGGTTGGTTCCAACACTTCCAACAATACTCGATCGACAACGGAAAGACTCGGCCGTAAACCCCGCTTACGTGACGGAAAAAGCTAAAACTAGTTGCAAAAGAGGTAAAGAAAAAGAGGCTCAGATGCTTTGTTTCTGCTAGGCTGCAAGAAAAATAAGTTATCAGTTTCAACAGTAGAGAAGATTGGCTTGGTTGTGAAATTTTTTGATGACATATGTAGAGTTCATGATCTATCAAATGGTGATGTTATTATTCCTTTTGGCATTTTATGTCGTGGGCTATATAAGCTCATAGATAATGAAAAATCTATGAATGATTCAACGTGGGTAGGTCAAGATTCTTAGGTTGTGTCACATGTAAAGCTTGAGCATGCAAGCTTTGGTCATGTGAACTATGCTAGTTTTCTATGCCTGCAAGAATGTCCTAGCTGCCCAAACTTCAGGCCCCTTGTAAACATGTTTGTGAAGGCTGTATTTTAGGAATAATGCAACATTCCTTCTTCCCAAAAGATGGTCGAGTTTGAGATACTCAGAAATTCAAGATTATTCATAGTGATTTCTATGGTCCTATGCAAACACCCTCTTTTGGGAACTACCTTTAGTTCATTATTTTATTGATGCTTTTTCTAGACATGCATGGGTTGTATCCACAAAAAGGGAAGTATGAAATGTTTACATGCTTCAAAAAGTTTCTAATTTTGGTTAAAAATATTTGAACATGTAAAATGGGTAGCTCTATTCTAATCAGGGGGAAGAAAACAAATCTTCTTATTTTATTGCATTTCTAGTTGAATGTGGGATAAAACATGAGTATGTAGTGCCATATACACCTCAACCGAATGGACTTGCTGAAAGAAAGAATAATTATCAAATGAAGGCAATGAGATATATAGCCAAAAGTTAGGCTTTACCACAAAGCTTCTAGCTTGAGGATGTTGTGTGTGTAGAAAATATACTTACGAGGTGTCCCACCAAGCACAATAGTCTATCACTCTATATGAGGCTTGGCATGCCTACAAGCCATCTGTTGCTCATATGCATGTTTTTGGCTATTTGGCATATCCACTAGTGCTTGAACAACAATGCAAGAAATTGGATGATGAATTAGTGAAATGTATTTCTGTTGGGTACAACTCTCAAAAGCAAAGGCTGTCATTTCTATCATCCAGAGACTAAACACATTTTGTTTAGCCCTGATGTAGTTTTTATGCAAGGTGAAGTTTGGAGATTACTTTCATGTGCTAAGGATACACAAGAAGCATATTCATGATTTTATGGCTGATTTGCATGCCTCATTTGAGATGTCATATTTGGGGCATTTGCATAATTATTTGGTCATTTAGTTTATGCAATTTGATTGCGGATTAGCTTTGTTTCAAACAAAATATATTGACACATTATTGAAGTGTTTTGGCCTTGAAGATTGCAAACCTATTGCCACTCCTATGGAAATAGGTCTATTTTTGAGTTTTCATGATGGAAAAGATGCACTTAATGGAGGCTGCTAGATGCTTGATTTGCTTATGCATAACTCGACCTCGTATTCAGTTTACTATCTCAGAGATGAGAAGGTTTATGCATTGCCTAGGTGTGAAGCATTGGCAAGTAGTTAAGTGCATCTTTTGCAACTTCAGTGGTACCCGACTGCTTGGATTGTTTCATTGCAAGTGGGGAACACTTTGAGGAGATATGGTAGGTACACTCCAAAGATGTGTCTCGTGCTACAAAAACTTGCTCTACACCTGCTAAGATAACTTCAGGGATGATACCTAGACACCTTGTTCTTGATAAGGATGCATATAACTATCCTAGTTCTTTGAAACATCAATCTCAAATTGATACATCCTAACAGACTACTTGACACAGAATAGATGATGCAAATCTTGCTATTTTTGGATGAGATGCACTCTCGAAATTTACTCAAAGCTCATAGCGTGCTAGAAATTGACCAGTGACATTTTGCACACCTGTAATTTGATATATAATGAATCTAAAGCAACAAATTTAATGAATTTTTATGAACCATGTCGAAAGAATTAAGTTTAGCAATATAGGGGTGTCATCCCAACTTTTTGGGGACTTCGTGCCAGATTACATAGTTGACTTCAAATGAATGTAGGTCAAAGAATAATGAAATAATGATGATTCAAATTGATATGATGCAAATGTACTTATCAGATTACCTATGTCAATTTAAATCACATCAAAATATTAAGTATACATCAAGAAATTAATCAGTGAAGCTGACTAAAAAACATGAATGTGAACTTGAAGCAGCACATAAGAATAACTCCAAGATGTAGCTTGTCTATATTGCACATATTGCACATTATATTAGTGGTCATGAAGCTTTGGAAAGAGAAGCACAATTAATGCTTCAAAAATAGCATGGTGCTTGGTCAGAACCTCCTCAAGTTGTAGCTCAAAATATCTCCTCTAATCCGTGACTACACATGTGTATATTTAGATGTTTTTTAATTCAAAACTTGGTAGGATTGTACCAGGTCCTAACAATTCCATCAAGTTTGGGGAATCTCTTCTCATCAATCTCTCCTAACTTTGGATCGTGATTCATACCTAACTAGGCCACAAGATTCTCAAATGACTTCTACTTTTGATGTGGTTACTTTTCAAGTATTACAAGAGGTTGTTTCTATGGCTCCCCTCATTGCGAGTACAAACAATTCTTTAATATTAATTAGTAATCAAGCTCTACGAAATTGCGTTGTAGGCCCTCTTAGCTTTCCAATGACACTATACAAGTGCCTATGTACTTTCAAAATGATGTGAGAAATGATTGAACCAAAACAGACTACTTCCAAGTTGAAGGATCAATGAAAATCTTCTATTTTTGTTCACACACCTGCTGCTTGTTATGCTCAGTTAGGAATTAGAAAAATTTGTTTTGGATATATCAAATTACCTTAATGATCTAATGATTCCAAGTAAAATCACTTAAAATGATGCACTTACACAGAGCAATCAATTTAGCAATCAAATCATTACCCCCAATTTTTTAGGACCTCTACAAAGGTTGCCTAGTGGGTACTTGGATGTGCTTTCTCCAAATTGGCTAAATTGATTACCTTCAAAATGTTTGCCCTTGTAGAGGATGTGGAGCGGATTCCAACAAGCTATAGAACATTGAAAATGGTAAAGGAATGATTGATATATGAGCAATACAAATGATGATTGTTCCTTATAACTATGACAGAGAGACCATAGATGAAATATATTGATCTATTGTATTAGAGCACAATGTTGTACAAGATCATAGGCATGATAATCAAATCATAATGATAATGAGTAGCGTAGGCTATGATGTAAGCCTCACTCTCTTACAGTGTATTCAAGGAGAACTCGGATATGGACTCACTTAGGCACGATTTTTTTCAATCATCTTTCATAGATGTTACATTTGAAATTTGAATTTGAATTCTTCATTGGCTCTCACTAAAAGTGGTTCTCCAATCTAGGAGATATTCTCTCAAGTAAAGTCATAACTTTTCTAACTAATAAACTCCACAAGTTTAGTGGTGGTTACAAATATTCTTCCAAATCAAATTGACTTTTACAAGATAAAGGCTTCCTAGCAATGGTTTCCATGGAGCTTCAATAAACTCTAGCCAAATGTGTAGGCTTGGTATTTGCACCAACAGCTCCTCCTCAAGTCAAACATTTTTTCTTGGTCTTCTTCTTCCATCTTCTTGAATGTCCTACAATCCAATCATAGACTTAAACCTTCAAAGTTTTGTACCATCTAATGCTTTAGTCAATAAGTTTGCACATTGCATGTTAGTTGATACATATGCCAATTGAATTACCTTGTTCAATAACTTCTCTCTCACATAATGAGAGTGGACGTCTATATGCTTGGTCCTAGCATGATAAATAGGATTTGGTGGAAGATGTAGTGAGCTTGTATTGTCTTCAAAAATCATTAGAGATGTAGTATGCAAACCCAAATTTGTATATACAAATCTGATCCATATGGCCTCTTCAGTAGCATTGGCCAATCCTCTATACTCTACCTCTATAGAAGATAAAGCAACAGTAGGTTGCTTCTTTGAAGACCATGATATAGGTTTATCACCTGCAAAAAATAGGTAACCTGCGGTACTCCTTCTATCATCTTTGCAACCTGCCCAGTCTGCATTTGAATATATCTTGATGTCCAAGTGTGAGGTATAAGGAAAGTATGATCCTTGATTTTGATTGCCCTTAAGGTCCTTCAAAATCCTCTTGGTAGCTTCCAAATGAGGTTTCCTAGGTTTGTGCATAGACTGAATTAAAACACTTACTCCATAAGCAATATCAATCCTTGTCAATGTACCATAGTTCAAGCTTCCCACTATGCTTTGGTAACCTGCAATATTCTGAAGCACATCACCTTCATGAGCACTTAATGTTTGGTTTAGCTCCTTTGGAGTACTAGATATCTTTGCGTCCTGCAATTCAAACTTCTGCAACATGTCGTGTATATACTTTCTCTGAGTAATGTAAATTCCAGAGTTAGTATAGACTAACTCAAGTCCAAGAAAATATTTTAGTGATCCTGGATAACTAATTTTGGACTCCTGCATCATTTGATTCTTAATATGCTTGATGCCATTAGCATTATTACCTCTGAGTATGATAACATCAACATATACACATAGGTATACTACCTCTGAATTACTCCACTTAACAAACAGAGAAGCATGTGCATTACTCATGATGAATCCTTGATCCTCAAGGTATGTAGTCAACCTATGGTTCCATGCCCTAGGTACGTGCTTCAATCCATAAAGAGCTTTGTTCAATTTACACACATATGTTAACTTTCTTGAATCCTCATAGCAAGGAGGTTGAGACATGTGCACGTCCTCTGAAATCCTGCCATTTAATAATGCAGTTTTTACATTCAATTGATACATGTTCCAATTCTTTGATGCATCCACACTTACCAATACCCTGATGGTTGGCATTTTTGCCACAGGTGAGAAGGTTTAAGCCTAGCTTTGTACCTGCTTATTGATCCATCAGAATTTCTCTTGATCTTATAGATCCATCTAGAACCAATTACCTTCATAGACTCCTTCTTTGGTACTAGCTCCCAATTATCACTCTCCTTGAGTGCTTCAATTTCCTCATCCATAGCTTTCTTCCATTCTGCCTTGATCTTTGCCTCTTCATATGATGATAGCTCTTCAAATGAGAAGTCTTTTGCAAGATAAACGGAGTGCTTAGTAACTAAGGAAGTGTCATACCCATATATGATTCGCTTCTTGCTCTCCCTTTGTGATCTTTTGATTGCTTGGTTAGATGATTCTGATATATATTCTAACTTCTTCATTTTGACTTTTCCTTTGGACTTCCATGCCTTGAATTCTTCTAAGTTGATGATGTCCTCATCATCGGAGTTGATGTCTTCAATCTGATTAGGCTCCTCCTTAGTGAGGCTTGGAAACTCCTCTTCCAAGTCATAAGGTAGCTTCACTTTCCTGCATTCACTTTCAAACCAAGAGTCATTCTCATCATAGACAACATCTCTACTCACCATGAATCCTTTGTTGGAAGGATTGTAGAACATGTATCCTTTCTCATTCAAGTCATACCCTATGAAGATGCACTTCTCTGCCTTAGGATCTAGCTTACCTCTTATTTGAGAAGGGATATGCACATAAGCAACACATTCAAAGATCCTGCAATGATCAAGTGAAGGTCTTCTACCATGTCATGCTTCATATGGGGTCATCCCATCAAGAGATTTGGATGGCAACCTATTAACCAGATAAGTAGTAGTAGATACACTCTCTGCCCACAAGTAATTAGGTATTTTTTTCTCATTTAACATAAACCTAGCTATTTCAACAATTAGTCTATTTCTCCTCTGTGCCATCCCATTTAGCTAAGGGATATACCTTGTTGTAATTTCTCTTTTGATTCCTCTGTCCTTCAAGAATGCATCAAACTCATTTGAGAAGTACTCACCTCCTCCATCTAACCTTAGTCTCTTTAGAATTCTTCCTGTTTGGTTCTGAATAAGTTTAAGATACTTTTTTAAGCATATGAATACTTCATCTTTGTGCTTCATAAAATATAATATAGTCCACCTACTGAAGTCATCAATGAGAGATACATAATACCTTGATCGATAAATAGAGGGATCCTTACTTGGTCCCCATACATCTATATGGATAAGCTCTAGGTAGTCCTCAGGCATGTAGCCTTTCCTTGAGAAGGGTAACCTGTGAGATTTTCCAAACTGACAAGCACCACATTTATAGATCATGTGTTGCTTGGATACATTAGGTATCCCAAGCACACATTGATCTCTACATATTTGCTTTAAGGTTCTTTCACCAACATGCCCTAATCTCTTATGCCAAATTTCAAGCTCTGATAGTGTTTGGTCTTTGTAACTATAAAGTGCAATATTCCTTGTATCTTCAAGTTCAAAAGTGAATAATCTGCCTCTCTTTTCTCCTTTGGCAATTCTCTTGAATCCATGTTGGGGATCCTCCACAAATGCTCCATATTGGTTGAATCTAACCTGCAAACCCTTTTCCACAATCTATCCAACACTCATCAAATTCTTCGTAATTGTAGGTACATACAGAACCCTGCTCAATATATTTTTATTTCCATAAGAGGTCTTATAATTCCCTACCTTAATCACTGACTGCTTGGTGTCATCACCTGTTTGTACTTGATGCTTACCCTTTGGTTCCTCAAGGTTAGAGAGAAGAGCTACATTGTCTGCAGCATGATTTGGACATCTTGAGTCAGTGTAGAAGAGACGGCCATCATTTATACGTGGTTTTGAAGTCATATTCATAATCTAAAGAGAATCCTCTTGCTCCTCTGTATAGTTCTTGTAATCTTTCCTTGATTTGTAGCCTCCTTGGTAGTTGCTATTGTAGTTGTTGTTGTAGTTGTTATTGTATCCTTGATGGTCATTGAATCTTCCTCTTGATTGTGTATATCCACCTGTTTGATATCCTCTACCTCTCTGATTCTTGAAGTTCCTATAACACTCATATGTAGTATGATTTTAAAATCCACAAATATTAAATGGTGAGGCGTTATAAGGTCTCCCCCTACCTTGGTTACCTCCTTTGACCCTTCCTCTTGAGGTTCTACCTCTCCCTCCATAGTTGGCTTGGGCGGTAGCTCTTTCATCCTCAATCTTCTTGTTCTTCCCTTTCTCTTTGGACGTACTTTTATCAATGTATAGGGCAAAAGAGCTATTACCTCTTGATGAATCTCCATTCTTGTTGAGCTTGGCTTCATGGGTAAAGAGTTGCCCCATGTGTGTGGTAAGATCTGGAATCTGCATGTCCATGGTAGTTGTGAAGCTCTCCCATTTGTCATCAACTTTAATACCATTGATTTCTTCTTCTTCCTTGTGTTGTTCGCGTGCTTCCGTAGACGTCTAACTCCAACAATTGGTATCAGAGAAGGTCGTCACTTCATCTAGGGTGCCGTCGACACTCCTCCGTTTGCAGTTTCAGATTTGCACAAAATTTGGTGAGCATACTCAGGGTGTTCCCGAGATCAAAACATCTTCACTCTGTGGTGCCGAAATCGCGATCTGAGCTCATTTCGACCTCCGAACGCACTATTGCAGCGCTTGTGCATGCTATTTCGTCTTTTTGTGCCAAAGGAATATACCAGTTTCTGTTCGCCAGTTTAAGCGTCTCAAAGTCTGCTACAGGTCTAGCAGAACTTGTCTGGACAGTTCCATTCAACTTTTTGAGATACAGTCGATTTTCTGCATCAAGGTATTTTAGTCACCGGCCATGCCTGAAAGCAGTGATGTATTCCGTATGTTGGCTGTTGAGGATAAGTTGGATGGTACCAACTACCCATTATGGGCTTATATGATGTGACATGTTTTGGTTGCAAAAGGATTGTGGAACATTGTGCAGGGTGTTGAAAGACGTCCTATTACACCTGTAACAACAGGTACTGCAAATACAGGTGCTAGAGCTGATGAAGATGGTGTTGAAGATGATATTCCGCAGATTCCTGTTCGTGCTGCTGTTTTTGTTGCACCTACTGCAGAGCAGATTCGTTGGGATGGCAAAGATGCCCAGGCACATGCATTGATAGCTTTTTCTATCAAGCGTGGCATTATTCCTCATATTCGCTCTTGCAGAATAGCTAAGGATGCTTGGGATACACTTACCACATTGTACCAAGCTAGGAATGAGGCTCGTGTTGCTTACCTCCGAAAACAGTTAGAGAGTGAGCACATGAATGAAGGTGATTCTATGGACAGTTTCCTAACGAAGATCAAAGATTTGAAGGAACAGTTGATTTCTGATGATGAGGTTATACTAGATAGCTCACTTGTGCAGACCGTTCTGAATGGTCTTCCTGATTCATACCAGAGTTTTGCTTCTACTTATCTTCAACTTCTTGCTTTAATCCTTTAATCTTGTTGTCCTTGTTCGCAATAATCAGGTCTTTCTCTGTCAATTGTTCTTGCAGTCGCTGAAGTTGAGCGAGATGATAGTGGACTTTGGTTCGAAATCTCGCAAAATCTTGTACAGAACTTAGATAAAATGACTGTTTATTTTCCATCTGCTAGTTTAAATATTTCTCATTTTAAACAAATTCCAAGAAAACTTATAAAAAAATATGAAAAATATTTGAAAAACAAAGGAAATTTGTTAATGGATGAAAGTATTGAACATATTATTGAAACTACACATTGCTTCTCAACATTAGAAGAATTAGAAATTTGTTATCAAGATAATTCTAATTCCCATATTCTTATCTCTTCACTTGATGTGTATGCATTAACTCAGGAATATGCCTCTAGTATTAATCATGAGTATGATGCCTTAGTGGAGACCAAATACAAAACTGTTAGTAAGAAAGTTAAACCCGTAGCTCAACCACTACCAAAATTTAGTAATGATATTATAAAGAATGTAAGTCATGAGCCAATCCTTAGAAATCCAACAAATATTGGCCATGTATTTACTAAAGAATCCGTAAATCAAATTAAATTTGATGCTAGCGGTTTCCTTCTTCTAGCAGAAAAAGAGTATTTTCAGAAGATAATAGAGCAGCATGGAAGAGCATTTTCTCTTGAGCCTTCAGAGATAGGATGTGCAGATCCTAGGATAGTTTCACCGATGATTATTTTCACTATTCCCCATATTCCTTGAAATTTGCGCCCTATTCCTGTACCTAAAGCTCATCTTCCAGAGTTGATAAGATTACTTAAAGAAAAAATTCATATGCATATTTTAGAATCCTCTTCAGCTCCCTATTCAAACCGTTGTTTTACTGTGCCCAAGAAGAGTGGAAAACTTCGGTTTATCCAAGATCTTCAACCAGTTAATAAAGTGACCTTTAGAAATGTGGGTACAGGTCCAATTGTGGATGAATTTGCGGAAGCATTTTCAGGCAATTCTATATATTCAATGGGTGATCTCTACTCTGGGTATGATCAATTTCAATTGGCACTAGAGAGTAGAGACATTACTACCATGAAAACACCTTTGGGATTAGTTAGGATGTGTACATTACCTCAAGGTGCGACCAATTTAGTAGCACACATGATGAGTACAATGAATTTGGTTTTGCATGATTTTATTCCTCACATTACTATGCCCTTTAGTGATGACATTCCCATTAAGGGTTGCTTGGAAGAAGAGAAAGATAGCACTCTGGATGAAGATGGTTGTCGAAGATTTGTAAAGGCTCATATCCTTGAATGCAAAAAAATTTTTGGGCGATTTATTCAAGTTGGCTTAACATTATCTATAGAAAAATCTACTTTTGGTGTTAATGAGGTCCTCATTGTAGGTCATCTTTGTGGCCATTATGGACGGAAGCCATACCCTCAGAAAATTGACACCATTAGTAAGATTTCGGAGATATGTCAAAATGTGAGTGAAGTTCGACGATTCTTAGGAGCTTGTATCTTCTATGTCATATGGATACCACATTTTGCACATATAGCTGACTGTCTTTATGATTTATTAAGGAAGAAAAGAAAATTTTTATGGACAGAGAAACATACTCAAGCAATGCGTAGATTAAAGAAGTTATTGCAAGAAGCTCCAATCCTTAAATGAGTAGATTATATGAATAATCAGCCTATTATTTTGACTGTTGACACTAGCCCTATTGGGATAGGCTGGGTCATAAGTCAGGACGATGAAGAGGGAAGAAGATATGCTGTGAGATTTGGAGCTAAAATTTTGCATAACACTCAAAGACATTACCCGCAAATTAAAAGAGAACTTTGGGGTTTAGTCACAACTCTAAAGTTTGATAAAGAATATTTCATAGGAGCAAATGTGATTGTGGAGACAGATTGTTTACCGCTAATTGGAATGATCACAAACTGTTCTTCACCGGATATTGCAATGCTTCGCTAGATTTCTTATATTAAATTTATAAATCTAGTTTTAATCCATATTTCAGGAAAATCTAACTCTGTTGCAGATATGCTCTCAAGAGCTAGGTATGATGAGAATGATGAAGCCAAAGTAGATACTAATACGATAAATTATGATTCCCAAGTTTATGTATATGAAAAATTTAATTCAGATGAATACGAAGGAGAGTGGCTAGAGATTGGAAAGTATCTTAGTACTTTAGTTAGATCACCTTCATGGTCTTCAAATAAATTTAGAACTATTAGAAAAAGAGCATTTAACTTTTTCTTAAAAGATGGGTTAATTTGGAGACATGCAAGCGGGAAGATCAAAATGCCACAAAGAGTACTAGGTACTAAGAATCTTCAGATGCAAGTAATGAAGAGCATGCATGATACTTTATGGGCTGGGCATAAAGGATTTTTTGCCACTTATGAAAAAAATAGAGAGTGTTACTGGTGGCCAGGTATTTATGTTAATGTAAAGAAATATGTGGATTCTTGCGATGTATGTCAAGTTTATTCATCGGTTAAGCATAGGGATCCACTGCATCCTACGTATCCACCATGCATACACTATAAGTGGGTAGTAGACTTAGTAACCATGCCCAAAGGTATCGATAAAATGAGATACATAGTTCTTGCTCGAGAAGATCTTACTAATCATGTTGAAGGCCGTGCTCTAAGATCAAAAACTACTTTCAATGTATGTAAATTTCTTCTTGAAGATGTGATTTCAAGATTTGGGTATATTGTAGCACATTCGATACATAGTATGATGCTTGTAGAAAATTAAAAAAGCGTTGGTTTGGACCTTATGTGGTGGTCAAAATTTATGAAAATGGAACGTATGCCTTATGAGAGTTAGATGGAACTCCACTTAAAAATTTAATTGCAGGTAAAAGAGTTAAAATATTTAAACAAAGAAATGAAGAATTTTATGATTTATTATCTGATGAAGAAAATGATAAATGAAGTTTTAATAAAAATAATGTTTAAATTTTCTTTTATATATGTTTTTTTTCTCTTACATGTATGAAAATAAAAAATTATTTATGAAAACTAATTTTCTTGTGAGTCTATACGTTGTTGCTTGATAGCAAGAGTTGAAGATGCTTTTTGAACCAACAAATTAAAGACTGATTTATGATAAAGATGAAGTGCAGGAGATTGAAAAGAGTACATGTAGTTTAAAATTCAAGCAATCAAAGCGATATTTGGATGAAAGATGATGCTGAAGATGGAGTCAATATAGATCAGGTGAAAAAGTTCTAAACCTGATTTATGTTTTAATTTCTTTTAAAGATTCATGCATTGTCATAATTAGATATGTACATTCTTCAGATAGGTTAAGAAACTTCTTGAAATTATGAAAAGTAGAATTTATACTGAAGTAGGGATGTGCTTGAAAAGAAGATAGGGATTAGAGACCTATGGCTATCGTATGAATAGTTGAAGGAACCCTTAACTTGCAACTCCTAGTAGAAGTAGGCTGTTTTATATAGGTAAGCTTCCTTAAATCTGACCCATTTAGCTAAAGAGATCCTAGTTCCTGCTTTAGCTTACCTCTAGATCCTTTGCTCTGATTAGGGGTTAAGCCTTTCCCCTTCATCAAAAAAGTTGTGAAGAAAAATTGAAAGCAGTACATTAATGGTTGCTGCATATGAAAAGAGGAAAAATGACAAAAAGAAAAATTATGAAAAAAAATGAAAGAAAAATCAAATGATTTCAATGAATCAGTTGTGGTCTTGAAATCACTTCTGAATTGAAAAGCAGGCTATATGAGGTGGATCTATGCTAGAGGGGGATTGGTTTTTTGTATCTTAATGGCAAGTGGCTAGGAGATGAGGATAGAAGGCTTATATAACATATGCTTTACTTATGAACAGAGTTAATAGAAGAGTTAGTACCAACACTATTTGAATGACTTCTATAGTTTCTTTCTAAAACTTGTTTTCCAACTCATGCATTGAACGAAAAGGTTGAAATTCAAGCTTACATAATTTTATAAGTTTTCTTTACTATCAGAAGATGTACTAATGATAGAAGCATTTTTTATAGACTATTTGCATTTGAGTCATGAATAATTTTCAAAAGAATTTGATATTGCCTTCTATGATCTGCAGGTTTGGCCCATCGAGGACGATGTGCAGGTTTGGTCGGGGCGAATGTCGGAAAGTTTTCAACCTTTCCGTTGACGACCAGGAAAATTAAAATATGATTATTGGTTAATTCTAATTCCATTGTTACAATGTTTTTGCTTGGAATTAAACTCTTGTTAAGTGTTAGCAGGTTCAAATGGATGAAGAAAACAAAAGTTCATAGTATGGTTTACCCTAAACTGCTCGTATAATGTGTGTTTAGGCTATAGAAACATTGAATTATGGGTTTAAGACCCTAGGTTTACGTTTAATCTTGTGCATTTAAGTTAGGAGCATTATTTCCAGGTTAATGTTAGGGTAAAAGCTAGGTTTTTAATGGATTATCCGGGGTTTCAATTAATTTCCAAAGGTTTTTAATTAATTTTCAAAGGGTTTCAATGGGTTTTTGATGGGTTTCAAGTAGATTTTCAAGGGTTTTATTAAATTTTAAAGGTTAAAATAATAGGTATTTACTTAAATTTGTCTTTAAAATGAACATTTATGTATTAAAAATTAAAATATGATTTAATTAATTACTTTAATCATGTGTATGTATTTAAATACTAAGGTTCTAATCAATTAAAACCTTAAACTAAGTTTAATTTAAATGAATTATTTAATTAGGAAATTTAGGAAATTAAATTAAACAAATAATTAATATGGATAAATAGCTAGTGGTGTGTATGAATGCTAGACAAAAGAATGGTGTGTGAGAAATGTGTATCTAAAGTGGTTAAAGTGAGTAGTTACAAAGTGTGGTAGTTATGTGTGCAAGTTAAAAGAATGGTATAGATAAATTATGCATCTAAAGTGGAGAAAGTATGTGAGTAAAGAGTGGTGGTTAAATGAGGATAAAAGTAAGGATGTAAATAAAAGTCAAAACCAAAAGAGTGGTAAAAAGAAGATTTTTGTGTGTATAAATATATGTGTAAGTTCATTGAGTTTTCCTAATGTTCTTTTTTTCAGGTAGATTTTCTTTTCCTCTTTTTACTTCATTTGCCTTCAATTCCATGTGCGAGCATCACATCGTAGATCCGACGCTGTTGTAGGGTGTTGATGAATGAACTAAATAGATTTTGTTTCCCTCGTGGCAATGATTGCATAGCTAGAGAGAGAAAGTTTTGTCTCTATCTAGTTCATTCTGGCATAATCAACTACTGTGTCAATGATGTTTTCTGAGTACCATGTATTAGCAGAAAGTTTGAAATGAATTAAGTTCGTTTTGTCACTAGCTCTGAGGCTCGCGTGTATACGCTGAAAGAGAGAGTGAGAGGCACGCACTCTGAGGATTCTGATGAGAGTTTTTGTTGGTAAATCCCTCTGTTTTTCCTCTTGGTGGCGCTCAAGCGCGCAACTCATGAAGTTATAGAGAGATAATGAGATTCTCTGTTTTTTTTTCTCCCGACGGAATTCTTTATGCCAGTGGTGAAAAGGACGAAGTTGTCGTGCTCTGAGATTTAGCAGACGGCAAGCGCCTTTATTCATTAGATTCTGGGGTTATCTTCTAAGTATTCAAGATGAGGATGCACAAACTGGGTAGGTGTCATGCGTACGTTTTTCACCTGTGATGGCCAATCTGATTGTTGCCAACGTGGGACTTCTTTGCGTGAGAACTGTCCGTGACTTTTGAAGATGTGAAAGTGGCTTTGTATGTTCGATATGCAGAGGCAGATGATGTGCAGTCTGTAAGTTCTTTTCTTGCAGAAGATGTAGAGCTGGACATCTTTCTCTATCTACCCTCGCATGCAGCTGAATCGAGTCTCGATTACAAAACTTATGTTGGTTGTGTGATCAGAGAAATATTTATCAGCTACAAGTGAGAGAGAGATTTCTGGAAGTTGTTGAGACATTGTTGGAGTAACTGTGTGTGCTGTACCTATCCGCTAATATTTAAGTCATCCTCAAATCAGAGTTTTTATATCAATTTACCTTAAAGAGTCTTAAGTTTGTTCTCTGAAGTGTTCGCATTGCAAAAGGCTATCTAAAAAATGTTTTCCCCTTGCAATTGTCTTGCATAGAACAAGTTGTATGCCCCGAAAAGAGACACGAGAATTTTCTGGAGCTCGATTTTTTAAGAAACAGATGTTCCAATTTTATTCAAAAACTGCCTGGCGCTGCGAGTACTAAATGTTTATTCAAGTATAGATGTTTCCTTAGGTCTCTGCGTTCCCATGGTCTGGCTAAAATATATGCATCTTTTCAATAGATCATTATCATACATATGTACATATATGCGCGCCTTTATTGGTGTTTCTTGTTGTATACAACAATGCGATTTCATTTTTGTTGGAAGCACGTATGCATTTCAATGATAGCAGGACTGAAGGAGATATTAAACTTATCAAACGTCTTTGTTAGCTTTTGAATCCTGTAAAAAGTAATTAGCACTTGTTAAAAGTAATTTTTGGGTTGGACTTCAATCTAATTACATGTATCTACTTTTATTTTTACGAATATCATATTCTTTGTTTATGTTAAAAAACGAAGCTCATGTGTGTATATGAATGCATATTAGAGTCATTTTATGTGTAATTATTCTTGAGCTAAAGAGTGTTAAGTGCATACTAATTAGTGTTAATATATGTCCATGAGTGCATCTAGATGAAAAATGCATGTGCGCAAATGTAGGTATACATAAATGCATATATGAATGTTTAGCATATAACATATTAGTGTGCATGTGAGTTAGTATGTGTGTGTATTAGTATATATTAGCATGATTGAATGCATGCATGTAAAGTGCATTAGTATGCATGAGAAATGTGTGCAAATGAAAATATTAGCATGAGTGTGAATGTATGCATTAGATGTGAATGCTTAAGTGTATGCATGAATATATGCATGAGTATGAAAATGTTAAATGTTATATGTCTTTTATGTTTCTTATTGAATTTCTTGAAACTTTACTCATGCCTAATGTTCTTTTTTTCAGACATTAAAAGCAAAAGAATCAAAGAGCATCGTGAAAAAAGAGAAGATTTCAACAAACTAAAGATCCATTATTTGATATTAACCCATCAAACTTATCTTGATTAAGCTTTTGTATAGGATTCACTAGTTGTTAGCAATCTTTTAGAGAATTTATATCATTGATTTATAGCATTGTAATCATCCATTATTGTCATTAGCATTAATTCAATTTCAATTTGCATTCTCTTTCTTGTCCATGTCATCTGAAAATCCAATTCAATCTGAAAATAACGCACCTTTAGAAGTAGAAGCCGAAGTAGAAGTAGTCAAGGATATTATTACACACGAATCGTTTATATCAGTATATCACGATTATTATCTTAATAGATTTATAGCATTATTTTCAATTGCATCTAATGACCCTCAAGATAACATAGATTCATTTCCACCACCCTTAATTAGGCGTACCCAACCTAATCATTTAGAAATCCAAGAAGACGAAATTATAAAGGAAAAATTATTGAGGAAACTTTGATATTACCTATACCTCAAGAAGCTATTGATAGATATAGAGCAGCCCAGCCTTACGGTTCTTAGACGTTTAAAGTGTTACAATTATCTACTCGATATTTCGTAGATTTTTCAGTAATATAGAATTTCTTTTACCTTAGATGAAAGAAAAATATACCTAAAACACCTACGATTGTCTCATACACCCTGCATGTGCCGAGGGATTTAGTGGCTCACTGATCCACCAGCCATATGTCCGCAACTTCCCGACAACGCTTCGGTCCATTCAAACTGACGAGGGCTACTGGTTATCAATCGATTAAGTGGAGTGGTCAGATGAGCAAGCCAATGCAGATGTCGCCCATGCCACTGGATTTGACCCAAAAACCGCATCACTTCTTTGGGTATCTTAGGAGTAGGTGCCTTTAATACGGCCTTCACCTTATCTGGATCAACTAGAATGCCGTCTTTTGAAATAATGTGTCCTAGCAACTTGCGATAGGATACAAAGAATACAAATTTATTAAGGTTCAAGCACAAATGTTATTCTCGACACTTTGAAAAACAACATCGTAAATGGTACAAATGTGCCAAAGTATCACCAAATAAAGAGAAATCATCCAAATAAACTCTCATGACTGTGGTTAGAGAAGGAGAGAAAATTTCTTAAATATAGTGCTGGAATGTACTTGGGTCATTTCGCAAACCAAACCACATCACTGTACACGCATAGATGCCCCAATTGGTTATATATGCTGTCTTTGGAATGTCCTATTCCGCCATTTGGACTTGATTATAACCACTATATCCATCTAAAAAGGAGTACATCTCTCGCCGTGCCACATCATCTAGCATTGTGTCCAAAAACAGTAGAGGGAATGGATCAGGTATGGTTGCTGCACTAGAGATACACACATACACACACTCCACATACATATGTATACACACACAGACACATGTATACATACATGTATACACACACATACACACACATGTTGAACATCTGAACTATGCAAGATTTAGGTGGATAAAGAGGTCAAACACCCTTAATGTGGACAAAAGTCACGACTCAAATTACTTATAGCAATGTCAAGGTCGATCAAGGCAATCCTAAGGTGGTGGAAACATTGGGAGAAGCATCCAAAAGCTACAAAACAAGGTGAAGAGTCATCAAATGCATGGAAGTTGTGTAGGTCATTGACGACCAAGAGACGTAAACTCAAGGTGGCTCAAGCCTGAGAGTCATCCAAGGCTCAAGGAGCAGAAAATGGAGCACTCCAAGCTAGGAGAAACACAGAGTAGGACATTACATGCATAGAGGAGGAGTAAGGAGGAGCTATCAAGTCCACACCCCCTCTAGTCTCTTGTAGGTATAGATATAGCTTACTTATAATAGTTGTGACTCATTATTACATATCCCATTCAAGAGATCTAAGGTCATTCTATAACTTATTTATGTGTTGCATTCGCTAAGATGGATTCTTGAAATCACGTTTATGTGCAAAGAAATTGGTGTATCTGTGTAACCCTAATGTCTGCATATCCTACATCTCTCCATAATCTATTCTGTACAAAATGGTTGACTAAAATAAACAAATCAACTTGAGGTGATGTAAGGCTTATCAGAGAGCTTATAAACTATAGTAATTATGGATAAAAGCTTAGGTCTTTTGGATAAGTGTAAGGTAGGTGAATCAAATGCTCCTTGCAGGGTGCAGAAAAGGTGTATGAAGGGACCTGGATGTTGGGTTCATTTCACTTCTAGTTTGCAGATCCAACGGATTAAATTCCATTAGTTGGTTTTAGATCAAGATACATCCTTTGAAGACTCTAGGAGAATGACAAAAAAGCTTGGTCATCAAGGATAAGAGGTACTTTTTAGTGTAACCCTAATTTCACACTCATTGTGATAGATTTAGGTAAAAAATTGGAGTTCTTGACAAAGACAACTATCAGCCATGGAGGTTCAGAGCCATGAACTACCTCATGAGAAAAGAACTATGGCCTATTTTGTGTGGATATGAAGATAAGCTAGATGTGGATCCCAAAGATCCAAAGGTCACTAGTGAAGAATTGAAGATGAAGGATTGGGAGGAAAGGATAAGAGAGCTATCTTCGACATATCACATGTATGGTCATATATTAGATTTTGATCATGTTAGAGATGTTTGGGAGGCCTTAGAGAAGATATATTCCACTTCCACAAGAAGCAAAGATGCACATTAAGAATGAACTCCATTCTTTGAAGAACGCTAGTGGTCAATCTATCATTGACTACACCTTGAGGGTGAAGACATTGTGGGAGGGATCGGTATCCACTAGGTACAAAGTAGATAAGGAAGACCTTGTGTAGATTATTATCAATGGGCTGAGAGGGGAAGACAAATGGAAACCCCTCATTACTACCATCTTGTATAGAGATCCTCTACCAACTCTTGAGGAGTTGATCCCACACCTAGTGGCAGAAGAGGTTGACATAGGAGACATATCCAAGAAGGATGGTCACTCACATCTCCTATATGCTAGCAAATGCAAAGGCAAGAGTGGCAAGAAGGGGAAAAGATGGAAAAAGCAAGTCAATCCAAGGAAGAAGATTCAGATTCAAACAAAGATAGCAAGGCATCGTCTTCAAGGAAGGGCAAGAATATCAAAGGGAAGAACAACCCTCATCAAGGTAAAACATGTTTTATATGTGCTAAGCAGAATCATATTTCTTCAAATTGCTGGTTCAAGGATGAAAAGCCAAGAAGAAGGAGCAAGGAAACTATGCTAAAAACTCCCAAGAAGGATCATGAGAAGAAGATCCTCCTCGCCATGAGACATGATTACACTAGTGATCCCAAGGATAAAAAGTGATAAATAGACTCTACATGCTCTAATTACATGTCATGTATGGAGGAATCACTTTTTCATATGTAGGTCCCAAGATCAAAAGGTTGTGTGAAGACAAGAGATAACACTGAGCATCCAATTACACATGTGGGAGATGTGAAGCTACGTGAAGGTAAATCTCTCAAGACTATTCAAGATGTGCTCCATGTTCTATTTATTTCCAAGAACCTTTTCTCTATAGGAGAGATGGTAGAGAGAGGTATGTAGGTTATATTTGATGCAAAAGGGTGCACGGTGAAGCAAGGAGGCAAGATCATTGCCAATGAAGGAAAGAAGGCATATTGTTCACACTATATGTTGCTCCTACACACAACAAGGTATGTTTTGTGATGAATAGTAACAAAAGGATTGCAGAGATTGATCTTTGCCACAAGAGGAAAGGAAATATAAATATTTCCAAGCTAAAAAGAATGTGCAAAATTAGGTTTAGTGCATGGACTAGGAAATCTTCAGGGTCAAGATGTACATGCATTCTTTTATGCTTGTCAGCTAGGTAAGCAAGCAAGGAAGCCATTTCCAAAGAGGGAATATGGATCCTCAAAGCTCATGGATCTTATACACTTAGATGTATCGGGCCCTAGTATGCTAGCTTCATTGGGAGAACCTTGGTACTTTGTCACTTTGATTGATGACCACTCAAGAAAGCTATGGCTATATGCTATCAAAGAAAAATCATAAATATTTTCATGCTTTCAAAAGTTTAGGTTCCTTGTTGAGATACAATGTGATGCATACATCAAGACAATAAGGTCAGATGGAGAGGGAGAGTGTTTCTCCAAGGAATTCACAAAGTAATTTCAATAAAATGGCATAAAGAGGCACTTTACATGCAGGTATAGACCTCAACGGAATAGTGTTGCAAAGAGGAAGAATAAGCATTTGGTGTAGATAGTTAGGTGTTTGATAAATGAATGTATGTTACCATTCTCTTATTGGGTTGAGGCTATGAATAAAGCTTGTTAGTTGATAAACACGGTTCCAATAGCTGGTGTCCATTGTTTCACTCCCCACAAAGTCTATTATGGTAAGAAACCAACCATGGAGCACCTTAAGGTATTTGGATGTGTATGATTTGTTCATGTTCCTAGTGAAGTGAGGAAAATGTTAGAGCCCAAGAGTGAGAGGCTAGAGATGCTACAATCCTCTCTCAAAGAATCTATATGTATCAAGAGATGTTGTGTTTGATGAGTCAAGGTCATGGTATGTAGACAAGGGTTCAAGGCAAAGTTGGATGAAGAGGATCAAGACGAGTATGTAGACCTTGATGTTTACATTCGACCTCAAGAGTCAATCACAATCAATGGAATAGAGGCTTCTACATCTAAGGTACACTCATATGATCATTGTTACACTTATGATTATGAAGGACCATCCTCTACTTCAAAGTATAGTAGGTTGCAAGAGACAAACTATGACAATAGGGAAGCTCGAGAGGAGTCAGAAGGGTAAGACATTGAGGAGGTCATTACTCCTAATGTAAAGCTCCATAGACTCGAGAAGCAATATCCCAAAGGTCTAGAGGTAAACAAGGAAGAAGGCACTCCCACAAACGTATACATATGGTTCTTTCATGGCAAACCATTATTCATACATGATGAATGTCATTGCAGATCAAGAGCAACATTCCTATGAGGATACAAAGGCCAAACTAGAGTGGAGGAAGGCTATGCATGAGGAGTTCAAAGCTCTTAAGGAGAATTATTGATTAGATCTTCCACACACATGAACATAGAGGTAGTACAGAAAAAAAACCTTAGAGAAGCATAAACAAAATAGATAGAGACAAAAGACTAGACACGAGATTGGGTACAGTCTCCCCCCACATACTTTGATGGACTCATCCAATATAGTATGTGGGAGGAGATTGTACCCAATCTGGTGTCAAGTCTCTTATTTCTTTCTATTCTGTTTATGCTTCTGTGAGATCTTATTTCACTACTATCCTTTCCATATGTGCGTACCAAAGATCCACACAACAGTGGTATCAAAGCCATGGCACATTTGATGAGGTGGTTTCTTGGTGTCTGATTGTGATTTATGACATATATTCATGATTTGGCATCCATCTCGATCATCTAGTCTAGGTTTTTGTTTATCAAGTTTGTTTGGTTTTTATTTACTAGTGTGTTTTGTTTTATTTTTTTTAATTTGTTATTGTGCACAGTGTTCCTATAGTGTGCACTATTCTCACTGTGACAATATAATCACTATGCTTATTGTGCTCATTATACTCACTATAATCACTGTACTAAATGTGCTCAATGTGCTCAATGTACTGACTATATTCACTCTGCTCATTGTGCTCACTATGCTCAATGTACTGACTATATTCACTTTGCTCATTGTAATGGCTATATTCACTCTGCTCAATGTACTCACTCTGCTCACTCTGCTCATTGTAATGGCTATACTCCCTCTAGTACCTATGCATTGTTCAAGTTTTGTTTGAATTTTTTTAATTGATTTGGTTATCATTTGATTACTCCTTCACTTTACTCCAAGGCATCGACTAAGGCATAAAACTATGGCATAACTTTAGCGCCTTTGGTTTCTCTAGCACTCATGGTTCTCTTGGTTCACTTTGGTTCCCTTTGGCAGCCGTTGGCTACATGAAAACCAATTCTAACTTATGAGTGGCAATAAGAGCTTAGTTATTTCCCTAGTTAGCTTACTTATTTCTCTAGTTAGCTTACTTAGTTCCTTATTTAGCATGTAGGGGATTTGAACCCAAAAACCTCACACTTATAAGAAATATGCTTTATCCACTAGCTTATTTCCACTTTTTGATATCCCATTCCTTTTAATTGATATTTTACATAACTTTTCACTCTCGTCACCTTAATTAATTAATCAATTTATTTATGTATTTTATTTTATATATTTCCAAGACAAAGCCTTTTCTTTCTATTTTAATTCAAATATTGCTAGCATTCTTTTCAAGTGTTTAGTAATAGGCCATGGACCCTACCCATACTATAGAGGATTTTGGTAAGTTATTTATTAAATGTATTTTTCCTCATCATGGTAGGTTATTAATTAAATGTATTTTTTGCATTATGGTTTTCCAAATGTAATTTTATCACATCGATATGTTTGTTTTTGTAATCATTTTTGGGTTGCATTAATTCAAAATTTAGGTTCCAAAATAGACTTTAACTTTTCATATCATTCATAGCCACATTAACTTCAAGTTTTCCAATTCCATGCATGTGTTTCTACATGGAACATGCTTATGATTGTTTAGTGATGGGACATGTGACTCACCATCCAGGTCTATTTTATTATTATAAATTGAGGTCAGTTGTTTGTCAACTAGGAGGCATGTTATACTTTATGGAATAATGGAATGTAATAGGCCTCTTTTCTAGTGAAATAATTCATTTTGAAATTTCTTAATCTCATTGTCGGCATAATTCTTAGAATGAATAATTAGGTCATTTTGAACTTTCTAAATTTCATTGTGGGGATAATTCTTAGAATGAATAATTATGTCATTTTATGCATGTAGGAGAAATTTTGGGATGACAAGTTTCATATTTTCTCTCTAGACATTATTCACATCATGTTTTCTAGTTGAAACTTGAAGGTGAAGATAAGAGAATTAAAAAAAACTATGTATTCAATTCGAATCCATGATTGTGTTGCTTATGTGTCACCATGTCTTATTATGAATATTTTTGGATATGTCTTTTTGGTGTTTTTCTCCTATTTTTGACAGGTACACAAAAGAAAGCACGCTCCCATCCTATGGCTTTTTGCAAAAGTTTTGGAGAAACTCGATTTTTTCTAAATTTGATGGATCACATAATTCTTTGGGTAGTGATCAAACTTTGCTATAGAGAGACCTGCACATCAACAAAAAGAACACGCAGAAATTAGAGAATTACCTTGTGATTGAGAGTCAGAGTGAGAGTGAGAGTGTGTTTGAGAGTGCAAGAGTGAATGAGATTGTGATAGCTCGGGGGTGGTCGGGAGGTAGAGGATTTGTCAAGAAGCTATTTTCCAAAGCTATTGTAACCATTGATTCTCATCTATAATATCAAAATTCCTCTTTATATGAGTCATATCTTTTCTACTCTTTTGCATCAGATTTTCTCTTAGCTTGTGTAATCTCTACCGTTTTCTCTCCTCCATTATTCATGAGTGATCAAAAGATTGTGATTGAGGAAATGCGAAAAGTGGTATCAGAGCCAAATCCATTCTCGAGAGCGACGGAAGCTTTGATGTAGAAGGTGTGTGGGCAGGAGGAGTTTGTTCAGAAGCTTCTTGGAGAATTACACAAAGAATGAGATGGAAAACAACTAGAAGGTGCAAGAAATTTATTCGTGGAATTGAACAATGGAGTGGATAAAGATGTGGGAACATCTAGTGTGCCTCTAGGAAAACAAAAATGCAATTATGAAGATATGAAGCCATGTGAGTTTTCCGTTAACCAAGTCTTCAAGAAGGCAAGGTTGAATGATTTTGATGGTGAGAAGAAGAGTGGTGAAGATCTTGAGGCATGGATTGAAGAGCTAGATGATTTCTTTGATCTTCCGCAATTTAGTGAGGAGTCCAAGGCAAAAGGTGGGATCATGCACTTGCGTGGTATCGAGAAGCTTTGGTTGAAGTCTTATACACAGACTTAGACACCTCCTGGTCCAGTTTTATGGAAGGAGTTTAGAGAATAAACTGAAAAATGCTATTGTTCTACACACTACGATATGGAGAAGAAGGTGAAGCTCTACAATTTTTGACAACACAAAGGTGACAAGCATAGTTTTTCTATTGATGAGTACAAGGAGAAGTTCCTACATGTTTAGTGGTGATGCTCTAAAGAGCAAATTTATTGAAGGGCTTCGTGAGGAACTTTGCTATCAAGTCAAGAAATGTGGATGCATTGATTTTCTTGATGCTATTGTGATGGCCAAGAATTTTGAGGAGATGGAGAAGTTCAATTTGGAGAAGGCAAATAGAAGTAGATTCATTGTGACGGGACATAGGCCACAGAGGCCTATTGCAATGAACATGAACAATTGAAGGAAGACTCCACCTTCTAATAACCAAGGTAAGAATCTTGCTCAGGTGGAAAATCAAAGGCGGCATCAACCAATCCATTGGCAAGAAGACCCTAATTTTATTGAGAATGTGGAAAGACTCGATCATTGTGTTAATTGTAGGGAGCAAGGGCATTGGACTTATGAGTGCTCGAATAAGGTAGTCTTTTCGCCTATACAATCAAAGGTGATAAACATCATCGAGGAAGGTACAATGATTGCAAAAGCAGACGATGGAGGTAAGTGATTGTTAAAATGCTCTTTTACATTACTGGCATTTTAAGTTCTTTCGGGTTCTTGGGAGTGGTAGGGGTTTGATAAATCAGAGGCCCTGTAACTTGATTTTCCCAATTAATTTATCCAAACCGCAATACGTTAACATTCAACACTCTGTTTAATCCGAATTAATGTCAAGACTCTGGTTAATTCACTCACAGGTTTACTGTTCATACTCAGGTTAATACTGTTCACAATGCGTCACATAGTAATTATTGATTACCATAACACAGACGTATATCGACAACAGAACCTTATGTGTTAATCACAAAGTAATGAAATTAACAAACGTAAGGACGGCAATACTCAGACTTCACAAACACTACACTACGGCTTCTCCACAGACCGCAATCGCCCAGACAGACAGTCTGGTGATTCCGCTTGTCGTTACCGGAGCGTCACCGCAATGTCTTTTTATTAGTTGATAAGTCGATACATCTCTTCACATGACCTTTTGGTTCGTGCGGAATAGGAAACCTTTTAGTTCGTGCGGTATAGGAAAATACAGGAACAATGAAAATACAAAATGCCAATCCGGCGGCTTACACTGGCATGCACGGTGGACTTGAACCCGCAAGGGAAACAAAATTTAGGGTTCATCTACTATACCCTATAGATACATGGTGCGAGCTAATTTAAAAGTTCGGGAAATTTTCTGCTTCAGAGAATCCAACATCAATTTTAAAGTGTCTGGTTTGACTAACTGTGCGTCAGTACAAACAGAGCTTGCGGTAATTACTTGACTCATTAATATGTCAGCTTGTGTCTGCAAAAAGGCCTCTTGCAGGTAGAAATCATTTGCAAGGGCGGCGTCACGACTCGATTTCATGTCTTCAATCTGCTTGTCGATTCTGGATATTCTGTCAGCTTGAACACCTAATTGCTTTTCTCTTCTCTCTAACTCATGAGACTGATATTGAACTATCTGGTAATAAGCATCTCTTTCCTTTCGAATTCCTGCGGCCTCCTTCTGGAGTTGAACTGTTAAAGTCATTTGGGTTTTAAGAGCAGAATTTGCTTCAAAAAAATTGGCATTTGCTCTTTGGAGTTCTTCATTAGTTCGCTTGGCTAAATCCGCCATCTCCTCTCCTCGCTACACAACTTCATCAAGCTGTAATCGCGTTTCTTCCAGTAAATTTCCAAGTGCCATGCGAGCATCCTCTTTATCCTGGACTAACTGTTTCAACTGGACAATTTCTGCATCGCAAGCACTTACTAAATCATTTTTGGCTTTTGATTCAGCCAATGCAGCATCTCTTTGACCAATCAACAAATCCTGTTCGGCAAGTCTAGCCTGGAGCTGTTGAATCTGTACATGCAAAGCATGGTTTTCAGCCTTCACTACATCTACTTCCTCTTACAATGGAGTAATATCCGCTTCTAATACATCAACTTTGTGTTGTAGTTCTTGTCTGAGATTGTCAGTAACCTCCTTCATCTGCATTGGTAGTTGCTGTGAAAATTGGATCAACATACGACCGATGGATGCTAACTCAGTAAACATGGGGAGCAGAGGAAGAAGAGGAGGTGGAAGTGCTTGGGATGAAGAAGCTGACAAGAGGTGATGGGAAGATGGTGGAGAATAGTTAGGTGAATAGGATGAGGAATCCGGTGCTTCAGGGATAATAGGTTGAATGGGGACAATGGGCTCGACCGAAGGCATTGGTGGAGGAGTAAGTAGAAGACTGTTGGGCACCAACACTATTCCGGTAGGTTGCTGCGTAGTTACTTCAGTCCGGTCAATTACAGCATCGACCAAGATAATGACTTCATTTATTATCTCTGCAACAATGGCTGGCACATCCACCTGAGTCTGCTGCTGAGATTCCTCCTTAGAAGAAATTGCGTCAGAGGCGGTGGCGGACGCACTTTGTTCCTGTTGCTTATTCGGAGAAGATGGACCAGAAGATTCCACATGGATTGAAGTGGCAGTGTCATGAAAGATTTCTTCCTCATGCACGGCGCTGGAGCCTTGAACTTGACTCTCAGAAGGGCTTATCCGTCAGCGTTTCCGGCGAAGGAGTGGGAAGAGATCTTCATCATCTTCTTATGTATCTTCGAGCACTTGGGCAGATTCTTCATGATACAAAATTGGAGCTCTTAGCGGGGATTGCACGGCTTGAATGGATGGAAACAGAAAGGTAAGTATATGTCGTAAACGCGAACGCGGAAGTTCTCCCTTGTTGACGTCCTTAATAACCATAACGCATTCACGGTGAATGCGTCAGAAATAGAACGAGGCTAAATTAACACGCTCACGAGAATCCATGTCAATCATCGAATAAAACGGGCGTGAAATCCCATAAGTACGTTTCTGTAAATTCAATATGGCAACTAAGAATTGTAATGGAGTTCGATCAGGATCAAGGCGACACAAGATGGAATACTCATTCGATGAGTGCCGTGGGAATAATTCTACCATATTAGGAATAGGAAGGAGAGGACCATTCTTCACGCCTTCTATGGGCAAACCAAATGCTACAGCGAATGATGCTAATGTGATTACGACGCGAGATGGTAAACATGTAATCGGCCAACTCTGCTCGGTAGCAGGAGTGGAGACAATGGCTGCAATAATCTGTGCATAATAAGGGTGACACTCCACTAAATGCCAAGGCAATTCACTGAAGTTCAACAAGCTGCGGATATGCAAGAACTCACTCACGTCATGAGGGCGTCCATCACGAAAGGTAGCAAAATTAGCTAAAGCTTCCATGATGTGCACTCGAAATCACAAGAACACGAAAACACCGCAAACAAAGAAAACACAAAGCACTCAAAGCACACATGTCAAGAAAGGGAAGAGGAAACGGATCAGGTACCATGGCCACATTCAATTTCCGGTAATCTATACAAATTCGTAGCTGCTTGTTTTTCTTAGGAACAATAACGATCGGCGATATCCATTCAGCGTGTTCTATTGGTACGTTGAATCCCACCTTTAATAACCTATCGAGCTCTGCTTTGACCTATGCTGCATAATTGGGATTCATGCGGTAGCTCGAGTGTTTAATTGGCTTCACTTCTTGCTTAAGCACGACTCGATGTTGATAGATCCGCGGATCAAGACCCTTCATATCGTGGTAATCCCAGGCAAAAACATCAGAAAACTCATGCAGGAGTCGGATCAAATCTTCTTAAAATGCCTGGAACAATCCTGCCTTAATCTTCATAGGACGCGGGTTGCTTTCATCACCCAAATTATAGGTTACTTACTCGTCTTCCGCGACATAGAATGACGAGGTTTCCTCGAATCGTTAGCTAATTTTAAAAGTTGATGTAGAGGAGCTCCATCCATAGCAACATTATCATCTAGATCCATTTCTCCGGTCACGGGAACAACGGTATAGGCTGTCAGACTCCAGTTATCGGCTACAACTTGAAGATCTATAGTACCTAAGGAAATCAGATCTTTATTGTTCATAAAAAATGCCTCTTCTTTGTTGTCAGATAAGCCATCCAACATGTGGACTGGCTCTGCTACATAGGGTCTGGCATGAAGTTTTCAGGGCTGAATGGCATCCAGTTTGACAACATATTTATGGTGATTGTTTTTAAAAGTAAGTTCCTGTGCTCACCAATCCTGTATAACTTTAGCCTGTTTCAACCATGGTCGATCAAAAAGGATATTGTAATCAAAGCTGGATTCTGGTAGTTCTAAGACTACAAAAGTCATTCTGAATGTTGTACCCTGCAAAGTGATCGGGATATTCCTGACTAATCCCACCGGATGGACTCGGGATTGATCTGCCATTCTGACAAAGAATTGAACGGGCTCAATTTGGGTCCACCCTAACTTTTTGCAGACAATTGCAGTTCCTATGTTCACACTGGAACCGCCATCGATTAAGACTTGCGTAATCTTGTGATTTTTATGCCAGACAGTGATTAAAGGGACATAATGATCCACCGTAGAGTCAATTTCCGGTTGTATTGTTGCAGTCACTGGAGTGTTGGACAATTCAGGGCTGACCTGTTGCTGGAATTGTTGCCTAACTCCGGGCACGAGAGCGAGTAATTGCCCCAAAGGAAGTGTAATTGAAGCCTTCGAGAGAATATCCCATACCTAGTCTGTTGGAATTGCATTCTTCACTGGTTCCGATGATGATTCTCCTCTTACTGGAGTAGAGTCTTGTTTATGTGCTTTCGCATTTCGTAGGGGAACCTGTGTCACTGAAATTGGATCAAGGAACACGGTAGGCTCTTTGGTGGTCCATTGGCTGGCTTTGGTCTACATTCGATGCTGTTCACGGATGCTAGGTTCAAACACCTCAGCTGCGGGTTGCGACTGCTTATCGGATCTTGTCTGGACCACTACTGCTTGTGATTCCACTGGGGAGATATAGACCATGTTGGTCATCGGATTTTGACACTCTTTCTTTCTTTTATCATATTTGGATGCATCCTTGCAGAATCTCCGGATGTGGCCAAGTTCACCGCAAAAGTGACATCGAGGTGGTGGCAGAGAAGTATTTTCCGGTGATGTACCTGCCTGCTAGCGATTTGTATTAAAGTTGGTATTTCGTTGTCCTCGATAATTCCTGTATCCTTGCGGTTGATTGTTTCGCATGTGTGGTGGCACGTAGTGGGTTGCTAGCTGTCCTAGTTCCTGTATAATGGCATTTACAGCTTCTTGTCCCTGCACTTTAGCATTACAGATGGCGCAATACATCTGATTAAGGGCATAGGTGGCACTGGTGTGCCCGGGATTTTTGCACTTAGTGCAATACATCTGTTTATCCGGATCATCGGTAACGTTTTTACTGGCCTTTAGCCACTCCAAGTCTTCGGTGAATCCTCCAACCTTATGCTCGAGTTGCACGGCCATCGCTATAACAACATCCAGTGTCATAGCTCCCACATAGTGAATGATCATAATTTGTCGTAGCTGTGGGGTTAGACCATTAATGAACCACTAGTTTATAACATCATTCGGTAAACTAGCATGTGCTAGAGGAAATTGTCTTAAATGAGTTCTAAATAATGTGGCATATTCCTGAATAGTCTGATGCGGCTTCTGCCTATTGTTCTGCAAGTAATGGAAGATTTCGGCAGGATTTTTCTTCAACTGGAACCTCTGTAAAAATGCATCCCTTACCACCTCATAGGTAACAAAATGATTGAAATCATACTCTGTTAACCATCTCGCTGCTTTATTGAATGTAGACTGGAATACGATGGCCTTATATGCCGAATCGGGTGGATGGTTTAGCACTGCATAACTTATTTCAAAGGTGCGTACATGGGCATCAGGATCGTCACCTGGAAATCCACCGAACTTTGTGTAAGTTACCCCCGTTGGAACCGATCGCAGTGGAAGGGGCTATTGCTGTTGTTGTTACTACTACTGCTGTTGCTGTTGACCACTCATAGTGCTAGCCGTGGTACCGTTGCTATCTATTGAGTTCTAAGGTGGCATTTCTTGACCTTCAGAGTCTGTATGGTCGGACTGTTCATCTTCCGGCTTGAAAATAGCGTTCAATCTCTTACGGATCTCCAAATCAAAGAGCCTATCCTCAGCTTGGATATCCCAGATAGGCAAATTCGCCCCGAACATTGGTGTTCGAAATGAAGATTCACCAGGAAGTATCACACTGTCGCCAAAAAACTGTAAATTCCCTACAGCTAGGACCGAACTATCACCGGAATTTGTCGAACTTTCCCCAAAACAGGGTATTCTTTCACCGACAATGATCTCTCTAGTAACACCACTTTATCCTCGGAAAAGTTCGAATCTTGACCAGATGGTGTCGGGTCAACTGCGCACTGTGTCCCTGTACACTCCAAAGTTTCTGTACCTTCTGCAGACTGTACCGAAATTACATCGGAATGTACCGGAATTTCCTCCTGTGTCACTGGAATTCTACCGAAATCGCTGCTAATAGACTCTGTTCCTTCGACAACTAGACTTAACCGGTCTAGGCTTCTATCGACTGGGGGTGTCCCTAACAAATTTGGTACTGTCTAGGGATGTTGGTCTCTCCTGTACTTCGGATACGACTCGCCGGACCAAGTAACCGGTGTATATCACCTCTGCACCACTTGCGTACTACTCCACCTTACTATTGATTCACAATCTATGGCCACCTTCCCACAGACGACGCGAGTGTTAAAATGCTCTTTTACATTACAAGCATTTTAAGTTCTTTCGGGTTCTTGGGAGTGGTAGGGGTCTGATAAATCAGAGGCCCTATAGCCTGATTTTCCCAATTAATTTATCCAAACCGCAATACATTAACATTCAACACTCTGTTTAATCCAAATTACTGTCAAGACTCTCGTTAATCTTCTCACAGATTTACTGTTCATACTCAGGTTAATACTGTTCATAATGCGTCATGTAGTAATTATTGATTACCGTCGCACATACGTATATCAACAACAGAACCTTATGTGTTAATCACAAAGTAATGAAATTAAGAAAGGTAAGGACGGCAATACTCAGACTTCACGAACACTACACTACGGCTTCTCCACATACCGCAATCGCCCAAACAGACAGTCTGGCGATCCCACTTGTCGTTACCAGAGCGTCACCGCAATGTCTTTTTATTAGTTGATAAGTCAATACATCTCTTCACAGGACCTTTCGGTTCGTGCGGAATGGGAAACCTTTCAGTTCGTGCGGGATAGGAAAATACAGGAACAATGAAAATACAAAATGCCAATCCGGCGGCTTACATGATCTAACTCTACTTTACACTGCATGGTGTAATTCTTTCCCAAAGGCTTCTGTAATTACAATTTTGGGTATGCTTTCTGCACATAAAATCAGAATTTTGATCGATTCAGGTAGCACACATTGTTTTCTATCTTTCAAACTCGTACACAATTTGGGGATATCTCTAAATATGCAGCTAACTAGACATGTAGAGATGGCCAATGGACCATTGCACTATACAAAAGGATACATTGAAAACCTTGCATTTACATTTCTTTGATAGTTCTTTTTCTGGAAGTTTTCATGTGATTGAGATGAAACAAAGTGATGCAATCATAGGCATGGACACCTTACTTCAGAATTCTGCAACAATTTATTGCTAACAAAGGACAATCACTTTAAGGCTAGATGGAGAATCTATCCACATTCTAGGTGATGCATAGAATCCTAACTCTATTCTTCTTTCTGTTACGTAGATAATTAGAGGTATAATAGATGGCTGTAAAACATTTGTAGTGTATGTGAATAATCTGCTTGATGAAGAGAATGATGAAAGTGTTCAAATTTATGTAGAAAATCTTTTGAAAGAATATGTAAATGTATTGCCAAAAGACTTTCCTAGTGTTCTTCCACCTAGGCAAATTGACCATGCCATTGACTTGTATCCTGGGAGTGAACCATATTCTAGAGCACCTTATAGATTTAACATCAATGAATTAAAGGAGCTTAGAATTCAATTAGATGATCTTTTGAAGAAAGGCTTGATAAGATCAAGTCTCACCTTGGGGTGCACCTGTATTATTTTAGAAGAATAAAGATGGCTCTTATAGATTATGCATGGACTATATGGGATTGAACAACATAAAAATTCAAAATAAGTATCCACTCAATCAAATAAATGAGTTATTAGTCAATTAAGTGGAGCGATTGTACTCTCTAAGATTGACTTAAGATCTGGATATCACCAAATTAGGATCAAAACAGAGGATTATCCCAAGAAAATGATATGGTCACTATGCGTTTACGGTTTTACCTTTTGGATTAACAAATACTCCAACCACATTTATGTGCTTGATGAACAATACTTTTTGTGATTAGCTAGATGAATGTTGGAGATAGACATCTGCGGAAGCACGCGAACAACACAAGGAAGAAGAAGAAGCTTGGAGCACAAGGCACAATACTGAATGTATTACTAGAGAATGTACAAAGATAAGTAGCCCATTAGGGCAATAGGCGTATATACAAGGGGGGGGGGAAACCTCCTAAAGAGGGAAAAAAGTGCCCCGACGGTCCTAGAGTGTTCACACACATCACTACCTAAATATATCAACAAATCCCCCCTCCGAGTGATGCGGTGAACAAGTAGCTGGCACTCATGTATAAAGAAGTGCCAAGCTATGTGGAAATCACTTCACAAAAGGAAGTAAGCCCAATTCTTTGCGGAAAGCTTCAAACTTCTCCCTAGGCAGAGCCTTTGTGGAAAGGTCTGCAATGTTCTCCTGCGTGGGCACATATGCCAAGCTCATCTCCCTAGTAGAGAACCTCTCCCTAACATAATGATAATGCACCTCAATGTGCTTAGTGCGAGCATGGAACACAGGATTCCTTGCAATTGCCAATGCGCTCTGACTGTCAGTGAAGATGGTGGTGGCAGAAGTCTGACCAACACCCAAATCAACCATAAGGCATTTGAGCCACACACACTCAATAGTCGCTGTGCAAGCTGCCCTATACTCAGCCTCAGAACTGGAAGTGGCCACAGTAGGCTGCTTCTTGCTCAACCAAGATATACATGAGCTACCAAGCATGAAGCAAAAGATACTAGTGGACACATGAGTGTCATAGCAACCAGCCCAATCAGAGTCAGAAAAAGCATGCAAATCTGGCGGTAGTGATCCTGCCTTAAGATAGATCAACCCAAGTAGCCGAGTACCACTCAAGTAGCGAAAGATACGCTTAACCGCCTGCCAATGCTTGACTCCTAGGCAATGCATAAAATTGTTCATCTGTGAGACAACAAACTGAATATCTAGTAGAGTAATGCATAAGTAAATCAAGCATCCAACAGCCTGCTGATAGAGAACAACATTAAATGCATCTCCAACATCATGAAGACTCAATCATAGACCTACCTCCATAGGAGTGGCAATATGATTACAGTCTTCAAGGCCAAAACGCTGCAATAATGTGTCAATATATTTCACTTGACACAAAGCCATTCCACCATCAACATGCATAAATTGAATGCCTAGATAATGATGCAAATGTTCCAAATCAAACATCTCAAATGAAGCATGAAAATCAGCCTTAAAATCAGCAATATGCCTCTCATGAGGACCAGTGAGGAGCATGTCATCAACATAAACCACAATGATCAGAAGTGCATCATTAGCACGCTTAACATATAAGGTGCTTTCAGCTGGACTGTTCTCAAAATCATGTGCAATTAGATAGGCATGTATCTTTTCATACCAAGGACATGGTTCTTGCGTTAAACCATATAATGCCTTCTTTAACCTGCACACTTGGTTCTCATGCCCTTTCTGCACAAAGCCACGAGGCTGAAAAACATACACTTCTTCATGGAAGTCACCATTCAAAAATGCAGTTTTATTGTCCAACTGATGTACATTCCAACCATCATGAGCTGCAAGTGCACAGAAGCTCCGAACAGTAGTCATCCGGCATGTAGGTGCAAAAGTCTCATCAAAATCAATGCCCCTTTCCTATGCATAACCCTTTGCAACAAGCCTAGCCTTATACCTGTCAACTATACCATCAGATTTACGCTTCAGCTCGTATACCCACTTGGTGCCAATGGCCTTCTTGCCAGGAGGCAATTCACATAAGGACAAAGTACCATTCTTCATTATTGCATCATATTCAGATTGCATAGCAACCATTCAATTTTTCGAATTTTGTGCTTCATCAAACAAAACAGGCTCCGTCTTATCCTAGAGACTAGATGCAGCCATAGCATAGAAATCTGATGCAAAAGAGGCACTATGAGAGCTTGATTGAGTACGATATGATAGAGATGCATCTAATTTGTTGTCACACAAGGTCAGCACCAACCATTTTGGCATAGTTCTTGCCTCCTCAATATCAACTCTCTCATCAATAAGTGCATCATATAAATCTACATCAGAAATGGAATGATCTGCATCATCACATGAAACTTGCAAAGGCTGAGAAGTTGCCTCATTCAGACCAGTACTAGACTGTCCACCTGTGAAAAGAGGTAGCAAAGTATCATACATTTCTTTGGAGCTAAGAGATGTCTCCTTAGTACGTGAAAGCAATGGCTGAATAACATCTTCCACAAAAGCAACATCATGGCTAACCAAAATGCGTTTAGTGTGTGGATGATACAGACGATGTTGGAACATCAAGCTTACTCTATGCTTGAGGTGGATTTGATCTATATCAAAGGCTATCGCGTCGAAAGAATATCCATTGGAGAGTTCTTTTTCTTATGCTCATTTATTGTATTCTTTTGAGAGATTTTTGAGGGTTCATTTACCGTTGTAAAAGCCTTGAGCTTTACACATGTAAATGTATAAATATAGAGCCAAAATCCCACGAATTTGTGGTGGTTGAAGTTGCATTCAATCAAGCAATCAAATCACCTAAAAGTAGATTAAACTAGATCTTTACTTTTCCTAGATTGTAGGAAAGTGAATTGATTCGCTCCAACAACCATTCCCACCTTCATTTGAATTCAAATTTCAGATGTAGAAGTCGTGGAACACTCCTAGAGTCTATATAAAGACTTGAAATCACTTGTACATTACATGGAAGCAATATACATACACTTGTGACCATCATTGTCTTGCTCCTTCAATTCTCTGCATCATCTTCTCTCCCATGAGTAATCTTGAAGAGGCTGCTGCTCTCTCTTCAGAGCTCCAAACTGAGTGCACAATGGCTCATGGGAAAGGTTTTAGTGTCTAGTTTATGCCTATAAAGTTTCATAGCATTTAGTGCATTAGCTTAGGAGAAATCTGAGTTCTTTTTGTCTCGGGGTCAATCTCTACGTATTCCTGAAAAATAGGAAGTACCACTAGTGAATGTCGCATTCATTCCTATAGCATATTTTGCTTATTCCTTATACTTTTGTGCATTCTATAAAATCAACCCTATTTGTATCACTCCCATGAAAGGATTGTTTCTAATTGTAATCACGCTAGTCGCTATGGGCATTTGAAGTTCATTGTCTCTTCCATAGATAGTAAGTTTCTTGAGCTAGTCGACGTGCGAACCTATCTGTTTTGTATCGACTCAATCTCCTTTATGCTCCAAAGTACATAGTGTGTTTCTTTGCACTTATCACATGCTTATAAGGTCTATTTGAGTCTCCATAAGCTCAAGGGCTGGTCTTCTACCGGTTGGCTAGACCAAACGTTGTCACTTCGAAACACACTTTTCTAACTTCTACAAGCTTCTCCAAGTTCTTTCACTAGTATAAGAGCTAGATCAAGATGGGTGATGGCTTTCCCTCAATGATCGAGAAGCTTGATCAACATAACTATGTGGCTTGGAAAATTAGAATGGAGGCCTATTTGCAAGGTAGAAATCTTTATGGAATTGTAGTAGGTGATGAAGCTATGCCTATTCCAAGATCCAAGGAGTACCTACAGAAGAGGAGACAGATAAGGTCACACTTTGGTGCACACGGGATGCTCAAGCAAGGTCGTACCTACTAAAATCTATCTTTGACTTTCTATTACCACATATTATTTGATGCAAGAAATCTCAAGAGACTTGGGATGCCCTCGAGACTTTCTTTTCTGCTAGTCCCAAAGCAAGAAAGAATCATCTTTGGAATGAGTTCAACCAAATGAAGAAGACACCTAAACAAACCATCACAGATTTTGTTACCAAGGTCAAGGAGGTTGTGGATCAGTTAGCATCCATTGGAGAGCTGATTGAAGAAGAGGTCATCATGAGGCAAATTCTCAATGGCATTCGAAGTGATAAGCAATGGAAATCCTTCACGATGGATTATGATCTCATCATGGATGTGCAAACTCCATACTTCAACATCTTTCTTGGACAATTCTTCAATCAAGAAGCCAACAATAGCATAAAGGAAGGTAAATCTTATCATGGTAGTTCAACTAGTGCTCTATATGCAGATACGAAGGATAAGAAGTAGAAAGGCAAGAAGAAGGAAGAAGAGACCTCCCTAGCCAACTTCGCAAGCAAGAGCAAGTGGAAAGGGAAGAAGAAAGGACCAAATCAATACAAAGCCAAAGGTCAGAATGTTCAACCTTGTGCCATATGTGATAAGACCAACCACACCACTCAGAATCACTGGTTCAATGGGAAGACCCAGAAAGGAAGTGGAAGAGGTGGATATGGCAGCAATAGAGGCAGACGTGGACACAACTTCAACAACAACAATAAAAGCTATAATAGATAGAAGCTATAATAGAAGGGACTAAAACAATTATTCAGAAGATCAATCACATGAAGACGCATTGCTTCTTATGAATCTAAGCCACAATGAAGGTAAAGAATATGATCATTTGTTCTACATAGATTTAGGATGTTCGAATCATGTTGCAGGCAACATTGCTCTTCTATCTGATTTGGAAAGTCCAAAGCATAGAATTGAAGTGCAAACAGGGGATGACACAAAGCACAATGTGTAGAAGATTGGTAATGTCAAAGCTTTCAATAGCAGGATAAAAATTCTAAGTAAGGTTCTCTATGTACCCACTATCACTAAAAACCTGATAAGTGTAGGCCAAATAGTTGAAAAAGGCTTGCAAGTTAGGTTCACCCAACATGGAGCCTTTGTGGAAGATCCATGTCAAGGCTTCTAAAAGATAGCCCGAGGTGAGAAGCATGGTAGGATCTTTACTTTTGAAGTAGGAGAAACCACAAGCATAGCTCTATTCAACTTTGGGTCTCAAACCCTAAGTGAGCTTGAAGTGTGGCATAAGAGACTTGCTCATGTGAATGAAAGAACCTTGAAGGATATATGCAGGGATCAAAGTGTCCTAGGACTCCCGAACATATCAAAGCAGCACATGATCAACAGATGTGATGCATGTCAGATTGGGAAGGCACAAAGACAACCATTCAGCTACAAAGGCTACATCCACAACAACTTATTGGACTTAGTACATACAGATCTATGGGGACCAAGTCAAGAACCTTCATTGGCAAGATCAAGGTATTATGTCTCATTTATTGACGACCATAGTAGATGGACTGTTCTATACTTTATCAAGAGTAAGAATGAAGTGTTTGATTGCTGCAAGAAGTATCTTGCAAATGTGGAGAATCATACAGGTAGATCACTAAAGAAGCTCAGGTCTGATGGAGGGGGAGAATACTTCTCCAAAGAGTTTGATGAGTTCTTGCAGGAAAAAGGTATCAAAAGGGAAGTAACTACTAGGTACTCTCCTCAAATAAATGGAATTGCAAAGAGGAGAAACAAGACATTGGTTGGATCAGCCCGAACAATGCTTGAAGAGAAGAAGTTTCCACATTATCTATGGGCAGAAGCTATTTCAACTGTTGTGTACCTTGTTAATAGACTACCATCCAAATCACTTCAAGGTATGACTCCTTATGAAGCATGGCATGGAAGAAAACCTACTCTTGGACATTGCAAGGTTTTTGGTTGTTTAGCTTATGTTCATGTACCATCACAAATAAGAGGTAAGCTAGATAAAAGGGCAAAAAAGGTAGTGTTTATTGGATATGATTCAACTCAGATGGGTTACACATTCTTCAATCCTTCAACCAAGCAATTCACTACAAGTAGAGATGTTGTGTTTGAAGAACACAGGTCTTGGTATGATGAAGACAAACAAAAGGTAACACTACCATATGATCTTGATTCTGAATCTCATCAATTAGGAAGCAAGCATGATACACAGGTCCAGGATCCAAGAAGTGATACAGACGATGACCAAGATGAAAGAGAAAAGGATTACAAGCTATGGAAGTCAAGAGGCAAAGCACCGATGCAAGAGGTTGGAGAATGCTCCAAACAAGCACCTAGAAGATCAGCAAGAGAGAAGAAACAACCAGAAAGGTATGGATATGATTCCACATTTGTTACGAAGCATTCAATATACTTGGCAAAATACTCTATTTCAGAGGAACCCTCAACCTATGAAGAGGAAAAGGGTAACCCTAATTGGGAAAAGGCCATGAAAGAAGAGTTAGATGCATTGAAGGAAATGGACACTTGGGATTTGGTTCTAATGTCGTCGAATCAAAAGGTGATTGGTTGCAGATGGGTACATAAAGTTAAAAGAAATTGAGATGGATCAGTTTGCAGGTACAAGGCAAGATTAGTTGCCAAAGGATGCTCACAAACTCATGGTATAGACTATGAGGAAACATTCTCACCAGTTGCAAAGATGACTATAATCAGGACATTGATAAGTGTAGCTGCTGCAAGGAATTGGAGACTCCTCCAACTTGATGTGAAAAATGCATTCTTAAACGGTTGGATAAGTGAAGAGGTATACATGTCACAACCACCATGTTTTGAAAACCCTAATCATCCATCTTATGTTTACACACTTAAGAAAGCATTGTATGGATTAAAACAAGCTCCTAGAGCTTGGAAATACAGGTTGGTTACATATCTTCAAGATCAAGGGTTAAAAGCTAGTAGCTCAGATCCTTCTCTATTAATCAAAAGGGATCACAATGAGGTTATCTATCTATGTGTATATATAGATGATATTATTGTGACAGGTGATGATCTAAATGGCATTCAAAGGATCAAGAGACACATGCAAGAGGAGTTAAAAATAAGTGACCTAGGTGAGCTCACATATTTCCTAGGTATGCAGGTGATATATATAGATGAAGGAATGTATTTGACTCAAAGAAGATACATTCAGGATCTTCTTCTCAAGTTCAACATGGAGAACACTAAACCTGCAGGTACACCTTTGGAGATGAATCATATACTTAGTGTTTATGAAGTTGAGAAAATTGAAAACATTAAAGAATATCAAAGCTTGGTAGGTAGCTTGATATATGTCACTCATACATGGGCAGACATCTCATATAGTGTGGGAGTGTCTTAGTTAGTTCATGCACTCACCGAGAAGACCACACATGGATGCGGCTAAGAGAGTACTTAAGTATCTCAAAGGTACAATCAACGAAGGTATATTCTATCCTTAGTCTTCAGATTTGGATATCAAAATCTATTCACATGCAGATTGGGCAGGAGCTAAGGATGATAGAAAAAGTACATATGGTTACTTAGCATTTGCAGGTTCGAAGCTAGTATCATGGAGTTCCAAGAAGCAACCAACAACTGCTTTATCCTCAACTGAAGCAAAGTACAGAGGCTTGACCATAGCAACTCAAGAGGCAATATGGTTAAAAGCATTGTATACAGATTTGGGACTTGTGAGTTCCGAACCTCACATATTTGGAGATAATGTAAGTTCCATGCATCTAGCGGCAAATCCTATTTTCCATGCGAGAACCAAGCACATAGAAGTCCATTACCACTTCATAAGGGAGAAGCTCATGGCAAAGGAGATTGACATTTCATTTGTTCCGACTGAAAAGCAAGTAGCAAATATAATGACCAAGGCACTTGATGGAATAAAGCTTTGTAGATTCAAAGCTATGGCAGATATTCAACCTATCAGGGAATGAAGACTCAAGCATACTTTAGCTGGAGGGGGATCTGTTGGAACATCAAGCTTACACTATGCTTGAGGTGGATTTAATCTACATCAAAGGCTATCGCATCGAAAGAATATCCGTTGGAGAGTTCTTTTTCTTATGCTCATTTATTGTATTTTTTTGAGAGATTTTTGATGGTTCATTTACCGTTGTAAAATCCTTGAGCTTTACACATGTAAATGTAGAAATATAGAGCCCAAATCCCACGAATTTGTGGTGGTTGAAATTGCATTCAATCAAGCAATCAAATCACTTAAAAGTAGATCAAACTAGACTTTCACTTTTCCTAGATTGTAGGAAAGTGAATTGATTCCCTCCAACAACCATTCCCACCTTCATTTGAATTCAAATTTCACTTGTAGAAGTCTTGGAACACTCCTAGAGTCTATATAAATACTTGAAATCACTTGTACATTACATGGAAGAAATATACATACACATGTGACCATCATTGTCTTGCTCCTTCAATTCTCTGCATCATGTTCTTCACCAACAACAATCTTGAAGAGGCTGTTGCTCTCTCACCATAGCTCCAAGTTGAGTGCAAGATGACACATTGGAAAGATATTACTGTCTAGTTTATGCCTATAAATTTCCATAGCATTTGGTTCAGTAGATTAGGAGAAATCTGAGTTTTTCTATCTCGGGTTCAATCTCTACATATTCCTGAAAAATAGGAAGTACCACTGCTGAATGTCGCGTTCATTCCTATAGCATATTTTGCTTATTCCTTATACTTTTGTGCATTCTATACACTCAACCCTATTTGTGTCACTCCCATAAAAAGAGTTTTTTTTTATTGTAATCACGCTCGTCGCTATGGGCATTTGAAGTTCATTGTCTCTTCCATAGATAGTAAGTTTTTTGAGCTAGTCGACCCGAAAACCTATTTGTTTTGTATCGAATCATTCTCCTTGATGCTCAAAAGTACATAGTGTGTTTTTTTGCACTTATCACATGCTTATAAGGTCTTTGAGTCTCCATAAGCTCAAGGGCTGGTCTTGTGCCAGTTCGCTAGACCAAACTTTGTCACTTCGAAACACACTTTTCTACCTTCTACAAGCTTCTGCAAGTTCTTTCAGACGATAGCCTTTACTTTCAAAACTGTACCCAACAAAAATACATTTTAGTGCTTTATCATCCAATTTTTTGCGATGTTGTTCAGGCACGAATGCATATGCCAAACAACCAAAAACACGTAAATGAGCAACAGATGGCTTGCGATCATGCCAAGCCTCATATGGAGTGATAGAATGTAGTGCTTTAGTGGGACACCTGTTCAGTACATATGCTGCACACATGATATCCTAAAGCCAGAAACTATGTGGTAAAGCCTGACTCTTGACCATACACCTCGCCATCTCCATGAGTGACCTATTCTTTCGTTGAGTAACTCCTTTCTGTTGAGGTGTATACGATACTGTACATTGGTGTTTTATCCTACGTTCAGCCAAAAATGCATTAAAGTCAGAAGACATATATTTCCCCCCTCGATCAGAACGGAGGGTGCCCATTTACATGCTAATAGATTTTCAGCCAAAACCAAAAACTCTTTGAAGCACATGAACACTTCGGACTTTTCCCTCAATGGATATACCCATGCATGCCTGGAGAAATCATTAATGAAAGTCACAAAGTAAAGATAATTTCCAAAGGAAGGTGTCTGCATAGGACCACAGACATCACTATGTACAAGCTACAATTTTCTGAGTAGCCCGAATTGAACCATCTTTTGGAAAGGACGAATGCTCCATTTTGCCCAAAATATAGCCTTCACAAACATGTTTTCTAGGTGCCTCAAGTTTGGGCAAAGAGGACACCATTTCGGATTTTCTGCAGGTGTGGCAAACTAGCAAAATTTAGATGACCAAAGCATGCATGCCAAAGCTTTGCATCTGACATACCCTGAGAATCATTTACTACACATGCCAAATCATTTACAGATCTTTCATAGTCAATGAGCTTATACAACCCACAACATAAAATGCTAGAAGCAATAATCACATCGCCATTTGAAAGATCATGAACTGTACATCTGTCATCAACAAATTCCACAACCAAGCCAATCTTGGCTAATGCAGAAACTGATAACAAGTTCTTCTTGATCCCTCACACAAATAAAGCATCTGACAAAGTGAAAGAACTACCATGAGTAGTAGTCAAAATCATCTTACCAACTCCCATAACAGGATAAGAGGATTTGTTGGCACATGTAATAGTATTCCCTGTAGGGGCAAGCTCGAGTGAAGAGTAGGAACTGCGCTGCAAGGTAATATGTTTGGTCGCCCCACTGTCAAAATACCAAACATCTGAGTCTACTACAGACATGCACTGCTCATGAGAAGATGGGTCAAAATTGCAGATAGTAATAAACACCCCCTCTTCTTCCTGCACAAGATTAACAGACTCTGTTTTTGGTGTAGAGGCCTCTGTAACAACCATTCCAGCCTCTTTCTTCTTTGCCTCTTTAGTAGCCAGTTTTGGACAGTTCTTTATGATATGATCATTCCCTTTACAGTACTTACAAAACATTTTTTGCTTTTCTGATTTCTTCTCATCTTTATCTTCCCTCTTCGAATATGCAGAATTAGCAAATTTCTACTTACTAGTTCAAGAGCTCCATTTTCCTTTGCCCTTCTGACTAGCCAGGAAAGCTTGATCTGTGACTCGCATAATGGACCTCTTCTGCCTGGCCTGATCTTCATGCAACAGAATAGAGACTAACTCCTCAAATGATAAGGCATTAGGATTTCCTTTCATCATCAACCAAAGAGTAGAAGCAAAACTTTGATATGAATCAGGAAGACCATTCAGAACGGTCTGCACAAGTGAGCTATCTGGTATAACCTCATCAGCAGAAATCAACTATTCCTTGAAGTCTTTGATCTTCATTAGGAAACTGTCCATAGAATCACCTTCACTCATGTGCTCACTCTCCAATTGTTTTCAGAGGTAAGCAACACGAGCCTGATTCCTAGCTTGGTACAATGTAGTAAGTGTATCCAAGCATCCTTAACTGTTCTACATTAGCGAATGTGAGGAATAATGGCACATTTGATAGACAAAGCTATCAATGCATGTGTGTGGGCATCTCTCCCATCCCAACGAATCTGCTCTACAGTAGGTGCAACAGAAACCACAACACGAATAGGAATATGCAGAATATCACCATCTTCGACACCTTCTGCATCAGCTTCAGTACCTACAATTGTAACAGTTGCAGGTGTGATAGGCCGTTTTTCGACACCCTGCACAATGTTCCACAGTGCTTTTGCAACCAACACATCTCGCATCATATAAGCCCATAACGGGTAGTTGGTACCATCCAACTTATCCTTAAAAACCAACATACAGAGTACATCACTGCTTTCAGCCATGGCCGGTGACTAAAATACCTTGATGTAGAAAATTGAGTGTATCTCAAAAAGTTGAAGAGAATTGCCCAGACAAATTCTGCTAGACTTGTAGCACATTTCGAGATGCTTATACTGGTGAATAGAAACTAGTATATACCTTTGGCACAAAAAGACAAAATAGCATGCACAAGCACTACGATAGTGCATTCGGAGGCCAAAACGAGCTCAGATCACGATTTCGGCACCACAGAGCGAAGCGGTTTTGATCTCAAAAACACGCTGAGTATGCTCACCATCTTTATGTAATCTCCTTCTGGTAATAAACTCTAGTTTTCTCAATCAAATTCAAGAAGAACTGAAACATGACTTTATTTATGCAGTTATTTTGAATTTTTTGAATGCAAACAGGTGATCGATGTATCACGAAAAATTTCATTTGCAGAATGGATTCTTGTATTGTAACAATCGATTATGCATTTCTCCTAAGACTCCGTTAAAAGTGAGAATACTACATGATTTTCATGATGCACCTTTCTCTTCACATAAAGGTTATTAAAGGACTTATGTTAAAACAAAGTATTCTTACTTTTGGCCATGTATGAAACAAGATATTGGAAAATATGTTAGTGAATGTTTAAAGTGCCAAGAGGTGAAAACTTAGTTTAAGAGAATGCCTAGAATGCTTGAACCTTTGGATATTCCAAATCAAAAGTGGGAGTCTATTTCTATGGACTTTATCACTAAATTACCGATGACCAAAAGTAAGCATGATGCCATATTTGTTGTAGTCGATCGGCTTACAAAGATGGCACATTTCTTCCCCATGATAAAGATTGATACTGCTTTGAATGTTGGAAAAATCTTTGTAAAAGAAATTTTTCAATTACATGGAATGCCTAAAAGCATTATTTCTGATAGAGACTCTAGATTTACATCAAACTTTTGGAGAGCAACATTTGAAATGATTGAAACTCAACTTCGTATGAGTACAACTTTCCATCCACAAAATAATGGGCAAACCAAGAGGGTTAATTGATAGTTGAAGATATGTTGTGTATGTATGTGAATGAAAAGCAGGACAATTGGAGTGAATATTTACCCTTTCTTGAGTTTGCATACAATTGTCCATCACATGCATCCTGTGATTGAGAGTGTGAGTGTGAATGAGATTGTGATAGCTTGGGGTGGTCAGAAAGTAGAGGCTTTGCCAAGAAGCTAATTTCAAAAGCTATTGTAACCATTGATTATAATCTATAATATCAGAATTTCTCTTTCTCTTAGCATATCTTTTGTACTCTTCCAGCCAAGCTTGGAACACATATATCACGTGGATGGAAGATACCTATAGAATGTCTCAATGGCTATTGAAGAAGAAAAGTTGTAGTTTGAACTCATTATATATTGTCTTGAGCATCCCTATGTGTAGGATTTTATGCATGCTAGATAGAGGAATAATATCCTAGGACAACACTCCTCCCAATCCAAACTTCTTAATTGGTTTTCATGCATTTTTAGAATCATTGAAAATGACATCACTACTTTTGATCACTCACAGTCTTTCAAGATCCCATAAGCAATATCCAAATTAGATTTCTCAGCCATATTCAAGAAAAATGCATTTCTTTGCTTATGGTCCAAATTTCGTCTATGAGTCTTGGGTATATGAACATTTTTGTTACACCCAAAATCTCAAAGATGATCAAAATTGTTGGAAGAATTTGCAACTTCCTTATGCAACCTTGAATCCATAGTGCCTCACAAGTAACTAACATCACAAAACCTCTACTTAATGAATTGATTGAATTTCTAAGAACGTATAGATGGAACGTGAGAACTTTTGCCAACATAAATTAGATTCTAAGACCTTGGCAATGCAAGTTATTTAAGATAAGTTTGTTATTCATATGAAGAGAATCAATACCTTCATGATAGACTAAATTTTCTCTTCACTAGGTGTACATAGATAGAGACCTATTTATCACTCTTGAACCCGATTCTCTCAAAATATGCAAAGAATTGATCCGAGAATTGAAAACAATTTTAGATAGATTAATTCTCTTTCTAACAAGCCAAATATTTACAAGAATTGAGTGATATATGTCTAACAAACAATGCACAACAATTAGAGAAATTAGAGTGCTCATAGAGAATTTTTAATCTTAGCTATGGTTAGACAAAACCTTATTCAAACACACCCTAGAAAGCAACTATGGGGCTACCTTAGCTCAAGGACCTTCTAACTTGCTTCCAAACTATCTACGAGCACACACATATATGCGGAATCTCTCAAACTCCAAGATCCATGTGTGTATATATTGAGATGAAAAGATTCCCTATAAGTTAGGAATTGCTTTTCCTTGATTATAGGCAATTACTCAAGCTAACTGTGATTAAATTTTTGGCTATTGAGGGGTTGATTCAAATTCAAATTTGATTTGTGATTTCTCATTTTTGCTTGAATCCTTGCTTTATGAGGCCCCAAATGGCATCCATCTGATGGTCCAAATTACACAAAGTTGAAGTTTGTATTTCAACCCTCTATGTCAAGCTTCAAGCTTCAATTCTTCATGCAAGCTCCAAAAATATAATCCCTATCTCGAATTATGCTCACTTCATTGTCCAAAGCTTTAAGGAACATGAAACCACATTGGTCCTTGGTACTTATATGTTGCACTTGAACTTCTTTAGCACATTCTCTTTGATTTAATGATAGTGTAGTGCTTTGTTTTTGCTTCTAGCATGGAACATAGGATTGGCTAAAAGGTACATACTACTCATAATTTCACACATGATTGGAAATCGATTAACTTGCATGTTTAACTCAAATATTTTCTTCTTGAGCCACATAGGCGCATAGGTCACTTGATCTAATGCCCTATATTCAACTTCAATGGATGGGAGGGCAACTATGGGTTGCTTTTTTGCCATCGAAGAGATGACATTCTTGCCAAGCATCACTGCATATCCACTTGCGCTTCTTCTATCCTCTTTGGATCTAGCCCAATCAACATATGTATAGGTTTTTTTGTGAAATTCATCTTCAAAACAATATAATAGACCTTCATTGAGTGTACCCTTGATATATCTGAGTACTCTTTTTGTTGAAAGTAAATGTGGAACTCTAGGTGTGTGGATGAACTGAGAGAGCACACAATTGTTTATGCTACATATAGTCTCGTTATAGTGGCATAGGTTAAGGATCCAACCATACACCAATATCCAAGTGGATCCTATACTTCATTAACTTCCATTGAAGTGAATTTTATATTCACCTCCTTAGAATTGCTCAATGGTTACATCCTATAAGTCCAAACTTCTTGAAAACATCCAAAATCTACTTCCCTTGCATAAGCCAAATTCCATTCTCTTTATATCTCACTTTAATTTATAGAAAGTGTAATAAAGTAAGTTGGTGATCTAGGGATCCGATTGGTTCAGACAGATCTGAAATCAGATTCCGTTTGGTCATTCGTTTGTGTGGCCAAAGATCTCGAGTGTAGACTTACTGGTAGGTCATTTACTCTTGTAACCAAGTAATCCACTTAACCATTAGGCTAAGTGGATTACTTGGTTACAAGAGTAAATGACCTACCAGTAAGTCTAGACTTGAGATCTTTGGCCACACAAACGAATGACCAAACGGAATCCGATTTCATATCTGTCTGAACCAATCGGATCCCTAGATCACCAACTTACTTTATTACATTCTTCCCCCCTTGGAAAATATTTTCGTCCTCGAAAATTAGAGCTATCTATACTGTAGGCAACCCCCGAGCCTCATGTTCTAAAACTTGAGGAACATGCATTCATTCAAACAGGTTATTTACTTAGAACTTGAAAGTAAAAAACCTTATCATATTCTAGATCTTGAAGAACATGATCGGTTTATCTACTTAAAACTTGAAAGTAGAAAACCTTCTTTATTTGGGACCAACTTAAAAATTGAAAGCTGGAAAACGTCGTTGGATTGTGGAAACTTTTTCCCATGTTGAATTTTCTTCAGTTCCATCCTTCCATTTTACTAAGCACTCTTCATACAAGTGGCTTCTTGTACGTTTATCTCGGGTGCGAAGTATCCTTTTAGGTTCATGAGGAACTGTTTCATTTACTGGAATAGGAAGTATGACCTGATGTCCAACTAGATTATCTGAATCTGTTAGACTCTTCCTAAGTCGGCTAACATGGAACACTGGATGAATCCAACTATCATCTGGAAGTTGTAATTCATAAGCCCACAAACCAACTTTCTTGGTGATTGGAAAAGGACCGCAATATCTAGGCGACAACTTGGCGCATTGACCAGTCTTGAACTTTTCCGATCTTTCAGGAATACGAAGATAAACTTGATCACCAACCTGAAAAGTAACATCTCTTCGCTTTGGATCGGCATAAGCCTTTGCACAATCTTGAGCTTTCTTTAAATTTTCTTTAGCTAATTTAAGCTTAAAGTTCATGTCTTGAAGGAACTCTTGAGCTGCTTGAACTCGTTCATTATGAAGTCCCACTGCATAAGGAGACCTAGGCTGGAAACCGTACATCAACATGAATGGACTAAATTCAGTTGATGAATTCTTGGCACTGTTATAGGCAAACTCAGCTAAAGGAAGATAATCTTCCCAATCAGTCTGTTTGGAAGTAACATAAGCTCTAAGTATGTCTTCCAAAATCTGATTGACTTTCTCTGTCTGTCCATCCGTCTGGGGATGTTCAGCTGTACTTAAACTTAGTTTAGTTTCAAGTCTACTAAAGACTGCTCGCCAAAAATGACTTGTAAATCGAGCATCTCTATCAGAAACTATGTCTACTGGAAGACCATAGAGTCTATAAAGTTGATTTACAAATATTTTTGCAAGTTCTGGAGTCTTATAAGTAGTCTTGACTGGTATAAACTGAGCAAGTTTAGTCAATCGATCAACTACAACCCAGACTGAATCAAAGCCCTTCTGAGTGCGGGGTAATCCAGAAATGAAATCCATGGAAATGCTTTCCCACTTTTCTTTGGGAATTTCCAAAGGATGTAGCAATCCTCCAACTTTAAGTCGTTCAAACTTATTTACTTGACATTTATGGCACTTAGACACATAGTTTTGCACATCACGATGCAAACTAGGCCAATAAAAATGTCTTTTCACTAACTCATAGGTTCGGTTAATACCAGGATGTCCTGCACTTGGAGCATCATGGCATTCGAAAAGTACTTGATTTCGTATGTCCACTATACTTGGGACACAAACCTTACCTTTATAAAGCAAATATTCATCTTGGAGAGAATAGTGTTTAAACTTTCTCTCAGAAGTACTTGCTTCCGTTTGTTTATCTTGTTCAGCTGCTTTCCATGCTTGACTGAAGCTTGGATCCTCTTTGCAGCCTCCTTTCAAAGTTGAAATAAATTCACTTTGAATTTGTACAAAACTTAGATTGTTCAACATAGGCATCCGACTTAGGGCGTCTTCCACTGCATTGAACTTTCCTTTTCTGTACCTGAGCTCATAATCGAACTCTTGCAACTGTTCGGCCCATCTTGCTTTTCTACCTCTAAGATCAGGTTGGTTTGCAAACCACTTTATGCTCTCTTGGTCAAAAACTATGGTCAGCTTTGATCCATATAGATAATGGCGCCATTTCTTTAGAGCATTTATAATAGCGAACATCTCTCGCTCATAGGTAGAGTAGTTTTGCTGAGCAGGAGTTAGCTTTCTACTCTCGAAAGCTATTGGTCGACCATCTTGGCTTAGTACTGCTCCTACTGCAGATGAACTTGCATCTGTCTCTAATTGGAAATGCTTGTTCGGATCTATGATCTGTAGAACCGGGGCCGATGCTAAAGCAAGTTTAAGTTCTTGAAAACTCTTTGCTTGCTCTTCTTTCCAATTTAACTTTTGATGCTTCCCTTTGAGTTGATCCGTCAAAGGTACTGCAATCTTGGCATATCTAGCCACAAACTTCCGATAATATCCTGCCAATCCGAGAAAACTTTGTAGTTCTCGAACCGTCTTGGGCTCAGGCCATTCAAGAATCGCTTGGACCTTTTCCGGGTCAACTTTGATTCCTTCCGCGAAAATAATATGACCTAAATACTTTACTTCTGGGATAAAGAATTCACATTTTGACTCTTTACCATAAAGTTTATTATCGTGAAGAAGTTGAAAAACTTTTTTCAAGTGCTCTAAGTGATTTTCATGATCTTTACTGTAGATCAGAATATCATCGAGAAAATCTACAACAAATTTTCCCAAATACGGCTTAAGAACTTGATTCATCAAAGTCATAAATGTTGCGGGTGCGTTTGTCAACCCGAACGGCATCACTAAAAACTCGTAGTGATCAAACTTTGTTCGAAAGGCTGTTTTAGGAATATCATCATCTTTGATTCTGATCTGATGATAACCTTGGCGTAAATCAATCTTAGAAAAGACTGTAGCCCCCTTTAAACTATCGTAAGATTGTTTAACGCCCTATAATCTACACACAGCCTCATAGTTCCATCTTTCTTTTTCACTAGAAGGATGGGTGTTGCCCATGGAGACTGGCTTGGGCAGATAAATCCTTTATCCAAATACTCTTGGATTTGATTTTCCACCTCCTGATTCTGGATATAGGGGAGGCGGTATGGGTTTTGAGATTTTGGCTTGGTACCCGGAAACAAATCTATACTGTGATCAATGTTTCCGAGAGGGTGGCAAGCCGTAGGGGAGTTCCTTAGGGAACACATCTTTAAATTCCTTCATTAAATTGTTAAATTTAACATAAACTTCTCGAGGAATAAAGGACGAGACATAAGAAACTTGATTTATATTATCAGAATTGATTACATCGGTGCCAAGGACAAGAAAAGCTTGAGTCCTGGCTTCTTTATTGACAAGTTTCTGAAGTTCAGTGTATGATATCAAAGGGATACTTGGAACATCATGCTCACCCTTGATTTTATACACTACACCGTCACGCTGGAATTCCAAAGTATTTGTAAAATAACACCTGGTCAATGAAGGTCCTAGACTCCATAGCCACTCTCTCCCTAAAACGAGATCTACCCGATCCATATTCATTATTTGGAAGTCCAAGGTGTCTTTAAATCCTTGGATTTCTAGTTCCAAATTACATATCATTGTGTCCCAAACACGGGTGTCTTGACCGTGCATCATGGAGACAATGTATTTATGAGGAGATGGTTCGTGAGGAAGAGCCAGTTTTTTTACTAACGCATAATTGATAAAATTATGCGTAGCAGAGTTATCATTATCCGGATGGTGTGCCCTTTTACTGATCCATGCAACTTGACCAAATCATGTGGACCAAACTCTTGAGGTTGCCACATGTTTTTGGAGATTTGACATGAATGGGTACTGTCACAGTGCATAATCTGAACCTTCTTTGCACTTGAATTTGCATCCAAGTTCAAAGATTGAATCAGATGGATTTGCTGCTTACCCTTTCCCTTACTTTCTCTTCCGACAGGACAGGCACGGCTTCGATGTCCAGGCTTGAGACATTTAAAGCACAAGTTTTCTTTTTGCGCTTTATCATGATCTTCTGGAGAAAGGATGTGTCTAAAAACACGAGGTTCTTTAGACACTCTTTCATTAGATCTAGTCCCTTTGCCTTTACGCTTAAAGTTATTCTTCTGGGAATAACTGCTTTCCTGCGGGACATCCAAACGTGAATTGTCCTCATAAATCTGTGCGACCTTAATCGCCTCTTCAAGGGATTTAGGCGCATGCCTCTTAACTTCATTACGAATTCGCTGGTTAAGTCCTCTGACAAAACCACGAAGTCGATGGAAGTCATCTAAATTCTTTAACTTCAGAATTACATCTCTGTATTCTGAAATATACACCAATAGCGGTCTACCCTTCTGCTGAATTTTATCCCATGCTTCCCAATTGCGTTCCTCCTCATTCTTGGGGAGAAACTCTTTCTTGAAAAGATGGGAAAATTCATTCCAAGTGGTAGGTTTCTTGTGAGTCTCAGAGAGACTCATCCACCATGTATAAGCTTTCGGTCCTAGCGACAAACTTGCTTCTACTACCCTCACATGATCGGGGGTATGTTTGAGTTCATGGACATCTTTCCATTTCTCTAAGAAAGTCAAAACCGCATCCTTATTCCTATCCTTATCCTCTCCAGAGAAATAAGGAGGACGGATCTCTTTTCCGTTTTCTCGCAGAATCCTCAACGTCTAATGCTACAGTCGCTGATTCTATTTTAGATGCATCAGACACATGACTAGTATTTGAAACCATAGGTGCAGATGAATGCAATGCACGTGCAACTATTGGTGGTCTAGTCATGAATGAGGATGTTACTAACATAGGAATGGAAACATACATGGACGCACTAGTAGTACTTGTAAGCGAAACGTGGCTAGAAGTCCCCTCCATCGCACACAAAGCGTTATTAAACTTACTAAGTACTCCTAACGCAGGTGGTGTGTGCAACAAAATCAAAAGACCTATGCAAGAATATCACAAGAAATCGTCCCTGATGATTTGGTCCGTCGAGGTCGACTTGATTCTAGCCGAAAGTGCTAGAATTATGACGAAGATAGGCCTCCGGATCTTCACTCCACAGCTCCACTTCTATTGAACTTTGCTCGAACTTTTAGCTTTGTACAACTTTGACCACCACAGACATGCACTCGGGTTGGGTTGGGGTAATAAGCAAACTCCAAAGATTAATCCAAATGAGAAGATCTCGGCTCGGGATTAGCAGAGCAGAGATACGATCGGAACTGAATAAAATATGCAGAGAGAGTAATCACCAAAAACCTCTACTTTAGTGGATAAGGCACTATAGTCTCTCTGCAAGGTTGCGGGGTCGATTCTCGGTGCCAACTCCTTTTGTATCTCTACGCAGAAATCAAATCAAAGTGGTGTCTTATCTGCCAATTACAGAGTTTGATCTTTTCTTCGTGGATAGACGAGCGCATCCCAAGGGAGAGGTTCCAAGTTCGAATCCTCGGCTCACAGCAGTGGTTGAAAATGCTTTTGCTCCTTCATAAGGCCTTCTTCTGCGCCAAAAGCATGTACAAAGCTGGTACCACTTCAAATTCTAAGTCACGAACAAGAATTTGCTCTACGGTTAAGAGAGCTTCCTCCCACAGGGAGGTACAGGGTTCGAATTCGCCGATCGCACAGCAGAGTTGTTCTTCTTGTCTATTTCTTTTGCTCCTTATTGAAGTCTTGTACAGCAAAATGACAATAAGTAATGCTCTGGCGGGTAATAGATCGCACGAACAACTGCTGTCTTCGTGGATAGAACAGCGCTCCTTTAGTGGGAGGATGGGAGTTCGAATCCCACGGGCTTACAACAGAGATGACCTTCTTCTTTTGGTACTCTTAGCTCCTAAGCTTCGCAATGAAGATAATTGCGGCACGCATCTCTAGACAGCCGGGAGCAAAATTTGGAAAAGAGCTTATGCACGCCAAGAATTCACGAGCAAGATGATGAAGATGAGAGCTATGGAGAGACGACTCTGATACCAATGCAACAGCGTAACGACTGGAATTGCTCTTGAATGAATGACTCTCCTCCCAACCAAATGCCTCTATATATAGCTCTCTCCAGGGGACTACCTTCTTGGGCAGGTGAATGCTAATCATCCAAGTGTCAGCCATGTAACTACATGTGCGCCAAGTGTCCAAGGGATGCTTCTAGAAGGTTCTAGAGCTCTTTGGGCAAAATACTCTTCCCATGTACTCCATGGTTAAGACTCAAGGGTGTGAAGGACGAGGTCTTGGGTTCAATCCCCATGGAGTACATGGGAAGAGTATTTTGCCCAAAGAGCTCTAGAACCTTCTAGAAGCATCCACTGGACACTTGGCGCACATATAGTTACATGGCTGACACTTGGATGATTAGTATTCACCTGCCCAAGAAGGTAGTCCCCTGGAGAGAGCTATACATAGAGGCATTTGGTTGGGAGGAGAGTCATTCATTCAAGAGCAATTCCAGTCGTTACGCTGTTGCAGAAAGTACCTTATATCTCCAACATCGTCAATCTTAAACTCCTTACCAAGCTTCCTTTTGATGTCCTTGATACCATCTTCATGATCGCTTGTAAGGATTAGGTCATCTACATATATACACAACTAGATAGACCATGAGGCTTTCTTGAGACCATATAAATCTTTTTTCAACCTACAAAGATAACCATTTTGGACTTTATCTTCAAACACTAATGGTTGGTCCATGTATAGAACCTCCTCTAGTTATCTATTGAGGAATGCAGTTGTCACATCAAGTTGGTATGTCTTCTAGTTCTTGATTGTTGCAATTGCAATGATGGATGTGATAATAGTCATCTTAGTCACAAGGCTAAAGGTCTCTGTATCGTCGAATCCATAATTTGAGTATATCCTTTAGCTACAAGCTTATCTTTGTACTAGAAATGCTTCCATGTGAATGTGTTTTTATTTTTTAAAGTCACTTGTTTCTTGCTTGGTACAAGAGTCCAAGTGTTATTTTTTTCAAAAGCCTTGACTTCTCTTGCATAGATTCTTTCCACTCCTTGCATCTGTTACCTTGCTCAAAACATGTGGGTTCTTCAATAACCTTGATCATATAAGGATTTTCATGATAGTCTAAGTTGAGCACAATCCATAGATCTTCATCTTCTTGTATTTCTATAGTTTTTCCTTTGCCTTTGCTTCTTGCATCACTTATTTGACTTGATGTAGGGCTTGTTCTATCACATGAAAATTGAGAACTCGCTTTTTTGATTCCACTAAGATTCTCTAGTTGATCCCTTGTTGCCTTCTTCTCTTCAACTTCATTATCATGCATAGATACAATCAAGGCAAACCAAGGTAACAATTCACGAAATTTCACATTTCTTGATACTTTCAATTCCTTTGTTGTAGGGTTATAACACCTATAACCATTCTGCTAGCCTGCATATCTTATAAAGACACACCTTTCTAACCTATCATCAAGCTTGTTCGTTAATTCATTTGTTCAACACATACCAAGTACAACCAAAGACTCTCAAGTGTGAAACATCTAGTTGTCTATTGTACCAAGCTTCATAAATTGTAGAAGCATGTATACCTGATGTGGGAGCTATGTTCATGATGTAAATATTTGTGGTTTCTAGTTTAGCCCAAGAACAATTAGGCATACTCATCTCCTTCATCATTGGCCTAGCACATTCTGAAATATACCTATTCTTCTCTTCTTCTACACCATTTTTTCGTGTATACCTACATGTGACTTTTCTTTTGACACCATTAGTTTCCAAGAAATCAAGAAACCCATGAGAGAAGTATTTTCCCCCTCGATCTAACCTATTAGACTTCATGTACCTTTCACATTCTCTCTCAACCATAACACTAAACATCTTAAAATAATAAAATACACCTGATTTATGTCTAAGGCAATAGAGCCACGCCATCCTTGTGCAAACATAATTGAAAGTCACAAAATATGTATTACCTCCAACAGAGTTCTCCTTTGTTGGTCGCCAAGCATTTGTATGAATGAGGTCAAGTTGATGGTATGTCACATAATTGTTCTTCTTGAATGGCTATCTTGTTTGCTTTCCCAACTTAGATGATTCACACAAGTTGTTGAAATTTTGATTATAGAGATTAGGTGATCCTTACAATACCCTCTTCTTTTCCATGTCCTTCAACCTTTGAGTGTATATGTGTCCATATCTTTTGTGACATAGATCCACCTTTATCACCTCCTTGTTTCTAACTTTGCAGTAAGTAAGGCTTCACATCCAGGGCAAAGAGCCTTCCTTCCTTTCGACCTTTGGCTATCAATTTATAACCATCTTTAGGATTTTCCACATAGCATCCTTTCTGGTTGAACTTGACCTACAAAACTTTCTAAACCATTTTCTCCATAGAAAGTAAGTTCTTTGTGATTGTAGGAACACAAAGCACATCTTTCAAATACTTGTTTTTATGCAAACCTTGTAACATAACATCAGAGATGTGTGTAATAGCATGAGGATCATCATCACCTATTTCTACATGTCCTTTGGTTGATAACACCTACATGTTTAAGAAGAACTCCTCATTGTAACCAATGAGGTTGCTACATCCACGATCAATGTACCAAGTATTTGATCCTTGTGTCTTGTGGTCATCGATCTACATCATGGCTAGCATACTTTCTATTTCATTTGAAGTAGATGCATAATTTACTTCACCTTTATAGGTTGAATTTGTCTTCTTCGTTTGGTGGTAGTCTCATGAATAGTGGTAATACTTACCACACATTAAGCATTCTTTTTAATCTCATTGTCTGTATTCTTAATTAACCTTCCTCCTCTTTATCTAAGATTGCCTCTTTCTCTAGATGAAGAGTATATACTCCCTTGCTCATGATTAGAATCAAAATTTGATCCTCTACCTTTTCTTCCTCTTCCTCTACCTTGATTCCTTCCTCTTCGTATGCCTTTACTTTCATAGACTATTTGGGCTTCATTGCCCTTTGCTTTTGAACCTCCAACCTTCATTTCTTGTGTGAACATCAAGCCGACCAACTAAAATCTTGAAGAGTATGTCTAATATACACAAATGTTTTAAAAACCTTTCACTTCTTATCATCCCTAAGCCCATTTAAGGTACATGCAATGAGTTCATCATCATGTATGTGAAAACCTATAGAGCTAATGCATCACTAAATTCTTTGATCTTTATTATGTAATCATTTATGTTGGTGTTAGGGTTTTTACTCATGTTGTTAATTTCATTCTTCAACTAAATCTTCCTAGCTTTACTGAAGGTGGAGTAGAGTCTCTCTAGTGTTTCCAAAACTTTCATAGAAGTATCTATGTCTTTTATATGGAAAATCATGGCATTACTAATGTGCTCTCAAAGTATGAAGATGAATCTCCTAACTCTTTCATTACACTCTTTGAAGCTCCTTAATTTATCATGAGTTGGATTCTCTCCTAATCTAGGTCTTGCATCTGTGCCACTGATGAGACCCCATAATTATTTTCCATGGCTAATCATTGTTCTTGTCCAACTTCTCTATTTGAGTGTTATGCTTTGACATGATGAGTTCTCATGTAGTGTCCTAGATCCCATTGACTCAAAGGAATTGAATACTAATAAACGATTTACCTCTAAACTTCAAGATGTATGCAATCAATGAAGCTTATGACTTCCTTCTTCATTAGTAGGCTCCCCTTGCTTGGCATGTGCCTTTGAGCTTGATCCCCTAACACTTCTTCCTTCAAATTCCTTCAAAGGTTTCCGATGGTCCTCTTCAATGCTTTGGATCTATCAAGTATCTATGATACCACTGTTGGGAGAATTTTTGCAACTTCCCTATGCAGCCTTGAAGCTATATTGTCCTCACAGGAAACTTCATAGAACCTACGCTTAATCAAATGATTGAATCTCTGAGAATATGCACGCTAAACCGAAGATCTTTTGTAGAGATAAACTAGACTATGAGACCTTGACAATTCAAGTTATTCAACTTAAATTAGTTACTCATAGTCAGAGAAATTATACCTTCAAGAAATACTATATTTGGTCTTCACTAGGTGTAAAGAGACACACTTGTTCACTCCTATGTTGGGATAGATGGATGGATACTCCAAGAAATGAGTAGGTACTACCAAATCCTGCTTTGTACCATTCCCTTGTAGCTTCTGAGTTGAGTTGTGGGCCCTCTTAGCTTTCCAATGACACTAAATAGTGCCAATGTACTTTGGAAATGGTGTCAGAAAGTATTGAACCAAAACAGACTACTTCCAAGTTGAAGGATCAATGAAAACCTTCTATTTTTGTTTACACCTACTGCTTATTATGCTCAGTGCTTCTAGTACAGTAGGAATTAGAAAAATTCCTTTTAGAGGTATCTAATTATCTTATTAAGCTAATGATTCCAAGTCGAATCACTTAAAATGATGCACTATACACAAAGCAATCAATTTAGCAATTGAATCATTACCCTCGATTTTTTAGGACTTCTACAGAGGCTGACCAGTGAGTGATTCAACGTGCTTTTCTCCCAATTGGCTGAATAGATTTCCCTCAAACTTTCTGAGCATGTATCGAACTGGGATGGATTCCAAAAAGTTATAGATCATTGAGAATGGTGGTGAAATGACTGACCTATGAGCCGTACAAGTGGACTATTATGAATGACTATGACAGAGAGATCATAGATGTGCAATGTAGATCTATTGTATTAATGAGCAATGTTGTACAAGATCATAGGCTTGACAATCATAGCCTCATGATGGTGAGTAGTGTAGGATACAATGTAGACCTCACTCTCATACAATATGGAAATGGAGAACTCGTGGATTGGGACTTCTAACCACCACCTTTTACAAGTCACTTTTATAAGTGCTACATTAAAATTTGAATTTGAATTCCACCTTTGGCTCTCTCTAAAAGTAATCCACCAATCTAGGAGTTATTCTCTCAAACATAAAGTCGTGACTTCTAAATGAATAAACACCATGAGTTTGTTGAGAGTTACAAAGATTCTTCTAAGTTAAAAAAGTAACTTTTACAAATGTGAAGAATAAAATTCTCCTATCATTGGTTTCCATGGAGCTTCAATTGTGCATGAATCTTCTTGCCAAATGTTTAGGCTTGAACTTTGCACCAACAGCTCCCCCTCAAGCCAAATATTTTGGCTTGGTCTTCTCCATCAATCGTCATGAATGTCCTACAATCCAATCATTGACTTAAACCTGGAAAGTTTTGTACAATCTAATGCTTTAGTCAATAAGTCTACACATTGCATGTTAGTTGATACATATGCCAACTGAATTTCCTTGCTCAATAGCTTCTCTCTCACGTAATGATAGTGGACCTCTATATGCTTGGTCCTAGCATGATAAATAGGATTAGCTACAAGATGTAGTGAGCTGGTATAATCTCCTAAAATCATTGGAGATGTAGTATGCAAACCCAAATCTGTATACAACAATATGATCCATATGGCCTCTTGAGTAGCGAGATAAAAAAACAAAGAGAGAGAGAGAGAGAGAGACAAATGGTAGTGTGCATAGTGAAATGTACAAATGAGAGAGAGAGAGAGAGAGAGAGAGAGAGAGATTGGTGGACATGGTTGGAACCTGCAAAGCAATGAGGAAGAACATGGATCAAACTAGAGGGAGAAAGATGCGCACTATTGAGAGCATGAATAAGACATGCATGTTGCTAAGAGAATGAATCAAATGGGGAGAGAGAGACACAAAGAAAGAGAGAGATACCCAAATGGGAGTGTGCACAATGGAATGCAAAAACGTAGAGAGAGAGAGAGAGAGATTGCGGACAAGATGAAGGCTATAGGAAAAAAACGGTGTGTCCTAGAGAGAAGGAAAGGGATACACACACACACACACACACACACACACACATATATATATATATATATATGTATGTATGTACGTATGTATGTATGTATGTGTGCGTGTGTGTGTGTGTATATATATATATATATATATATATATATATATATATATATATATATATATATATATATATATATATATATATATATATATATAAATATATATATATACATACATACATACATACATACATACATACATACATACATACATACATACATACATACATACATACATACATACATACATACATACCTACATACATACATACATACATACATACATACATACATACATACATACATACATACATACATACATACATACATACATACATACATATATATATATATATATATATATATATATATATATATATATATATATATATATATATATATATATATATGTGTGTGTGTGTGTATATATAGATAGATAGATAGATAGATAGATAGATAGATAGATAGATAGATAGATAGATAGATAGATAGATAGATAGATAGAGAGAAAGAGAGGGAGAGGGGAATTGGAATTCAATTTTTCTTGTTTTACTTTAAAATTCTATGTGATGTTAATTACTTGAGCAAAAGAAAAATGATTAATGATACTTTTTTTATTTAATAGCTAATAATTAAATAAAAATATAGTTGAAAATTTTTGTAATTAACCTAAGAATCAAAATATTAAATCAAAATTAAAAAGGGAAGTTGACAAAAACAAGAGAAAAATCGAGTAATTAAGTATTAGAAAAACAAAACTATGTAAATAAACAAAACAAAAAGAAATAGAAAAGAAAATGTATAAAAGTGAAATAGAAAGAGAACCAAGGTATGATTTTGATTTATGAGAGTGTACTTTGATTTATGATTTCCAAAATATTATTAATTGATTTTCTCCCATGATGTCCTTTTAGATATTACCTAAAGTAAAGAGTGAAGTGAAGAAGTGGTCCTTTCCACAGTGTAGTCGAGAAGATGGATCCAACATTACACTTTTCCAACTGTTGTCTAGTAGTGTATTGGATTGTTACCATTGTTTCATCTGCAATGACTTGGATAGTGATTCACTTTTGTAAATTTATCATGTTTCCAAATTTATCTTCTTAGGATAAGTCATGATATATTATTTTATTATTGGAGCACCCCATTGATTTATACATTTGATCTAGTTCTTCAGTATTGACTAGAATGGTGTTTACATTGGGTTAGTCTATTTTCATTTCATATTCATGTGCTTGTTCCATGATATCCCACTTCTTCTAATCCACCAATCTATGTGCAAAAAGTGTTTTTGTTTTTCCACACGGTGAGCCTCATAGCATAATATTTTCCAAGAAAAGGCACAATGCATGCAAAATTTTCCCACCGCACAAGAGTGACCCAACACCCCCTAGGCCTAATCTAATCGTAGCAACTCAATCTCCCAATGCTACCTACTTCTATCCGACAAAGTGAACCCAACATGAAGGGACCTGGTTGCCTTGGAGCTTGAAGACATAAATAAGGCAATAAACATTAGTAGGGATGTATGCAGTTGAGATAGTAGGATCAGATACCTATAGCTATTATAAGGACCTAGATGGGACCGTCCTCCTTGAAGCTCTTAGGACAAAGATGGACTTATTTTATAGGAGTAGTATGTGTGAAGTTCAAAAAACACTTAGGTAGTGAAATCCAAACTCCTTCTAGTGCATCTCTCTAGATCCGCAACTCTGTAAGGGGTTAGACCTTTCCTTTTTATAAAAAACATTATGAATAAGAAGAAATATAGAGAGAGAAAGAGAGAGAGAGATAGAGTGAGAGATGGAAGGAGAGAGATACATAGATAGAGAGAGAGAGATAGAGAGAGAGAGAGAGAAACAGAAGCTGTGGATCCATGATAGGAGAACTAGAGAGCAAGAGAGAGAGAGAGGGAAAAAGAGATGGAGAAGCTGACACAAAAGCATAGATGAAAGGGTAGAGAGAGAGAAAGAGAGAGGAGAATCACGATTCAGTTTTTCTTGTTTTAATTTAAAATTTTATGTGTTGTTAATTAGTTAAATTAATGGATAAATGAAAAATTTGTAAATTACTTATTAATAATTAAATAAAAATATTTCTAAAAACTAGTGTAATTAATCTAAGACTTAATATAATAAAGGAAATTAAAATGAGAAGTTTATAAAAACAAGAGAAATTAAATTTCACTAAATAATTTATACAAAATTAAACTACATAAATAAAAGAAATAGAAAAGATTATGTATAGAGCTAGAATAGAAAGAAAAACAAAGTAGATCAGAAAGCAAAATTTTATTTTTCTCTTTCTCGTGATAGTATTTTGATTTATGATTTTCAAGAAAGTAATAATTGAATTTTCCCCCTGAAAACCTCTCAAATATTACTTGAAGTAAAGAGTGAAGTGAAGAGGTGGTCTCTTTTGCAATGTAGCTAAGAAGATTGATCCAACATTATGCTTTTCCAACCGCACTATGCTAGTGTATTCAATTGTTAACATTGTATCATGGGCAATCACTTCGATAGTGATTCATTTTTGTATTTAGGTTTCCTTATCGATCTTTTCACAATCAGTTCTAATATATTAGTTTATTAGTTTAGCACCCATTGATGGTATATATTTGATCTCTTTCTTCGGTAGTCACGAGAATGGTGTTTACATTAAGTTATTCTATTTTCATTTCATGTTCGTGTGATTCTTCCATGATGACCCACTTCTTCTGCACTCATCTATTCACAAACAGTGTTCTTTTGCCCCATGAAGAGCCTCACCACAAGTTTTTCTTTAGTAAAAGGCACATATCATGGAACATCCACTCGTCAGACAAGAGCGATCCACAACCTCTAGGCATCATCCAACCCTGATTGCTTATTTGGCCACCACGAGAGACTTCACCCCAACAAGAATTGGATGATTTGAATTTTGCTAGTTTTCTATGCATGCAGAAACCTCAAATGATCTCCTCTCTTCCCAAAATTGAGGCACTTGGTAAACCTGTGTGTGAAGAGTGTACTTTTGGTGAAATGCAATATTCCTCCTTTCCAAAAGATGGTTCCGTTAGAGCTACTTAGAAATTGGATCTTGTGCATAGTGATATCTATGATCTTATACAGACACCTACTTGTAAGAACTACCTTTACTTCTTGAATTTCATTAATGGGTGTATCCATTGAAAACAAAGTTAGAAGTGTTTATGGGCCTCAAATACTTTGCGATTTTGAGGAAAAATCTATCAGCATGTAAGTTCGGCACCCTCCATTCTGATCATGGCGAGAAACACATGTCTTCTAATGTTAATGCATGTGTGGCTAAACGTGGGATAAAACATTAGTGTATAGTGCCGTATACACCTCAAGAGAATGGAGTTGCTATAAGAAAGAACATGTCTCTCATGGAGATGGCAAGGTGTATGGTTAAAAAGTTAGGCTTTACCACATAACTTCTAGCTTGAGGATGTCATTTGAGCAACATATGTATGTGACAGGTGTCCCACCAAAGCACTGCACTCTATCACTCATTATGAGGCTTGTCGTGATCGCAAGCCATATGTTACTCATCTGCATGTTTTTGGTTCTTTGGCATATGCATGTGCTTGACCAACAATGCAAGAAATTGGATGATTAGGTGTTAGTTTTAACTGAACTCCATTTTTGGGAGTAAGAAATGGGACTATTTAAGAAACTTCATATGGATTAGTGCATACATACATGAAGCATGGTGTATGAATTACCATGGAGAAGAGAAAAGCCAAGAAAAGTCCAGATTAGGAGTGGATTAGAATCTTGCTAAAAGCTCCCATTTAAGTTTTTGTATGAAAGTAAAAATCTTGATTTAGGCCTCTTTTGGGGAGCAAATCACCATGCGCTAAGGGAGGATTTGGAAAGAAGAAAATAGGCCCAAGCATCTTTATATACTACTCTCTAAGGTTATAGACAATTCTAGGAATTGATTCATGGAAGAAGGCTTTTGGGCACTCTAAAAATCACATTTTCCCGCTTTTTCCAGCCCCTCCAACAGTCCACTAGTTTGGCATATCCCGCTTGGAAAGGCCATATCTTGGGATAGAAAACTCCAAATTGGATCTGCTATGGCTGATTTCGAATAGCACAAGACTTTCTTTAGGATAGAGAAGAAAAGTTTGGAAATTAAGTGTTTTGTAAGTCTGAACAACTTTGCAAAGTCTGAACAGTTTTTGGAAACTACCTTCCGGGAGCCATATCTTTTAAATCAGGAAGGCGATTGAAGTAATTTCACTTTGTGCCACTTGCACATGATATATATTTCATTTTAGGATTATTTGGAGCTCCTAAAAGGGCTTTTGAAGGTCTAAAGAGGGATTACATATGCATTTTTTAGGTAAATTTGTAATATTTTGGTAATCATTTGACCATGTTTCATGTTTTGGGAAGTGATCCGATGTTTTCAGACACTTCAAGGTTCATGTTGTTGATATATTTAGGTAGTGATGTGTGTGAACACACTAGGACCGCCGGGGCACTTTTTTCCCTCTTTAGGAGGTTTTTTTCCCCCGGCTTGTATATACGCCTATTGCCCTAATGGGCTACTTATCTTTGTAAATTCTCTAGTAATACATTCAGTATTGTGTGTTTATGCTCCAAGCTTCTTCTTCTTCCTTGTGTTGTTCGCGTGCTTCCGTAGACGTCTAACTCCAACAATTGGTATCAGAGAAGGTCGTCACTTCATCTAGGGTGCCGTCGACACTCCTCCGTTTGTAGTTTCAGATTTGCACAAAATTTGGTGAGCATACTCAGGGTGTTCCAGAGATCAAAACATCTTCACTTTGTGGTGCCGAAATCGCGATCTGAGCTCATTTCGACCTCCGAACGCACTATTGCAGCGCTTGTGCAGGCTATTTCATCTTTTTGTGCCAAAGGAATATACCAGTTTCTGTTCGCCAGTTTAAGCGTCTCAAAGTCTGTTACAGGTCTAGCAGAACTTGTCTGGACAGTTCCATTCAACTTTTTGAGATACAGTCGATTTTCTGCATCAAGGTATTTTAGTCACCGGCCATGCCTGAAAGCAGTGATGTATTCCGTATGTTGGCTGTTGAGGATAAGTTGGATGGTACCAACTACCCATTATGGGCTTATATGATGTGACATGTTTTGGTTGCAAAAGGATTGTGGAACATTGTGCAGGGTGTTGAAAGACGTCCTATTACACCTGTAACAACAGGTACTACAAATACAGGTGCTAGAGCTGATGAAGATGGTGTTGAAGATGATATTCCGCAGATTCCTATTCGTGCTGCTATTTTTGTTTCACCTACTGCAGAGCAGATTCGTTGGGATGGCAAAGATGCCCAGGCACATGCATTGATAGCTTTTTCTGTCAAGCATGGCATTATTCCTCATATTCGCTCTTGCAGAATAGCTAAGGATGCTTGGGATACACTTACCACATTGTACCAAGCTAGGAATGAGGCTCGTGTTGCTTACCTCCGAAAACAGTTAGAGAGTGAGCACATGAATGAAGGTGATTCTATGGACAGTTTCCTAACGAAGATCAAAGATTTGAAGGAACAGTTGATTTCTGCTGATGAGGTTATACCAGATAGCTCACTTGTGCAGACCGTTCTGAATGGTCTTCCTGATTCATACCAGAGTTTTGCTTCTACTCTTCAGTTGATGATGAAAGGCAATCCGAATGCCTTATCATTTGAGGAGTTAGTCTCAGTTCTGCTGCAGGAAGATCAGTCCAGGTAGAACAGGTCCATTATGCGTGTTGCAGATCAAGCTTTCCTGGCTAGTCAAAAGGGCAAAGGAAAATGGAGCTCTTCTACTAGTAAGCAGAAATCTGCAAATGCTGCACATTCGAAGAACTAGGATAAAGATGAGAAGAAATCAGAAAAGCAGAAATTGTTTTGCAAGTACTGTAAAGGGAATGATCATATCATAAAGAGCTGTCCAAAATTGGCTGCAAAAGAGGCCAAGAAAAAGGAGGGTGGAATGGTTGTTGCAGAAGCCTCTACACCAAAAACAGAGTCTGCTAATCTTGTGCAGGAAGAAGAATGGGCGTTTACTACTGTTTGCAGTTTTGACCCATCTTCTCATGAGCAGTGCATGTCTGCAGTAGACTCAGATGTTTGCCAGTATTTTGACAATGGGGCGACCAAATAGATTACCTCGTAGCGCAGTTTCTTCGCTTCACTCGAGCCTGCCCCTACAGGGAATACTGTTACATGTGCCAACAACTCCTCTTATCCTGTTATGGGAGTTGGTAAGATCATTTTGACTACTGCTGATGGTAGGTCTTTCACTTTGTCAGATGCTTTATTTGTGCCAGGGATCAAAAAGAACTTGTTATCAGTTTCTGCATTAGCCAAGATTGGCTTGGTTGTGAAATTTGTTGATGACAGGTGTACAGTTCATGATGTGTCAAATGGTGATGTGATTATTGCTTCTGGCATTTTATGTCGTGGGATATATAAGCTCATAGACTAAGAAAGATTTGAAAATGATTTGGCATGTGCAGTAAATGATTCTCAGGCTATGTCAGATGCAAAGCTTTGGCATGCACGCTTTGGTCATCTGAATTTTGCTAGTTTGCTATGCCTACAGAAATCTGAAACGGTGTCCTCTTTGCCCAAACTTCAGGCACCTGGAAAACATGTATGTGAAGGCTGTATTTTGGGCAAAATGCAGCGTTCCTCCTTTCCAAAAGATGGTTCAAATCGGGCTACGCAGAAATTGTAGCTTGTACATAGTGATGTCTGTGGTCCTATGCAGACACCCTCTTTTGGGAATTACCTTTACTTCGTGACTTTCATTGATGATTTTTCCAGGCATGCATGGGTATATCCACTCAAAGCAAAGTCCGAAGTGTTCATGTGCTTCAAACAGTTTTTGGTTTTGGCTGAAAATTTGTCAGCATGTAAAATGGGCACCCTCCGTTCTGATCGAGGGGGGGAATATATGTCTTCTGATTTTAATGCATTTCTGGCTGAATGTGGGATAAAACACCAGTGTACAGTGCCATATACACCTCAACAGAATGGAGTTGCTGAACGAAAGAACAGGTCACTCATGGAGATGGCGAGGTGCATGGTCAAGAGTCAGGCTTTACCACATAGTTTCTGGCTTGAGGCTGTCATGTGTGCAACATATGTACTAAATAGGTGTCCCACTAAAGCGCTGCAGTCTATCACTCCATATGAGGCTTGGCATGACCGTAAGCCATCTGTTGCTCATCTACGTGTTTTTGGTTGTTTGGCATATGCATTAGTGCCTGAACAACATCGCAGAAAATTGGATGATAAAGCAGTAAAATGTATTTCTGTTGGATACAGTTCTAAAAGTAAAGGCTATCGTCTGTATCATCCACATACAAAACACATTCTGGTTAGCCGTGATGTTGTTTTTGTGGAAGATGCAATTTAGCCATTGCTTTCATGTACTAAGGAGACATCTGTGAGCTCCAAAGACATGTATGATACTTTGATGCCTCTTTTTACAGGTGGATAGTTTAGTGCTAGTCCTAATGAGGCAACTTCTTAGCCTTTGCAGGCTTCATATGATGATGCAGATCATTCCATTTCTGATGCAGATTTACATGATGCACTTGTTGATGAGAGAGCTGATATTGAGCAGACAAAAACTATGCCAAAATGGCTGTTGTAGATTTTGCGTGACAGCAAATTAGATGCACCTTTGTCATATCGTACTCGTTCAGGCTCTCATAGTGCCTCCTTTGCATCAGATTGCTATGCTATGGCTGCGTCTAGTCTCTATCATGAGAATGAGCCTATTTCTTTTGATCAAGCACAAAATTTAGAAAATTGGATGGCTGCTATGCAATCTGAATATGATGATATAATGAAGAATGGTACTTTGTCTTTATGTGACTTGCCTCCTGGCAAGAAGGCCATTGGCACTAAGTGGGTATACAAGCTGAAGCATAAACCGGATGGTACAGTTGACAGGTATAAGGCTAGGGTTGTTGCAAAGGGTTATGCACAGGAAAGAGGCATTGATTTTGATGAGACCTTTGCACCCACATGTCGTATGACTACTGTTCGGAGCATCTGTGCACTTGCAGCCCATCATGGTTGGAATGTACATCAGTTGGACATTAAAACTGCATTTCTAAATGGTGTTTTGCATGAAGAAGTGTATGTTTTTCAGCCCCGTGGCTTTGTGTAGAAAGGGCATGAAAACTAGGTTTGCAGGTTAAAGAAGGCATCATATGGTTTAAAGCAAGCACCACATGCTTGGTATGAGAAGATACATGCCTATCTGATTGCACATGGTTTTGAGAACTTTCCAACTGAAAGCACCTTATATGTTAAGCGTGCTAATGATGTGCTTCTGATCATTGTTGTCTATGTTGATGACATGCTGCTCACTAGTCCTATTGAGACACATATTGTTGATTTCAAGGCTGATTTGCATGCCTCATTTGAGATGTCTGATTTGGGGCATTTGCATCACTATTTGGGCATTCAGTTTATGCAAGTTGAGGGTGGAATGGCTTTGTGTCAAACAAAATACGTTGACACATTATTGCAGCGTTTTGGCCTTGAAGACTATAAGCCTATTGCCACTCCTAAGGGGACAGGTTTACGATTGAGTCTTCATGATGCTGGAGATGCATTTGATGTTGTTCTCTATCAACAGGCTGTTGGATGCTTGATTTATTTATGCATTACTCGGCTAGATATTCAGTTTGATGTCTCACAAATGACGAGGTTTATGCATTGCCCACGAGTCATGCATTGGAAGGCAGTTAAGCGCATCTTTTGCTACTTGAGTGGTACTCGGCTACTTGGGTTGTTTTATCCCAAGGGGGGATCACTATCGCTAGATTTCTATGCTTTTTCTGACTCAGATTGGGCTGGTTTCCATGACACTCGTGTGTCCACTAGTGGTTTTTGCTTCATGCTTGGTAGCTCATGTATATCTTGGTTGAGCAAGAAGCAGCCTACTGTGGCCACTTCTAGTTGTGAGGCTGAGTATAAGGCAGGTTTCACAAGGACTATTGAGTGTGTGTGGCTCAGACGCCTTATGGCTGATTTGGGTGTTGGCCAGTCTTCTGCCACCACCATCTTCACTGACAGTCAGAGCACATTCGTAGTTGCGAGGAACCCTGTGTTCCATGCTCGCACTAAGCACATTGAGGTGCATTATCACTATGTCAGGGAGAGGTTCTCTGCTGGGGAGATCAGCTTGGCATATGTTCCCACGCAGGAGAACATTGTAGACCTTTTCACGAAGGCTCTGCGTAGGGAGAAGTTTGAGGCTTTCCGCAAAGCTTTGGGCTTACTTCCTTTTGTGGAGTGATTTCCACATAGCTTGGCACTTCCTTATACATGAGTGCCAGCTCCTTGTTCAACGCATCACTCCCAGGGGGGATTTGTTGATATATTTAGGTAGTGATGTGTGTGAACACACTAGGACCGCCGGGGCACTTTTTTCCCTCTTTAGGAGGTTTTTTTCCCTCGGCTTGTATATACGCCTATTGCCCTAATGGGGTACTTATCTTTGTACATTCTCTAGTAATACATTCAGTATTGTGTGTTTGTGCTCCAAGCTTCTTCTTCTTCCTTATGCTGTTCGCGTGCTTCCGCAGACCTCTAACTCCAACACATGTTAGGATCTGACAATGAAGGTGTAGATGTCTCGAAGCTCGATGAAAAGGATTGGATGCATGCAATTCCAATACCAAATCATTCAGAGATGTATGCTTTATATTTTCGGGCATCTTACTTTATTTTATGGCATGTTTTGTATGCACATGCATTGATTGGAGTGCATATATCCAAGTTGGTCATTGTTTCAATTCTAAAAGTATGGATCAACATGCAAAAAGTACAGTTTTTGATTGTTTGCAAGAAAGATGATTGCAAGAACTACATGGTTATGCAACAAAGAGAATTGTTGCACATTTCTTTTTATGTTTTTGCAGGTTATAGAGTCCATGTATGAGTTTATGGCATGCATGCCATGGGCCTGCCAAGCCTTATATTGTTGGATGGCCTATGTGCCATATAGTTTATGGTTTTTTTTTTGGGGATGCCATTTCCTGGGGAAATGCTGTTGAAATTTTTCCCACCTCATAGCATTATATATGCACTTACCTTTATGTAAGAATGTTATGAAATGGTAACATGCCTTTTTTGCAAACATCAATAAGTTATTAGCATGCTTTTAAGCATGTATTTGATGGAGTTAGGACCATCACAATAGTATAGATAAGGCAACTTTAGAAGTAATAGGATCCCTACACATAATCGTGATGGATAATTTAGAGCATAGGACTGCTAAGGGGAAGGAGATATACCTTGACCATTAGGAATGTGCACAAGAAATCCTATACGTTATGGAAGCTGCGTACAGGCATAGGAGATACATTTATGATAATCTCCAATGTAGTGAAGATTTACTTATCTTCAAAAGAGTCTCACAGGATGATTAGAAGACCATCGGGTATCATGATGAATACCCAAAGAGTGACTACTTTCACTCATGCACCTCACTTGAGTAAGTAGTGAAGCATTTCTGCTAAACTACTAATCAAACCAATTAGATGGGATCACACAGATGGGTTTCATGACAAAGCATTGATGCGTGCTTATGTGATTCAAGTGATGATTAGGATGGCCATAGGCACGGCATTAGCTCTATGAATTAGATCATAGATCCCTTAGTTAACAGTAGTTGGGGTACCCAATACACATATGTATATCGGGATCTAGAGACAGATATTGAGACTTAGTCTTGGTACCTAGGAACAAGTTACTTTGGAATAAGAAAGGGATATCCATTGTCACATGTTGATTAGAACCAAACTAACTAGTATGATGACATGGGACTCATTTGAGTCCACCGACATGACTCTAGAATATGGGATTCATTAGATTCCACCTATATATTCCATTACATATATATGGAATATATATTGGGTTTAGTGTAGGTATGACACCATGGATTGGAAGAAGGTTCCATTGGTATGGAATGGTGGAAACAACTTCCATTTGTGCACTCTTCTTCTATGGCCAGGGAGAAAAGGAATCATCATTCATGGTGGCATGTCTCACTAGATCAGAGGAGAGATCTACATCTCCTTAGGACTCTTAGTTATCCTTCATAGTTTAGGGAAGATTTTTTCTTTTAGTAGAGAATGTGATAGGTGATTTTATCACCATTAGTGTCATATACTCATTTTGTGTTTTTTAGGAAGGATAATTCCATTATTTTGATTGGATCGTATAGATCCATGCATAGAAGATGGTTGGTCGAGATAGCCCTTTGGTATGGATACACATGTGTTTATGGTATAATGTCATATCATTGCCGACCATTTTAGCAAAGGGCTTTGACCCTAATAAGGAATTTATTTTCTCTAATCTTCATTATATACACCTTCATTAGTCATGGGATATTTGTTCTCCATCTTTATAGGAATGTCTATGATGAGGGATTATGCATCAGTCATGGAAGAGAGGAGCAAATGAATTCATATGTTTCTCTTTTAAGGAAAGGAGAAAGTGGGAATTATCTTCGAGATCAAGGAGAGATCTCACTTTAGCTTAGTGGTCTCACTTTAGCTCGTGTTCTTTGAGAGAGATCTTCATCAGAGAAGAATAGAGTATGTTTTCCTTAAGAAAGAGGAGGTGTTTAGAAAACATCTCTTATTTTATATTTGAGAAGGAATTCATTTACTCTACATATAATTTTCGTTCACATGGGTATTCAAAAGGTTAGGATCACCTTCTAAAGAAGGATGCCACATGGCATCACATGGTTATTTATACCACTTGGTAGAAGAGACATGAAGAGGTCTCATTTGGAGAGTCTCTAGTTAAGAACAAGAGAGAATGTATAGAGCAGATCGGCAGTTGGGTGGAAAAAAGGAACACTACTCTATGTGCGTGGTTGGCTTGGATCGATGGAACGACAACAAAAATAGATCTAGAGCTCACGTAGCTTCACTACACCAAACATTCTTGTGAATCTGCTTAGCTTGATAGCATCTAATGACTTAGTCAGCATATCTACACATTGACGATTAGTAGATACATAGGACAATTGAATGTCCTTGCTCATCAGCTTCTCTTTTAGATAATGATATTGAAAGATTTTGCAATGCTCTAGACTTGGCCTTCTTCCATTCAACACCTCGTAGGGATTCATACCATCTAAAGATTTTAATGGAAGTCTTTTTACAAGGTATATTGTGGCTATTGATACAGCCTCTGCCCAAAGGTAACTTGGTAGAACCTTTTCATTTAGCATAGATCTAGCTGCTTCAACTATAATTTTGTTCCTTCTATCAGCTACTCCATTGAGTTTAGGTGTGTATCTAGTTGTTACTTCTCTTTCGATGCCACTTTATTATAGGAAAGCATCAAATTCTATTGAGAAGTATTCTCCACAACCACGTGATCTGAGTTTCTTGAGACTTCTACCTATATGGTTCTCTACAAGTGCAAGATACTTTTTGAAACAATTGAAAACTTCATCTTTATGCTTCATAAAATATAGAATTTTCCACCTACTACAATCATCAATAAAAGATACATAATATTCTGAACCTGAAATAGAGGGTTCTTTGCTTGGACCATATCTGTGTGAACAAGATCCAATAGCTTCTCATGGATATAGTTGTTAAACATCTATTGTTTAATCTATTATCAATCCTAGGTTCTTGGGATGGTTAGGGTCTGTAAAACAAAGGCCCAAAGCTTACAACTTTTTGCACTACGCCCTTTCGATATGCGTGCGACTTTTCAGGGTTATATTACAGAAATTATGAGTTCCTTTCCGGTGGCTCACACTGGCACGCGTGGTGGACTCAAACCCACAAATGGTAAATACACTATTTAGGTTTCATCTATGATACCCTGTACATACATAGAGCGAGCTAATTTAAATGTACGGGCAATCTTCTGCTTCAAGGAATCTAACATGTTCTTCAAAATTTCAGGTTCAATCAACTGTGCATCAGTTCTAACTGAACTCGAAGCTATGACCTAACTTATTAGGGACTCCATCTGATTCTGCAAAAATGCTTCCTGTAAATAAAATTCATTGGCGATAGCAACATCTCTGCACAACTTCATTTCGGCTACTTTTGCATCAATGCGAGAGAGTCTGTCCGCCTGAACTCCCAATTGCTTTTCCATGTGCTCGAGTTCCTGAGCTTGAAACTGCATCATTTTGTAAAAATCTTCTCCCTCTTTTTCGATGGCTTCCATCTCCTTCTTTATAGTCAGAACAATCTCTTCTTCCAAAGCACGACTTTTGTGGAACAGCTCGTCTGTAGCCTGCTTGAGTTCTTTCTCAGCGTTTATTACATTCATAGCGAGTGATTGAGAGTCTTCCTCTAATACATTGAACTTATTCTTTGTGGCATGCAGCTCGTTGCCTAACGTAGTCATGGCATCCTACTTATCTTCAACTTCCTGCTTTAATCCTTTAATCTTGTTGTCCTTGTTCGCAATAATCAGGTCTTTCTCTGTCAATTGTTCTTGCAGTGGCTGAAGTTGAGCAAGATGACAGTGGACTTTGGTTCGAAATCTCGCAAAATCTTGTACAGAACTTAGATAAAATGACTGTTTATTTTCCATCTGCTAGTTTAAATATTTCTCATTTTAAACAAATTCCAAGAAAACTTATAAAAAAATATGAAAAATATTTGAAAAACAAAGGAAATTTGTTAATGGATGAAAGTATTGAACATATTATTGAAACTACACATTGCTTCTCAACATTAGAAGAATTAGAAATTTGTTATCAAGATAATTCTAATTCCCATATTCTTATCTCTTCACTTGATGTGTATGCATTAATTCAGGAATATGCCTCTAGTATTAATCATGAGTATGATGCCTTAGTGGAGACCAAATACAAAACTGTTAGTAAGAAAGTTAAACCCGTAGCTCAACCACTACCAAAATTTAGTAATGATATTATAAAGAATGTAAGTCATGAGCCAATCCTTAGAAATCCGAATATTGGCGATGTATTTACTAAAGAATCCTTAAATCAAATTAAATTTGATGCTAGCGGTTTCCTTCTTCCAGCAGAAAAAGAGTATTTTCAGAAGATAATAGAGCAGCATGGAAGAGCATTTTCTCTTGAGCCTTCAGAGATAGGATGTGCAGATCCTAGGATAGTTTCACCGATGATTATTTTCACTATTCCCCATATTCCTTGGAATTTGCACCCTATTCCTATACCTAAAGCTCATCTTCCAGAGCTGATAAGATTACTTAAAGAAAAAATTCATATGCATATTTTAGAATCCTCTTCAGCTCCCTATTCAAACCGTTGGTTTACTGTGCCCAAGAAGAGTGGAAAACTTTGGTTTATCCAAGATCTTCAACCAGTTAATAAAGTGACCATTAGAAATGTGGGTACAAGTCCAATTGTGGATGAATTTGCGGAAGCATTTTCAGGCAATTCTATATATTCAATGGGTGATCTCTACTCTGGGTATGATCAATTTCAATTGGCACTAGAGAGTAGAGACATTACTACCATGAAAACACCTTTGGGATTAGTTAGGATGTGTACATTACCTCAAGGTGCGACCAATTCAGTAGCACACATGATGAGTACAATGAATTTGGTTTTGCACGATTTTATTCCTCACATTACTATGCCCTTTATAGATGACATTCCCATTAAGGGTTTCTTGGAAGAAGAGAAAGATAGCACTCTGGATGAAGATGGTTGTCGAAGATTTGTAAAGGCTCATATCCTTGATTGCAAAAAACTTTTTGGGCAATTTATTCAAGTTGGCTTAACATTATCTATAGAAAAATCTACTTTTGGTGTTAATGAGGTCCTCATTGTAGGTCATCTTTGTGGCCATTATGGACGGAAGCCATACCCTCAGAAAATTGACGCCATTAGTAAGATTTCGGAGATATGTCAAAATGTGAGTGAAGTTCGACGATTCTTAGGAGCTTGTATCTTCTATGTCATATGGATACCACATTTTGCACATATAGCTGACTGTCTTTATGATTTATTAAGGAAGAAAAGAAAATTTTTATGGACAGAGAAACATACTCAAGCAATGTGTAGATTAAAGAAGTTATTGCAAGAAGCTCCAATCCTTAAATGAGTAGATTATATGAATAATAAGCCTATTATTTTGACTGTTGACACTAGCCCTATTGGGATAGGCTGGGTCATAAGTCAGGACGATGAAGAGGGAAGAAGATATGCTGTGAGATTTGGAGCTAAAATTTTGCATAACACTCAAAGACATTACCCGCAAATTAAAAGAGAACTTTGGGGTTTAGTCACAACTCTAAAGTTTGATAAAGAATATTTCATAGGAGCAAATGTGATTGTGGAGACAGATTGTTTACCGCTAATTGGAATGATCACAAACTGTTCTGCACCGGATATTGCAATGCTTCGCTAGATTTCTTATATTAAATTTATAAATCTAGTTTTAATCCATATTTCAGGAAAATCTAACTCTGTTGCAGATATGCTCTCAAGCGCTAGGTATGATGAGAATGATGAAGCCAAAGTAGATACTAATACGATAAATTATGATTCCCAAGTTTATGTATATGAAAAATTTAATTCAGATGAATACGAAGGAGAGTGGCTAGAGATTGGAAAGTATCTTAGTACTTTAGTTAGATCACCTTCATGGTCTTCAAATAAATTTAGAACTACTAGAAAAAGAGCATTTAACTTTTTCTTAAAAGATGGGTTAATTTGGAGACATGCAAGCGGGAAGATCAAAATGCCACAAAGAGTACTAGGTACTAAGAATCTTCAGATGCAAGTAATGAAGAGCATGCATGATACTTTATGGGCTGGGCATAAGGGATTTTTTGCCACTTATGAAAAAAATAGAGAGTGTTACTGGTGGCCAGGTATTTATGTTAATGTAAAGAAATATGTGGATTCTTGTGATGTATGTCAAGTTTATTCATCGGTTAAGCATAGGGATCCACTGCATCCTACGTATCCACCATGCATACACTATAAGTGGGTAGTAGACTTAGTAACCATGCCCAAAGGTATCGATAAAATGAGATACATAGTTCTTCTCGAGAAGATCTTACTAATCATGTTGAAGGCCGTGCTCTAAGATCAAAAACTACTTTCAATGTATGTAAATTTCTTCTTGAAGATGTGATTTCAAGATTTGGGTATATTGTAGCACATTCGATACACAGTATGATGCTCGTAGAAAATTAAAAAAGCGTTGGTTTGGACCTTATGTGGTGGTCAAAATTTATGAAAATGGAACGTATGCCTTACGAGAGTTAGATGGAACTCCACTTAAAAATTTAATTGCAGGTAAATGAGTTAAAATATTTAAACAAAGAAATGAAGAATTTTATGATTTATTATCTGATGAAGAAAATGATACATGAAGTTTTAATAAAAATAATGTTTAAATTTTCTTTTATATATGTTTTTTTTCTTTTACATGTATGAAAATAAAAAAATATTTATGAAAACTAATTTTCTTGTGAGTCTATACGTTGTCGCTTGATAGCAGAAGTTGAAGATGCTTTTTGAACCAACAAATTAAAGACTGATTTATGATAAAGATGAAGTGCAGGAGATTGAAAAGAGTACATGTAGTTTAAAATTCAAGCAATCAACGCGATATTTGGATGAAAGATGATGCTGAAGATGGAGTCAATATAGATCAGGTGAAAAAGTTCTAAACCTGATTTATGTTTTAATTTCTTTTAAAGGTTCATGCATTGTCATAATTAGATATGTACATTCTTCAGATAGGTTAAGAAACTTCTTGAAATTATGAAAAGTAGAATTTATACGGAAGTAGGGATGTGCTTGAAGAGAAGATAGGGATTAGAGACCTATGGCTATCGTATGAATAGTTGAAGGAACCCTTAACTTGCAACTCTTAGTAGAAGTAGGCTGTTTTATATAGGTAAGTCCTTAAATCTGACCCATTTAGCTAAAGAGATCCTAGTTCCTGCTTTAGCTTACCTCTAGATCCTTTGCTGTGATTAGGGGTTAAGCCTTTCCCCTTCATCAAAAAAGTTGTGAAGAAAAATTGAAAGCAGTACATTAATGGTTGTTGCATATGAAAAGAGGAAAAATGACAAAAAGAAAAATTATGAAAAAAAAATGAAAGAAAAATCAAATGATTTCAATGAATCAGTTGTGGTCTTGAAATCACTTCTGAATTGAAAAGCAGGCTATATAAGGCGGATGTATGCTAGAGGGGGATTGGTTTTTTGTATCTTAATGGCAAGTGGCTAGGAGATGAGGATAGAAGGCTTATATAACATATGCTTTACTTATGAACAGAGTTAATAGAAGAGTTAGTACCAACACTATTTGAATGACTTCTATAGTTTCTTTCTAAAACCTGTTTTCCAACTCATGCATTGAACGAAAAGGTTGAAATTCAAGCTTACATAATTTTATAAGTTTTCTTTACTATCAGAAGATGTACTAATGATAGAAGCATTTTTTATAGACTATTTGCATTTGAGTCATGAATAATTTTCAAAAGAATTTGATATTGCCTTCTATGATCTGCAGGTTTGGCCCATCGAGGACGATGTGCAGGTTTGGTCGGGGCGAATGTCGGAAAGTTTTCAACCTTTCCGTTGACGACCAGGAAAATTAAAATATGATTATTGGTTAATTCTAATTCCATTATTACAATGTTTTTGCTTGGAATTAAACTCTTGTTAAGTGTTTGCAGGTTCAAATGGATGAAGAAAACAAAAGTTCATATTATGGTTTACCCTAAACTGCTCGTATAATGTGTGTTTAGGCTATAGAAACATTGAATTATGGGTTTAAGACCCTAGGTTTACGTTTAATCTTGTGCATTTAAGTTAGGAGCATTATTTCCAGGTTAATGTTAGGGTAAAAGCTAGGTTTTTAATGGATTATCCGGGGTTTCAATTAATTTCCAAAGGTTTTCAATTAATTTTCAAAGGGTTTCAATGGGTTTTTGATGGGTTTCAAGTAGATTTTCAAGGGTTTTATTAAATTTTAAAGGTTAAAATAATAGGTATTTACTTAAATTTGTCTTTAAAATGAACATTTATGTATTAAAAATTAAAATATGATTTAATTAATTACTTTAATCATGTGTATGTATTTAAATACTAAGGTTCTAATCAATTAAAACCTTAAACTAAGTTTAATTTAAATGAATTATTTAATTAGGAAATTTAGGAAATTAAATTAAACAAATAATTAATATGGATAAATAGCTAGTGTTGTGTATGAATGCTAGACAAAAGAATGGTGTGTGAGAAATGTGTATCTAAAGTGGTTAAAGTGAGTAGTTACAAAGTGTGGTAGTTATGTGTGCAAGTTAAAAGAATGGTATAGATAAATTATGCATCTAAAGTGGAGAAAGTATGTGAGTAAAGAGTGGTGGTTAAATGAGGATAAAAGTAAGGATGTCAATAAAAGTCAAAACCAAAAGAGTGGTAAAAAGAAGATTTTTGTGTGTATAAATATATGTGTAAGTTCATTGAGTTTTCCTAATGTTCTTTTTTTTCAGGTAGATTTTCTTTTCCTCTTTTTACTTCATTTGCCTTCAGTTCCATGTGCGAGCATCACATCGTAGATCGGACGCTGTTGTAGGGTGTTGATGAATGAACTAAATAGATTTTGTTTCCCTCGTGGCAGTGATTGCATAGCTAGAGAGAGAAAGTTTTGTCTCTATCTAGTTCATTCTGGCATAATCAACTACTGTGTCAATGATGTTTTCTGAGTACGCATGTATTAGCAGAAAGTTTGAAATGAATTAAGTTCGTTTTGTCACTAGCTCTGAGGCTCGCGTGTATACGCTGAAAGAGAGAGTGAGAGGCACGCACTCTGAGGATTCTGATGAGAGTTTTTGTTGGTAAATCCCTCTGTTTTTCCTCTTGGCGGCGCTCAAGCGCGCAACTCATGAAGTTATAGAGAGATAATGAGATTCTCTGTTTTTTTTCTCCTGACGGAATTCTTTATGCTAGTGGTGAAAAGGACGAAGTTGTCGTGCTCTGAGATTTAGCAGATGGCAAGCGCCTTTATTCATTAGATTCTGGGGTTATCTTCTAAGTATTCAAGATGAGGATGCACAAACTGGGTAGGTGTCATGCGTACGTTTTTCACCTGTGATGGCCAATCTGATTGTTGCCAACGTGGGACTTCTTTGCGTGAGAAGTGTCCACTTTTGAAGATGTGAAAGTGGCTTTGTATGTTCGATATGCAGAGGCAGATGATGTGCAGTCTGTAAGTTCTTTTCTTGCAGAAGATGTAGAGCTAGACATCTTTCTCTATCTACCCTCGCATGCAGCTGAACCGAGTCTCGATTACAAAACTTGTGTTGGTTGTGTGATCAGAGAAATATTTATCGGCTACAAGTGAGAGAGAGATTTCTGGAAGTTGTTGAGACATTGTTGGAGTAACTGTGTGTGCTGTACCTATCCGCTAATATTTAAGTCATCCTCAAATCAGAGTTTTTATATCAATTTACCTTAAAGAGTCTTAAGTTTGTTCTCTGAAGTGTTCGCATTGCAAAAGGCTATCTAAAAAATGTTTTCCCCTTGCAATTGTCTTGCATAGAACAAGTTGTATGCCCCGAAAAGCGACATGAGAATTTTCTGGAGCTCGATTTTTTAAGAAACAGATGTTCCAATTTTATTCAAAAACTGCCTGGCGCTGCGAGTACTAAATGTTTATTCAAGTATAGATGTTTCCTTAGGTCTCTGCATTCCCATGGTCTGGCTAAAATATATGCATCTTTTCAATAGATCATTATCATACATATGTACATATATGCGCGCCTTTATTGGTGTTTCTTGTTGTATACAACAATGCGATTTCATTTTTGTTGGAAGCACGTATGCATTTCAATGATAGCAGGACTGAAGGAGATATTACACTTATCAAACGTCTTTGTTAGCTTTTGAATCCTGTAAAAAGTAATTAGCACTTGTTAAAAGTAATTTTTGGGTTGGACTTCAATCTAATTACATGTATCTACTTTTATTTTTACGAATATCATATTCTTTGTTTATGTTAAAAAACGAAGCTCATGTGTGTATATGAATGCATATTAGAGTCATTTTATGTGTAATTATTCTTGAGCTAAAGAGTGTTAAGTGCATACTAATTAGTGTTAATATATGTGCATGAGTGCATCTAGATGAAAAATGCATGTGCGCAAATGTAGGTATACATAAATGCATATATGAATGTTTAGCATATAACATATTAGTGTGCATGTGAGTTAGTATGTGTGTGTATTAGTATATATTAGCATGATTGAATGCATGCATGTAAAGTGCATTAGTATGCATGAGAAATGTGTGCAAATGAAAATATTAGCATGAGTGTGAATGTATGCATTAGATGTGAATGCTTAAGTGTATGCATGAATATATGCATGAGTATGAAAATGTTAAATGTTATATGTCTTTTATGTTTCTTATTGAATTTCTTGAAACTTTACTCACGCCTAAGGTTCTTTTTTTCAGACATTAAAAGCAAAAGAATCGAAGAGCATCATGAAAAAAGAGAAGATTTCAACAAACTAAAGATCCATTATTTGATATTAACCCATCAAACTTATCTTGATTAAGCTTTTGTATAGGATTCACTAGTTGTTAGCAATCTTTTAGAGAATTTATATCATTGATTTATAGCATTGTAATCATCCATTATTGTCATTAGCATTAATTCAATTTCAATTTGCATTCTCTTTCTTGTCCATGTCATCTGAAAATCCAATTCAATCTGAAAATAACGCACCTTTAGAAGTAGAAGCCGAAGTAGAAGTAGTTAAGGATATTATTACACACGAATCGTTTATATCAGTATATCACGATTATTATCTTAATAGATTTATAGCATTATTTTCAATTGCATCTAATGACCCTCAAGATAACATAGATTCATTTCCACCACCCTTAATTAGGCGTACCCAACCTAATCATTTAGAAATCCAAGAAGACGAAATTATAAAAGAAAAACTAATTGAGGAAACTTTGATATTACCTATACCTCAAGAAGCTATTGATAGATATAGAGCAGCCCAGCCTTACGGTTCTTAGACGTTTAAAGTGTTACAAATATCTACTCGATATTTCGTAGATTTTTCAGTAATATAGAATTTCTTTTACCTTAGATGAAAGAAAAATATACCTAAAACACCTACGATTGTCTCATACACCCTGCATGTGCCGAGGGATTTAGTGGCTGACTGATCCACCAGCCATATGTTCGCAACTTCCCGACAACGCTTTGGTCCATTCAAACTGACGAGGGCTACTGGTTATCAATCGATTAAGTGGAGTGGTCAGATGAGCAAGCCAATGCAGATGTCGCCCATGCCACTGGATTTGACCCAAAAACCGCATCACTTCTTTGGGTATCTTAGGAGTAGGTGCCTTTAATACGGCCTTCACCTTATCTGGATCAACTAGAATGCCGTGTTTTGAAATAATGTGTCCTAGCAACTTGCGATAGGATACAAAGAATACAAATTTATTAAGGTTCAAGCACAAATGTTATTCTCGACACTTTGAAAAACAACACCGTAAATGGTACAGATGTGCCAAAGTATCACCAAATAAAGAGAAATCATCCAAATAAACTCTCATGAATGTGGTTAGAGAAGGAGAGAAAAATTCTTAAATATAGTGCTGGAATGTACTTGGGTCATTTCGCAAACCAAACCACATCACTGTACACGCATAGATGCCCCAATTGGTTATATATGCTGTCTTTGGAATGTCCTGTTCCGCCATTTGGACTTGATTATAACCACTATATCCATCTAAAAAGGAGTACATCTCTCGCCGTGCCACATCATCTAGCATTGTGTCCAAAAACGATAGAGGGAATGGATCAGGTATGGTTGCTGCATTTAATTTCCGGTAGTCCACACATATCCTTAATTGCTTATTCTTCTTAGGAACTATGGCAATAGGGGAAATCCACTCCACATGCTCGATAGGACAATAAACGCAACTTTCAGCAATCGATCCAGTTCTACTTTGACCTGGGCCGCATAGTTAGGATTCATCCTATAACTTGGTTGTTTAATAGGCCGAGCATCTAGTTTTAGCATAACCATATGTTGATAGATACGTGGGTCCAACCCCTTCATATCTCGGTAATCCCATGCAAACACATTAGAGAATTCACATAGCAACTGCAACAAGTTCTCCTAGAATATCTCTGATAGTCCCGCCTTAATTTTTACTGGTCGTGGGTTGGTTTCATCATCTAAGTGGCAGGTAACCAACTAATCTTCCGGTACGTAGAACTGCCGGGGCATATCCAAATCGTCACCTGACTGGAGTAATTGTTGGAGCATCGTATCATTCAAGCTCTGTGCGGTACTTGATCCATGCGCACCGATCAAGGGAACTATCGTACATGCTGCCGGACTCTAGTTATCGGCCATCGTTTGTAAGTCCACAATTCTGAGTGCTAGTAGATCCCTGTTGGCTTTGAGAAAAGCTTCCTCTTCATCATCTGAAAGAACATCCAACATGTGTATAGGTTCGGCTACATAAGGTCGTGCATGCAAGTTGCAAGGCTTCATATCGTCCAGTCGAACAACATATTTACGGTGGTTATTCTTAAAAATCAGTTGCTTCGGTGACCAATCCTAATCTACCTTCGCTTCCTTTAGCCATGGGCATCCAAAGAGCAGGTTATAGTCAAGGCTAGATTTGAGTAATTCCAGAACAACAAAGATCATTTTAAATATATCCCCTTGAAGAGTAATAGGAATATCACGTACTAATCCCACCGGATGGACTCGGGATTGATCAACCATTCGCACAAAAAATTGGACAGGTTCAATTTGTGTCCATCCCATCCGTTGACAAAGTGCTGTCGTCGCAATGTTTACACCAGAACCTCCATCAATTAGAACTTGTGTTATTTTATGATTCTTGTACCAGACCGTAATTAAGGGCACCATATGATCCATCGTCGGATCAAGTTTGGACTGAATTGTGGCTGTCGAAGGAGCACATGAAGGTCTTGGACTGACCTGTTGCTCGAACTATTGACGTACACCAGGGACTAAAGCCAATAATTTTCCCAATGGTAGTGTAATTGATGCTTGGGATAAGACATCCCACACCGGATCACTTTTTGCTATTTCCAGTACAGTGTCCGATGGGGATTCCGATGCTCTTTGGGTTAGGTTTCTGCCTTTCGGTACTGTCTGCGGTATGCTTTGCTACGTTAGTGGAACTAGGTCAGGGAAAATAGTTTGTTCCTGAGTTGCCCACTTACTTGCTTTAGTAAACACCGTCTGTTGTTCAGGAATTCTAGGTTCAAAAATCTCTGCAGTTGGCTATAGTTGCTTTCTTGAACGTGTTTGCACTGCTTTTGTTTGAGTGTCGACTACTGATATGTACACCATATTTTCCATCAGGTGTTGTTGTTCCTTTTTCTTTTTATCGTACTTGGCCGCATCTTTACACTACCTATGGATATTTCCTATTTCTCCACAAAAATGACATTTAGGTGGTGGAAGAGATGCACCTTCACCTCCTGTACCCACATTCTATCGAGTTTGCCCAAAGTTAGTTGATCGTCCTCCTCGATAATTCTTGTATCCCTAGTACTGGGTATTCCTCATCTGTGGTGGTACATAATGACTAGCCGGTTGCCCTTGTTCTTGAATGATGGCATTAACAGCGACCCTGCTCTGTACCTTTGCATTATACGAACAAGTCTCTGTAGTGTGGTCCGTTGTATGGCAAATGGCACAATACATTTGATTCAGGATGCATGCTGATCTGCTGTGCCCTAGATTTTTGCATTTAGTACAATAAATCTATTTTAGAGGATCCTCGTTGGATTGCGTGGATGCCTTCAGCCACTCTAGATCTTTAGTGAATCCACCCACTTTATTTTCTAATTGTAATGCCATAGCAATTACAACATCCAAAGACATTCCACCCACACACACCTTAAGATCATGATCTGTTTCAATTGGGGCTTTAATCCGTTGATGAACCACTGAGTGATAAAGTCATCTGGTAAATTGGCATGCGTAGGTGGTAACTGTCATAAATGAGTGCGAAATAACATGGCATAATCCTGTATATTCTAGTGCGGCTTTTGCCTATTATTCTGTAGATAATCAAAAATAATTTATGCTGGGTTTTTCTTTAACCAAAACTGTTGCAGAAAGGCATCTTTCACATCATCATACTGCCAAAAATGGTTCAGATCGTATTCCGTTAACCAGCGAGCACCTTCATTAACCAAAGTTGACTGGAACACGATGGCTTTATAACGAGGGTCTGCTGGGTAATTCAAAATTGCATAATTAATTTCGAATGCCCACACATGCGCATCGCGATGATCTCCTAGGAAACCTCCAAATTTTGTGTACGTGACTCCGGCTGGCACCAGACACGGTGGAATAATCTGTTGTTGCTCCTATTGTTGTTGTTGTTGTTGTTGTTGCTGCTGCTGCTACTGTTGTTGTTGTTGTTGATGGGATCTACTCATGTTGTGTGAACTTTGGGGATGGACTTCTTGATGTCCCTAGACTGTATGGTCACTTTGCCAACCTTTCGGCCCAAAAATGTCTCTTCCGACGGCTCACATAGCCTTTCCTATTGAAAGGTTGTCTATGAGCCTTGCCAAGTTGAGAAGCTCCAATCTTGCATATCATATGTTGTTTTGTGATATTGGGAAATCCAAGTACACTTTGATCCCCACAAACGTGTTTCAAGGTTCTCTCACCAATATGAGCAAGCCTTTTATGTCATACAACTAATCAGAGTGTTTGAGATCCATAGCTAAACAATGCTATGTTCTTGGTTTCTTCCACTTCAAAGGTGAAGAGTCTTCCTGTCTTTTCTCCTTTGGCAATCCTTTTAAAACCTTGCTTGGGCTCTTCCACATATGCTGCATGTCTTGTAAATGTAACCTGCAATCCCTGTAATATGTTCTCCACAATTTGTCCACCACTTATCAAGTTTTTGGCTATTGTACGTACATACAAACCTTTGCTTAGAAGATTCATATTGCCATCTGATGTCTTGACATTACCTATTGTATCCACTGAATGTCTTGTATCATCACGTGCTTGCACTTCATGTTTATTCTTCGGATCTTCTAAATCGGAGAGCAATGCTACATTTCTTGAGACATGATTTGAGCACCCTGAGTCAATATAGAAAACATGGTCATCATCCCTACCCTGCTTCAATGATAGGTTTATGAGAAGTAGTGAGTCCTCTTGACTTTGATCCTCAATGTAGTTTTTGTAATACTTCCTTCCTGTCTATCCATTTTGATGGTTGTTATTGTTGTTGTGGTAGTTGTTATTGTATCCTCCATTGTATCTGCCTTTATTTGATCCACAACCACCTTTATTGAATCCTCTTCCTCTAGAATTCCTTGGCTGGCTATAAGATTCCTTAGCGGTATGATTAGAGTAACCTCAAATAATACAAGGTTGGGATGTTTGGGGTATCCCCCTACCTTGCTTTCCTCCTCTGCCTCTTCCTCTAGCTTTCCCTTTACCTGTGAAGTTAGCTTGCAAAGAGCTACCTTCATCCTCATTCTTCTTAGACTTCAACTTATCCTTAGATTTAACTTTCTTAGAGCATAAGGCAAAATATTGATTGCCTCATGAGGACTCACCATTCTTGCTTATCCTTGCTTCATGGCCCATTAGAGTGTTGAGATGAAGCACTTGCATATCCATGGATAGATCCATGGTAGTGGTAAACGATTCCCACTTCTCTTGAGCTTTGATGCCATTGATGATTTTCCTTATAATTTGCTCTTATTCAATTACCTCTCCAATGCTTCCCAATTGATTAGAGATTTCCTTCATTTTGGTGAAATAATCAATCACATTTTGCTTGGGACTTTTCTTCAAGGTAATGAACTCCATCCATAGCTGATTCTTTCTTGCTCTAGTATTTGAAGAGAAGAAGGACACAAGAGCTTTCTAGGTTTCTCTCGAGGTCTTGCATCCTTTCCCATGAGGAAAAAGAAAAGCAGAGATTGAGTTTAAGATGTAGAATTTGGCTAGTGCATCCTTTGAACACCAAGTTGTAAGCCTTTCTTTCTCTTCATGTGATGATTGTCTTGTGCTTCTCATTGTTGGCATGAATTCATCTTTAGATATGCATCGAAATAGATTTCTCCCTAGAAGGTAGGCCTCCATCCTCAGAGACCAAGCTGGGTAGTTTTTTCTATCCAATTTGTTAATGGTGGAAGCAAAACCATCTCCCATATTGATCTAACTATGCTCTGATACCACTTTGAGGACAAATGGTAGGTACACTCCCAAGATGTGACTAGTGCTACAAAAACGTGCTCTAAACCTACCAAAGTAACTTTAGGGATGATACATAGACACCTTGTACTTGTTAAGGATGCATATAAACCATCCTAGTGCTGCAAAACATCAATCTCAAATTGATTCATCAAAACAGACTACTTGACACAAAACAAATGAAGCAGAACTTGCTATGTTTGGATGACATGCACTCTAGAAATTTAGTGAGAGCTCACAACCTGCTTGAAATTTACCAGAGATATTTTGCACACCTCTAATTAGATATATATAATCAATCTAAAGCAGCAAATTTGATGAATTTTGATGAACCATATTGAGAGAAATACGTTTATCAATTTAGGGGTGTCATCTTTACTTTTTAGGGACTGCCTGCCAAATTACGTAGTTGACTCCAAATGCATGTAGCTCACAAAATTATGAGCTAATGATGATGAAAATTGATATGATACAAATTGACTTATGAGGTTACCTATAAGAGTTTAAATCATAGCAAAATACATAGAGAAATTAATCACTAAAGTTGAGTGAAAAACATGAACGTGAACCTAAAGTAGGAGATGAGAATAACTCCACGATGTAGCTTGAAAATAAATCTATAGTGCTTGGTCAGAGCCTCCTCAAGATTTAGCTAAAAATGACTGCTCGAATCCATAGCTACACATATGTGTATATATAGGATTTTTTGAATTCAAAACTTGGTGGGATTGTACTTAAAAGTTCCCTCAACTTTGGGGAAATTCTTCTCATCAATCTTTCAAATGACTTTTAATTTTGATGTAGTTACTTTTCAAGTATTACAAGAGGTTGTTTCTATGGCTCCTCTCATTGAGAATACCAACAATAATTCTCTATTAATGAGTAATCTAGCACTAGGCTTGGATGAAAAACACACCAACAAACACTATCCCCACATATACATGCATTTTTTGACTCTAACTAGGTCTGTTGCTATGACACTTATGTGTTCACCAATGGTTTTTCCTTCATGCTTCTTAGCTCATGCATATATTGGTTGAGCAAGAAGAAACCTACTATGCCCACTTCTAGTTGTGAGGCGAACCATAGGGCAACTTTCATAGGGACTATTGAGTGTGTGTGGCCGAGATGCCTTATGGTTGATTTGGGTGTTCGTGAGTCGTCGACCACCACCATTTTGAATATCAGCCAAAGCACATTGGAAGTTGGGATGAACAGTGTGTGCCATGCTTCCACTAATCACATTGAGGTGCGCTATCATTATGTCAAGGAGAGATTCTCTGCTTGAGAGACGAGTATGACATATGTGCCCACACAAGAGAACATTGGAGACGTTTTCACCAAGGCTCTGCCTAAGGAGAAGTTTGAAGACTTCTATAGAGCTTTGGGCTTACTTCCTTTTGTGGATTGATTCCACATAACTTGGCACTTCCTTCTACATGAATGCTAGATCCTTATTCACTGCAGGGGAGATTTGTTGATATATTTTGGTACTGATGTGTGTGAACACACTAGGACCACCTCAGAATGTTTTTCCCTCATTATGATGTTCTTTTCCCCTGGCTTGTATATATGCTTATAACCCCAAATAGTCACTTATCTCTATACATTCACATGGTAATACATTCAGAATTGTGCAGTGTGCTCCAAGCTTCCTCTTTTTCCTTGTGCTATTCACATGCTTTCATAGACCTCAAACTCCAATAGCTAGTAGTACTATGATTGGACATAGTCAATCGACAGAGAAGACTAAGGACATGTGGGAATACTTGGAGAAGGATTTTACAATTAGTAGCAAAGGTAGGAAGGTGAAGCTCAAGAAAAAGCTTAACAACATCAAGAATCCAGGAAATCTATCAGTCTATGAGTACATTATGAAAGCCGAAATAATTAGGGATTCCCTTGTAGTAATAGGTACTCAAGTGGATGATGATGACATGGTGGCCTACTGTTTGATGATCTCAAGGAAGATGAAAAATGGAGGCCATTCACTTCTTCTTTGTATGCTAGAGAGACCAAACATGATCTTGATCAGCTTACCACACTCATGATTAATGACAAGATGCTTCAAGGAGAGACAAAAGTGAAGCTTATCAATCTATAACGTACATAGAAGATATAAAGAAAGTTAAAGGAAATGGGAGAGGCAAAGGTAAGAAAAATGATTACAAGGACACAAATGGAGATAAATCTATCACATCCTATACAAAAGGAAAAGGGAAGATGCAAGGAAGTAGGGTCAGAGGTGATTACAACAATTAAGGCAAGAGGGGTGATGCTATTCATTTGGACAGTGAGGCCATTCTACAAATGAATACACTTCAAAGATGAATCATTGTAACTATGCCTAAAATCAAGGTAATAATCAAGTGTTATCCATGAGCCATAGTTATAGGGACTAGTTGGAGGACAAAGATGAAAAGTGGTGCATAGATAGTAGTTGTAGACACCATATGTCATGTACAACAAATATGTTCACTAATTTGCACGTTCCCAAGGACAATGGGTGTAACAACTAAACTAGGACCAGCACATGCTAAAGATATAACTCTCCTTCCACCCTTATGCCTCTATGTATAGCAGATCAAATGAACAAGGACCAAGAATGTAACTATAGTCCACAATTCCATGTGCAATCTCCACCAATCACTTAATTTCTTCCACTAGATTACTGATTAGAGTGATCTCGATCACTACTTTAGTCCCTTCCATTTTCCACTAATGGTAGATGTACTCACCAATTGAGCTAAGTCTCTTTGAACTCAGGTTAATTAGAATTAACTTAAATTAGAAGGATCTCTAGGCAAAACTCTATTCCCATGCTTCCCATGGGGGTTGAAGCCAAGACCTCCTCCTTCACAACCTTGAAACTTAACCACTAAACTAAGTGGATCACTTTTTTAAGAGATCATATGAACTTATGCTTAAGTCTACTCTCAGGATCTTTGGTTATAAACACGAGTGACCAAATGTCGTCAGATTTGAGATCTATTTGAAATGGTCCAACACTCAGATCATAGAATTACTTCATTAGATGCTTAGCCCCTAGGAAAATATTTTCATCCTAAAAATAAAGCTCTATATAGTGCCTTTAGGCAACACCTGAGCCTCATGTTCTAATTCAGAACAACATATTTCATCTCTACGGTGGGGTCCCTATGTAAGTGATTCAAAACACCATCTAGATTTGCACTTGAGAGCTTATCTAAGTAAAATTTAATGAATGAATAATAAGGGTGGATCAAAAAACATCCTAGGCCAATTTATTGTTTTCAATATATACTATCTAGGCACTAACATTTGAAATGGGTGGATTAAAAAATACTCCATTTTTGGGCATCACTAATAGATGGAGTTAGTAGTTAAGATGGGATTTATATCCCTCACAAGAATTTGAGAACCCTTTCTTCATTCCAAATTGATTTGAAAAAATAAAACTCTAGTCATCCTAAACTTTTAACTTGGATGTTTGTACTATGGTTAACTCTCAACCAACACTTACTTGATTTTTTCACCTAACTCAAGGAGTAGTTCCTAGTTGGCATCAACGTCCTATTTAGAATGTAGGAGAAAGTTTTCTAGTTACGTTTGGTCAACCTTAATTTACCTTGACCAATTCAAATCCAAAATGAAAATTGTCAAGCTTAGGAAAAGTTTTTCGAAATTGATAACTTTACATTCTTGGAAATTATTAATGTTATGAGAAATTCCTAATTAATCTTTTCTATAGTAGATTAAACTCTATGATCATAAACTCATTGGATTTATGCTATATAACTTGAAACACACTCAAATGAATAAGTAGCCTTAGCATCTTTTGAAGATTTAAAGGGTTCTTGTATAGAACATCTATTTAAGACGTTTAATTTAGTTACTAGTTCCAATCAGCTAAGCCTAGAATCTCCTGAACATAATCAAATACTCTATCTAAGTCAAATCCAAAAGATTTGTAGAGCACAAAAAAATAATTAAAACTTTGTGCAATGCTTTCAAACTTCTAAGATACTTTAGTTTTCTATGAATCAAATTCTAAATGACAGAAGACTTCAACTTCTCAAAGAGCTATTTTAACAAGGTATTTAAGAAATTTATCTATCTTTGGGAGAAATAAAAAAGATTTAAAAAATATTGATGGAGTAAATCAAAACATCATCCATTGTATACACAAGAATACGTCTACAGACATACACATACTATACATACATATGCATACATACACATACACACATGTAAACATACACACACATATACATACATGTACATACACATGGATATACACATACACTAACATACACATACACATGTAGAGACTTGCACACACACACACATATACATGTTGGAGTTTATTGATCTCCAAAGTATAGCTAGAAGTAGGTGAAACCCAACAGGACCTAGTTGACTTTTTCACAAACTTGTATGCACAGACCAGTTTTCTTGCAGAGCGAACTGCTCTTTACTCACTTGGAATTTTCAAAAATTGTTTCACACACATAAACTAGACTCTAAGAGCTTTCCAATGAGCCAAAGAACACTCAATTTGGATAAATAGGCAAGGCGATATGACCTCTCCAAGTTGGAGGTTTAATGGAGACCTTCAGCAGGGATAAAAAACAGAGAACACACACTACTTGCAGAGAGTACTGCTCTCAGCGCACAACTCCAATGATTATGAAAATTTACAGAAAGCACATAGACCGTAAGATCTTTCAAATAAAATATTAAACATGTAATTTGGATATATAATGAGGGAGATACAAGCTCTGCAATTTCTGCATAAAAAACTACAGCAGCATAGAGATACACATATGACTCTCTTGGACATCCCACATGATCACGACTTTTCTCCTCTTTTTATAGCATGAGAAACTAATCTAAAACCTTCCTAATACATCTAAATTTGTGGTAGACACTTGGATGGAGGTATTACATGACTCAAGTGCTCAAATAAGCAAAGTATTGATGGACTTTGAGAACTAGCCACATCGACCTTCCACTAGAACACCACTGCAGCTCCCTTGTGACTCACTAATTTGACTCACCATATTCTAGAACTCACGTGGTATTTTTGCTACATTTTATGAATAATATGAGCCTTCTTGAAGTATTTGAAGACTTCCCAAAGGTATTTACATAATTTGAAACTTGTACCCTACATAAAACAAATGTTCGCAACATTCTTCCCCTCAAGTTTCAAAGGGTATTTCCTTCATGCCAAGAATATAGTTGAATCTTTGAAGCTTTGGTCCATCCAAAGATTTGGTGAAGATATCTGCAACTTGATCCTTTGTTCCCACAAAAGAAACTTGTACTTCATTGTTTATGGCCTTCTCTCGAAGATAATGATAATGAACCTCTATATGCTTTGTTCTAGCATGAAAAATAGGATTTGAGGTCATATGAATGCTGCTCAAGTTATCCCCATATATCTGTGGTACATCAACCTGCACATTCAAGTCATGAAAAAACTTTTTAAAGCACATAACCTCAATAGTAGCCAATGCTAGACCTCTATACTCAGCCTCTGTAGAAGATAAAGCAACTGTAGGCTGTTTCTTTGAACTCCATGTTAATGTCTTGTTTCCTGCTATTACCACATATCCACTTGTGGATCTTCTGTCATCTTTGCTTCCAGCCCAACCTGCATCACTAAAGACTTTAAGAGTTAGATCCGCATCATGACTATAAAATAATTCTTGATTCATGGTACCTTTCAAATATCTAAGCACTCTTTTTGCTGCATGCATATGGGGTACTCTAGGTTCATGCATAAACTGTGACAATACTCTCACTGCATAGCATATATCAGGTCTAGTTTTTGTTGCATAAATCAAAGATCCTACCATGGATCTATATGCATTCATATCATGCAACTCATCACCTTCCTTTGCACTCAACTTTACATTACATTCCATTGGAGTAGAAACAAATTTACATTCTTGCATACCAAACCTTTTGAACATATCGCATATATACTTTCTCTGTATCAACCACATACCTTCATCACCATACACAATTTCAATCCCAAGAAAGTATCTAAGCAAACCAAGATCTGAAATTTTAAATTCGTTTCCCAAATTACCTTTTATCTCATCAATTGCTTTTGCATCATTCCTTGTAATCAACAAGTCATCCACATAAATGCATACATAGACACACATGTTATCTACATGTTTTACATAAAGTGAAGGATCAGCATGACTCGCTGTGTATCCTTGCAGCATAAGATACTTTACCAACCTTGCATTCCATGCCCTTGGTGCCTATTTAAGACCATACAATGCCTTCTTTAACCTACATACATGATTAGGACATTTTGCATCCACATAACCATCTGGTTGTGACATATACACTTCTTCATTTAACTCACCATTAAGAAAGGCATTCTTTATATCGAGTTGATATATATTCCACCTTTTACTTGCAGCTAAAGCCAACAAAGTTCTCACCGTTGCCATGTTTGCTATTGGACTAAATGTTTCCTCATAGTCCAATCCTTGAGTTTGATTATATCCTTTTGCTACAAGTCTAGCCTTATATCTTGACACACTACCCATCACTATTTTTTTTCATCTTAAAAACCCACTTGCAACCAATTACCTTTTGCTTTGGTGTCTTTGGAACTAAATTCCAAGTCTTGTTATCTTGTAGTGCTTCCATTTCTTCTCTCATTGCTTTCTCCCACTTTTCATCTCCTTTTGCCTCATCATAACATGTGGGTTCATTTTCCTGCTCAACTTTTGTCATAAAAGCATAATGAGTATTCATAAAAGATTCATAAGTATACCTTTGAGGTTGCTTACTCACTCTTGAAGTTCTTCTTACCTCCAACGTAGATGCTCTTCCTTTCTTATTAGGAACCTTTGATGATTCTCCATACTCACATACATCACTAATTTCCTCTCCATCATTAACTTCAACAAGTTTGAGTTTACCTTTACTTTTAACACTTGGAGGTGACTCTTGCCTTAATCTTCCATTGAAAGGTGATCCTCTTTCTTCATCCAAACCACTCCTTTCATCATTTAAACTTCCTGATGGCTGAACTATGTATTCATCTCCTTCAACCACACCTTCTTCATTTTCATCCATGACCTGCAAACAATTATTATCTGCATACCATGAATGTGATTCATCAAAGTTTACATCTCTTGACACAACAAACTTATTGGTATGATGATTATAGCATCTATATCCTCTTTGAGTATCTACATAACCAATAAATATACATTTTTCTGATTTCACATCAAGTTTAGATCTCACCTCACTAGGTACATGTACATAACATACACAACCAAATACTTTCAAATGACTTACACTTGGTTTCCTTCCATGCCATACCTCATATGGTGTCAAATGATGAACTCCAGCAGTCGGAACTCTATTCATAATGTAAACACTTATGCTAACAGCTTCAGCCCAAAAATAATTAGGCAAACACATATCATTAAGCATGCTTCTAGATGCTTCTGCTATGATTCTGTTTCTTCTTTCTGCGACTCCATTTTGTTGTCGAGTATACGTGCATGTAACTTCTCTTTTGATACCTTCATCATACAAAAAATTAGTAAAAGCTTGAGAGAAATACTCTACCCCTCCATCAGATCTTAGCTTCTTAATATACCTTCCTGTTTGCTTTTCGACATATGATTTGAACTTCTTGAAACAATCAAAGACCTCACTCTTATGTTTAATGAAATACAAAAATGTCATAAGAAGAGAATCATAATCATCACTTTTACCTTCAACTGCATAATTTCCTTGTTGTTTAGCTCTTCTTGAATAGCCTCCTCTTCGATTACCACCTTGATTATTTTCATTTTGATAACAATCTTTGGCATAGTGTCCATACCTTCCACATATATAGCAATTGTTGTTATCTTCACTCCTTTGTCTTTGATTGTAGTTGTAGTTGCCTCTCGTACCTCTAGCGCTTGATCTTCCTCTTCCTCTTGCATTGAAGAAGCCACTTGAAGCCCCTTGATGATCACTCCTTCTTCCTCGACCTCTATTTGAACCTCTTCTTCCTCTGTTTCCACCTCTTGATGATCCTACATAAAGAGCTTGTCCTTGAGATCCTTTTTGATTTGAAGTAGAGCCATTTAGATTCATCTCCTCCGTGACCATAAGAGCAACAAGCAGATCAAAGTTTGGTAATTATCCTCTAACATAAACTGAAGTAATGAATGGTTTCCATCTCTCATCATCCTTGAGTCCATTGAGAGTATGTGCAACCAAGTCGTCGTCCTCCACATGAGCTTGAATTGATCCTAGTTGATCTGCAATCTCTTTAACCTTCAACAAGTAATCATTGATCGATGTCCTTGTATCTTTCTTTATGTTATTCAACTCATTTTTGAGTTGAATCTTCCTTGCTCTTGTACCTGTAGCATACAACCTTTCCAATGCAAGCCAAACATCTCTACTTGTGTCTAGATCTTGTATGTGTCGTACCATTGAATCTTGAATATTTTGTGATAAAATGAATATAACCCTTTTGTCTCTCTCATTCCAAAGTCTAAAATCCCTCAATTGTTGCTGATTTGGGTCTTCTGGTAATGTGGGTTTGATATCTGTGCCGTCAATCAAACCATACAAGCCTCTACCTTGCAAGTATGCTGTGATTCTAAACTTCCATGCTTGATAATTGGTCTTATCAAGCTTCTCTATTTGTGCATGTTGGTCTTCCATAATACAAATGGTAAGCTTCCTCCTTTAAGCCTTCTTTCCAATGTGTGTGATGAGAAGAAATATAATATTTACCTTGTAAATGAGGTATGTGCACCTTTCTTTGCTTGGATGTTGCTTGAGATGCCTCCTTGCGATCTTCTTCTACCTTTGTGTAGTGTTGATGATGAACTACTTCTTTGATAGCTTCAAATTCTTCATAAAGGTATCATAACCTTCTCCAAGCCTCCAAGTACTTGCTCTGATACCAATGTTGGAGTTTATTGATCTCCAAAGTACAGCTAGAAGTAGGTGAAACCCAACAGGACCTAGTTGACTTTTTCACAAACTTATATGCACAGACCAGTTTTCTTGCAGAGAAAACTGCTCTTTGCGCACTTGGAATTTTCAAAACCTGTTTCACACACATAAACTAGACTATAAGAGCTTTCCAATGAGCCAAAGAACACTCAATTTGCATAAGTACACAAGGAGATATGACCTCTGCAAGTTGGAGGTTTAATGGAGACCTTCAGCAGGGATAAAAAACAGAGAACACACACTACTTGCAGAGAGTACTGCTCTCATCTCACAACTCCAATTATTATGAAAATTTACAGGAAGTAAGTAGACAGTAAGAGCTTTCCAATGAGATATTAAACATGTAATTGTAATATATAATGAGGGAGATACAAGCTCTGCAATCTCTGCATAAAAAACTACAGCAGCATAGAGATACACATATGACTCTCTTGGACATCCCACAAGATCATGACTTTTCTCGTCTTTTTATAGCATGGGAAACTAATCTAAAACCTTCATAATACATCTAAATTCGTGGTAGACACTTGGATGGAGGTATTACATGACTCAAGTGCTCAAATAAGCAAAGTATTGATGGACTTTCAGAACTAGCCACATCGACCTTCCACTAGAACACCACTACAGCTCCCTTGTGACTCACTAATTTGACTCACCATATTCTAGAACTCATGTGGTATTTTTGCTACATTTTATGAATAATATGAGCCTTCTTGAAGTATTTGAAGACTTCCCAAAGGTATTTACATAATTTGAAACTTGTACCCTACATAAAACAAATGTTCGCAACAATACATATACCAACATTACAAGCATATAGAGATACACATACACACATATACAACAAACTAGAGATACACACATACACACACTCCACATACATATGTATACACACACAGACACATTATACATACATGTATAGACACACATACACACACATGTTGAACATCTGAACTATGCAAGATTTAGGTGGATAAAGAGGTCAAACACCCTTAATGTGGACAAAAGTCACGACTCAAATTACTTATAGCAATGTCAAGGTCGATCAAGGCAATTCTAAGGTGGTGGAAACATTGGGAGAAGCATCCAAAAGCTACAAAACAAGGTGAAGAGTCATCAAATGCATGGAAGTTGTGTAGGTCATTGATGACCAAGAGATGTAAACTCAAGGTGGCTCAAGCCTGAGAGTCATCCAAGGCTCAAGGAGCAGAAATGGAGCACTCCAAGCTAGGAGAAACACGGAGTAGGACATTACATGCATAGAGGAGGAGTAAGGAGGAGCTATCAAGTCCACACCCCCTCTAGTCTCTTGTAGGTATAGATATAGCTTACTTATAATAGTTGTGACTCTTTATTACATATCCCATTCAAGAGATCTAAGGTCATTCTATAACTTATTTATGTGTTACATTCGCTAAGATGGATTCTTGAAATCACGTTTATGTGCAAAGAAATTGGTGTATCTGTGTAACCCTAATGTCTGCATATCCTACATCTCTCCATAATCTATTCTGTACAAAATGGTTGACTAAAATAAACAAATCAACTTGAGGTGATGTAAGGCTTATCAGAGAGCTTATAAACTATAGTAATTATGGATAAAAGCTTAGGTCTTTTGGATAAGTGTAAGGTAGGTGAATCAAATGCTCCTTGCAGGGTGCAGAAAAGGTGTATGAAGGGACCTGGATGTTGGGTTCATTTCACTTCTAGTTTGCAGATCCAACAGATTAAATTCCATTAGTTGGTTTTAGATCAAGATACATCCTTTGAAGACTCTAGGAGAATGACAAAAAAGCTTGGTCATCAAGGATAAGAGGTACTTTTTAGTGTAACCCTAATTTCACACTCATTGTGATAGATTTAGGTAAAAAATTGGAGTTCTTGACAAAGACAACTATCAGCCATGGAGGTTCAGAGCCATGAACTACCTCATGAGCAAAGAACTATGGCCTATTTTGTGTGGATATGAAGATAAGCTAGATGTGGATCCCAAAGATCCAAAGGTCACCAGTGAAGAATTGAAGATGAAGGATTGGGAGGAAAGGATAAGAGAGCTATCTTCGACATATCACATGTATGGTCATATATTAGATTTTGATCATGTTAGAGATGTTTGGGAGGCCTTAGAGAAGATATATTCCACTTCCACAAGAAGCAAAGATGCACATTAAGAATGAACTCCATTCTTTGAAGAACGCTAGTGGTCAATCTATCATTGACTACACCTTGAGGGTGAAGACATTGTGGGAGCGATCGGTATCCACTAGGTACAAAGTAGATAAGGAAGACCTTGTGTAGATTATTATCAATGGGCTGAGAGGGGAAGACAAATGGAAACCCCTCATTACTACCATCTTGTATAGAGATCCTCTACCAACTCTTGAGGAGTTGATCCCACACCTAGTGGCAGAAGAGGTTGACATAGGAGACATATCCAAGAAGGATGGTCACTCACATCTCCTATATGCTAGCAAATGCAAAGGCAAGAGTGGCAAGAAGGGGAAAAGATGGAAAAAGCAAGTCAATCCAAGGAAGAAGATTCAGATTCAAACAAAGATAGCAAGGCATCGTCTTCAAGGAAGGGCAAGAATATCAAAGGGAAGAACAACCCTCATCAAGGTAAAACATGTTTTATATGTGCTAAGTAGAATCATATTTCTTCAAATTGCTGGTTCAAGGATGAAAAGCCAAGAAGAAGGAGCAAGGAAACTATGCTAAAAAATCCCAAGAAGGATCATGAGAAGAAGATCCTCCTCGCCATGAGACATGATTACACTAGTGATCCCAAGGATAAAAAGTGATAAATAGACTCTACATGCTCTAATTACATGTCATGTATGGAGGAATCACTTTTTCATATGTAGGTCCCAAGATCAAAAGGTTGTGTGAAGACAAGAGATAACACTGAGCATCCAATTACACATGTGGGAGATGTGAAGCTACGTGAAGGTAAATCTCTCAAGACTATTCAAGATGTGCTCCATGTTCTATTTATTTCCAAGAACCTTTCCTCTGTAGGAGAGATGGTAGAGAGAGGTATGTAGGTTATATTTGATGCAAAAGGATGCACGGTGAAGCAAGGAGGCAAGATCATTGCCAATGAAGGAAAGAAGGCATATTGTTCACTATATGTTGCTCCTGCACACAACAAGGTATGTTTTGTGATGAATAGTAACAAAAGGATTGCAGAGATTGATCTTTGCCACAAGAGGAAAGGAAATATAAATATTTCCAAGCTAAAAAGAATGTGCAAAATTAGGTTTAGTGCATGGACTAGGAAATCTTCAGGGTCAAGATGTACATGCATTTTTTTATGCTTGTCAGCTAGGTAAGCAAGCAAGGAAGCCATTTCCAAAGAGGGAATATGGATCCTCAAAGCTCATGGATCTTATACACTTAGATGTATCGGGCCCTAGTATGGTAGCTTCATTGGGAGAACCTTGGTACTTTGTCACTTTGATTGATGACCACTCAAGAAAGCTATGGCTATATGCTATCAAAGAAAAATCATAAATATTTTCATGCTTTCAAAAGTTTAGGTTCCTTGTTGAGATACAATGTGATGCATACATCAAGAAAATAAGGTCAGATGGAGAGGGAGAGTGTTTCTCCACGGAATTCACAAAGTAATTTCAATAAAATGGCATAAAGAGGCACTTTACATGCAGGTATAGACCTCAACAGAATAGTGTTGCAAAGAGGAAGAATAAGCATTTGGTGTAGATAGTTAGGTGTCTGATAAATGAATGTATGTTACCATTCTCTTATTGGGTTGAGGCTACGAATAAAGCTTGTTAGTTGATAAACACGGTTCCAATAACTAGTGTCCATTGTTTCACTCCCCACAAAGTCTATTATGGTAAGAAACCAACCATGGAGCACCTTAAGGTATTTGGATGTGTATGATTTGTTCATGTTCCTAGTGAAGTGAGGAAAATGTTAGAGCCCAAGAGTGAGAGGCTAGAGATGCTACAATCCTCTCTCAAAGAATCTATATGTATCAAGAGATGTTGTGTTTGATGAGTCAAGGTCATGGTATGTAGACAAGGGTTCAAGGCAAAGTTGGATGAAGAGGATCAAGACGAGTATGTAGACCTTGATGTTTACATTCGACCTCAAGAGTCAATCACAATCAATGGAATAGAGGCTTCTACATCTAAGGTACACTCATATGATCATTGTTACACTTATGATTATGAAGGACCATCCTCTACTTCAAAGTATAGTAGGTTGCAAGAGACAAACTATGACAATAGGGAAGCTCGAGAGGAGTCAGAAGAGTAAGACATTGAGGAGGTCATTACTCCTAATGTAAAGCTCCATAGACTCGAGAAGCAATATCCCAAAGGTCTAGAGGTAAACAAGGAAGAAGGCACTCCCACAAACGTATACATATGGTTCTTTCATGGCAAACCATTATTCATACATGATGAATGTCATTGCAGATCAAGAGCAACATTCCTATGAGGATACAAAGGCCAAACTAGAGTGGAGGAAGGCTATGCATGAGGAGTTCAAAGCTCTTAAGGAGAATTATTGACTAGATCTTCCACACACATGAACATAGAGGTAGTACAGAAAAAAGACCTTAGAGAAGCATAAACAAAATAGATAGAGACAAAAGACTAGACACAAGATTGGGTACAGTCTCCCCCCACATACTTTGATGGACTCATCCAATATAGTATGTGGGAGGAGATTGTACCCAATCTGGTGTCAAGTCTCTTATTTCTTTCTATTCTGTTTATGCTTCTGTGAGATCTTATTTCACTACTATCCTTTCCATATGTGCGTACCAAAGATCCACACAACAGTGGTATCAAAACCATGGCACATTTGATGAGGTGGTTTCTTGGTGTCTGATTGTGATTTATGACATCCATTCATGATTTGGCATCCATCTCGATCATCTAGTCTAGGTTTTTGTTTATCAAGTTTGTTTGGTTTTTATTTACTAGTGTGTTTTGTTTTATTTTTTTTAATTTGTTATTGTGCACAGTGTTCCTATAGTGTGCACTATTCTCACTGTGACAATATAATCACTATGCTTATTGTGCTCATTATACTCACTATAATCACTGTACTAAATGTGCTCAGTGTGCTCAATGTACTGACTATATTCACTCTGCTCATTGTGCTCACTATGCTCAATGTACTGACTATATTCACTTTGCTCATTGTAATGGCTATATTCACTCTGCTCAATGTACTCACTGTGCTCACTCTGCTCATTGTAATGGCTATACTCCCTCTAGTACCTATGCATTGTTCAAGTTTTGTTTGATTATCAGGTTTTTTAATTGATTTGGTTATCCTTTGAGTACTCCTTCACTTTACTCCAAGGCATCGACTAAGGCATAAAACTATGGCATAACTTTAGCGCCTTTGGTTTCTCTAGCACTCATGGTTCTCTTGGTTCACTTTGGTTCCCTTTGGCAGCCGTTGGCTACATGAAAACCAATTCTAACTTATGAGTGGCAATAAGAGCTTAGTTATTTCCCTAGTTAGCTTACTTATTTCTCTAGTTAGCTTACTTAGTTCCTTATTTAGCATGTAGGGAATTTGAACCCAAAAACCTCACACTTATAAGAAATATGCTTTATCCACTAGCTTATTTCCACTTTTTGATATCCCATTCCTTTTAATTGATATTTTACATAACTTTTCACTCTCGTCACCTTAATTAATTAATCAATTTATTTATGTATTTTATTTTATATATTTCCAAGACAAAGCCTTTCCTTTCTATTTTAATTCAAATATTACTAGCATTCTTTTCAAGTGTTTAGTAATAGGCCATGGACCCTACCCATACTATAGAGGATTTTGGTAAGTTATTTATTAAATGTATTTTTCCTCATCATGGTAGGTTATTAATTAAATGTATTTTTTGCATTATGGTTTTCCAAATGTAATTTTATCACATCGATATGTTTGTTTTTGTAATCATTTTTGGGTTGCATTAATTCAAAATTTAGGTTCCAAAATAGACTTTAACTTTTCATATCATTCATAGCCACATTAACTTCAAGTTTTCCAATTCCATGCATGTGTTTCTACATGGAACATGCTTATGATTGTTTAGTGATGGGACATGTGACTCACCATCCAGGTCTATTTTATTATTATAAATTGAGGTCAGTTGTTTGTCAACTAGGAGGCATGTTATACTTTATGGAATAATGGAATGTAATAGGCCTCTTTTCTAGTGAAATAATTCATTTTGAAATTTCTTAATCTCATTGTCGGCATAATTCTTAGAATGAATAATTAGGTCATTTTGAACTTTCTAAATTTCATTGTGGGGATAATTCTTAGAATGAATAATTATGTCATTTTATGCATGTAGGAGAAATTTTGGGATGACAAGTTTCATATTTTCTCTCTAGACATTATTCACATCATGTTTTCTAGTTGAAATTTGAAGGTGAAGATAAAAGAATTAAAAAAAACTATGTATTCAATTCGAATCCATGATTGTGTTGCTTATGTGTCACCATGTCTTATTATGAATATTTTTGGATATGTCTTTTTGGTGTTTTTCTCCTATTTTTGACAGGTACACAAAAGAAAGCACACTCCCATCCTATGGCTTTTTGCAAAAGTTTTGGAGAAACTCGATTTTTTCTAAATTTGATGGATCACATAATTCTTTGGGTAGTGATCAAACTTTGCTATAGAGAGACCTGCACATCAACAAAAAGAACACGCAGAAATTAGAGAATTACCTTGTGATTGAGAGTCAGAGTGAGAGTGAGAGTGTGTTTGAGAGTGCAAGAGTGAATGAGATTGTGATAGCTCGAGGGTGGTCGGGAGGTAGAGGATTTGTCAAGAAGCTATTTTCCAAAGCTATTGTAACCATTGATTCTCATCTATAATATCAAAATTCCTCTTTATATGAGTCATATCTTTTCTACTCTTTTGCATCAGATTTTCTCTTATCTTGTGTAATCTCTACCGTTTTCTCTCCTCCATTATTCACGAGTGATCAAAAGATTGTGATTGAGGAAATGCGAAAAGTGGTGTCAGAGCCAAATCCATTCTCGAGAGCGACGGAAGCTTTGATGTAGAAGGTGTGTGGGCAGGAGGAATTTGTTCAGAAGCTTCTTGGAGAATTACACAAAGAATGAGATGGAAAACAACTAGAAGGTGCAAGAAATTTCGAATTGAACAATGGAGTGGATAAAGGTGCGGGAACATCTAGTGTGCCTCTAGGAAAACAAAAATGCAATTATGAAGATATGAAGCCATGTGAGTTTTCCGTTAACCAAGTCTTCAAGAAGGCAAGGTTGAATGATTTTGATGGTGAGAAGAAGAGTGGTGAAGATCTTGAGGCATGGATTGAAGAGCTAGAGGATTTCTTTGATCTTCCGCAATTTAGTGAGGAGTCCAAGGCAAAAGGTGGGATCATGCACTTGTGTGGTATCGAGAAGCTTTGGTTGAAGTCTTATACACAGACTCAGACACCTCCTGGTCCAGTTTTATGGAAGGAGTTTAGAGAATAAACTGAAAAATGCTATTGTTCTACACACTACGATATGGAGAAGAAGGTGGAGCTCTACAATTTTTGACAACACGAAGGTGACAAGCATAGTTTGTCTATTGATGAGTACAAGGAGAAGTTCCTACATGTTTAGTGGTGATGCTCTAAAGAGCAAATTTATTGAAGGGCTTCGTGAGGAACTTTGCTATCAAGTCAAGAAATGTGGATGCATTGATTTTCTTGATGCTATTGTGATGGCCAAGAATTTTGAGGAGATGGAGAAGTTCAATTTGGAGAAAGAAGTAGATTCATTGTGACGCGACATAGGCCACAGAGGCCTATTGCAATGAACATGAACAATTGAAGGAAGACTCCACCTTCTAATAACCAAGGTAAGAATCCTGCTCAGGTGGAAAATCAAAGGCGGCATCAACCAATCCATTGGCAAGAAGACCCTAATTTTATTGAGAATGTGGAAAGACTCGATCATTGTGTTAATTGTAGGGAGCAAGGGCATTGGACCTATGAGTGCTCGAATAAGGTAGTCTTTTCGCCTATATAATCAAAGGTGATAAACATCATCGAGGAAGGTACAATGATTGCAAAAGCAGATGATGTAGGTAAGTGATTGTTAAAATGCTCTTTTACATTACTGGCATTTTAAGTTCTTTCGGGTTCTTGGGAGTGGTAGGGGTTTGATAAATCAGAGGCCCTGTAACTTGATTTTCCCAATTAATTTATCCAAACCGCAATACGTTAACATTCAACACTCTGTTTAATCCGAATTAATGTCAAGACTCTGGTTAATTCACTCACAGGTTTACTGTTCATACTCAGGTTAATACTGTTCACAATGCGTCACGTAGTAATTATTGATTACCATAACACAGACGTATATCGACAACAGAACCTTATGTGTTAATCACAAAGTAATGAAATTAACAAAGGTAAGGACGGCAATACTCAGACTTCACAAACACTACACTACGGCTTCTCCACAGACCGCAATCGCCCAGACAGACAGTCTGGCGATTCCGCTTGTCGTTACCGGAGTGTCACCGCAATGTCTTTTTATTAGTTGATAAGTCGATACATCTCTTCACATGAGCTTTCGATTCGTGCGGAATAGGAAACCTTTTAGTTCGTGCGGTATAGGAAAATATAGGAACAATGAAAATACAAAATGCCAATCCGGCGGCTTACACTGGCATGCACGGTGGACTTGAACCCGCAAGGGAAACAAAATTTAGGGTTCATCTACTATACCCTATAGATACATGGTGCGAGCTAATTTAAAAGTTCGGGAAATTTTCTGCTTCAGAGAATCCAACATCAATTTTAAAGTGTCTGGTTCGACTAACTGTGCGTCAGTACAAACAGAGCTTGCGGTAATTACTTGACTCATTAATATGTCAGCTTGTGTCTGCAAAAAGGCGTCTTGTAGGTAGAAATCATTTGCAAGGGCAGCGTCACGACTCGATTTCATGTCTTCAATCTGCTTGTCTATTCTGGATATTCTGTCAGCTTGAACACCTAATTGCTTTTCTCTTCTCTCTAACTCCTAAGACTGATATTGAACTATCTGGTAATAAGCATCTCTTTCCTTTCGAATTCCTGCGGCCTCCTTCTGGAGTTGAACTGTTAAAGTCATTTGGGTTTTAAGAGCAGAATTTGCTTCAAAAAAATTGGCATTTGCTCTTTGGAGTTCTTCATTAGTTCGCTTGGCTAAATCCGCCATCTCCTCTCCTCGCTGCACAACTTCATCAAGTGCCATGCGAGCATCCTCTTTATCCTGGACTAACTGTTTCAACTGGACAATTTCTGCATCGCAAGCACTTACTAAATCATTTTTGGCTTTTGATTCAGCCAATGCAACATCTCTTTGACCGATCAACAAATCCTGTTCGGCAAGTCTAGCCTGGAGCTGTTGAATCTGTACATGCAAAGCATGGTTTTCAGCCTTCACTGCATCTACTTCCTCTTGCAATGGAGTAATATCCGCTTCTAATACATCAAATTTGTGTTGTAGTTCTTGTATGAGATTGTCAGTAACCTCCTTCATCTGCATTGGTAGTTGCTATGAAAATTGGATCAACATACGACCGATGGATGCTAACTCAGTAAACATGGGGAGCGGAGGAGGAAGAGGAGGAGGAAGTGGTTCGGATGAAGAAGCTGACAAGAGGTGATGGGAAGATGGTGGAGAATAGTTAGGTGAATAGGATGAGGAATCCGGTGCTTCAGGGATAATAGGTTGAATGGGGACAATGGGCTCGACCGAAGGCATTGGTGGAGGAGTAACTAGAAGACTGTTGGGCACCAACACTATTCCGGTAGGTTACTGAGTAGTTACTTCAGTCCGGTCAATTACAGCATCGACCAAGATAATGACTTCATTTATTATCTCTGCAACAATGGCTGGCACATCCACCTGAGTCTGCTGCTGAGATTCCTCCTTAGAAGAAATTGCGTCAGAGGCGGTGGCGGACGCACTTTGTTCCTGTTGCTTATTCGGAGAAGATGGACCAGAAGATTCCACATGGATTGAAGTGGCAGTGTCATGAAAGATTTCTTCCTCATGCACGGCGCTAGAGCCTTGAACTTGACTCTCAGAAGGGCTTATCCGTCCGCGTTTCCGGCGAAGGAGTTGGAAGAGATCTTCATCATCTTCTTCTATATCTTCGAGCACTTGGGCAGATTCTTCATGATACAAAATTGGAGCTCTTAGCGGGGATTGCACGGCTTGAATGGATGGAAACAGAAAGGTAATTATATGTCATAAACGCGAACGCGGAAGTTCTCCCTTGTTGACGTCCTTAATAACCATAACGCATTCACGGTGAATGCGCCGGAAATAGAACGAGGCTAAATTAACAGGCTCACGAGAATCCATGTCAATCATCGAATAAAACGGGCGTGAAATCCCATAACTACGTTTCTGTAAATTCAATATGGCAACTAAGAATTGTAATGCAGTTCGATCTGGATCAAGGCGACACAAGATGGAATACTCATTCGATGAGTGCCGTGGGAATAATTCTACCATAGTACGAATAGGAAGGAGAGGACCATTCTTCACGCCTTCTATGGGCAAACCGAATGCTACATCGAATGATGCTAATGTGATTACGACGCGAGATGGTAAACATGTAATCGGCCAACTCTGCTCGGTAGCAGGAGTGGCGACAATGGCTGCAATAATCTGTGCATAATAAGGGTGACACTCCACTAAATGCCAAGGCAATTCACTGAAGTTCAACAAGCTGCGGATATGCAAGAACTCACTCACGTCATGAGGGAGTCTATCACGAAAGGTAGCAAAATTAGCTAAAGCTTCCATGATGTGCACTCGAAATCACAAGAACACGAAAACACCGCAAACAAAGAAAACACAAAGCACTCAAAGCACACAGACACAATAGCGATTAACAGGGAAAAAAAGAAGATTAAGTAGATACTCGACAACGGGAGGCGATCGAAAACCCTAATCATCGCGCGGTATTGAGATGATAACCTTCATAATTATGGCGGGCATGCATGAGCAGAATCAATAACACAAGGCGGCGATTAATTATGATTATGTATCAAAACGAGGAGCTTACGGTCTTATTCAACTAACACGCAACAATAAATAAAAAAAAAGAAAATAAGTGACACGTGGAAAAGCGAAGGACACATCAGCGAGGATCAGGTGCTTGGTGATACGGTCGCAAGTTTGAACCATTGATCACTTTAGGAAGAGGAAATCTGGTCAAGGTAGTCAATCGAAAAGTAGCTGGTATCACTTGTTCACTAATCCGGTAAGGACCGAACCACCGTAATTTAAATTTCCCAGCAGAACGATTTGATTTAGCATTATAAAACAACACAAGTTGGCCCACCGTAAACACAGGAGTCTTGAGGAAATGATCATGAGTCCGGGCATGCCGCAGCTGAACTTCTTGAAGAGTTAGAAAGCTTTCCCAACGATGTTCATCCAAAGTCTCTAAGTGCTTTCAACCGAAATGGCAAAGAGTCTTTGGGTAATAGTTTCTAAGTTATGGCCATGCGTAAGCTTGGCAGAACAATTTCCATAGGCGCGATTGCTTCCAACCCATAAGCAAGCTTGAAAGGAGTCAGTCCCGTTGCAACTTTGTATGTAGTCCGATATGCCCATAAGACTGCAGGTAGTAATTGATCCCATCTTTCTGGTGATTCCACAATCAATTTGTGAAGCATACTTAATAGCATCTTGTTGGTACTTTCTGTCATGGACAAAGGAAACCATCCTGAACCTAAGATTCCATGTGAACCCTGTATCTCATGATTGGTTCAGAATTAGGAGAAACCAATGCTTCCATTGCGTCCGAAATGTGCCAAAACCCTAAGATCGACTGTCTACTTGCCTGATTCGGATATCCAGAGCTCATGCTTCGAGTCGATGACATCATGATGACATCATCAAGTCGCAACCGCCCTTGGGAACCGCCCTTGAAAACCTATATAAGGAGGGGTTGGCCACATTCATAATCAGTCTTGCCAATGCCAGTCTTGGGAGCTCAAGGAGTCGTGACCTCCAAGTAAGTACTTTCAAGTTCCAGTTCTAGTTCTTGTCTTGTTCCTTGTTCTAGTCTAGTTCTTGGACATACTATCTTGTCCCCTTGTAATCTAGTAGTAGGAGATCCTGTCGAGTTCTTCCGTGTATCCAGTTCATCTCCCAGAAGGGAGTTCTTGTAATCGAGACATCTTGTCTCATACTTACGATCCCGGGTTGTGGGATCTCCTGTATCATCTCTAGTTGAGTTATTCATACCTATCAGTCCCGGGTTGTGGGACATCTTGTATCGATCGTATATTCTTGTATCGTTTCCCCTTCGTGGGTGATCTTGTAATCAGAAGTGTATTTCCGAAATCTTGTCTATTGTAGTCAGAGAGCACAATCTAGTGCTCCCCTGACATTTTGGCAAGACTATCTTCTATCCAAGACCAGACATCATGGAGAACGCTTATGAACAGATCGTAGCATCACTTCAGAGTCTCCAACAACAAGTCGAAGACCTAAGTCATCGACAGACACAAGTCGAGATGGGACATCCGGTGCATGTAGGTGCACTCCTCCAAGAATTACAAGAACCCAGCTGCCAGAGACAAGGCCCAGTACCTGATGGACATTCACAAAGAACTGAAGGAAGAGATCCATAAAGCTCAACAACAATATAAGTACTATGCAGATCAACATCGTGTCCAGAATCCATCGTACCAAATTGGGGATAAAGTATGGTTACTCCGAAACAATTTACAAACGTCAAGGCCTTGTGCAAAGCTAGATCATCAAAAGTTTGGTCCATTTACCATCTTGGCCAAGATTAATCCAGTCACCTTCAAGCTCCAGTTACCGAGTACCATGAGAATACATCCAGTTTTCCATGTATCCATGTTGGAACCATATCAGATTTCACCATTGAGGGGGGAGAGACCTAGTCCTTCACCACCTATCGAGATTGATGATCATGAAGAATTTGAAGTCGAGCATGTCCTAGATTCCAGAATATCCCGGGGAAGATTGGAATACCTTATTCATTGGAAAGGGTATGACATCAGTGATCGTACTTGGGAACCTGCAGAAAACCTTCAGAGAGCACCAATCAAGGTTCGAGAATTCCATAAGAGAAATCCAACGAAGCCGAGACCAGATAACATGACCGCTCCTCGTGGAACTCGTCGCTTGAGGGGGAGGTGATGTCATGGACAAAGGAAACCATCCTGAACCTAAGATTCCATGTGAACCCTGTATCTCATGATTGGTTCAGAATTAGGAGAAACCAATGCTTCCATTGCGTCCGAAATGTGCCAAAACCCTAAGATCGACTGTCTACTTGCCTGATTCGGATATCCAGAGCTCATGCTTCGAGTCGATGACATCATGATGACATCATCAAGTCGCAACCGCCCTTGGGAACCGCCCTTGAAAACCTATATAAGGAGGGGTTGGCCACATTCATAATCAGTCTTGCCAATGCCAGTCTTGGGAGCTCAAGGAGTCGTGACCTCCAAGTAAGTACTTTCAAGTTCCAGTTCTAGTTCTTGTCTTGTTCCTTGTTCTAGTCTAGTTCTTGGACATACTATCTTGTCCCCTTGTAATCTAGTAGTAGGAGATCCTGTCGAGTTCTTCCGTGTATCCAGTTCATCTCCCAGAAGGGAGTTCTTGTAATCGAGACATCTTGTCTCATACTTACGATCCCGGGTTGTGGGATCTCCTGTATCATCTCTAGTTGAGTTATTCATACCTATCAGTCCCGGGTTGTGGGACATCTTGTATCGATCGTATATTCTTGTATCGTTTCCCCTTCATGGGTGATCTTGTAATCAGAAGTGTATTTCCGAAATCTTGTCTATTGTAGTCAGAGAGCACAATCTAGTGCTCCCCTGACACTTTCAGCTAAACCATTAGCACTAGGATAGTATGGTGAATTAAGTTTATGCAGAATTTGAAAAGTGTGCGTTAGTACTCACATTAAATTGTTAGCAAAGTGTGTTCCTTGATCTGTCACAAGTTCTAGAGGTAATCCATAACGCGGAGAAACATCCATCATCAGGCATTTTGCCACCGAAACAGCTGTAGCGAAACATAAGGCCCAAGCTTCTACCCATTTGGTAGCGTAATCTGTGCAAGTCAAGATGTAACGATTGTTGTTAAGGGTTGTTGGTGGTGTGATTGGTCCAATAAAATCAAGACCCCACTTCTGAAAAGGTTCCAAAGGTAACACAGGTTGTAGAGGAAAAAAGTGTCTCTGTAATGGTTGTCCTGCCCGTTGACAAGTGTCGCGGTGTTGCACAAACTGAAGTACGTCTTTATACATGGTTGGCCACCAAAGCCCACTTTGCAAAATCTTCGGATGAGTGAGATCTGCTGCAAAATGTCCACCGGAGGGTATCGATTGTGCCATAGTGATGACTGAGTTTGCTTCATGTGGCGGAATGCAGCGAAGTAATACACCAGTGTGGTCCATATAGTACAACTATCCTACCAGCAACCGGAAAAAGGCGACTATAAACTGCAATCTTCCGTCGCATAGCCGAAGGTGTATGAAGAGGAAGACATCCATCAGTCAGGAAAGTTAACAATGTATCGTAATAGGTAGGCTGCTCAGGGTGTTCGAGAGATTCGTCATGAGCTGGTTCAACATCGTAAATTGCTGGTGTGGTATCGTCAACGCCCACCGGAGCTTCGCCGAAATCCAACCTAGAGAGAAAGTCTGCTAAGGCATGGGCTGTACCTGGTTGATGAATCACTTCGTAGTCGAACTCCTGTAACAATAAGACCCAACGAGCCAAGCGACCACCTAAATGTTGTTGTCGGACCAGATATACAAGTGCAGCATGATCTATGTGACAGGTGATTTTTTGGCCTAGGAAATAATGCTTGAATTTCTTTACAGAATATACCAATCCAAGGCATTCTCGTTGAGTCACAGAATAATTCCTTTTCGCAGGAGCGAGTCGCCGACTTGCATAGTAAAGAGGCCGAAACCATTTGTCTGTTTGCTACATTAAAACACTACCAATGGCTATATCCGATGCATCTACAAAGACATGGAATGGGCGTTCCCAATAAGGAGGTTGCAAAATGGGAGCATGCATCAATAATCCTTTTAAACGATCGAATGCAGTTTAGCATTCCAGAGTCCATTCGAACTATCGTGGAGTACGAGTCATTAGCCGATTGAGTGGTGTTGCTAAATGGGCTAGCCACCGTAGATGCCTGCCATGCCACCGAATTTGATCCAAGAAGCACATAACCTCTTTCGGCGTTGTAGGAACGGGTGCTTCCAACACAGCTGCGACTTTGTCTGGATCAACTTGGATACCTTGTACGGATATGATATGTCCAAGGAGTTTACCACAAGACATCGCAAAAATAGATTTTGTCGGGTTTAGGTAGAGTCAGTATTCACGGCATTTCTCAAAACAGCACTGTAAATGATACAAGTGCGCCGCAATCTTGCCGAATAAGAAGAAGTCATCTAAATAAACTTGAATAAAAGTGGTTAGGTAGGGTGAGAAAACTTCCTGCATACAACGTTGAAATGTGCTGGGAGCATTCCGTAACCCAAACCACATGACCGTACAAGCAAAAACACCCCAGTTTGTAATGAAAGCTGTTTTTGGTATGTCTTGTTCAGCCATTCTGACCTGGTTATAACCACTGTAGCCGTCCAAAAAGGAGTACATCTCATGCCCGGCCACTCTGTCAAGCATTTCGTCAAGAAAGGGAAGAGGAAACGGATCAGGTACCATGGCCACATTCAATTTCCGGTAATCCATACAAATTCGTAGCTGCTTGTTTTTCTTAGGAACAATAACGATCAGCGATATCCATTCAACGTGTTCTATTGGTACGCTGAATCCCACCTTTAATAACCTATCGAGCTCTGCTTTGACCTATGCTGCATAATTGGGATTCATGCGGTAGCTGGAGTGTTTAATTGGCTTCACTTCTTGCTTAAGCATGACTCGATGTTGATAGATCCGCGGATCAAGACCCTTCATATCGTGGTAATCCCAGGCAAAAACATCAGAAAACTCATGCAAGAGTTGGATCAAATCTTCTTGAAATGCCTCCAACAATCCTGCCTTAATCTTCATAGGATGCGGGTTGCTTTCATCACCCAAATTATAGGTTACTTACTCGTCTTTCGTGACATAGAATGACGAGGTTTCCTCGAATCGTTAGCTAATTTTAAAAGTTGATATAGAGGAGCTCCATCCATAGCAACATTATCATCTAGATCCATTTCTCCGGTCACGGTGATTGTCTTTAAAAGTAAGTTCCTGTGCTCACCAATCCTGTATAACTTTAGCCTGTTTCAACCATGGTCGATCGAAAAGGATATTGTAATCGAGGCTGGATTCTGGTAGTTCTAAGACTACAAAAGTCATTCTGAATGTTGTACCCTGCAAAGTGATCGGGATATTCCTGACTAATCCCACCGGATGGACTCGGGATTGATCTGCCATTCTGACAAAGAATTGAACGGGCTCAATTTGGGTCCACCCTAACTTTTTGCAGACAATTGCAGTTCCTATGTTCACACTGGAACCGCCATCGATTAAGACTTGCGTAATCTTGTGATTTTTATGCCACACAGTGATTAAAGGGACATAATGATCCACCGTAGAGTCAGTTTCCGGTTGTATTGTTGCAGTCACTGGAGTATTGGACAATTCAGGGCTGACCTGTTGCTGGAATTGTTGCCTAACTCCGGGCACGAGAGCGAGTAATTGCCCCAAAGGAAGTGTAATTGAAGCCTTCGAGAGAATATCCCATACCTAGTCTGTTGGAATTGCATTCTTCACTGGTTCCGATGATGATTCTCCTGTTACTAGAGTAGAGTCTTGTTTATGTGCTTTCGCATTTCGTAGGGGAACCTGTGTCACCGAAATTGGATCGAGGAACACGGTAGGCTCTTTGGTGGTCCATTGGCTGGCTTTGGTCTACATTCGATGCTGTTCACGGATGCTAGGTTCAAACACCTCAGCTGCGGGTTGTGACTGCTTACCGGATCTTGTCTGGACCACTACTGCTTGTGATTCCACTGGGGAGATATAGACCATGTTGGTCATCGGATTTTGACACTCTTTCTTTCTTTTATCATATTTGGATGCATCCTTTCAGAATCTCCGGATGTGGCCAAGTTCACCGCAAAAGTGACATCGAGGTGGTGGCAGAGAAGTATTTTCCGGTGATGTACTTGCCTGCTAGCGATTTGTATTAAAGTTGGTATTTCGTTGTCCTCGATAATTCCTGTATCCTTGCGGTTGATTGTTTCGCATGTGTGGTGGCACGTAGTGGGTTGCTAGCTGTCCTAGTTCCTGTATAATGGCATTTGCAGCTTCTTGTCCCTGCACTTTAGCATTACAGATGGCGCAATACATCTGATTAAGGGCATAGGTGGCACTGGTGTGCCCGGGATTTTTGCACTTAGTGCAATACATCTGTTTATCCGGATCATCGGTAACGTTTTTACTGGCCTTTAGCCACTCCAAGTCTTCGGTGAATCCTCCAACCTTATGCTCGAGTTGCACGGCCATCGCTATAACAAAATCCAGTGTCATAGCTCCCACATAGTGAATGATCATAATTTGTCGTAGCTATGGGGTTAGACCATTAATGAACCACTAGTTTATAACATCATTCGGTAAACTAGCATGTGCCAGAGGAAATTGTCTTAAATGAGTTCTAAATAATGTGGCATATTCCTGAATAGTCTGATGCGGCTTCTGCCTATTGTTCGGCAAGTAATCGAAGATTTCGGCAGGATTTTTCTTCAACTGGAACCTCTGTAAAAATGCATCCCTTACCACCTCATAGGTAACGAAATGATTGAAATCATACTCTGTTAACCATCTCGCTGCTTTATTGAATGTAGACTGGAATACGATGGCCTTATATGCCGAATCGGGTGGATGGTTTAGCACTGCATAACTTATTTCAAAGGTGCGTACATGGGCATCAGGATCGTCACCTGGAAATCCACCGAACTTTGTGTAAGTTACCCCTGTTGGAACCGGTCGCAGTGGAAGGGGCTATTGCTGTTGTTGTTACTGCTCCTGCTGTTGCTGTTGACCACTCATAGTGCTAGTCGTGGTACCGTTGCTATCTATTGAGTTCTAAGGTGGCATTTCTTGACCTTCAGAGTCTGTATGGTCAGACTGTTCACCTTCCGGCTTGAAAATAGCGTTCAATCTCTTACGGATCTCCAAATCAAAGAGCCTATCCTCAGCTTGGATATCCCAGATAGGCAAATTCGCCCCGAACATTGGTGTCCGAAATGAAGATTCACCAGGAAGTATCACACTGTCGCCAAAAAACTGTAAATTCCCTGCAACTAGGACCGAACTATCACCGGAATTGGTCGAACATTCCCCAAAACAGGGTATTCTTTCACCGACAATGATCTCTCTAGGTGACACCACTTTATCCTTGGAAAAGTTCGAATCTTGACCAGATGGTGTTGGGTGAACTGTGCACTATGTCCCTGTACACTCCAAAGTTTTTGTACCTTCTGCAGACTGTACCGAAATTACATCGGAATCTACCGGAATTTCCTCCTGTATCACCGGAATTCTACCGAAATCGCTGCTAATAGACTCTGTTCCTTCGACAACTAGACTTAACCGGTCTAGGCTTCTATCGACTGGGGGTGTCCCTAACAAATTTGGTACTCTCCAGGGATGTTGGTCTCTCCTGTACTTCGGATATGACTCGCCGGACCAAGTAACCGCCGTATATCACCTCTGCACCACTTGCGTACTACTCCACCTTACTATTGATTCACAATCTATGGCCACCTTCCCACAGACGGCGCGAGTGTTAAAATGCTCTTTTACATTACAAGCATTTTAAGTTCTTTCGGGTTCTTGGGAGTGGTAGGGGTCTGATAAATCAGAGGCCCTATAACCTGATTTTCCCAATTAATTTATCCAAACCGCAATACATTGACATTCAACACTCTGTTTAATCCAAATTACTGTCAAGACTCTCGTTAATCTTCTCACAGATTTACTGTTCATACTCAGGTTAATACTGTTCATAATGCGTCATGTAGTAATTATTGATTACCGTCGCACATACGTATATCAACAACAGAACCTTATGTGTTAATCACAAAGTAATGAAATTAAGAAAGGTAAGGACGGCAATACTCAGACTTCACGAACACTACACTACGGCTTCTCCACATACTGCAATCGCCCAAACAGACAGTCTGGCGATCCCACTTGTCGTTACCGGAGCGTCACCGCAATGTCCTTTTATTAGTTGATAAGTCGATACATCTCTTCACACGACCTTTCGGTTCGTGCGGAATGGGAAACCTTTCAGTTCGTGCGGGATAGGAAAATACAGGAACAATGAAAATACAAAATGCCAATCCGGCGGCTTACATGATCTAACTCTACTTTACACTGCATGGTGTAATTCTTTCCCAAAGGCTTCTGTAATTACAATTTTGGGTATGCTTTCTCCACATAAAATCAGAATTTTGATCGATCCAGGTAGCACACATTGTTTTCTATCTTTCAAACTCGTACACAATTTGGGGATATCTCTAAATATGCAGCTAACTAGACATGTAGAGATGGCCAATAGACCATTGCACTATACAAAAGGATACATTGAAAACCTTGCATTTACATTTCTTTGATAATTCTTTTTCTGGAAGTTTTCATGTGATTGAGATGAAACAAAGTGATGCAATCATAGGCATGGACACCTTACTTCAGAATTTTGCAACAATTTATTGCTAACAAAGGACAATCACTTTAAGTCTAGATGGAGAATCTATCCACATTCTAGGTGATGCATAGAATCCTAAATCTATTCTTCTTTCTGTTACGTAGATAATTAGAGGTATAATAGATGGCTGTAAAACATTTGTAGTGTATGTGAATAATCTGCTTGATGAAGAGAATGATGAAAGTATTCAAATTTATGTAGAAAATCTTTTGAAAGAATATGTACATGTATTGCCAAAAGACTTTCCTAGTGTTCTTCCACCTAGGCAAATTGACCATGCCATTAACTTGTATCCTGGGAGTGAACCATATTCTAGAGCACCTTATAGATTTAACATCAATGAATTAAAGGAGCTTAGAATTCAATTAGATGATCTTTTGAAGAAAGGCTTTATAAGATCAAGTCTCACCTTGGGGTGCACCTGTATTATTTTAGAAGAATAAAGATGGCTCTTATAGATTATGCATGGACTATATGGGATTGAACAACATAAAAATTCAAAATAAGTATCCACTCAATCAAATAAATGAGTTATTAGTCAATTAAGTGGAGCGATTGTATTCTCTAAGATTGACTTAAGATCTGGATATCACCAAATTAGGATCAAAACAGAGGATTATCCCAAGAAAATGATATGGTCACTATGCGTTTACGATTTCACCTTTTGGATTAACAAATACTCCAACCACATTTATGTGCTTGATGAACAATACTTTTTGTGATTAGCTAGATGAACGTTGGAGATAGACATCTGCGGAAGCACGCGAACAACACAAGGAAGAAGAAGAAGCTTGGAGCACAAGGCACAATACTGAATGTATTACTAGAGAATGTACAAAGATAAGTAGCCCATTAGGGCAATAGGCGTATATACAAGGGGGGGGGGGAAACATCCTAAAGAGGGAAAAAAGTGCCCCGACGGTCCTAGAGTGTTCACACACATCACTACCTAAATATATCAACAAATCCCCCCTCCGAGTGATGCGGTGAACAAGTAGCTGGCACTCATGTATAAAGAAGTGCCAAGCTATGTGGAAATCACTTCACAAAAGGAAGTAAGCCCAAATCTTTGCGGAAAGATTCAAACTTCTCCCTAGGCAGAGCCTTTGTGGAAAGGTCTGCAATGTTCTCGTGCGTGGGCACATATGCCAAGCTCATCTCCCTAGTAGAGAACCTCTCCCTAACATAATGATAATGCACCTCAATGTGCTTAGTGCGAGCATGGAACACAGGATTCCTTGCAATTGCCAATGCGCTCTGACTGTCAGTGAAGATGGTGGTGGCAGAAGACTGACCAACACCCAAATCAACCATAAGGCATTTGAGCCACACACACTCAATAGTCGCTGTGCAAGCTGCCCTATACTCAGCCTCAGAACTGGAAGTGGCCACAGTAGGCTGCTTCTTGCTCAACCAAGATATACATGAGCTACCAAGCATGAAGCAAAAGATACTAGTGGACACACGAGTGTCATAGCAACCAGCCCAATCAGAGTCAGAAAAAGCATGCAAATCTGGCGGTAGTGATCCCCCCTTAAGATAGATCAACCCAAGTAGCCGAGTACCACTCAAGTAGCGAAAGATACGCTTAACCGCCTGCCAATGCTTGACTCCTAGGCAATGCATAAAATTGCTCATCTGTGAGACAACAAACTGAATATCTAGCAGAGTAATGCATAAGTAAATCAAGCATCCAACAACCTGCTGATAGAGAACAACATTAAATGCATCTCCAACATCATGAAGACTCAATCATAGACCTACCTCCATAGTGTGAAGAGATGGATAGGTATGTGTTGAAGATGAAGAGGTGTTGCAAAATCTTTGCTCTACACCAGCCAAATGAACTCCAGGAGTAGATGGTGGGCCCTTTTAGCTTGCCAATGGATGTATTAGACACCCTATGTACCTTGGAAGATCACTCTCAAAAAGATAGATCAAAACAGATAAGTTGGAGTTAGCTCAGAGGTGAAAACTTGCTATTCTTGGTTGATACACCTGTACAGTGTTTTACATAATTCTCTGAGCACAGCAGCAATTAGATTAATTCCTCTTGGGGAAGGCTAGGTAGCTTAAAGAGCTAACTTTAGAGAGTAATCTCATCAAAAAGAACAAACCACACACTGAGAATGACTTTTAACAAGTGATGACATCATCCCGATTTTCACGGGCTGCTACAGAAATAGACCAGTGAGTAGAAAAATTAACATAACTCAAGATGTAAGAATCCAATGATCATGAAAATTTGTATGCTTATACTAGACCGTAAGCTGAATCCAACAAGCTCGAAATAACTGAATTTGGATGAGTAACCACTGAGAAATGACTCTGACAAGATGACTGAAAAAGTCGGGTACCTGACAGAGAAGAGAAAATGAACATACCCTGTTGACTTCAAATGAACATAACTGAAGATTCCAACATCCAAATGACATGAAAATTTGTGAGCATATAGTAGAGTTATAGAGCTAACTTTACCAAGTTAAATCACTGAAAATGATGAACCAAGTGCAGAGAAACAATCTCTGCAAGCTGACTGAGAAAAAGCTGAAGTAATGGCAGTGAGTAGTACACATCACAAGAACATGGAAAGATGAACTCAAATAATCATGAAAATGAAAGTATATTGCTTGTACAATACAATGACTTACTGATACATATGTGTGCCTTGTAATCACACCTTGATATGGCATAAATCTCAGCTCTTGGAGGTCTTCACATAGGTCTCTCTAACCACGACTAAAACTGCCATCTATTTATAGTTGAGTTTGGGAGGCTAACTTCCCTCAATCACTCTCCAATCAATCAATGATTGATTTGATTCTCTACCTACCACAAATCACGAATTCGTGGCTCCTCTTTCCATTCTTGATCATGTGGGCTCAACCACTTAAGATTCTCTTACTTTTACATTAAGTAAACTCTTCAAAAGTTACAAGAGGTAGTTCACAAGTGAACTTTACATAGTCTTCATTTTGAAGCTTCTTTAATGACTTTGTGAGACTCAAGCCAATACTTAGTCTTGTCATAGACTTGCTCCAACAGCTCCCCCTCAAGCCAAGTATGCTTGAGGTCTTCAATCTTCCAAGATTACCTGCAAACCAATCATAGCCTTGAATTTGCAAAGCTTTGTACCATCCAATGCTTTGGTTAGAATATCTGCACATTGTTGATGAGTGGACACATATGATATTTGAATCTCTTTGCTTAGAACCTTCTCTCGTACATAGTGATAATGAACTTCAATATGTTTAGTCCTTGCATGAAAAATAGGATTAGCAGCCAAATGAATAGAACTCATATTGTCACCAAAAATAGTTGGAGTTCCAAACTCCAATCCAAGATCTTTGAACAATGTCTTCATCCACATAGCTTCTTGTGTAGCTATGGCAAGACCTCTATATTCAGCTTCAGTAGAAGAGAGAGCAACTGTGGGTTGCTTCTTGGATGACCATGAAATAAGCTTTGAACCTGCAAAGGTAAGATAACCTGAAGTGCTCCTTCTATCTTCCTTGGAGCCAGCCCAATCTGCATCAGAAAATAGCTTCAAACCTAAATCAGATACATAAGGATAATAAAGTCCTTCATTTATGGTTCCTTTGAGATACTTGAGAATCCTTTTGGCAGCATCCATATGTGGTTTCCTTGGTGTGTGCATAAATTGACTTAGCACACTCACACTGTAACATATATCTACTCGTGTCAATGTGGCATAGTTGAGACTACCCACTAGACTTTGATATGATGTGATGTCCTCTATGAGTTCACCTTCATGTGAGCCCAATTTGTGATTGACCTCCATTGGAGTACCTGCAATCTTAGAATCTTGCATCTTGAATTTTGCCAACATGTCCTTAATGTACTTCCTTTGAGTGAGAAACAAACCATGATCTTTGTAGACAACTTCCAAACCTAGGAAGTAGGTAAGTGAACCCAAATCACTTATCTTGAACTCTTCTCTCATCTGATCTTTGATCTTCTTCATACCATCTGCATCATTTCCTGTCAATATAATATCATCTACATATACACATAGGTAGATGACCTCGGAATTACTCTTTTTAATAAAGAGTGAAGGATCTGCTTTGCTTGGTTGAAAGCCTTTGTCCTGCAAGAATGAAACAAGCCTGAAATTCCAAGCTCTTGGAGCTTGCTTGAGACCATACAATGCTTTGTTAAGTTTACACACATAATCAGGATAATCTTGACTCTCAAAACCAGGTGGTTGTGCCATATATACCTCTTCTGTTATCCAACCATTCAAGAATGCATTCTTTACATCTAGTTGAAGTATCTTCCAATTCTTGGAAGAGGCAATACTAAGCAAAACCCTAATAGTAGGCATCTTTGCCACAGGAGAGAATGTCTCCTCATAATCAATTCCCTGAGTTTGTGCAAAGCCTTTTGCTACAAGCCTTGCCTTATACCTGTTAATGGAACCATCAGAATTCTTCTTGAGTTTATAGACCCATCTTGAGCCTATTACCTTCATGGATGAAGTCTTGGGCACCAAATCCCAAGTGTTGTTTTCCTCGAGTGCTTCAATCTCTTCCTTCATTGCATGCTTCCATTCTGTTTTTGCTTTGGCCTCTTCAAATGATGATGGCTCCTCTTGGTTTATGTCCTGTGCTATGTAGATAGAATGTTTAGTTACTAATGAGGTGTCAAACCCATACCTTTCTGGTTTTTTCTTTTCCCTCATAGATCTTCTTAAGCCATGATTTGATGATTCTGCCTCATGTCCAAGTTCCTGCAATTTTGCTTTACCTTTAGACTTCCATGCTTTGATCTTTTCCATCTGACATTCTTCATCATCCTCTGAGGTGTCTTGTTCTTCAATCTTTGATTGTTCTCTACCAAGCTTTGGAAAATCTTCTTCAAGATCATATGGTAAATTGATCTTCCTGCATGAATCTTCATACCATGAATTGTTCTCATCAAAAACTACATCTCTGCTTACCAAGAATCCTTTGTTGGTAGGGTTGTATAACCTGTAGCCCTTTTGATTGTTGTCATATCCAATAAATACACACCTTTCTGCTTTTGGATCCATCTTGCCTCTAACCTGTGAAGGAACATGAGCAAAAGCAATACATCCAAAAATTTTACAATGATCTAAACTTGGTCTTCTTCCATTCCAAGCCTCATATGGAGTCATCCCATCAAGGGATTTTGAAGGCAACCTGTTAATCAAGTAAGTGGCTGTAGATACAGCCTCAGCCCATAAGTAATTAGGTAAATGCTTTTCATTTAACATAGACCTTGCAGCTTCAACAATTGTCCTATTCCTCCTTTCTGCCACTCCATTTTGCTCAGGAGTGTACCTTGTAGTTACCTCTCTTTTGATTCCTCTTTCTTGAAGAAAAGAATCAAAATTATGGGAGAAGTATTCTCCCCCTCCATCTGACCTTAGCCTTTTTAGTGATTTACCTGTTTGATTCTCCACAAGAGCCAAATATCTTTTGAAACATGAAAAAACTTCATCTTTGTGTTTCATAAAGAATAGGATAGTCCATCTGCTGCAATCATCAATAAAGGAAACATAATACCTTGATCCTGATATTGAAGCTTCCTTGCTTGGTCCCCATACATCTGTATGAACCAACTCCAAGAGATCTCCATGCATATAACCTTTCTTCATGAATGGTAACCTGTGAGACTTTCCAAACTGACATGCACTACACTTATAAATCATATGTTGTTTTGACAAGTTAGGGAGTCCAAGTACACTTTGGTCCCTGCAAATTTGCTTTAATGACCTTTCACCAATATGTGCTAACCTTTTGTGCCATACTTCCAATTCTGTGAGTGTCTAACTGCCATAATTAAAGAGAGCAATGTTTCTAGTGTCCTGTAATTCAAATGTGAACAATCTACTTGTCTTTTCACCTTTTGCAATTCTTCTGAATCCTTGACTTGGGTCTTCAACAAATGCTCCTGCCTTTGTGAACCTGACTTGCAACCCTTTCTCTACTATCTGCCCAACACTTATCAAATTCTTTGTAATGGTAGGGACATAGAGTACCTTACTGAGTAGGTTGATGTTTCCATCAGGTGCTTTGACATTGCCTATTTTCTCCACAGGATGTTTTGTATCATCTCCTGTTTGTACCTCATGCTTATTCCTTAGATCTTCTAAATCTGATAGGAGTGCCACATTTCCTGCTACATGATTTGAACAACCTGAATCTATGTAGAAAATATGCTCATCAGATTTACCTTGTGGCATAGCCATGTTCATGATCAATAATGAATCCTCTTTGTTTGAGTCTTCTGTGTAGTTATTGTAGTCTCTCCTTCCTTTGTAGCCTCCTTGATAGTTTGAATGATTGTAGTTGTTGTAGTTGCCATGGTAGTTGTTGAACCTTCCTCTTGAGTAGCCATAACTTCCTCTATTGTATCCTCTGCCTCTTTGATTCCTGGAATTCCTAAAGCAATTTTCAGTTGTATGATTAGTTAATCCACAAATAGAACATGAGTTGGAGTCTTGGGATCTCCCCCTGCCTTGTCTACCTCCTCTTCCTCTACCTCTGCCATGTCTTCCTCTACCTGCATAGTTAGCTTGATATGTACCTGCTTCATCATCCACTTTCTTTGCCTTTCCTTTGTTATCTTTAGACTTGCTTTTATCCGTGTATAAAGCTGAAGATTGATTACCTTTAGAGCTTTCTCCATTTTTGATAAGCTTTGCCTCTTGAGTAAGTAATTGTCCAATGAGTGTGTTGAAATCAGGTACATGCATGTCCATGTACAAATCCATAGCTGTGGTGAATGATTCCCACTTGTCATCTGCCTTCAAGCCATTGATGACCTGCCTTACAATTTGCTCTTCATCTATTACCTCTCCAATGCTTCCCAACTGATCTGCTATGTCCTTGAGCTTTGTGACAAAATCAGTCACATTTTGTTTGGGAGCCTTCTTGAGAGTTGTGAAATCCAGCCATAGTTGATGCTTCCTAGCTTTAGTACTTGAAGCAAAGAAAGCTTCAAGTGCATCCCACACTTCCTGAGATGTCTTACAACTTCTAATGTGAGGCAACAAAAAATCTGAGATAGAGTTGAGCAGATAAGACCTTGCAAGTGCATCCTTGGAGCACCATGTGCTCAATCTTTCTTGCTCTTCTTGTGTTGGTTGACTTTTGTTCCTGAAACTTGGCATAACTTCATCTCCAGCCACATAACCATATAAACTTCTACCTTGGAGATAAGCTTCCATTCTTAATGACCAAGCTGAGTAGTCACCTCTGTCCAATTTGTCAATTGATGAAGGAAATCCATCTGCCATGTTGTCCAACCTTGCTCTGATACCACTGTGAAGAGATGGATAGGTATGTGTTGAAGATGAAGAGGTGTTGCAAAATCTTTGCTCTACACCAGCCAAATGAACTCCAGGAGTAGATGGTGGGCCCTTTTAGCTTGCCAATGGATGTATTAGACACCCTATGTACCTTGGAAGATCACTCTCAAAAAGATAGATCAAAACAGATAAGTTGGAGTTAGCTCAGAGGTGAAAACTTGCTATTCTTGGTTGATACACCTGTCCAGTGTTTTACATAATTCTCTGAGCACAGCAGCAATTAGATTAATTCCTCTTGGGGAAGGCTAGGTAGCTTAAAGAGCTAACTTTAGAGAGTAATCTCATCAAAAATAACAAACCACACACTGAGAATGACTTTTAACAAGTGATGACATCATCCCGATTTTCACGGGCTGCTACAGAAATAGACCAGTGAGTAGAAAAATTAACATAACTAAAGATGTAAGAATCCAATGATCATGAAAATTTGTATGCTTATACTAGACAGTAAGCTGAATCCAACAAGCTTGAAATCACTGAATTTGGATGAGTAACCACTGAGAAATGACTCTGACAAGATGACTGAAAAAGTCGGGTACCTGACAGAGAAGAGAAAATGAACATACCCTGTTGACTTCAAATGAACATAACTGAAGATTCCAACATCCAAATGACATGAAAATTTGTGAGCATATAGTAGACTTATAGAGCTAACTTTACCAAGTTAAATCACTGAAAATGATGAACCAAGTGCAGAGAAACAATCTCTGCAAGCTGACTGAGAAAAAACTGAAGTAATGGCAGTGAGTAGTACACATCACAAGAACATGGAAAGATGAACTCAAATAATCATGAAAATGAAAGTATATTGCTTGTACAATACAATGACTTACTGATACATATGTGTGCCTTGTAATCACACCTTGATATGGCATAAATCTCAGCTCTTGGAGGTCTTCACATAGGTCTCTCTAACCACGACTAAAACTGCCATCTATTTATAGTTGAGTTTGGGAGGCTAACTTCCCTCAATCACTCTCCAATCAATCAATGATTGATTTGATTCTCTACCTACCACAAATCACGAATTCGTGGCTCCTCTTTCCATTCTTGATCACGTGGGCTCAACCACTTAAGATTCTCTTACTTTTACATTAAGTAAACTCTTCAAAAGTTACAAGAGGTAGTTCACAAGTGAACTTTACATAGTCTTCATTTTGAAGCTTCTTTAATGACTTTGTGAGACTCAAGCCAATACTTAGGCTTGTCATAGACTTGCTCCAACACATAGGAGTCTTCAAGGCCAAAATGCTGCAATAATGTGTCAATATATTTCACTTGACACAAAGCCATTCCACCATCAACATGCATAAATTGAATGCCTAGATAATGATGCAAATGTCCCAAATCAAACATCTCAAATGAAGCATGCAAATCAGCCTTAAAATCAGCAATATGCCTCTCATGAGGACCAGTGAGGAGCATGTCATCAACATAAACCACAATGATTAGAAGTGCATCATTAGCACGCTTAACATATAAGGTGCTTTCAGTTGGACTGTTCTCAAAATCATGTGCAATTAGATAGGCATGTATCTTTTCATACCAAGGACGTGGTTCTTGCGTTAAACCATATAATGCCTTCTTTAACCTGCACACTTCGTTCTCATGCCCTTTCTGCACAAAGCCACGAGGCTGAAAAACATACACTTCTTCATGGAAGTCACCATTCAGAAATGCAGTTTTATTGTCCAACTGATGTACATTCCAACCATGATGAGCTGCAAGTGCACAGAAGCTCCGAACAGTAGTCATCCGGCATGTAGGTGCAAAAGTCTCATCAAAATCAATGCCCCTTTCCTGTGCATAACCCTTTGCAACAAGCCTAGCCTTATACCTGTCAACTATACCATTAGATTTATGCTTCAGCTCGTATACCCACTTGGTGCCAATGGCCTTCTTGCCAGGAGGCAATTCACATAAGGACCAAGTACCATTCTTCATTATTGCATCATATTCAGATTGCATAGCAACCATTCAATTTTTTGAATTTTGTGCTTCATCAAACAAAACAGGCTCCGTCTTATCCTAGAGACTAGATGCAGCCATAGCATAGAAATCTGATGCAAAAGAGGCACTATGAGAGCTTGATTGAGTACGATATGATAGAGATGCATCTAATTTGTTGTCACACAAGGTCAGCACCAACCATTTTGGCATAGTTCTTGCCTCCTCAATATCAACTCTCTCATCAATAAGTGCATCATATAAATCTACATTAGAAATGGAATGATCTGCATCATCACATGAAACTTGCAAAGGCTGAGAAGTTGCCTCATTCGGACCAGCACTAGACTGTCCACCTTTGAAAAGAGGTAGCAAAGTATCATACATTTCTTTGGAGCTAAGAGATGTCTCCTTAGTACGTGAAAGCAATGGCTGAATAACATCTTCCACAAAAGCAAGATCATGGCTAACCAAAATGCGTTTAGTGTGTGGATGATACAGACGATGTTGGAACATCAAGCTTACTCTATGCTTGAGGTGGATTTGATCTATATCAAAGGCTATCCCGTCGAAAGAATATCCATTGGAGAGTTCTTTTTCTTATGCTCATTTATTGTATTCTTTTGAGAGATTTTTGAGGGTTCATTTACCGTTGTAAAAGCCTTGAGCTTTACACATGTAAATGTATAAATATAGAGCCAAAATCCCATGAATTTGTGGTGGTTGAAGTTGCATTCAATCAAGCAATCAAATCACCTAAAAGTAGATTAAACTAGATCTTTACTTTTCCTAGATTGTAGGAAAGTGAATTGATTCGCTCCAACAACCATTCCCACCTTCATTTGAATTCAAAAATTTCAGATGTAGAAGTCGTGGAACACTCCTAGAGTCTATATAAAGACTTGAAATCACTTGTACATTACATGGAAGCAATATACATACACTTGTGACCATCATTGTCTTGCTCCTTCAATTCTCTGCATCATCTTCTCTCCCATGAGTAATCTTGAAGAGGCTGCTGCTCTCTCTTCAGAGCTCCAAATTGAGTGCACAATGGCTCATGGGAAAGGTTTTAGTGTCTAGTTTATGCCTATAAAGTTTCATAGCATTTGGTGCATTAGCTTAGGAGAAATCTGAGTTCTTTTTGTCTCGGGGTCAATCTCTACGTATTCCTGAAAAATAGGAAGTACCACTAGTGAATGTCGCATTCATTCCTATAGCATATTTTGCTTATTCCTTATACTTTTGTGCATTCTATAAAATCAACCCTATTTGTATCACTCCCATGAAAGGATTATTTCTAATTGTAATCACGCTAGTCGCTATGGGCATTTGAAGTTCATTGTCTCTTCCATAGATAGTAAGTTTCTTGAGCTAGTCGACCTGCAAACCTATCTGTTTTGTATCGACTCAATCTCCTTTATGCTCCAAAGTACATAGTGTGTTTCTTTGCACTTATCACATGCTTAGAAGGTCTATTTGAGTCTCCATAAGCTCAAGGGCTGGTCTTCTGTCGGTTGGCTAGACCAAACGTTGTCACTTTGAAACACACTTTTCTAACTTCTACAAGCTTCTCCAAGTTCTTTCACTAGTATCAGAGCTAGATCAAGATGGGTGATGGCTTTCCCTCAATGATCGAGAAGCTTGATCAACATAACTATGTGGCTTGGAAAATTAGAATGGAGGCCTATTTGCAAGGTAGAAATCTTTATGGAATTGTAGTAGGTGATGAAGCTATGCCTATTCCAAGATCCAAGGAGTACCTACACAAGAGGAGACAGATAAGCTCACACTTTGGTGCACACGGGATGCTCAAGCAAGGTTGTACATACTAAAATCTATCTTTGACTTTCTATTACCACATATTATTTGATGCAAGAAATCTCAAGAGACTTGGGATGCCCTCGAGACTTTCTTTTCTGCTAGTCCCAAAGCAAGAAAGAATCATCTTTGGAATGAGTTCAACCAAATGAAGAAGACACCTAAACAAACCATCACAGATTTTGTTACCAAGGTCAAGGAGGTTGTGGATCAGTTAGCATCCATTGGAGAGCTGATTGAACAAAAGGTCATCATGAGGCAAATTCTCAATGGCATTCGAAGTGATAAGCAATGGAAATCCTTCACGATGGATTATGATCTCATCATGTATGTGCAAACTCCATACTTCAACATCTTTCTTGGACAATTCTTCAATCAAGAAGCCAACAATAGCATAAAGGAAGGTAACTCTTATCATGGTAGTTCAACTAGTGCTCTATATGCAGATACGAAGGATAAGAAGTAGAAAGGCAAGAAGAAGGAAGAAGAGACCTCCCTAGCCAACTTCGCAAGCAAGAGCAAGTGGAAAGGGAAGAAGAAAGGACCAAATCAATACAAAGCCAAAGGTCAGAATGTTCAACCTTGTGCCATATGTGATAAGACCAACCACACCACTCAGAATCGCTGGTTCAATGGGAAGACCCAGAAAGGAAGTGGAAGAGGTGGATATGGCAGCAATAGAGGCAGACGTGGACACAACTTCAACAACAACAATAGAAGCTATAATAGATAGAAGCTATAATAGAAGGGACTAAAACAATTATTCAGAAGATCAATCACATGAAGACTCATTGCTTCTTATGAATCTAAGCCACAACAAAGGTAAAGAATATGATCATTTGTTCTACATAGATTCAGGATGTTCGAATCATGTTGCAGGCAACATTGCTCTTCTATCTGATTTGGAAAGTCCAAAGCATAGACATGAAGTGCAAACAGGGGATGACACAAAGCACAATGTGGAGAAGATTGGTAATGTCAAAGCTTTCAATAGCAGGATAATAATTCTAAGTAAGGTTCTCTATGTACCCACTATCACTAAAAACCTAATAAGTGTAGGCCAAATAGTTGAAAAAGGCTTGCAAGTTAGGTTCACCCAACATGGAGCCTTTGTGGAAGATCCATGTCAAGGCTTCTAAAAGATAGCCCGAGGTGAGAAGCATGGTAGGATCTTTACTTTTGAAGTAGGAGAAACCACAAGCATAGCTCTATTCAACTTTGGGTCTCAAACCCTAAGTGAGCTTGAAGTGTGGCATAAGAGACTTGCTCATGTGAATGAAAGAACCTTGAAGGATATATGCAGGGATCAAAGTGTCCTAGGACTCCCGAACATATCAAAGCAGCACATGATCAACAGATGTGATGCATGTCAGATTGGGAAGGCACAAAGACAACCATTCAGCTACAAAGGCTACATCCACAACAACTTATTGGACTTAGTACATACAGATCTATGGGGACCAAGTCAAGAACCTTCATTGGCAAGATCAAGGTATTATGTCTCATTTATTAACGACCATAGTAGATGGACTGTTCTATACTTTATCAAGAGTAAGAATGAAGTGTTTGATTGCTTCAAGAAGTATCTTGCAAATGTGGAGAATCATACAGGTAGATCACTAAAGAAGCTCAGGTCTGATGGAGGGGGAGAATACTTCTCCAAAGAGTTTGATGAGTTCTTGCAGGAAAAAGGTATCAAAAGGGAAGTAACTACTAGGTACTCTCCTCAAATAAATGGAATTGCAAAGAGGAGAAACAAGACATTGGTTGGATCAGCCCGAACAATGCTTGAAGAGAAGAAGTTTCCACATTATCTATGGGCAGAAGCTATTTCAACTGTTGTGTACCTTGTTAATAGACTACCATCCAAATCACTTCAAGGTATGACTCCTTATGAAGCATGGCATGGAAGAAAACCTACTCTTGGACATTGCAAGGTTTTTGGTTGTTTAGCTTATGTTCATGTACCATCACAAATAAGAGGTAAGCTAGATAAAAGGGCAAAAAAGGTAGTGTTTATTGGATATGATTCAACTCAGATGGGTTACACATTCTTCAATTCTTCAACCAAGCAATTCACTACAAGTAGAGATGTTGTGTTTGAAGAACACAGGTCTTGGTATGATGAAGACAAACAAAAGGTAACACTACCATATGATCTTGACTCTGACTCTCATCAATTAGGAAGCAAGCATGATACACAGGTCCAGGATCCAAGAAGTGATACAGACGATGACCAAGATGAAAGAGAAAAGGATTACAAGCTATGGAAGTCAAGAGGCAAAGCACCGATGCAAGAGGTTGGAGAATGCTCCAAACAAGCACCTAGAAGATCAGCAAGAGAGAAGAAACAACCAGAAAGGTATGGATATGATTCCACATTTGTTACGAAGCATTCAATATACTTGGCAAAATACTATATTTCAGAGGAACCCTCAACCTATGAAGAGGAAAAGGGTAACCCTAATTGGGAAAAGGCCATGAAAGAAGAGTTAGATGCATTGAAGGAAATGGACACTTGGGATTTGGTTCTAATGTCGTCGAATCAAAAGGTAATTGGTTGCAGATGGGTACATAAAGTTAAAAGAAATTGAGATGGATCAGTTTGTAGGTACAAGGCAAGATTAGTTGCCAAAGGATGCTCACAAACTCATGGTATAGACTATGAGGAAACATTCTCACCAGTTGCAAAGATGACTATAATCAGGACATTGATAAGTGTAGCTTCTGCAAGGAATTGGAGACTCCTCCAACTTGATGTGAAAAATGCATTCTTAAACGGTTGGATAAGTGAAGAGGTATACATGTCACAACCACCATGTTTTGAAAACCCTAATCATCCATCTTATGTTTACACACTTAAGAAAGCATTGTATGGATTAAAACAAGCTCCTAGAGCTTGGAATTATAGGTTGGTTACATATCTTCAAGATCAAGGGTTAAAAGCTAGTAGCTCTGATCCTTCTCTATTAGTCAAAAGGGATCACAATGAGGTTATCTATCTATGTGTATATATAGATGATATTATTGTGACAGGTGATGATCTAAATGGCATTCAAAGGATCAAGAGACACATGCAAGAGGAGTTCAAAATAAGTGACCTAGGTGAGCTCACATATTTCCTAGGTATGCAGGTGATATATACAGATGAAGGAATGTATTTGACTCAAAGAAGATATATTCAGGATCTTCTTCTCAAGTTCAACATGGAGAACACTAAACCTGCAGGTACACCTTTGGAGATGAATCATATACTTAGTGTTTATGAAGTTGAGAAAATTGAAAACATTAAAGAATATCAAAGCTTGGTAGGTAGCTTGATATATGTCACTCATACATGGGCAGACATCTCATATAGTGTGGGAGTGCTTAGTTAGTTCATGCACTCACCGAGAAGACCACACATGGATGCGGCTAAGAGAGTACTTAAGTATCTCAAAGGTACAATCAACGAAGGTATATTCTATCCTTAGTCTTCAGATTTGGATATCAAAATCTATTCACATGCAGATTGGGCAGGAGCTAAGGATGATAGAAAAAGTACATATGGTTACTTAGCATTTTTGCAGGTTCGAAGCTAGTGTCATGGAGTTCCAAGAAGCAACCAACAACTGCTTTATCCTCAACTGAAGCAAAGTACAGAGGCTTGACCATAGCAACTCAAGAGGCAATATGGTTAAAAGCATTGTATACAGATTTGGGACTTGTGAGTTCCGAACCTCACATATTTGGAGATAATGTAAGTTCCATGCATCTAGCGGCAAATCCTATTTTCCATGCGAGAACCAAGCACATAGAAGTCCATTACCACTTCATCAGGGAGAAGCTCATGGCAAAGGAGATTGACATTTCATTTGTTCCGACTGAAAAGCAAGTAGCAAATATAATGACCAAGGCACTGGATGGAATAAAGCTTTGTAGATTCCAAGCTATGGCAGATATTCAACCTATCAGGGAATGAAGACTCAAGCATACTTTAGCTGGAGGGGGATATGTTGGAACATCAAGCTTACACTATGCTTGAGGTGGATTTGATCTACATCAAAGGCTATCGCATCAAAAGAATATCCGTTGGAGAGTTGTTTTTCTTATGCTCATTTATTGTATTTTTTTGAGAGATTTTTGATGGTTCATTTACCGTTGTAAAATCCTTGAGCTTTACACATGTAAATGTAGAAATATAGAGCCCAAATCCCACGAATTTGTGGTGGTTGAAATTGCATTCAATCAAGCAATCAAATCACCTAAAAGTAGATCAAACTAGACTTTCACTTTTCCTAGATTGTAGGAAAGTGAATTGATTCTCTCCAACAACCATTCCCACCTTCATTTGAATTCAAATTTCACTTGTAGAAGTCTTGGAACAATCCTAGAGTCTATATAAATACTTGAAATCACTTGTACATTACATGGAAGAAATATACATACACATGTGACCATCATTGTCTTGCTCCTTCAATTCTCTGCATCATGTTCTTCACCAACAACAATCTTGAAGAGGTTGTTGCTCTCTCTCCATAGCTCCAAGTTGAGTGCAAGATGACGCATTGGAAAGATATTACTGTCTAGTTTATGCCTATAAATTTCCATAGCATTTGGTTCAGTAGATTAGGAGAAATCTGAGTTTTTCTATCTCGGGTTCAATCTCTACATATTCCTGAGAAATAGGAAGTACCACTGCTGAATGTCGCGTTCATTCCTATAGCATATTTTGCTTATTCCTTATACTTTTGTGCATTCTATACACTCAAACCTATGTGTGTCACTCCCATAAAAAGATTTTTTTTAATTGTAATCACGCTCGTCGCTATGGGCATTTGAAGTTCATTGTCTCTTCCATAGATAGTAAGTTTTTTGAGCTAGTCGACCCGAAAACCTATTTGTTTTGTATCGAATCATTCTCCTTGATGCTCAAAAGTACATAGTGTGTTTTTTTGCACTTATCACATGCTTATAAGGTCTTTGAGTCTCCATAAGCTCAAGGGCTGGTCTTGTGCCGGTTCGCTAGACCAAACTTTGTCACTTCGAAACACACTTTTCTACCTTCTACAAGCTTCTGCAAGTTCTTTCAGACGATAGCCTTTACTTTCAAAACTGTACCCAACAAAAATACATTTTAGTGCTTTAACATCCAATTTTCTGCGATGTTGTTGAGGCACGAATGCATATGCCAAACAACCAAAAACACGTAGATGAGCAACAGATGGCTTGCGATCATGCCAAGCCTCATATGGAGTGATAGACTGTAGTGCTTTAGTGGGACACCTGTTCAGTACATATGCTGCACACATGATATCCTAAAGCCAGAAACTATGTGGTAAAGCCTGACTCTTGACCATACACCTTGCCATCTCCATGAGTGACCTATTATTTCGTTGAGTAACTCCTTTCTGTTGAGGTGTATACGATACTGTACATTGGTGTTTTATCCCACGTTCAGCCAAAAATGCATTAAAGTCAGAAGACATATATTCCACCCCTCGATCAGAACGGAGGGTGCCCATTTACATGCTGATATATTTTCAGCCAAAACCAAAAACTCTTTGAAGCACATGAACACTTCGGACTTTTCCCTCAATGGATATACCCATGCATGCCTGGAAAAATCATTAATGAAAGTCACAAAGTAAAGATAATTTCCAAAGGAAGGTGTCTGCATAGGACCACAGACATCACTATGTACAAGCTGCAATTTTCTGAGTAGCCCGAATTGAACCATCTTTTGGAAAGGACGAATGCTCCATTTTGCCCAAAATATAGCCTTCACAAACATGTTTTCTAGGTGCCTCAAGTTTGGGCAAAGAGGACACCATTTCGGATTTTTTGTAGGTGTGGCAAACTAGCAAAATTTAGATGACCAAAGCATGCATGCCAAAGCTTTGCATCTGACATACCCTGAGAATCATTTACTACACATGCCAAATCATTTACAGATCTTTCATAGTCAATGAGCTTATACAGCCCACAACATAAAATGCTAGAAGCAATAATCACATCGCCATTTGAAAGATCATGAACTGTACATCTGTCATCAACAAATTCCACAACCAAGCCAATCTTGGCTAATGCAGATACTGATAACAAGTTCTTCTTGATCCCTCACACAAATAAAGCATCTGACAAAGTGAAAGAACTACCATGAGTAGTAGTCAAAATCATCTTACCAACTCCCATAACAGGATAAGAGGATTTGTTGGCACATGTAATAGTATTCCCTGTAGGGGCAAGCTTGAGTGAAGAGTACAAACTGCGCTGCAAGGTAATATGTTTGGTCGCCCCACTCTCAAAATACCAAACATCTGAGTCTACTACAGACATGCACTGCTCATGAGAAGATGGGTCAAAATTGCAGATAGTAATAAACACCCCCTCTTCTTCCTACACAAGATTAACAGACTCTGTTTTTGGTGTAGAGGCCTCTGCAACAACCATTCCAGCCTCTTTCTTCTTTGCCTCTTTAGTAGCCAGTTTTGGACAGTTCTTTATGATATGATCATTCCCTTTACAGTACTTACAAAACATTTTTTACTTTTCTGATTTCTTCTCATCTTTATCTTCCCTCTTCGAATATGCAGAATTAGCAAATTTCTACTTACTAGTTGAAGAGCTCCATTTTCCTTTGCCCTTCTGACTAGCCAGGAAAGCTTGATCTATGACTCGCATAATGGACCTCTTCTGCCTGGCCTGATCTTCATGCAACAGAATAGAGACTAACTCCTCAAATAATAAGGCATTTGGATTTCCTTTCATCATCAACCAAAGAGTAGAAGCAAAACTTTGATATGAATCAGGAAGACCATTCAGAACGGTCTGCACAAGTGAGCTATCTGGTATAACCTCATCAGCAAAAATCAACTATTCCTTGAAGTCTTTGATCTTCATTAGGAAACTGTCCATAGAATCACCTTCACTCATGTGCTCACTCTCCAATTGTTTTCAGAGGTAAGCAACACGAGCCTCATTCCTAGCTTGGTACAATGTAGTAAGTGTATCCAAGCATCCTTAACTGTTCTACATTAGCGAATGTGAGGAATAATGGCACGTTTGATAGACAAAGCTATCAATGCATGTGTGTGGGCATCTCTCCCATCCCAACGAATATGCTCTACAGTAGGTGCAGCAGAAACCACAACACGAATAGGAATATGCAGAATATCACCATCTTCGACACCTTCTACATCAGCTTCAGTACCTACAATTGTAACAGTTGCAGGTGTGATAGGCCGTTTTTCGACACCCTGCACAATGTTCCACAGTGCTTTTGCAACCAACACATCTCGCATCATATAAGCCCATAACGGGTAGTTGGTACCATCCAACTTATCCTTAACAACCAACATACAGAGTACATCACTGCTTTCAGCCATGGCCGGTGACTAAAATACCTTGATGTAGAAAATTGAGTGTATCTCAAAAAGTTGAAGAGAATTGCCCAGACAAATTCCGGTAGACTTGTAGCACATTTCGAGATGCTTATATCGGTGAATAGAAACTAGTATATACCTTTTGCACAAAAAGACAAAATAGCATGCACAAGCACTACGATAGTGCATTCGAAGGTCGAAACGAGCTCAGATCACGATTTCAGCACCACAGAGCGAAGTGGTTTTGATCTCAAAAACACGCTGAGTATGCTCACCATCTTTATGTAATCTCCTTTTGGTAATAAACTCTAGTTTTCTCAATCAAATTCAAGAAGAACTGAAACATGACTTTTTTTATGCAGTTATTTTGAATTTTTTGAATGCAAACAGGTGATCGATGTATCACGAAAAATTTCATTTGCAAAATGGATTCTTGTATTGTAACAATCGATTATGCATTTCTCCTAAGACTCCGTTAAAAGTGAGAATACTACATGATTTTCATGATGCACCTTTCTCTTCACATAAAGGTTATTAAAGGACTTATGTTAAAACAAAGTATTCTTACTTTTGGCCATGTATGAAACAAGATATTGGAAAATATGTTAGTGAATGTTTAAAGTGCCAAGAGGTGAAAACTTAGTTTAAGAGAATGCCTAGAATGCTTGAACCTTTGGATATTCCAAATCAAAAGTGGGAGTCTATTTCTATGGACTTTATCACTAAATTACCGATGACCAAAAGTAAGCATGATACCATATTTGTTGTAGTCGATCGGCTTACCAAGATGGCACATTTCTTCCCTATGATAAAGACTGATACTGCTTTGAATGTTGGAAAAATCTTTGTAAAAGAAATTTTTCAATTACATGGAATGCCTAAAAGCATTATTTCTGATAGAGACTCTAGATTTACATCAAACTTTTGGAGAGCAACATTTGAAATGATTGAAACTCAACTTCGTATGAGTACAACTTTCCATCCACAAAATAATGGGCAAACCAAGAGGGTTAATTGATAGTTGAAGATATGTTGTGTATGTATGTGAATGAAAAGCAGGACAATTCGAGTGAATATTTACCCTTTCTTGAGTTTGCATACAATTGTCCATCACATGCATCCTGTGATTGAGAGTGTGAGTGTGAATGAGATTGTGATAGCTTGGGGTGGTCAGAAAGTAGAGGCTTTGTCAAGAAGCTAATTTCAAAAGCTATTGTAACCATTGATTATAATCTATAATATCAGAATTTCTCTTTCTCTGAGCATATCTTTTGTACTCTTCCAGCCAAGGTTGGAACACATATATCACGTGGATGGAAGATACCTATAGAATGTCTCAATGGCTATTGAAGAAGAAAAGTTGTAGTTTGAACTCATTATATATTGTCTTGAGCATCCCTATGTGTAGGATTTTATGCATGCTAGATAGAGGAATAATATCCTAGGACAACACTCCTCCCAATCCAAACTTCTTATTTGGTTTTCATGCATTTTTAGAATCATTGAAAATGACATCACTACTTTTGATCACTCACAGTCTTTCAAGATCCCATAAGCAATATCCAAATTAGATTTCTCAGCCATATTCAAGAAGAATGCATTTCTTTGCTTATGGTCCAAATTTCGTCTATGAGTCTTGGGTATATGAACATTTTTGTTACACCCAAAATCTCAAAGATGATCAAAATTGTTGGAAGAATTTGCAACTTCCTTATGCAACCTTGAATCCATAGTGCCTCACAAGTAACTAACATCACAAAACCTCTACTTAATGAATTGATTGAATTTCTAAGAACGTATAGATGGAACGTGAGAACTTTTGCCAACAGAAATTAGATTCTAAGACCTTGGCAATGCAAGTTATTTAAGATAAGTTTGTTATTCATATGAAGAGAATCAATACCTTCATGATAGACTAAATTTTCTCTTCACTAGGTGTACATAGATAGAGACCTATTTATCACTCTTGAACCCGATTCTCTCAAAATATGCAAAGAATTGATCCAAGAATTGAAAACAATTTTAGATAGATTAATTCTCTTTCTAACAAGCCAAATATTTACAAGAATTGAGTGATATATGTCTAACAAACAATGCACAACAATTAGAGAAATTAGAGTGCTCATAGAGAATTTTTAATCTTAGCTATGGTTAGACAAAACCTTATTCAATCACACCCTAGAAAGAAACTATGGGGCTACCTTAGCTCAAGGACCTTCTAACTTGCTTCCAAACTATCTACGAGCACACACATATATGTGGAATCTCTCAAACTCCAAGATCCATGTGTGTATATATTGAGATGAAAAGATTCCCTATAAGCTAGGAATTGCTTTTCCTTGATTATAGGCAATTACTCAAGCTAACTGTGATTAAATTTTTGGCTATTGAGGGGTTGATTCAAATTCAAATTTGATTTGTGATTTCTCATTTTTGCTTGAATCCTTGCTTTATGAGGCCCCAAATGGCATCCATCTGCTGGTCCAAATTACACAAAGTTGAAGTTTGTATTTCAACCCTCTATGTCAAGGTTCAAGCTTCAATTCTTCATGCAAGCTCCAAAAATGTAATCCCTATCTCGAATTGTGCTCACTTCATTGTCCAAAGCTTTAAGGAACATGAAACCACATTGGTCCTTGGTACTTATATGTTGCACTTGAACTTCTTTAGCACATTCTCTTTGATTTAATGATAGTGTAGTGCTTTGTTTTTGCTTCTAGCATGGAACATAGGATTGGCTAAAAGGTACATACTACTCATAATTTCACACATGATTGGAAATCGATTAACTTGCATGTTTAACTCAAATATTTGCTTCTTGAGCCACATAGGCGCATAGGTCACTTGATCTAATGCCCTATATTCAACTTCAATGGATGGGAGGGCAACTATGGGTTGCTTTTTTGCCATCGAAGAGATGACATTCTTGCCAAGCATCACTGCATATCCACTTGCGCTTCTTCTATCCTCTTTGGATCTAGCCCAATCAACATATGTATAGGTTTTTTTTTTGCAATTCATCTTCAAAACAATATAATAGAGCTTCATTGAGTGTACCCTTGATATATCTGAGTACTCTTTTTGTTGAAAGTAAATGTGGAACTCTAGGTGTGTGGATGAACTGAGAGAGCACACAATTATTTATGCTACATATAGTCTCGTTATAGTGGCATAGGTTAAGGATCCAGCCATACACCAATATCCAAGTGGATCCTATACTTTATTAACTTCCATTGAAGTGAATTTTATATTCACCTCCTTAGAATTGCTCAATGGTTACATCCTATAAGTCCAAACTTCTTGAAAACATCCAAAATCTACTTCCCTTGCATAAGCCAAATTCCATTCTCTTTATATCTCACTTTAATTTATAGAAAGTACCTTATATCTCCAACATCGTCAATCTTAAACTCCTTACCAAGCTTCCGTTTGATGTCCTTGATACCATCTTCATGATCGCTTGTAAGGATTAGGTCATCTACATATATACACAACTAGATAGACCATGAGGCTTTCTTGAGACCATATAAATCTTTTTTCAACCTACAAAGATAACCATTTTGGACTTTATCTTCAAACACTAATAGTTGGTCCATGTATAGAACCTCCTCTAGTTATCTATTGAGGAGTGCAGTTGTCACATCAAGTTGGTATGTCTTCTAGTTCTTGATTGTTGCAATTGCAATGATGGATGTGATAATAGTCATCTTAGTCACAAGGCTAAAGGTCTCTGTATCGTTGAATCCATAATTTGAGCATATCCTTTAGCTACAAGCTTATCTTTCTACTAGAAATGCTTCCATGTGAATGTGTTTTTATTTTTTAAAGTCACTTGTTTCTTGCTTGGTACAAGAGTCCAAGTGTTATTTTCTTCAAAAGCCTTGACTTCTCTTGCATAGATTCTTTCCACTCCTTGCATCTGTTACCTTGCTCAAAACATGTGGGTTCTTCAATAACCTTGATCATATAAGGATTTTCATGATAGTCTAAGTTGAGCACAATCCATAGAACTTCATCTTCTTGTATTTCTATAGTTTTTCCTTTGCCTTTGCTTCTTGCATCACTTATTTGACTTGATGTAGGGCTTGTTCTATCGCATGAAAATTGAGAACTCGCTTTTTTGGTTCCACTAAGATTCTCTAGTTGATCCCTTGTTGCCTTCTTCTCTTCAACTTCATTATCATGCATAGATACAATCAAGGCAAACCAAGGTAACAATTCACGGAATTTCACATCTCTTGATACTTTCAATTCCTTTGTTGTAGGGTTATAACACCTATAACCATTCTGCTAGCCTGCATATCTTATAAAGACACACCTTTCTAACCTATCATCAAGCTTGTTCGTTAATTCATTTGTTCAACACATAGCAAGTACAACCAAAGACTCTCAAGTGTGAAACATCTAGTTGTCTATTGTACCAAGCTTCATAAATTGTAGAAGCATGTATACCTGATGTGGGAGCTATGTTCATGATGTAAATATTTGTGGTTTCTAGTTTAGCCCAAGAACAATTAGGCATACTCATCTCCTTCATCATTGGCCTAGCACATTCTGAAATATACCTATTCTTCTCTTCTTCTACACCATTTTTTCGTGTATACCTACATGTGACTTTTCTTTTGACACCATTAGTTTCCAAGAAATCAAAAAAACCATGAGAGAAGTATTTTCCCCCTCGATCTAACCTATTAGACTTCATGTACCTTTCACATTCTCTCTCAACCATAACACTAAACATCTTAAAATAATAAAATACACCTGATTTATGTCTAAGGCAATAGAGCCACGCCATCCTTGTGCAAACATAATTGAAAGTCACAAAATATGTATTACCTCCAACAGAGTTCTCCTTTGTTGGTCGCCAAGCATCTGTATGAATGAGGTCGAGTTGATGGTGTTGGTGTAAATCAAGCCTTCACACTTGGCTTTGATTTGTACCTTGAAGACTCAACATAAAGCTTGGACCATGGAAGCCTATCTTGGGCTAATTCATGAAGATATCACTTGAAGAATGAACCATAGAAACTCATGCTTATGAGTTTTCACCTTTTTTACTTAATTGTAAAAGTCATTGTGACTTGGAATATTTTGTAATCACACCTACTAGAGAAAGTCGTGGAAATTTGAATGGTTGTAATGGAGAGAATATCTCCCTAAGTTTAGTGGAGAGATTCTAGGGAGCTTCAATTTGAATTTCAAATTCAAAATGATCTATCAACACATATAAAAAATCATGGAGAAAAGTCGTGGGTAAGTGTCACTCCTCCCGAGGCATTTCTGAGTGAATTGTTGAGTGTGTATGAGCTACACCATAGCCTACACCTCTGAGTACCATTGAGCATCACATTACATGCCAATGGGAATGTACAATCATTAGATTTAATTAATATACTTACATTCATAATCTCTGGTTTCTCTGAGTGACTACCTTCAACTCTGTCATCTTCCAAGAGGCATATCTCAAGATCTACTGAACTAAATTGGATGATTCAAAGTGCATTGGATTCAGCTAAAAGTCTACTATACACCTACAAAGTTTCAAGGCGATTGGATCTACCATCACAGAGAAATCGCAGTCGGGGTGCTCACTGGTCTGTGACTGTAAGTCTCCTAAAAAATCGGGGGTACACTTTATTTTGCTAGAGTGATTTCTCTGAGTGTGGTTTATCATTTCCTTTCATTCCACTTGCAAATGGAAGCTTACTAAGCTAATAGAATATCTATAGAAGGAATTTTGCTAATTGTAACTACACTGGTCACACTGAGCATAACACTGAGCAGGTATCAAGACCAAAATAGAAAGTTTTCAAGTCTTGTGATTTTCAAAGTAGTCTGTTTTGATCAAGTCATTACTCAAACCTTTTCCAAAGTACATATAGCATATTTTGGAATCATTTGGAAGCTCAAGGAGTCTACTAAGCATATCTGGAGTCAAAGGAGGGCAGGTGTGAAGCAGGTTTTGCAGCACCAACTCAACTTTTGAGTGCATCCAGCCATCACATCCAACAGTGGTATCAGAGCAAATAAGGTAATCATGGGTGATGGTTTCCCTTCCTTCATTGACAAATTAGACAGGAACAACTACCAAGCTTGGTCTCTGAGGATGAAGACCTATCTACAAGGAAGGAGCTTGTATGGATACATATCAGGAGATGAGGAATTGCCCTCATTCAAGACCAGAGGCCTACCTACAAAGGATGAACATGAGAGACTCAACCAATGGTGTGCAAAAGATGCTTTGGCAAGGTCATATCTTCTAAACTCTATTTCTGATTTCCTTCTACCTCATGTAAAGAATTGTAAGACTTCCCAAGAGACTTGGGAAACCTTGTCAACTTACTTCTCATCAAGCACAAGGGCCAGAAAGAATCAGCTATGGATTGAGTTTACAACTCTTAGGAAGCAATCAAAACAATGTGTCTCAGATTTTGTCACCAAAGTCAAAGACATTGCAGATCAACTTGCAAGTGTTGGAGAAGAAATTGAGGAAGAGCAAATAGTCAGACAAGTGATCAATGGACTAAAGGCAGATGACAAGTGGGAGAGCTTTACCACAGCAATGGACTTATACATGGACATCCAAGCACCTGATCTAGCAACTCTGATTGGACAACTCTTTACACATGAAGCAAAGATCACAAAGAATGGAGAGCAATCAAAAGGTAACAATCCCTCTGCCCTATATACTGATAAGAAGGTAAAAGATAAAGGAAAAAGCAAGAAGGTTGATGAAGAAGGCTCTACCTCCCAAGCAAACTATGCAGGGAGAGGTAGATCATCTAGAGGTAGGGGCAGAGGAGGTAAGTCAGGTAGGGGGAGACCCTACAATCAATCTCCATGCAATATTTGTGGCTTGTCTAACCATACTACAGATGAATGCTACAAAAACTACAAGAACCAAAGAGGAAGAAGTCACCAAAGAGGAGGATACTCTCAAGGCAGAGGCAGATTCAACCAATCTCAAGGCTACCATGGCTACAACAATAATTATAACAACAACTACAATCACAATAGCAACTATCAAGGTGGATACAGAAATAGGAAAGACTACAACAATTATGCAGAGGAGCAAGATGATTCCCTGTTGATCATGAACATGACATCTAAGTCAGGTATCAATGATGATCACTTATTCTATATTGATTCAGGTTGCTCTAACCATGTAGCTGGAAATGTTGCCTTACTCTCTGATTTGGAAGAACCCAAAGGCAAGCACCAAGTGCAGACAGGTGATGACACTAAACATTCAGTTGTTAAAGTAGGCAATGTCAAAACTAGTGATGGTAATCAGAATTTATTGAGCAGAGTGTTGTATGTTCCAACAATCACCAAGAATCTGATGAGTGTAGGTCAGATTGTGGAAAAAGGTCTACAGGTCAGATTCACTCAACATGGTGCATATGTGGAGGATCCAAGACATGGATTCAGAAGGATAGCCAAGGGAGAGAAAACAGGTAGATTGTTTACCTTTGAACTTGAAGACACTAAGAATATTGCTTTGTACAATTATAAAGACCAAACCCTATTAGAATTAGAGATTTGGCACAAGACATTAGGTCACATTGGAGAGAGGACCATAAAACAAATAAGCAGGGATCAATGTGTGCTTGGGATACCTAATGTATCCAAGCAACACATGATATACAAGTGTGGGGCTTGTCAATTTGGTAAGTCACACAGATTGCCCTATACCAAGAAAGGTTTTATGCATGAAGATTATCTGGAATTGGTGCATACAGATGTTTGGGGACCTAGCAAGGAGCCATCCATATCTGGATCAAGGTACTATGTGTCCTTTATTGATGACTATAGCAGGTGGACTGTCTCATACTTCATGAAACATAAAGATGAAGTATTTAATTGTTTCAAAAGGTATCTTGCATTAGTTGAAAATCAAACAGGTAGACATTTGAAGAAACTAAGGTCAGATGGTGGTGGAGAATACTTCTCCAATGACTTTGAAGATTTCTTGCATGAAAGAGGCATCAAGAGGGAGATTACTACAAGGTACTCACCTGAACAAAATGGGGTAGCTGAGAGAAGGAATAGACTCATTGTAGAGACAGCTAGGTCTATGCTAAATGAAAAGAAATTACCAAATTATCTTTGGGCAGAGAGTGTATCTACTGCCACATATTTAATTAACAGGTTGCCATCAAAGACACTTGATGGGATGACACCCTATGAGGCTTGGCATGGTAAAAGACCATCTCTGGACCATTGCAAAATTTTTGGGTGTGTTGCATATGTGCATATTCCCTCACAGGTAAGGGGAAAGCTAGACCCTAAAGCTGAAAAATGTATCTTCATTGGTTATGATTTGAATCAGAAGGGATACAGGTTTTATAACCCCTCAAACAAAGGTTTCAAGGTAAGCAGAGATGTCATCTTTGATGAAAATGATTCATGGTATGAAAATGAGTGCAGGAAAGTTAGCCTACCTTATGACATGGAAGAAGACTTTCCCAAGCTTATCAGGCAAGAACCAATTCAGAAAGAGGACACAAGCTCACATGATGAAGACATCATCAACATTGAAGAGTTCAAGGCTTGGAAATCCAAAGGGAAGATGAAGATGAAGCAACTAGAAGATAATCCAGAATCCTCAACTCAGGCTATGAGGAGATCTCAGAGAGAAAAGAAAAAACCTATTAGGTATGGGTATGATACTTCACTTGTAACCAAGCACTCTGTATATCTTGCAAAGGATCTCTTGAATGAAGAACCAGCTACATTTGAAGAAGCAATTACTAAACCAGAATGGAAGGAAGCAATGGATGAAGAAATGGAGGCTCTCAAGGAGAGTGATACTTGGGACTTGGTACCCAAGAAGGACTCCATGAAGGTGATAGGATCCAGATGGATCTACAAACTCAAGAGGAACTCAGATGGTACAATAAACAGGTATAAAGCTAGATTGGTAGCCAAGGGTTTTGCACAAACCCAAGGCATTGATTATGAGGAGACATTTTCTCCTGTGGCCAAGATGCCAACTATCAGAGTTATGGTGAGTGTAGCTGCATCCAAGAATTGGAACATGTACCAATTGGATGTGAAGAATGCATTCTTGAATGGATGGATATCTGAAGAGGTCTACATGTCACAACCACCTGGCTATGAGGATCCTAATAAGGTAAATCATGTTTGTAAATTGAAGAAGGCTCTGTATGGATTGAAGCAGGCACCTAGAGCATGGAATTACAGGTTGACAACCTATCTCCTAGATCAAGGATTTGTGATGAGTAAAGCAGATACTTCATTGTTTATCAAAAGGAACAATTCAAAGGTAATATACTTGTGTGTCTATGTTGATGACATCATTATTACAGGAAATGATGTTCAGGGAATTAGACACATCAAAGAACAGATGATGAAAGAATTCAAGATCAATGATCTTGGATTATTGAAGTACTTTCTAGGACTTGAATTAGTCTACACAAACTCAGGTATCTTTATTACTCAGAAGAAGTACATTCAAGACATGGTCAAGAAGTTTAATTTGCAGGAAGCTAAAGTCTCAAACATTCCTATGGAGGTCAACCACAAACTCAGTGCACATGAAGGAGAAGAACTCAAAGATATTACAGGTTACCAAAGTTTGGTAGGTAGTCTTAATTATGCTACCTTAACCAGGATTGATATATCATATGGTGTTAGTGTACTTAGCCAATTTATGCATAAACCAAGAGTATCTCATTTGGAGGCAGCAAAGAAGATAGTAAAGTACCTATAGGGAACACAAAATCATGGTTTGTACTTTCCATATTCATCAGACATTGATATTAAGGTATACTCAGATGCAGATTGGGCAGGTTGCAAGGATGACAGGAGAAGCACATCTGGTTACATATGCTTTGCAGGTGATAAACCAATTTCTTGGTCATCCAAGAAACAACCCACAGTAGCTTTGTCATCTACTGAGGCAGAATATAGAGGGCTAGCCAATGCCACTCAAGAAGCCATATGGTTGAAGCTTTTATATTCAGAATTGGGTCTATACACAAGGCCACCAATCATATTTGGTGATAACACAAGTTCTCTTCACCTAGCAGCTAATCCAATTTATCATGCTAGGACAAAACACATAGAGGTTCACTACCACTATGTGAGGGAGAAGTTACTTAGCAAAGAAATTCAATTGTCATATGTGTCTACTAATATACAATCTGCAGATTTGCTTACTAAAGCTCTGGATGGAAGCAAGCTATGCAGATTTAAATCCATGATTGGATTGCAGGAAATAATTGAAGACTAGAGATGAAGACTTGAGCCAAAGTGTTTGGCTTGAGGGGGAGCTGTTGGTGTAAATCAAGCCTTCACACTTGGCTTTGATTTGTACCTTGAAGACTCAACATAAAGCTTGGACCATGGAAGCCTAGCTTGGGCTAATTCATGAAGATATCACTTGAAGAATGAACCATAGAAACTCATGCTTATGAGTTTTCACCTTTTTTACTTAATTGTAAAAGTCATTGTGACTTGGAATATTTTGTAATCACACCTACTAGAGAAAGTCGTGGAAATTTGAATGGTTGTAATGGAGAGAATATCTCCCTAAGTTTAGTGGAGAGATTCTAGGGAGCTTCAATTTGAATTTCAAATTCAAAATGATCTATCAACACATATAAAAAATCATGGAGAAAAGTCGCGGGTAAGTGTCACTCCTCCCGAGGCATTTCTGAGTGAATTGTTGAGTGTGTATGAGCTACACCATAGCCTACACCTCTGAGTACCATTGAGCATCACATTACATGCCAATGGGAATGTACAATCATTAGATTTAATTAATATACTTACATTCATAATCTCTGGTTTCTCTGAGTGACTACCTTCAACTCTGTCAACTTCCAAGAGGCATATCTCAAGATCTACGGAATTAAATTGGATGATTCAAAGTGCATTGGATTCAGCTCAAAGTCGACTATACACCTACAAAGTTTCAAGGCGATTGGATCTACCATCACAGAGAAATCGCAGTCGGGGTGCTCACTGGTCTCTGACTGTAAGTCTCCTAAAAAATCGGGGGTACACCTTATTTTGCTAGAGTGATTTCTCTGAGTGTGGTTTATCATTTCCTTTCATTCCACTTGCAAATGGAAGCTTACTAAGCTAATAGAATATCTCTAGAAGGAATTTTGCTAATCGTAACTACACTGGTCACACTGAGCATAACACTGAGCAGGTATCAAGACCAAAATAGAAAGTTTTCAAGTCTTGTGATTTTCAAAGTAGTCTGTTTTGATCAAGTCATTACTCAAACCTTTTCCAAAGTACATATAGCATATTTTGGAATCATTTGGAAGCTCAAGGAGTCTACTAAGCATATATGGAGTCAAAGGAGGGCAGGTGTGAAGCAGGTTTTGCAGCACCAACTCAACTTTTGAGTGCATCCAGCCATCACATCCAACAGATGGTATGTCACATAATTGTTCTTCTTGAATGGCTATCTTGTTTGCTTTCCCAACTCAGATGATTCACACAAGTTGTTGAAATTTTGATTATAGAGATTAGGTGATCCTTACAATACCCTCTTCTTTTCCATGTCCTTCAACCTTTGAGTGTATATGTGTCCATATCTTTTGTGACATAGATCCACCTTTATCACCTCCTTGTTTCTAACTTTGCAGTAAGTAAGGCTTCACATCCAGGGCAAAGAGCCTTCCTTCCTTTCGACCTTTGGCTATCAATTTATAACCATCTTTAGGATTTTCCACATAGCATCCTTTCTGGTTGAACTTGACCTGCAAAACTTTCTAAACCATTTTCTCCATAGAAAGTAAGTTCTTTGTGATTGTAGGAACACAAAGCACATCTTTCAAATACTTGTTTTTATGCAAACCTTGTAACATAACATCAGACATGTGTGTAATAGCATGAGGATCATCATCACCTATTTCTACATGTCCTTTGGTTGATAACACCTACATGTTTGAGAAGAACTCCTCATTGTAACCCATGAGGTTGCTACATCCACGATCAATGTACCAAGTATTTGATCCTTGTGTCTTGTAGTCATCGATCTACATCATGGCTAGCATACTTTCTATTTCATTTGAAGTAGATGCATAATTTACTTCACCTTTATAGGTTGAATTTGTCTTCTTCGTTTGGTGGTAGTCTCATGAATAGTGGTAATACTTACCACAAATTAAGCATTCTTTTTAATCTCATTGTCTGTATTCTTAATTAACCTTCCTCCTCTTTATCTAAGATTGCCTCTTTCTCTAGATGAAGAGTATATACTCCCTTGCTCATGATTAGAATCAAAATTTGATCCTCTACCTTTTCTTCCTCTTCCTCTACCTTGATTCCTTCCTCTTCGTATGCCTTTACTTTCATAGACTATTTGGGCTTCATTACCCTTTGCTTTTGAACCTCCAACCTTCATTTCTTGTGTGAACATCAAGCCGACCAACTAAAATCTTGAAGAGTATGTCTAATATACACAAATGTTTTAAAAACCTTTCACTTCTTATCATCCCTAAGCCCATTTAAGGTACATGCAATGAGTTCATCATCATGTATGTGAAAACCTATAGAGCTAATGCATCACTAAATTCTTTGATCTTTATTATGTAATCATTTATGTTGGTGTTAGGGTTTTTACTCATGTTGTTAATTTCATTCTTCAACTAAATCTTCCTAGCTTTACTGAAGGTGGAGTAGAGTCTCTCTAGTGTTTCCAAAACTTTCATAGAAGTATCTATGTCTTTTATATGGAAAATCTATGTCCTCTTCAATGCTTTGGATCTATCAAGTATCTATGATACCACTGTTGGGAGAATTTGCAACTTCCCTATGCAGCCTTGAAGCTATATTGTCCTCACAGGAAACTTCATAAAACCTACGCTTAATCAAATGATTGAATCTCTGAGAATATGCACGCTAAATCGAAGATCTTTTGTAGAGATAAACTAGACTATGAGACCTTGACAATTTCACTTAAATTAGTTACTCATAGTCAGAGAACTTATACCTTCAAGAAATACTATATTTGGTCTTCACTAGGTGTAAAGAGACACACTTGTTCACTCCTATGTTGGGATAGATGGATGGATACTCCAAGAAATGAGTAGGTACTACCAAATCCTGCTTTGTACCATTCCCTTGTAGCTTCTGAGTTGAGTTGTGGGCCCTCTTAGCTTTCCAATGACACTAAATAGTGCCAATGTACTTTGGAAATGGTGTCAGAAAGTATTGAACCAAAACAAACTACTTCCAAGTTGAAGGATCAATGAAAACCTTCTATTTTTGTTTACACCTATTGCTTATTATGCTCAGTGCTTCTAGTACAGTAGGAATTAGAAAAATTCCTTTTAGAGGTATCTAATTATCTTATCAAGCTAATGATTCCAAGTCGAATCACTTAAAATGATGCACTATACACAGAGCAATCAATTTAGCAATTGAATCATTACCCTCGATTTTTTAGGACTTCTACAGAGGCTGACTAGTGAGTGATTCAACGTGCTTTTCTCCCAATTGGCTGAATAGATTTCCCTCAAACTTTCTGATCATGTATTGAACTGGGATGGATTCCAAAAAGTTATAGATCATTGAGAATGGTGGCGAAATGACTGACCTATGAGCCGTACAAGTGGACTATTATGAATGACTATGACAAAGAGATCATAGATGTGCAATGTAGATCTATTGTATTAATGAGCAATGTTGTACAAGATCATAGGCTTGACAATCATAGCCTCATGATGGTGAGTAGTGTAGGATACAATGTAGACCTCACTCTCATACAATATGGAAATGGAGAACTCGTGGATTGGGACTTCTAACCACCACCTTTTACAAGTCACTTTTATAAGTGCTACATTAAAATTTGAATTTGAATTCCACCTTTGGCTCTCTCTAAAAGTAATCCACCAATCTAGGAGTTATTATCTCAAACATAAAGTCGTGACTTCTAAATGAATAAACACCATGAGTTTGTTGAGAGTTACAAAGATTCTTCCAAGTTAAAAAAGTAACTTTTACAAATGTGAAGAATAAAATTCTCCTATCATTGGTTTCCATGGAGCTTCAATTGTGCATGAATCTTCTTGCCAAATGTTTAGGCTTGAACTTTGCACCAACAGCTCCCCCTCAAGCCAAACATTTTGGCTTGGTCTTCTCCTTCAATCGTCATGAATGTCCTACAATCCAATCATTGACTTAAACCTGCAAAGTTTTGTACCATCTAATGCTTTAGTCAATAAGTCTACACATTGCATGTTAGTTGATACATATGCCAACTGAACTTCTTTGCTCAATAGGTTCTCTCTCACGTAATGATAGTGGACCTCTATATGCTTGGTCCTAGCATGATAAATAGGATTAGCTACAAGATGTAGTGAGCTGGTATAATCTCCTAAAATCATTGGAGATGTAGTATGCAAACCCAAATCTGTATACAACAATATGATCCATATGGCCTCTTGAGTAGCGAGATAAAAAAACAAAGAGAGAGAGAGAGAGAGAGAGAGAGAGAGAGAGAGACAAATGGTAGTGTGCATAGTGAAATGTACAAATGAGAGAGAGAGAGAGAGAGAGAGAGAGAGAGAGAGAAAGAGAGATTGGTGGACATGGTTGGAACCTGCAAAGCAATGAGGAAGAACATGGATCAAACTAGAGGGAGAAAGATGCGCACTATTGAGAGGATGAATAAGACATGCATGTTGCTAAGAGAATGAATCAAATGGGGAGAGAGAGACACAAAGAAAGAGAGAGATACCCAAATGGGAGTGTGCACAATGGAATGCAAAAACGTAGAGAGAGAGAGAGAGAGATTGCAGACAAGATGAAGGCTATAGGAAAAAAACGGTGTGTCCTAGAGAGAAGGAAAGGGATACACACACACACACACACACACACACACATATATATATATATATATATATATATATATATATATATATATATATATATATATATATATATATATATATATATATATATATATATATATATATATATATATATATATATGTGTGTATGTATGTATGTATGTATGTATGTATGTATGTATGTATGTATGTATGTGTGCGTGTATATATATATATATATATATATATATATATATATATATATATATATATATATATATATATATATATATATATATATATATATATATATATATATATATATATATATATATATAAATATATATATATATATACATACATACATACATACATACATACATACATACATACATACATACATACCTACCTACCTACCTACATACATACATACATACATACATACATACATACATACATACATACATACATACATACATACATACATACATACATACATACATACATACATATATATATATATATATATATATATATATATATATATATATATATATATATATATATATATATATATATATATATATATATATATATATATAGATAGATAGATAGATAGAGAGAGAGAAAGAGAGGGAGAGGGGAATTGGAATTCAATTTTTCTTGTTTTACTTTAAAATTCTATGTGATGTTAATTACTTGAGCAAAAGAAAAATGATTAATGATACTTTTTTTATTTAATAGCTAATAATTAAATAAAAATATATTTGAAAATTTTTGTAATTAACCTAAGAATCAAAATATTAAATCAAAATTAAAAAGGGAAGTTGACAAAAACAAGAGAAAAATCGAGTTATTAAGTATTAGAAAAACAAAACTATGTAAATAAACAAAACAAAAAGAAATAGAAAAGAAAATGTATAAAAGTGAAATAGAAAGAGAACCAAGGTATGATTTTGATTTATGAGAGTGTACTTCGATTTATGATTTCCAAAATATTATTAATTGATTTTCTCCCATGAAGTCCTTTTAGATATTACCTAAAGTAAAGAGTGAAGTGAAGAAGTGGTCCTTTCCACAGTGTAGTCGAGAAGATGGATCCAACCTTACACTTTTCCAACTGTTGTCTAGTAGTGTATTGGATTGTTACCATTGTTTCATCTACAATGACTTGGATAGTGATTCACTTTTGTAAATTTATCATGTTTCCAAATTTATCTTTTTAGGATAAGTCATGATATATTATTTTATTATTGGAGCACCCCATTGATTTATACATTTGATCTAGTTCTTCAGTATTGACTAGAATGGTGTTTTACATTGGGTTATTCTATTTTCATTTCATAATCATGTGCTTGTTCCATGATATCCCACTTCTTCTAATCCACCAATCTATGTGCAAAAAGTGTTTTTGTTTTTCCACACGGTGAGCCTCATAGCATAATATTTTCCAAGAAAAGGCATAATGCATGCAAAATTTTCCCACCGCACAAGAGTGACCCAACACCCCCTAGGCCTAATCTAATCGTAGCAACTCAATCTCCCAATGCTACCTACTTCTATCCCACAAAGTGAACCCAACATGAAGGGACCTGGTTGCCTTGGAGCTTGAAGACATACATAAGGCAATAAACATTAGTAGGGATGTATGCAGTTGAGATAGTAGGATCAGATACCTATAGCTATTATAAGGACCTAGATGGGACGGTCTTCCTTGAAGCTCTTAGGACAAAGATGGACTTATTTTACATTAGGAAAAAAGGTGAACCCTGGATGGGCCTTTTAGCTCAAAGAGTGATTAATGATGGACCAATCAGAAGAGGGTGGTGGCCACAGTCTATACCCTATAAAATACTAGGCTGAAGGGGGAAGAGGGGACAAGATTCCTCTATGTTCAGGGTTGTCTTCTAGAGAGAGAAGAAATCTCGTAATCAGGCTGGGCCCAAAAATTCAAAATTTTTTAAAAGTTGTAAAACTCATCATAATACCATTAAATGACCTCCATATCACTTTTCAGGGTCAAAAGTGCTATTTTTGACTTCTAATTCAAAATCCGTGCATGTTTGTGGACTAAAAAAGTGACTTTTTTCAAAATGACTCAAAAAACTCTATTTTCCCTCTTTAAACTCCCATTTTCATACCCAAAACCCAAAAAGTCATATTTTTCACCTCTATTCCCTCCATACCATACAACAGAAGCATTGTTTCTCCTCCTACCATTCTCCCAACTTCTGCAGCAATGACAACAACTCTTACTCCCATGGAAAGCTCCAGAGCTCGTAGGAGACCAAAGGACGAAGTTCACACAATGACGTGCCACAACATCAAAACAATGGAAGGAAGTTGGCTACCACAAGAGTTTTGCAAAGGTGCATGGGTGTACATGCAGCCATCTGGACTTGGTCCTCATCGTGTTCGAGATCGTGGAAATTTGGATCTTCATTGGAAAGGTAAGCTCTTAGGCTTCAAGCAGCAAACACATGGTGGGATGGTTGCTATTGTACAACATGTCTTCACAGTTTCAACCATGAAGTTAGAAAACTCCAATAGAATTAGATATCCAATCCATTGTGAGTATTTCTATTTTCTCAATGCTTCATGTTGTTAAATGTCTTAATTACTCATCTCATATGTTTTTCATTGCTACAGTCATATTTCCTTCTAGTTTAGTGGAAGAGCAACCACTTCATAGTCTCACAGGAACTTTCAAAGCATTACATGCAGACATTGGGGCATTAGTGTTTCCAGATGTACCTCCTGCTAAACTTATTCGTGAAAGGATCTTCTTTTACACTCACGAGTACATTGTTCCTTCCACAGATGGTGAATATGGAAGGTTGGAGATTATCAAAGTTGACTCTCTTCTTAGTTTAGAGTGGCAAAAACCTGATTTTTGGTCCATATCATCTTTCAAGCGTAAGATGGTGATGGACATACATAACTCTTTGAAATTCACACGCGTATCTAGATCAATAGGTCTTCATTGGACTCTACCAATCCATTGCTTTGTTTTCATATTTCAAGGCATTCCTTTTGTAGAAACTCCTACAATGTTCCTATGTAAAGATATTACATACGAAGCAGTAGAAGGATTGTTAGGGGAAAACTGGGGTTATGTAGAAGGATTGTCAAAAGGGGATAGATATCGTTGTAGAATTGGTGACACAGGTATAGGGTTTCGCTATTTAAAACATCGCACCTCATTGTACATCAGATTTTATTATGTTCGTTGGATGTGTAAACTAGGAGAGTGGATACCTTTGCAAAGCTCGGAGGGATCTTTAGCTTCATTTGAAATTAATGTGAAGTTACCAAACAATGATATGGAGGTGGTTTTAGTTAATCAACATTGGAACTTGGCCAACTTGAGAGAGCACTTACTTATCATGGGATATGACGATCTTCATGATTTCAAATTTCGAATACGAGGGAACAAGGTAAGAGTTGTATTCCATATATACATATAGATATATATATATATATATATATATATATATATATATATATATATATATATATATATATATATATATATATATATATATATATATATATATATATATATATTATTCTATCACTATTGTTCATGATTTGAAAATGTTTTACTCTTTTATGAATTGTCCACAGATTGGAAAGAGATTGGAAGACAAAATCAAGGTTCTTGCAGATTGGAGCATGGATGGAACTGACATTTCATTGTCATAACTCTTTTTTGTAAAGATACTATGAAACCTGTAAACAAACCTATTTTTGCAATGAAAAATTTTTCACATTTGCTTCAAGGATATTTTGGCCACATTCTACTTGTATCTGTAAATTCTCAAGGTTTTTCTTGAAAGAGCATTCTTATTGTTTATTTCCTTTGATGTGATCTCAAATGTCAAAGTTTTCCTTTTCAAGACTCTTATGTTTTAATTTAAGGAAAAGTCACTTCTATGAAAAAGTGGGACCCATCACTTAAAAATTCTAGAAAAGTTATAAATAGGAGTCCTCTCTCCTCATTTCTCACTTTTGCAACCACATTGAGTGTTAGAACAGTCCGCATTTGCAAGCTATGGCTTCCACCTCTGTACCTACTAAGAGTGCACGCCACAAGTTTCTAGAATTTTTGGAGGATTCAGATTACAAAGGTCAACATGACCTATATGATCTTCTCTCCAAGGTTCCTGACCTCCATGGAACCGTGCAAATGAATGCCGATGCTTTGGAGGAGCTACTTCAATATATGCAAGTTCATATATTGCGTTTCTCCATTGAAATACCACCATATGATGGAACTTGGGTTCCATGTGACCTTCTCACCTACATTCACAAAGGTTATGAGGCTTTTGCAAAACGATTGAAACGGTTCCAGGCAATTGCAGAGGAAGCAGGGCACCTTCTTGATGAAACTGTGCCACTTATAAGGAAATTGAATAGGAAACGCAAGATGGGTCCAAAATATCTTTCATTCATTGCTGCCACAATTTTCTTTGTGAATGAGGAACCAGAACCAATTCCTCATGAGATCCCTCATCTTCTTACAGGTGGTTTTGTCGAGGATAAAAAGGAACCACCTCAAGAACCCTTGAATCTCCTATTAGAGAGAGAAGCTGTTGAGAAAACTTATCCTCTTGGTGTGGATGATAAGTTGAAAGAAGTGCCTAAGCCATCCACCTCTTCGGAGCCAGAAGCAACTATTCCAGAGGTGGAGATTGAAACTTTTTCAGTGGTTCTTGTCGAGGGACAAGAATATTTGTTTTTACATGATGTAGAGAAGGCATTTGGGCTACGGCTTGATGAATGCCTAAGTTTGTTTTGTAATTTGTCAGAGTGTCCTTTGGATAGTACCTCTGAGTTGTTGGAGAAAAATTGTTTGCCATTTGGTGACTCAGTGGCCGACACAATAAAATTGGTTTGCAATGACATACTCACAAGTGAACATGAACATATCACAGAAGAACAATTTAATAATGCACAAGAAAGGATATTGGAATCAAAAATTCCCTCCTCACCAGTAATCGAGCAGAGTGGGATGTCCCACTCCAGCATTAATTTACAACTTCAAGAGAGAGGAGAAGAAGAAGATAGAGTTCAGGATGTAAGTATCTTCAATTCATGTCATTCATTCTTACAAACACATGCAGCTACTAATCATAAAACTTTGTGCAGGAGGTGATTGAAGTCGACAAGTTGGCAACAAGGAGCGGAGGTGATCGAGTGGCTCGTGGAGGTGGCTCATCCCTTGCAAACTACATTGGGAAACTTCCCAAAGACCATTTTGTAATTATCCATAAAGAGTTCAGTCCTCAGGGCCACTTCATGACATGGTGTCTAAAGGCCTTAAGTAAATTGCTTTGTTTATCAACCATTACACAGGGGAGTAATTGTATCTTTTTAGTTAAGAAATCCCTTGTAACTACAACCTTAGGTTCCAACTTCCGTGGAAAGGTCTTAGGCCAAATAGGTATATCTCTAGGTCTAGGTGTTAGAAATGTTGATCAAATAGCAAACTCAATTTTGACTTACACCCTACCCATGGCTTTGGAGCGTCGAAAGAGAGTCATTGAGAAACTCAAAGCCAATTGATGTAAACAATTGAATTAATATCAAATTTTCACTTTGCTTTATTTACAATTGTCTCAAGTATTTTTTTTTCACTATATCATCTAAAATTCTTTTGGACCTGCATGTGATGTATTGATGTCATGTAGGGCATTGGGAGGACCTTTAGTTTCATTCTTTTGGACTCTTGATCATTGGGTAAGCCTCCATTAAGGTCTTCTAGGGCATTGGGATGCCAAATAAGGCACTGCCATAGAAACGTGGGAGAAGGCCCTCCCAATGCCCTAGAAGACCTTAATGGAGGCTTACCCAATGATCAAGAGTCCAAAAGAATGAAACTAAAGGTCGTGACATGCCCAAGGTTACCTTACATGAGACTCAACCTTCACTAGATGGATATTTTCAAGAATGCAAATGTTCTAAGTTTCAAAATGCTCTGCTCATATGTTTCAAAGGTATAGGGAGGTCAAAATTTGTTCATATTAACTACCCCTGAACTAGCTTTACTAGTCATGATCCCTCTTTCATATTTCAAAGGTTTTGTAGGGCATTAGGAGGCCAAATAAGGCCCTGCCACAGAAACGCGGGAGAAGGCCCTGCAAACGTTTTGGAGGGCCTTCTCCCGCGTTTCTGTGGCAGGGCCTTATTTGGCCTCCTAATGCCCTACAAGACCTACATGACCTTAAATAAAAAAAAATTCAGTACAGGATATTATCACTAGATCAAAATGACAAGATAATAAAACAATCATTCATATATGAGAGATTATCACAAGAAAACACATGGAAATGTAAAATGACTACTCATGTTTCATTCTAAATAATGAGATTATAAATGGAATAGAGGAAAAGTGCTAATGTTTCATTGAAAATGGCAATATTTACAAAAAATCTCTTGTCCATAGAGATCAGTTACAAAACTTAGCTACGATCACCCCTAATTCTCCTAGCTAACTGTATGTCCTTCGGTTGTATAGTTACTCGCTTAGCATGGATGGCGCACAGGTTGGAATCCTCTAGCATTGATATCAAAAATGCTTCAGCTGCCTCTTGTAAAGCTTCTAAAACTAGAGCTTGGATCCTTAACCCTGCACAATACCTTTGTAACTCTTCTTTGACCACCCTTGCAAAGGGTCTTCTAGGTATGAGAAGCTCAGCTGTCTTTTGATAGTGCCTTATCTCTGCAAATGCCTTCGTATATCTTCTTCTTCATTGTGGTGCTCTAGCTTGTGGTGGTGGTGGTCTTCGTTGGACATTTTCTTGTGGTCTTGGTTGGGGTGGTCTACGACGAGGTTGAAAGAATTTCTTCTTCCGTTGCACGCGTCTTAAGCTTTCTCCTTGTTCAGGATGTTGTTGCTGGCTTTGCTCTCTCTCTTGATCATTGGGTATGGCCCCCTGATTTGATGGTAGTGTCTTTCCTGCTACAGTAACCCTATGATTTGTAGGTATTTCTTCGTTACCCCATGGTGGCAATCTTTGACTCTCATCACTTGATTGTGAACCTTGTTGAGACACATCCTCATGCGATTCATCAAAATCATCATCAGAAACTACCTGTCTATGAGCACGCTCCTTCACCCTTGTCTTTGTTGGTCTCTTTGGTGATGGAGGCTCATCATATGATGATGGTGGTGATTGGGGTTGATTTACGGCCTTTTCCCTGGATTGCCCATGTTCCACTTGTTCATGCAACTGTTCACTCCCAGAGGTATGGCCACCACCTGTTTCGCGATGGGATGCAGAGTGCGAGACACTACGTCGCCTTTTGTGGTGATTCATCCATGGTGGCTTCTGAGTGCCTTGCACATAGGTAGGAAAGTTAATGGGATCCTTCCTTGCAGTTTGCTTTGTTCGTGGCATCCTCTATAGTGCTAGAATGTTGAAATGAGATAATGAGTCTCCTTTTATAATGTTTCACTTAAAAAGGTTCTGTTCACACCTGAATGGACAAAAAATAGTTTAAAAATTAAAAATTACCTGAAAAAATTGCAAACAAGAGATTAGTGTGTAGCAAACCTTATGAATTATTGAGAAAATGCCATGAATGTATTAAATGACTTCACTTCCATGATGAACCCTCTCGTGTTCTTGTAGCCCGCCATTGAGCATGACATAAAGGTCCCAATGATGACTTCCATTTTTCACTAGCTAAGTTGTGTTGATGAAATCTTGCAAGTTTTGCAACTTTCGACTCCTTGGCTCGTTCCATTGCATATGTCCTTGAAAATGCAGTACGATAAAACCAATTAAACATCTCTTCCATATAGTTTGATTGCATTGCACCACCACCATGTCGTGTGTTCTTGAAGTAAACACCTCTAGCCTTGTAATGTGACTTCTCCATTCCTTGTGTACTAAAAATCTCCAATGAACCATATCGATGCATAAAAAATGCTCCATGTGCAAATAAAATATGCTGAAATGATATAAGTACATATAACACAATCTTATCAACAAGAAAATTGAAAAAATAAGAAAACTTACAATGTAATGTGTAATATTGCTCTCTCCCCAAGATAGGATGAAAAACTTTGCAAACTCCATTAATGTATCTTGAAACAACTGACGGTCATTTTTGTTGGAGCTATTAAGACTCATTAAACCTACCAACTTATCTAAGCATGACCAAACCTTCTTTCGCCTATTACTAAGGTCAATTTGAGAATCATTATCAGTGGTGATCATGCACAAGTCTTTCCATAGCTCCCTGCATTCATTTTCCTTAGGGCTTACACCTGTTCTGAAAAATTTTCTTGCCTTCTTCCCTGTCATTGACACTTGTTGCAAACTATTTTGCGATTCACCAGGTTTTTTGACAGCTAGAGTTACATTACCACCATGACAACCAATTGAATTAAGCAAATCTTCCATTTTTTTGATTGCTTGTACAGATTTATCAATTGGCTTCATGGAAAATGCATATTCTATGTGGAGCTTCAATAATCTATCAAATATTCTCATGAAAGCATGCAATGTGCAAAAGTGAACATTAACTAATGGAAATGGAATAATGGGATTCCAATCTTTATCTAATGTGTCACGGTTAGGTATTTCTAACATTGGACACCTTAACAAAGGTCTATCCCATTCCGTGGAAGTAGGTGCATCTATGTATTCATCTAAGCTAGATAGTACTTTTTGTTGTCCCTTTGTTACTTTGTAGCCTCCAGTACAAAATGGACATGGATAACGAGCAGATGCACCTTGCTTGCAACCTAACATGCATTTGATAGTTTTTAAATCCCCAGCCAAGTGCCAATCTATCTCAAAATCACCAAAGTTTTCTATGTGGAGCTTTGCACCATGAATTTGAGAAAGTATTACTTTAGTGATCCATGGGGTCCTACTAAAAATCCATGAAAGAACATCATTGGACTCTTTAGGTACTTCAATAGCACCTAACCACCATATTTCTTTCTCGGATTGAACACTATATGTAGACTTAGAGCTAGAGTTACAACTTTCATCAGATATGGCCTTTCTCATAGCTTCATTCATGAGTGTCAAACTCAATCTCTCCATTCGTCGTCCCTTTATAATCTGGCATTCATCTAACTTCAATATAAACTGTTATTTGGTATTACAATCTGCATAAATTAGCAAAATCTTTATAACATCAAAATACAATGTATATCAAGGTAACAATAGTGCACATACCTGGTATAGTAGATTTGTAAAATTGAACCATTGCCTGTTGAAGCCTCTCCAAATCCACGAATATGTTGTTGTACTTTGTGTAAGGAAATCCATTTCCAACTGCGCTTTTCAACTCTTTTTTGGATGTAGATAAATGATAAATATACATAGGCATAATATCCTCTATATATAAGTAGTTTCCAAGAATACTAGTTATATCTTCATTGGACATTGACTTCTTTAGCGATACCTTGTAAGGAGATGGAAACATATTCTGTAAAATACCTTCTCTTTCTAATGAATGCTTCAAAAGGTTCTACAATGCACTATATCCTTTAGTACTAATTCCTACTTCATCACATACCATCTGCACGTCTCTAGGAGTGATAATATCTTGTAACTTTTTTGTGAAATCTTTAATCACTTTCTTCTTGATTAGGTTTCCTATCCGTGACTCCAAAATACTAACCACCTGCTTGTTGGTCAAACAAGAATTTAATAACTTGAATTGATCCTCTGTTGTTGATGATGCATTAACATCTTCAACAAATGACCTACATAACAAGAAAAAAAAATATATATATATATATACATATAAAAGTCTTCCAAAAAGAGAAACAAATACAAGCCAAAACTTATTGCAAAAACTCGTCGTTTGCGTGCTCCACCACCAATTGAAAGAGAGTCAAAGGATGTTAATGATCGTCTCCTACGTCGCATCCCAAGTGGAGTCTCTCTCAAGTGTTGGAGAGTGTTTTTAAATGTCTCAATTGTTCTCTCCTTTTCTTCCATATGCTTTTCAAGCTCTGCAAGCTTTTCTTGTAAAGATATGATTGTGCTTTCAAAAGTGACCAACCTTGTATGATTTAGTTGATATTGTTGAATCCAATACTTAGTAATGGCAGTTGAATGTGTAGATAATCGTTGACAATAACCTAAGAGCCCAGATTTACCGGCACCGATGAACTGAAGTAAAGTTGAGACGTTATGGAATGTTGGATGGTAAGAAGACATTGGATCAGGAGGGTATAATGAACCATGAGTCCAAAGATCAATATTCTTTTCTCCAGCTTCACGACGCTCATTTTGAGAGTTCACATCATTGTTGCATTGTGTATTTGGAGCAAACTCTCTGGGCACACGAACATGGATACTTGTTGATGGTGGGGCATGAGGACATCCTAATGTGAGGTTTGTAATAGGTGTCAACACCATCTTGTCCAACAATTGAACAATACTGAGAAAGAGACCAGAAATTTGTTTGGAAGAGATGCTAGAGCATGATTTTCTCAAGAAAAGTTTGTTTTCTTGGATGAGGATAGGTCACAGTGTGTTTTTCCACTGAGAATAGCCAAAAATGTTGAAATTTTGAAAAAGTCATTTTTTGGGTGAAGAGTAGTTACGGATTTGATGATGTGGCACTCTACTTTTGGAGGGATTTTAAAAATATTGCTTTTTCAAAAGGAAAATTAAAAACTAAACTCAAAAAAGGTCAGTTCTGACATATATATTAAAAAATGAGCCCTTTCAAGTAAATAAACACTGAGATTGAGACTTAAAAAAAAAAATCATTTTTTTATTCCCATACATGCTCGAGTTTGATGATGTGGAAAGTAGATTCCCTTTCTCTCTCTCTAAAAGAAGAGAGAGAGGAGCCTAGTAAGCCTTAAAAAAAGCCTACTCCAGCCTACTAAAAAGGGCCCTATTAAATGCACTTTGTCCCCTTAGACAACAGCAGAATGAGGCTTAATCCCTGAAAATTAGGGATCCTTACAAGGCCCATGCAGGGTTCACCCTTTTTCCTAATGATAGGAGTAGTATGTGTGAAGTTCAAAAAACACTTAGGTAGTGAAATCCAAACTCCTTCTAGTGCATCTCTCTAGATCCGCAACTTTGTAAGGGGTTAGACCTTTCCTTTTTATAAAAAACATTATGAATAAGAAGAAATATAGAGAGAGAAAGAGAGAGAGAGATAGAGTGAGAGATGGAAGGAGAGAGATACATAGATAGAGAGAGAGAGATAGAGAGAGAGAGAGAAACAGAAGCTGTGGATCCATGATAGGAGAACTAGAGAGCAAGAGAGAGAGAGAGAGAGAGGGAAAAAGAGATGGAGAAGCTGACACAAAAGCATAGATGAAAGGGTAGAGAGAGAGAGAAAGAGAGAGGAGAATCACGATTCAGTTTTTCTTGTTTTAATTTAAAATTTTATGTGTTGTTAATTAGTTAAATTAATGGATAAATGAAAAATTTGTAACTTACTTATTAATAATTAAATAAAAATATTTCTAAAAACTAGTGTAATTAATCTAAGACTTAATATAATAAAGGAAATTAAAATGAGAAGTTTATAAAAACAAGAGAAATTAAATTTCACTAAATAATTTATACAAAATTAAACTACATAAATAAAAGAAATAGAAAAGATTATGTATAGAGGTAGAATAGAAAGAAAAACAAAGTAGATCAGAAAGCAAAATTTTATTTTTCTCTTTCTCGTGATACTATTTTGATTTATGATTTTCAAGAAAGTAATAATTGAATTTTCCCCCTGAAAACCTCTCAAATATTACTTGAAGTAAAGAGTGAAGTGAAGAGGTGGTCTCTTTTGCAATGTAGCTAAGAAGATTGATCCAACATTATGCTTTTCCAACCGCACTATGCTAGTGTATTCAATTGTTAACATTGTATCATGGGCAATCACTTCGATAGTGATTCATTTTTGTATTTAGGTTTCCTTATCGATCTTTTCACAATCAGTTCTAATATATTAGTTTATTAGTTTAGCACCCATTGATGGTATATATTTGATCTCTTTCTTGGGTAGTCACGAGAATGGTGTTTACATTAAGTTATTCTATTTTCATTTCATGTTCGTGTGATTCTTCCATGATGACCCACTTCTTCTGCACTCATCTATTCACAAACAGTGTTCTTTTGCCCCATGAAGAGCCTCACCACAAGTTTTTCTTTAGTAAAAGGCACATATCATGGAACATCCACTCGTCAGACAAGAGCGATCCACAACCTCTAGGCATCATCCAACCCTGATTGCTTATTTGGCCACCACGAGAGACTTCACCCCAACAAGAATTGGATGATTTGAATTTTGCTAGTTTTCTATGCATGCAGAAACCTCAAATGATCTCCTCTCTTCCCAAAATTGAGGCACTTGGTAAACCTGTGTGTGAAGAGTGTATTTTTGGTGAAATGCAATATTCCTCCTTTCCAAAAGATGGTTCGGTTAGAGCTACTTAGAAATTGGATCTTGTGCATAGTGATATCTATGATCTTATACAGACACCTACTTGTAAGAACTACCTTTACTTCTTGAATTTCATTAATGGGTGTATCCATTGAAAACAAAGTTAGAAGTGTTTATGGGCTTCAAATACTTTGCGATTTCGAGGAAAAATCTATCAGCATGTTAGTTGGGCACCCTCCATTCTGATCATGGCGAGAAACACATGTCTTCTAATGTTAATGCATGTGTGGCTAAACGTGGGATAAAACATTAGTGTATAGTGCCGTATACACCTCAAGAGAATGGAGTTGCTATAAGAAAGAACATGTCTCTCATGGAGATGGCAAGGTGTATGGTTAAAAAGTTAGGCTTTACCACATAACTTCTAGCTTGAGGATGTCATTTGAGCAACATATGTACGTGACAGGTGTCCCACCAAAGCACTGCACTCTATCACTCATTATCAGGCTTGTCGTGATCGCAAGCCATATGTTACTCATCTGCATGTTTTTGGTTCTTTGGCATATGCATGTGCTTGACCAACAATGCAAGAAATTGGATGATAAAGGAGTGAAATGTATTTTTCTTTTGGGTATAGTTCTGGAAGCAAAGGCTTTCGTCTATTTCATCCACAAAATCAACTCATTTTTGTTATTTTTTAGATTTTTGTTTGGTGGAAGATGCAATTTAGCTATTACTCACATGTACTAAGGAGACATCAAGTAGCTCCAAAGATGTGTATGACATTTTGCTACCTCTTTTTATGGGTGGAGAGTCTAGTGTTGGTCCAAATGAGGAATCTTTGTGGCCTTTACAAGTTCCACATGATGATGCAAATCATTGCTTTTCTTATGTAGATTTACAAGATGCACTTCTTGATGAGAGGGTTGATATAGAGGAGGGAGAAAGTATGCCTAAATGGTTGGTCTGGAATCTATGAGATATCAAATTAGATGCAGCTCTATTATATTCTACTTGTTCAGGATGTCGTAGTGCTTCTTTTGCATCAAATTTCCATGCTATGTCTACCCCTAGTCTTTGGGATGAGAATGATCATGTTTTGTTTGGTGAAGCACAAAATAAAAAAAAATGGATAGCTACTATGCAATCAAAACTATGATGCTATTATGAAGAATGATACTTGGTCTTCATGCGGAGATTGGCCAAATGTAAAGCATGAGCAAGGAGAAAGAAACAATGGAAGCACCTGAAAAGAATTCCTAGGAGAGACCTGATTAAGAATAGTCACGTATTTATAGTTTTTTTGTGAGGTTCTTTTCCTAGAACTTTAGATCCTTCTAGTTTGTCGTTCTATTTTTTTAATATCTTCTTTTTTGTTCTTTTCTAATTTTGAGAAAACCAATTTATGTGTTTCTCTATTTTTTATTTTTCTTTATCTTTTTATTTTATATTTTTCAATTTTTTATTTTTACTTGATCAACCTTTTTGTCATTTTATTTGTGAGTAAGGTTTCTTTTCTTTTCACACATATGTACAAAGAAATAAATCAAATTAAGGTTTAGTTTGCTGAAATGGTTCCTAACTAAGATTGTTATCACGAGCATTCTAGGGTTTCTTGTTGTATGGGTTTTCAACTCATACTATGTTCAAAAAGGGTTTGAATTCATGGGTTTCCAAGGGCTCAAACCTATGGTTCCAAGGGTTGAAGGTTAGATTTTAGCGGTTTTGAGCTAGGGTTTTCATAGGGTTTGGGGTATTCGAGAGTGAAACTATCATTGGTCCTTAGGGGCTATATTACACATGCGTTTTAGATCTCGTTTTGAATATACATATGGAGACATAATGGATTTTTATAAAAATAAAACAATGAGTTGGGGATTGAAAAGATTTATATGAGGAAATACACAAGTTTCTTAGGCTAAACTAGGTCCAATACTCTTTAAAAATACAAATGAAATATTTTCGTCAAATAATCAATCCGATCAATCAAATATTTGAACAACATTTAAACTTTTTTCATCTTTCCATAGTCCAAAACATCAGATCTTGGTGAGAAAAGCAAAGATATAAATTTGAAAAACTTTCTTGGTACACAATCCGTGAGGGATTTCATGTCAACAACATGCATGCCAAAGTTTTGCATCTAACGTAGCCTGAGAAGTTGAAACTGCACATGTTGAATCATTCATAGATTTTGCATAATCTATGAGCTGATACAACCCTGGCATAAAATTCCAAAAGCAACAATGATGTCGCCATTGAACAGATCATGAACTATACATCTATCATCAACAAATTCATAACCAAGAGAATCTTGGCTGATTCTGAAACTGATGATAGATTTTTCTTGATCCCTTGCACAAATAAAGTGTCTCACAATGTTAAAGAACTACCTTTCAGTAATAGGATCTTACCAAATCCCAGGATAGGATAAGAGGAGATGTTGGCACATGTGACAATATTCCCTATAGGGTTCATGTGACTCTTACCTCATGTTGATGAATACATTTCAATGATCATAGTTCTTTAATTTTGTTGGTCAACAATTCAATTGTATATTTCAATTTTGAAACCTCAAAATCCATTGCCTCTTTTTTGTCTTTAAGCCTAATGCCCATTACTTGCATAGTATCAGATATTTGCATTTATCTTTTGCATTAAGGTTAAGGTGAATGCAATATTTTTTTTGTGTAGATTCATTAACTCTAGTTTCCATTTCCTGAAACCATTCTTCACATCTTATAAATTTTTCTTCAACCATTTCATTTATATATGATTCATTGAATTGTGTTCATATCAATTTCTTTTGGGTATGGTCTTTAGATTCATTTAGAAAAGACTCTTTGAATATGCTTTGACCTACATCTTCCATTTTCTCAAAATATTGAGTTTGATTTTCGTGTTCAAATTCAAAACTTGATGTGTTTTTTATTCATTTTTAGGGTTTTTATGCCTTTGTTCTTTTTATGGAAGTTTAACTAAGCTATGACAATAACACTTTTCTAACTAAATAACAGCTGAAAAGAAATGCTCAAGATGATTTGTTTAACCTAATGTAGAATATGAGTGAGCGAAATCAAGCAAGAAAATTCTTCTTTCTTTTCTATATGCATGCAAACAATGCGGATATTGGAGGAACCTAAAAAGTGAATACCTAGAAATATAATATGAAGTGGAGGTTCTGGACTAGTGCCCTTAAAAATATTTTTACATTCACTTTTTTGAATACAAGTATTTATAAATGTGCATGAAAACGTGCTTTCTTTATCAAGTGAAGGTGTGGGTAGCAAGTCAAGGATCACTATCTCCAACACAACCACATCGCTTCATGTTGGGTTCACTCTATCGCATAGATGTCGATTGAAGTAGCGAAATGAGGGTTCAAGGTTGGATCATGCCCAAGGGTGTTGGGTCACTCTTGTTGGACAAGCAGATTTTGCATGTTGGGTGCACTCATATGAGGCTCGGCATAATATATATATATATATATATATATATATATATATATATATATATATATATATATATATATATATATATATATATATATATATATATATATATATATATATATATATATATATATATATATATATATATATATATATATATATAATGCACATACATCGATGAAGTCGAAGAAGTAGGTCATCATGGAAGAAGCACGTGACTGTGAAATATAACTAGAGTAACAGAATCTAAACACCGCTCTTGTCAATATCCAAGAACTAGATCAAATATATACAATCAATGGCCTACACGATTAATATAATAATATATTAGAATTGCTCCCAAAAAGATCGATTTGGAAACGTAAATATAAAAGTGAATCATTGTCAAAGTGATTGGAGATGATAGAATAGAAACAATCGAATACACCGCTACACTGCTATTGGGGAAGCGTAATGTTGGATCCGTCTTCTCGGCTAGGGTGCAGAAAGGACCAACTCTTCACTTCACTCTTTACTTTACATAATATCTAAAAGGAATTCATGGGGAAAAATCAATTTCTTTCTATTTCACCTCTATGCATTTTCTTTTCTATTTCTTTATATTTCTTTTATTTACATAGTTTTTTTTTAATAATAATCAATAAGTCAAATTTTTTTTCTTTTTTTCTTATTAGCCTCTGTTTTAAATTTTTATTTACTATATTAAGTTTTAGATTGTTACAAAAAAATCTAAATATATTTTCATTTAATTATTAGTTATTAATTTACAAAAAATTTATTAAACATTATTCATTTGCTTAACCAATTAACAACACATACAATTTTAAGGTAAAATAGGAAAAATCAAATCTCGATTCCCTCTCTCTCTGTCTCTCTTCTCCTCTCTCTCTCTATCTCTCTCTCTCTCTCTCTATCTCTCCCTTCAATCCGCACTTCCCTCTCTCCTTCTCCATCTCTACTATCTTCCCTCCCTCTCTCTCTCTCTCTCTCTCTCTCTCTCTCTATATATATATATATATATATATATATATATATATATATATATATATATATATATATATATATATATATATATATATATATATATATATATATATATATATATATATATATATATATATATATATATATACCTTTCTTTCTCTCTATGACACACCGTTTCTTGACGACTTCTCTCTCTCTCTATCTCTCTCTATCTAATTCATTGTCTCAATAGTGTACATCTTTCTCTCTCTTGTTTGCTCCTTCTTCCTCTGCTCGCTAGGCTGCAACCCTCTCCACTTATCGCTCTCTATCTCTCTCTCTCTCTCGCTCTCATTTCTATGTTCAATAGTGCACACCACCATGTGGGTGTCTCTTTCTCTCTCTTTCTGTTTCCCTCTCTCTTTTTCTCTCTCTATATCTATCTCTTCTCCTTTCTCTAGAGGCATGGTAGCTAGAAATGGAGAGTTGAGCGATAAGGATCATAGAGAATAACAACAATCAAACCCATGAGTATGGACAAAGAAACAAGGGAAGAACCTTAAAAGAATTGATGGGGGAAACCCAATGAAGAGTACACATGTATTGAGAGTTTTTCCTTGAAGTTCTTCTCATAGAATTTTAGATCCTTCTAGTTTTTCCTTCTATTTTCAGAATATCTTTTTGTTGTTTTCTAATTTTGGAAAATCCTATCTTTAGCCAATCCGCATGAATGATCATGTGATTTGAACCACTAGATTCAACATACCAAACATTACCATTCTATTTTAAAACATCGGTGGACACTATATTCATCATATGATAATGGATCATGAATAGCTTTTGAGAATCATGTGCACTTGTGGATACATAGTTATTTTGTTGCCTTCTATTTGGCTCCCCCTACCTCAAAACTATTCTCTACCTCCTCCATAACTCTGTTGAACTTTGTCTTGGTTATTGTGTCCTCTTCCACTTCCAAAGCCTCTTCCTCTACCTCTTCCTTTGCTAGAGTAGAATAACTATTGACAACTACGTCTTCCTTGGTAGTTTGAATATAGTTGTGGAAATCCCTTCTTCCTCTAAAGCCTCCTTGATATTTTTTGTTGTTGTAGCCTTGATAGTAGTTATGGTTGTATATTCCTCCACCATTGTTGTACCTGCCTCTAGATTATTCATAGCTTCCTCTATGGATGCCTCTTCCCGCTTGGTTCCTTGTATTTTTGTAGCATTCTTTTGTAGTGTGGTTGTTGAGATAAAAAATGTTGAATGGTGAATTCTTGTAGGGTCTCCCCCTGCCTTGCTTTCCTCCTCTGCCCCTTCCTCTAGCACCTCTTCCTATTCCTCCATAATTAGCTTGAGAGGTACTATCCTAGTCTTCTTGCTTACTTGCTTTTACCTTTATTCTTATTTGTACAAAGGGCAGAACATTGGTTACATCTTGAGTTGTCACCATGTCTATTGAGCTTTTTCTCATGGGTAAAGAGTTGTCACATCAAGGTGTTGAGATCAGGTATGTGCATATCCATGTAGAGGTCCATTGCTTTTGTGAAGGACTCTCACTTCTCATCAGCCTTAAATCCATTGATGATCTGCCTTATTATGTGCTCTTCCTCTATCGCGTCTCCAATGCTTGCAAGCTGGTCAACTACATCTTTCATTTTGGTTACATGATCAACCATTCCTTCCTTTGGTTGTTTCTTAACAGTTGTGAATTCCATCCACAAGTGATTCTTCCTAGCCCTTGTGTTTGAGGAAGAATATGATGAAAGTACTTCCCAAGTCTCTTGGGAGGTCTTGCTTTTCCTAACATGTGGTAACAAGAAATCAGAGATTGAGTTTAGTAGATGTGACCTGGCAAGAGCATCCTTTGCACATGATTTGGTCAACCTTTCTTTCTCTTCCCTTATTTGTTGATGCTCGCTCCTGAAAATGGGCATGTCTTCATCTCCTCAGATGTATGCATACAAGCTTCTCCCTTGAAGGTATGCTTGCATCCTTAGTGACCATGCTGAGTAGTTGTTCCTATCCGATTCGTCAATGAAGGATGGAAATCCATCTCCTATCTTGATTGTGCTTGCTCTAATACCACTATTGGAGGAGATGGTGGATAGTCACAAAAGTTGAATTGGTGCAACTAAAACATGCTTCACACCTCCTAGAAGTGATGGCTGGCGAGTGTTGAGGGCTCTTTAGCTAGCTAGTAAGCATAAATAATCACATATGTTGCTTGGAAGATGCACTAATGGTAGGATCAAAAGATATAGGTAGAAATATAATCCAAAGTCCAAAACTTGCTATTTTGGTTGATATTCCTATTTCGTGTTTTGAACCATTCTCTGAGTACAATAGCAATTTAATAAATTCCTTTTGGGGAACTCTAATTACCTTAACAAGATAACAATAAATTTTGATAGTATAGAAAATGATGGGCTATATGTGGAGAAATATGTTTATCAAATCATACATGCAACATGACATTTGTGGGTTGTGATAGTGTGCAGACTCTTGAGTAAAGACGAGCTGATATCTGACAATTGCAAGAAAATATGCTAGATCTAGCATGCTTTAAATCATAGGAAATGATCAACTATAGAGACAGAACAAGGTGAGACAAGGTCATTGTTCTGATGGAGTTATCATAGAGAAAGGAAAATAATAAGTAATGATCATGTATGTATTAAATAATGTAAAAGTACAACATCATTGAGTGAGAACTGAGTGAGCTATGAGGTGAGCTCTCTTCTCAATGAAAGTACATCAAAATGATCTTTGAATCTTGAGATAGACGCATGTCTTTGATATCCTCTTTTTATAGTTATTGTTGGAGCCAAAGGATTTGAATTCAAATTCAAATCTCTACGAAAAAAAGTGAATGCTAAATTATAGAACTGATTCTCTCTTGACTCAACTACCAAATGATATGAGATTATGTGCTTCTTAAATCCTCGTGGGTATATTGCACTTTTACACAAGTAAATGTGAAGTAGAATAACAAGAGGTTGAACATATGAAGCCTTCCAAAGGTTATGCCATTAAGTAAAGTATAAGTGAGATGATCAAGTATGTAGGCTTGGAATTACTTGCACAAACAAGAATAATGTACTTAATGTTTAACCGAAAATGCATAATGGATTTGACAAGGATGAATTTAATAATCAATGAAAAAATGTGACTGATCAATCAATCAGATGCTGTCATTTTTTTGCATGATAAATTCAAACCAATCTCTAGACATGCTTTCTAAAACAAAGAAACATGTGACTTATTGACAAAATATCCGCAAAATTCAAAATATTTCCCCTTGTCTATATAGAAGTTTTGAATTGCTTATGTGCAGCTCCTAAACCATGAAGGTGTGGTCACTTACTAACATGCCCTTTTTCTCCAATGTAAGTAGCTTGTTCTTCAGTTTCAATTTTCATGCCTTTGTATTAGTCTCATAAAATATGACTAAAATGTTCGAAGAATCTTTTGGAGTCTTGGCATCTTGTATATGCCCAATCATGCTATCTTATATGACTATACATATCCAATACATTATCTTTTGTGCTCCTTGATTCCATTCTTCCTAAGCTCTTAATCGGTCCGCAATTCAATTCCTCTCTAGTAATTACAAAACATTTTCCTTCTCTCCTTCAATGTACTTCCAATAGCCTTTTCCGATCAAGAAATTATTCATTTTGAATCTCCAAGCATGGAAGTCCTTATCTAGCTTATTGCTCATAAGCTAACTCAATCCATCTGTGTTTGTCATTTCTACAACACTACAAGCAATGCTTCTCCTTGAACAATGTCCCACTATGACATGAGAGATGGATCACCAAAAAACAGAGTTTCTATGTAACAACACTACACGGAATCACTTAAAATTTTGGATCAGAAAAGTTTTAGTGTTACCAAAGAGGATGTAAGTTATGGTTTTCCAAAAGAACCTAATTTTTTACTGGGACCCACCTTGCAAGCTCAAAAACTGAGGTTGAGATGGCTCCAAAATACAAATCTCACAAAAATGAGTGACCGTAAAGGGATAAGTTATGAAACTATTCTAATGCTTTCTACCTTCAAGCCAATTTCTGTAGCAATCTAAGGTTGTTTGTGAATCATGTTTTTTCCATGCCCTCTCATGTAATCTTCAATCTCGACATTCTCCACGAGCTTCTCTACAGCCACACTAGCTTTGATACCATGCCATGAGGAAGGAGATAAGGAAGAGATCTCAGAGCCACACTCTCACAATCAAAGAGATCACACACATAGATTGAGGCAAGGAAGAATAATCTTCTTCAACTTCTTCTATTACATAAAATGAATGTACAACAATGACCTAAAACAATAATACAACAAGTGCAATATATAACGAAAAACACCTAAGGAAAATCATAATGTCTGCGAATGAGTGAGTTGGAAAGAAAGCAAATGTGCCATCACTCTTTGTAGATAAATCTAGTAAAGCTCAATGAAGTATCCTTAACATATACCAACATGACCACTAAACATGCTAGGGAAATGAAAAAGTGATATGTGTCATCCTAGATCATGACATGTTGATCTTGATATCTTAACACATACTAGGTCTTGGCTCAATCCCACTAACCAAAATACAAAGGCTTTCTACCATCAGGTAGTTTTACATCCTAAATGTCCAAGGCTCATTGTTTCCTTTCTTAAGTTCTTCGAATTGAGTCTTAAATTAAGACATATATTGATTTCCATGAGTTTTGGAACTCTTTTCCTCACTTCTTTAAGTGCTATTGATGCAAAATCAAACTCAGATTAGCTCCAAGATAGGATCTCCTCTGATGGAATCCATCATGCTCCACTTCATTAGAATTCAGGTTTCTCCTTTGATAGTAAAATTTGTCCTTTTTCAACAATAATCCTAATGTGACATCCCAAGATACACTCAAATAGTACACTATTCTAAATAATTAGTTTTTTTTCTCATGGATGGTCCAAAGATGCATAGGCGAACCAATGAACATACCACAAAAAGATAACAACTAGTCACTACATGGGAAATGAGATATCCTAACCCAATCTTCGAATGGAAGCAAATAGGCAGCTTGCTTAAACTAGGGGCTTTCTTTCTCGACTTTAGCACTCTTAAAAAATAAAACTGTAATACACAAATGGAACACATGGGATCAGAACAAAAGGACTGATCCAAGCCTAATATACACAAAGCACAGAGACTTCTACAATCTAAGAGCCACTTTTCAATAGTTTGCCCTCCAAAATTATAGGACTTGATTGCAAACAATTGGGAATTGGATAAATGTTTGCATTTGGTGAGATCTCGTGACATGAGGCCTCCATCAGTTCGTCCACTTGTACAAATTAATTTTCCTATGAATTATTACTTTTAGGCTTGACTTTCAACAAGGAAGATATCGATTAGAAACATAAATTATTGTATACTTACGGTAATGGAAATTACTCATGCACTATGTTCACTTTATAGTTGCGTTGAGGATAATGACCTAATTGCTCATACTCCCAATGAGTTCAAATATGAGACGAACCGGAAAAACTTACCACATCACCATATACAACAGATTGATTACTTAATTTTGAAGAATTGACGAAACTAACGGTCATTGAGAAAGTGGACAGTGAATGTAGTTTAACCAAAGGATCGATAAGTTTTTTATGTGGGAAATTGGAGATTTAGATCAAGATGGAATAGTTAGTAAAGAGGAAGGTTACGTATTAATAAAATAAAAAGCATCAAAGGGCTTTCTTTGAAAGCGCATGCGCAAGGGGAAGACCCAGAGAGCGTCCAAGAGAAAGGGTAAGCTGAGGACAGGACCATTCAAGTGATAAATGTTATGGGTGTTGCAAGTCAAGATAATGCAAGGAATTTGTTGTAAAATGGGTGATCGGAAAAATGAACAGCGAAAAATGTTGGAGCAAGTCTATGACAAGCCTAAGTATTGGCTTGAGTCCCACAAAGTCATAGAAAAAGCCTTAAAATGAAGACTATGTAAAGTTCACTTGTGAACTACCTCTTGTAACTTTTGAAGATTTTACTTAATGTAAAAGTAAGAGAATCTTAAGTGGTTGAGTCCACTTGATCAAGAATGGAAAGAGGAGCCACGAGTTCATGATTTGTGGTAGGTAGAGAATCAAATCAATCATTGATTGATTGGAGAGTGATTGAGGGAAGTTAGCCTCCCAAACTCAACTATAAATAGATGGAAGTTTTAGTCGTGGTTAGAGAGACCTATGTGAAGACCTCCAAGAGCTGAGCTTTATGCCATATCAAGGTGTGATTACAAGGCACACATATGTATCAGTAAGTCATTGTATTTTACAAGCAATATACTTTCATTTTCATGATTAGTTGAGTTCATCTTTCCATGTTCTTGTGAAGTGTACTACTCACTGCCATTACTCTCAGTTTTTCTCAGTCAGCTTGCAAAGATGTTTTCTCTGAGCTTGGTGCATCATTTTCAGTGATTTAACTTGGTATAGTTAGCACTATACATCTACTATATGCTCACAAATTTTCATGTCATTTGTAGTTGCAATTGTCAGTTATGTTCAGTTGAAGTCAACAGTGTCTGTGCATTTTCACTTCTCTGTCAGGTACCTGACTTTTTCACTCATCTTGTCAGAGGTGTTTCTCAGTGGTTACTTATCCAAGTTCAGTGATTTAAAGCTTGTTGAATTCATCTTACTGTCATGTATAAGCATACAAATTTTCATAATCATTGGATTCCTACAGTTTGAGTTATGTTGATTTTTCTGCTCACTGATCTCAAACTGTAGCAGCCCGTGAAAATCGGGATGATGTCATCACTTGTTAAAACTCATTCTCAGTGTGTGGTTTATTATTTTTGATGAGATTACTCTTGAAAGTTAGCTCTATAAGCTACCTAGACTTTCGCAAGAGGAACTAAGCTAATTGCTGCTGTGCTCAGAGAATTATGTAAAACACTGGACAGGTTTATGAACCAAGAATAGCAAGTTTTTCACCTCTGAGCTAACTCCAACTTATCTGTTTTGATCTATCTTTTTGAGAGTGATCTTCCAAGGTACATAGGGTGTCTAATACATCCATTGGCAAGCTAAAAGGGCCCACCATATACTTCTGGAGTTCATTTGGCTGGTGTATATCAAGGATTTTGCAACACCTCTTCATCTTCAAGCACATACCTATCCATCTCTTCACGGTGGTATCAGAGCAAGGTTGGACAACATGGTAGATGGATTTCCTTGATCAATTGACAAATTAGACAAAGGTAACTACTCAGCTTGGTCATTAAGAATGGAAGCTTATCTCCAAGGTAGAAGTTTATATGGTTATGTGGCTGGAGATGAAGTTATGCCAAGTTTTAGGAACAAAAGTCAACCAACACAAGAAGAGCAAGAAAGATTGAGCACATGGTGCTCCAGGGATGCACTTGCAAGGTCTTATCTCCTCAACTCTATCTCAGATTTTTTGTTGCCTCACATTAGAAGTTGTAAGACATCTCACGAAGTGTGGGATGCACTTGAAGCTTTCTTTTCTTCAAGTACTAAAGCTAGGAAGCATCAACTATGGCTGGATTTCACAACTCTCAAGAAGGCTCCCAAACAAAATGTGACTGATTTTGTCACAAAGCTCAAGGACGTAGCAGATCAGTTGGGAAGCATTGGAGAGGTAATAGATGAAGAGCAAATTGTAAGGCAGGTCATCAATGGCTTGAAGTCAGATGACAAGTGGGAAGCATTCACCACAGCTATGGATTTGTATATGGACATGCATGTACCTGATTACTTATGAAAAGCATTTACCTAATTACTTATGGGCTGAGGCTGTATCTACAACCACTTACTTGATTAACAGGTTGCCTTCAAAATCCCTTGATGGGATGACTCCATATGAGGCTTGGAATGGAAGAAGACCAAGCTTAGATCATTGTAAAATTTTTGGATGTATTGCTTTTGCTCATGTTCCTTCACAGGTTAGAGGCAAGATGGATCCAAAGGCAGAAAGGTGTGCATTTATTGGATATGACAACAATCAAAAGGGCTAAAGGTTATACAACCCTACCAACAAAGGATTCTTGGTAAGTAGAGATGTAGTTTTTGATGAGAACAATTCATGGTATGAAGATTCATGCAGGAATATCAATTTACCATATGATCTTGAAGAAGATTTGCCAAAGCTTGGTAGAGAACAATCAAAGATTGAAGAACAAGACACCTCAGAGGATGATGAAGAATCTCACATGGAAAAGATCAAAGCATGGAAGTCTAAAGGTAAAGCAAAATTGCAGGAACTTGGACATGAGGCAGAAACCTCACATCATGTCCTAAGAAGATATATGAGGGAAAAGAAGAAACCAGAAAGGTATGGGTTTGACACCTCATTAGTAACTAAACATTCTATCTACATAGCACAGGATATAAACCAAGAGGAGCCATCATCATTTGAAGAGGCCAAAGCAAAATCATAATGGAAGCATGCAATGAAGGAAGAGATTGAAGCACTTGAGGAAAAAACACACTTGGGATTTGGTGCCCAAGACTTCATCCATTAAGGTAATAGGCGCAAGATGGGTCTATAAACTCAAGAAGAATTCTGATGGTTCCATTAACAGGTATAAGGCAAGGCTTGTAGCAAAAGGCTTTGCAAAAACTCAGGAAATTGATTATGAGGAGACCTTCTCTCCTGTGGCAAAGATGCCTACTATTAGGGTTTTGCTTAGTATTGCCTCTTCCAAGAATTGGAAGATACTTCAACTAGATGTAAAGAATGCATTCTTGAATGGTTGGATAACAGAAGAGGTATATATGGCACAACCACCTGGTTTTGAGAACCAAGTTTATCCTGATTATGTGTGTAAACTTAACAAAGCATTGTATGGTCTCAAGCAAGCTCCAAGAGCTTGGAATTTCAGGCTTGTTTCATTCGTGCAGGACAAAGGCTTTCAACCAAGCAAGGCAGATCCTTCACTCTTTATAAAAAAGAGTAACTCTGAGGTCATCTACTTATGTGTATATGTAGATGATATTATATTGACAGGAAATGATGCAGACGGTATGAAGAAGATCAAAGATCAGATGAGAGAAGAGTTCAAGATAAGTGATTTGGGTTCACTTACCTACTTCCTAGGTTTGGAAGTTGTCTACAAAGATCATGGTTTGTTTCTCACTCAAAGGAAGTACATTAAGGACATGTTGGCAAAATTCAAGATGCAAGATTGTATGATTGCAGGTACTCCAATGGAGGTCAATCACAAATTGAGCTCACATGAAGGTGAACTCATAGAGGACATCACATGATATCAAAGTCTAGTGGGTAGTCTCAGCTATGCCACATTGACAAGAGTAGACATATGTTACAGTGTGAGTGTGCTAAGCCAATTTATGCACACACCAAGGAAACCACATATGGATGCTGCCAAAAGGATTCTCAAGTATCTCAAAGGAACCATAAATGAAGGACTTTATTATCCTTATGTATCTGATTTAGGTTTGAAGCTATTTTCCGATGCAGATTGGGCTGGCTCCAAGGAAGATAGAAGGAGCACTTCAGGTTATCTTACCTTTGCAGGTTCAAAGCTTATTTCATGGTCATCCAAGAAGCAACCCACAGTTGCTCTCTCTTCTACTGAAGCTGAATATAGAGGTCTTGCCATAGCTACACAAGAAGCTATGTGGATGAGGACATTATTCAAAGATCTTGGATTGGAGTTTGGAACTCCAACTATTTTTGGTGACAATATGAGTTCTATTCATTTGGCCGCTAATCCTATTTTTCATGCAAGGACTAAACATATTGAAATTCATTATCACTATGTACGAGAGAAGGTTCTAAGCAAAGAGATTCAAATATCATATGTGTCCACTCATCAACAATGTGCAGATATTCTAACCAAAGCATTGGATGGTACAAAGCTTTGCAAATTCAAGGCTATGATTGGTTTGCAGGTAATCTTGGAAGATTGAAGACCTCAAGCATACTGGGCTTGAGGGGGAGCTGTTGGAGCAAGTCTATGACAAGCCTAAGTATTGGCTTGAGTCCCACAAAGTCATAGAAAAAGCCTTAAAATGAAGACTACGTAAAGTTCACTTGTGAACTACCTCTTGTAACTTTTGAAGAGTTTACTTAATGTAAAAGTAAGAGAATCTTAAGTGGTTGAGTCCACTTGATCAAGAATGGAAAGAGGAGCCACGAATTCGTGATTTGTGGTGGGTAGAGAATCAAATCAATCATTGATTGATTGGAGAGCGATTGAGGGAAGTTAGCCTCCCAAACTCAACTATAAATAAATGGCAGTTTTAGTCGTGGTTAGAGAGACGTATGTGAAGACCTCGAAGAGCTGAGCTTTATGCCATATCAAGGTGTGATTACAAGGCACACATATGTATCAGTAAGTCATTGTATTTTACAAGCAATATACTTTCATTTTCATAATTATTTGAGTTCATCTTTCCATGTTCTTGTGAAGTGTACTACTCACTGCCATTACTCTCAGTTTTTCTCAGTCAGCTTGCAGAGATGTTTTCTCTGAGCTTGGTGCATCATTTTCAGTGATTTAACTTGGTAAAGTTAGCTCTATAAGTCTACTATATGCTCACAAATTTTCATGTCAGTTGGAGGTTGCAATCTTCAGTTATGTTCAGTTGAAGTCAACAGTGTCGGTGCATTTTCACTTCTCTGTCAGGTACCCGACTTTTTCACTCATCTTGTCAAAGGGGTTTCTCAGTGGTTACTTATTCAAATTCAGTGATTTAAATCTTTTTGAACTCAGCTTACTGTCATGTATAACCATACAAGTTTTCATAATCATTGGATTCCTAAATGTTGAGTTATGTTGATGTTTCTGCTCACTGGTCTCAACCTGTAGCAGCGCGTGAAAATCGGGATGATGTCATCACTTGTTAAAACTCATTCTCAATGTGTGGTTTATTATTTTTGATTAGATTACTCTTGAAAGTTATCTCTATAAGCTACCTAGACTTCCCCAAGAGGAATTAAGCTAATTGCTGCTGTGCTCAGAGAATTATGTAAAACACTGGACAGGTGTATGAACCAAGAATAGTAAGTTTTTCACCTCTGAGCTAACTCCAACTTATCTGTTTTGATCTATCTTTTTGAGAGTGATCTTCCAAGGTACATAGGGTGTCTAATACATCCATTGGCAAGCTAAAAGGGCCCACCATATACTTCTGGAGTTCATTTGGCTGGTGTAGATCAAGGATTTTGCAACACCTCTTCATCTTCAAGCACATACCTATCCATCTCTTCACAAAAACAAGAATAGCTATGCCTTCATCCAATAATTCAAGGTGCAAAATAATAGCACAAAAGATAGGTTAGACCCAACATTCTATCTAGATTGTGATTGTATTAACCATCTGAATGCCAAATGGAATATTTATGCACGTTTCCACTCCATTGATTCTCGGGAATGTAGAAACAAGAGATCAAATAGATCAAAAGGTTGCACATATAGGACATTTACCACTCAAAGATATATAACAGATGTCCTACTTGTACCTAAAATCACAAAGACCTTACAATTTATTCAACAAGTCCTTGAAAACGTGTGCTTCCTTGAAGACTCAAATCAACATCAAAAGTTAAAAGATAAGGGGAAGAAGCAATGGAAACATAGTAGATAATTCTCTTTTAGAAACAAGAAAATAGTAGAGAAATATTCTCAAGGATATTGGTGTTCATAAATAAATCTAAACGTATACGATCTGTGTAGACAATAACCTTTGTGTTGTGCCTCTAGATGGTGAAAAGAGGTATCAAAAACATCCATTCTGGGAAGAAGTTCTTTATCATGTATTATGTAAGTTATCTCAAGATGGGAGAATTTTCTTGAATGGAATGCGAATGGATTATGGTCCCAATCATCTCCATGCTAATATAGAATGCCTCCAATGAACTGATTCACGCATCAGTTTCCAAGAAAAAGGTACCAAGGATTAAAAAAGAAACTAGAATTCGAATCGTAGATGCCGATTTCAAGGTCTAAAAGGAACTCTATGCTTTTTCAATCCAAGAGGATTTTTCTATTTTTTATAAGCTTTTTAAATGGTTACATATCTTGGAGTGATCCTTGATGATTATTGTATGAAGTTTTCAACGTCTAAAAAGCACTGTTTACCACAAACACATGAAGTCATTTTCCAATCAATGATGATTTCAATCTATTAAGGGTTTATAAAGATTCCTTTCCATGAGAAAAGATAACATACAAAATCCGCATCGGTCTCACGGAAAGAGAATTTCTTGAGTTTTGCATAAAGTCCTTTTATCTTTTAGTCTGCTGATCCAAACTTGTCATGGTTACAATCAATGGTACATTGATTCCAAATTTCTTGTAAAGCATCCTTGGATTTATGAATCTATCCCGATAATGTTTCAAGATCCACCAAAGTTTCACCCACTGCAATCCCTAAGTCTGAAGCTGCATCCAATGCTTTGCCCCATCGGATCTGAATTTGCATCTGTCAAAATTAGGTGCAGCTATTCTTCACGCTAGCTCGTAGTTTTCATAAGAATACAACTTTCGTTTGTGCTTCACCTTTGCAATGGTGTCACTTTATGGTTCACCCAAGCAACTTCAGATTTTCTAGGCTTTTGAGTGGCTTCTCGAACTTTTTCAATCAAGTTCTTTGATCTTGTTCCGAACTTGCTAATCTCCACCTCCATGGCTTGGCCTCACACGGATAGGCTCTTGAGCTGGCATCTGATTATATAATTCTCTCTAGTCCTTGCGTCTTGGATCCTCTACATCTTCTTCTCCGTTTCCTCCAAGGAGAGCTCCCATGTTTGCGACACTTTATCCTTGTATCTGGTCCCGATATTCTCTCTTTCAAAATGAGCAATATCCATACAAAGGGGGCTTCACCGTAGTCTACTTCCAATGGATGCATCGTGCGCGATGAGATGGCAACCATACGAGCTACATCGCAGATGAAATGGATGTTTAGTTCGCGCCACACACAAAGCCATGGACAAGGTTCAGTTGGCCAGATAGATAGGGAGTAGACTAAATCTCTCTCGGCCTATCGTACGATTCAAGTGTGGGAAGCCATGAGTGAAGTCAGTAAATGGAAACTCACCACATATGTCGAATCCAGTGGGAACTTTCGGTGTTGTCTTGAGCTTCTTATACGTATGCCAAAAGCTCCAGGGTGATGAACGTGCTTTTTCTTTATTCGTGTGTCATTTTTTTGGGATTGGTCTCAAGACAATGATTCCTGGCCTATTTGATGTTGCAACCCTTAGTCGTTGTAACGTCTCATCAAAAACTTTCTTCTTTTCTTCTTGATAACATTCTTCCTCTAAACTTATGTTTCACCTACTCATCATACTTATTGGTCTTGCTTCTTCATCTCTGCAACTTCTTCCTTCTTATGTATTCTAGTTATTACTTTATTAGATGCTAAATTCTCCCACTTCCTGTCAAGTTCAATCGGATTCTCTAAACTAGAACCAGATTGGGATTTCTTCATAAGTTTTTCTTCCCCTCATATTGCCCCTACAAGGCTCTTGCGACCCTTCATTTTTTCCACTCCATTAACTTACCCTTGACTCGTCGGATATGTTTTCTCTTCTAGGTCCTCACTATGCCAGGAATCACTAGTGACCTACCTCTTAGTTCACAAATATTTCGGACTTGAACACTTTATCCTGAACATACTATTTAATGCCATATTTAAAAAAATGTGATTCCTTATTGGAGGTTGTTAAAACTCAGTGCAAAGAAACTAGAAAAGGAGACCAACATGATCGTACGAGGAGTCCCCTTTTCCTATCTTAGGCCCCACCCTACTACCTTTTGCCATCAGCAATTTGCACAAGTAGAGTTCCCAATTCACTACGTTTAGCCAAGATTCCTCATTGTACAAATAAAGTGCTTCAGAAATTATAAAACGCTTCCTCTGCACATATTGTGTTTCCACTTTTAGATCATGGGGCAATAGAATGTTTTGGTCCATTCTGATATTTTGTATTCATATCTAACTTGTGGGCCAAACAAGGCTTCCACCACCGCATTCCATACTTAGATTATCACATCTTGTATTTGTAGCACAAAACAAAACACTTGTTAGCTATTATTGTACATTCTATGGCTTGTATTTTGCATGAAAGTTTAGGCCACATATCTTGCAGTGGAATGGAAACTCTTTCTCATTTTTTGGCTACTTATCTATGTTATCTCGTTGATTTTTCATTTTCAAAGGATTATCAATATGGAAAGTAAACGACAAATGTGTATAAGAGGCACATGGACTCTTCAAGTTAGACTTGATATCTTGTTTGTATAGATGTGTGTGGTCCTATGCCGAGAGGATCATTAGGTGGTTCCCTTTACTTTGTCACTTTCATAAGTGATACTACTAGAAATGGTTGGCTATATCCGATAAAATCCAAGGATGAGGTATTCACTATCGTCAGAAAATGGCTTCCTTCCATTGAGACTCAAAAAAGGAACTAAGCTCTAGGATTTACGTTCAAATAATGGGGGTTACTATACCTCACATGAATTCCGAATTCACTATCACTCTAGAGAAACTTATAGGGATGTTTATAACTCCTTATACCCCAATACAAGAAGGTGTAGCTGAAAGGATGAATAAAACTATTCAGGATAGAGTAGTTTCTATGCTACATCATGCAAAGCTTTTAGAACGCTTTTGGGTGAAAGCATTACTCTCTCCAATTCATGTGATTAACCTTTCACCTAGTACTACCAAAAGTGTGAAAGTGTCACAAGAGTTATGCACAAGGAATCCACCATATTATTGTTAAAATACATCTTCAACCTTATTCTTGTTTGGACCATCGAATGGATGCCACTTGGATCCTCATAAAGCAAGAACTCAAGCATGAGCAATTTTGAATCAAATTTGAATTTGAATCCTCCCCTCAACACCCAAAATTTGAATCACATGTAGCTATGCGTAACTTCCTATAATTTGTGAAAAGTAATTCCTAACTTATAGAAAATCATTTGATCTCTAAATCTACACACACTTAGGTTGGAATTCGAGAGATAGTTCATATGTGTGTGCTCCTCGATATTTTGGAAGAAATTTAGTAGGCCGTTGCTACGCTAGCCCTTAGGTTGCTTGCCTAAGTAAGGTTGAATAAGGTTTTGTGTATCCATAGCTAACACAAAAAATTCTTGTGAGCACTCTTTGGCTCCTTAGAAATATAATTGAGTTATCTAATGTTTCTTAAAGTCTCTGATCATTTCTCTAAATATTTTGAGAGGACCAGGTTTAGGATGCTGGTGCAAAGTTCAAGCCTACGCATTTGGCTAGAAGATTCATGAACAATTGAGGCTCCATGGAAACCAATGCTAGCAGAATTTTATTCTTTACATTTGTAAAAGTTGTTTTTTAACTTGGGAGAATCTTTGTAACTCTCAACAAACTCGTGGAGTTTATTAGTTGAGAAGTCACAACTTTATGTTAGAGAGAATAACTCCTAGGTGGGTGGATTACTTTTAGAGAGAGCCAAAAGTGGAATTCAAATTCAAATTTGAATGTAGCACTTATAAAAGTGACTTGTAAAAATTTATGCTTAGAAGTCTCAATCCCCGAGTTCTTCATTGCCAGATTGTATGAGAGTGAGGTCTACATTGTAGCCTACACTACTCACCATCATCAGGCTATGATTGTCCAGCCTTTGATCTTGTACAACATTGTTCATTAATACAATAGATCTACATTGCTCATCTATGATCTCTCTGTCATAGTCATTCATAACAGTCAACTTGTACTACTCATATCTCGCTCATTTCTCACCATTTTCAATGATCTATATCTTGTTGGAATCAGCTCCAAGTTCTTTACATGCTCAAAAATTCTAAAGAAAATCTATCTAGCCAATTTGGAGAAAAGAGCATCGAATCACTCACTAGTCAACCTCTGCAGAAGTCCTTAAAAATTGAGGGTAATGATTCAATTGTTAAATTGATTTCTCTATGTATAGTGCATCATTTTAAGTGATTCCACTTGAAATCATTAGCTTACTAAGCTAACAAGATACCTCTAAAAGGAATTTTTTTTATTACTACTGTACTGGAAGCACTCAGCATAATAAGCAGTAGGTGTTTGAACAAAAATAGGTTTTCATTGATCCTTCAACTTGGAAGTAGTCTGTTGGTTCAATCTTTTCTCACACCATTTCCAAAATACATTGGCACTTATTTAATGCCATTGGAAAGCAAAGAGGGCCCACGACGCAACTTTGAAGCTATAAGGGGCTCGTACAAAGTAGGATTTGGCAGTACCTACTCATTTCTTGGAGTGACCATCCATCTATCCTAGCAGTGGTATCAAAGCAAAGCTAAGGTAAAACGGGAGAAGGTTTTCCTTCTTTAATTGATAAATTGGATAGGAACTACTATCAAGCTTGTTCCTTGAGGATGAAGAAATAATTGCAAGGAAGGAGTCTCTGTGGATACATCTCAAGAGATGAGGAGATGCCCATATTCAGAAGCAAAGGACAAACTACAAGAGAGGAGCATGAAAGACTCAACACAAGGTGTGCCAAGGATGCATTAGCAAGGTCTTACTTGCTTAACTCAATCTCTGAGTTTCTTCTTCCACATATTAGGAACTGTAAGACATCCCGAGAGAATTGGGAAACATTGTCTTCATATTTCTCTTCCAACCTAAGGGCTAGGAAGAACCAATTGTGGATTGAGTTTACCACTCAAAGAAAGCAACCCAAGCAAGGCATATTAGAGTATGTGACCAAAGTCAAAGATGTAGCAGATCAATTGGCAAGCATAGGAGAAGAAAGTGAAGAGGATCAGATTGTAAGACAAGTGATCAATGGCATTAAAGCTGATGACAAATGGGAGAGCTTCACAACTACCATGGAATTATACATGGACATGCAGATTCCAGACCTTACCACACTCATCGGGCAACTATTTACCCATGAAGACAAGCTCAACAAGAATGGAGATTCATCAAGAGGTAATAGCTCTTCTGCCCTATACATTGATAAAAGTAAATTCAAAGAGAAAGGGAAGAACAAGAATGTTGAAGATGAAGGAACTACCTCCCAAGCGAACTATGCAGGGAGAGGTAGAACCTCAAGAGCAAGGGGCAAAGGAGGTAAGCAAGGTGGGGAGAGGCCTTATAACTCCTCACCATGTAAAATTTGTGGATTGTCAAATCATACTACAGATGAGTGTTACATGAACTTCAAGAATCAGAGAGGTAGAGGATATCAAAGAGGTGGATATACACAATCAAGAGGAAGATTTAATAACCATCGAGGATACAACAACAACTACAACACTAACTACAATAGAAACTACCAAGGAGTCTACAAATCAAGGAACGATTACAACAACTACACAAGGGAGCAAGAGGATTCTCTTCTGATTATGAACATGACTTCAAAACCAGGTATAAATGATGACCATCTCTTATACATTCACTCACGATGCTCAAACCATGTGGCAGGCAATGTAGCTCTTCTCTCTGACCTTGAGGAATGAAAGGGTAAGCATCAGGTACAAACAGGTGATGACACCAATCACTCAGTGATCAAAGTAGGGAATGTTTAGACCTTTAATGGAACCAAGAAACTGTTGAGTAGGGTTCTATATGTACCTGCAATTACCAAGAATTTAATGAGTGTTGGACAGATTGTGGAAAAGGTTTTGCACGTCAGGTTCAATCAATATGGAGCATTTGTGGAGGATCCCCAACATGTATTCAAAAGAATTCCTAAAGGATAAAAGACAGGTAGATTAATCACTTTTGAACTTGAGGATACAAGGAACATTGCACTTTATAGTTACAAAGATCAAACACTCTCAGAGCTGTAAATTTGGCACAAGAGATTAGAGCATGTTGGTGAAAAAACTTTAAAACAAATTTGTCGAGACCAATGTGTGCTTGGAATACCTAATGTATCCAAGCAACACATGATTTATAAATGTGGTGCTTGTCAGTTTGGAAAATCTCATAGGTTACCCTTCTCAAGGAAAAGCTACATGCATGAGGACTACCTAGAGCTTGTCCATACAGATGTATGGGGACCAAATAAGGATCCCTCACTTTCTGGATCAAGGTATTATGTTTCTTTCATTGATGATTATAGTAGGTGGATTTAATTATACTTTATGAAGCACAAAGATGAAGTATTTAGTTGCTTTAAAAAGTATCTTGCACTTGTGGAAAAGCAAAAAGGGAGAAACCTAAAGAGATTAAGGTCAGATGGAGGAGGTGAGTACTTCTCAAATGAGTTTGATGCATTCTTGGAGGACAGAGGAATCAACAGAGAAACTACAACAAGGTATACCCCTGAGAAAAATGGGGTGGTAGAGAGGAGAAATAAATTAACTGTTGAAACAGCTAGGTAAATGTTAAATGAGAAAAAATTACCAAATTACTTGTGGGAAGAGAGTGTATCTGCTACCACTTATCTTGAAAATAGGTGGCCATCCAAATCTCTTGATGGAATGACGCTATAGGAAGCATGGCATGCTAGAAGACCTTCACTTGATCATTGCAGTATCTTTGGATGTGTAGCTTATGTGCATATCCCTTCTCAGATAAGAGGTAAGCTAGACCCTAAGGCAGAGAAGTGCATCTTCATAGGCTATGATTCGAATCAGAAAGGATACAAGCTCTACAACCCTTCAAACCAAGGATTCATGGTCAGTAGAGATGTTGTCTTTGATGAGAATGACTCTTGGTTTGATAGTGAATGCAGGAAAGTAAAGCTACCTTATGACTTGGAAGAGGAGTTTCCAAGCTTCACTAATGAGGAGCCTACTTAGAATGGAGATATCAACTCAGATGATGAGGAAATCATCAACCTAGAAGAGTTCAAGTCATGGAAGTCCAAAGGCAAAGTCAAGATGAAGAAATTGGAGGATATACGTGAATCATCCTACCAAGCAATCAGAGGATCACAAAGAGAGAGCAAGAAGCCTAGTAGATATGGGTATGCCACTTTCTTACTTACTAAGCACTCTGTTTATCTTGCAAAAGACTTGTCATTTGAAGAACCATCATCATATGAAGAAGCAAAGACCAAGGCAGAATGGAAGGAATCTCTTGATGAGGAAATTGAAGCACTCAAGGAGAATGATACTTGGAAATTAGTACGAAAGAAGGAGTCTATGAAGGTAATTGGTTATAGATGGATCTATAAGATCAAAAGGAATTCTAATGGATCAATAAGTAGGTACAAAGGTAGACTTGTGGCTAAGGGTTTTGTACAAACCCGAGGACTTGATTATGAAGAAACATTCTTACCTGTGGCCAAAATGGCAACCATCAGGGTATTGGTAAGTGTGGCTACATCCAAGAATTCAGACATGTATCAATTGGATGTAAAAAATGCATTTCTAAATGGCTGGATTTTAGAGGAGGTGTACATGTCACAACCTCCTGATCAAAGGATCCAAGCAAAATAACATATGTATGTAAATTGAACAAAGCTCTTTATGGATTGAAGCAAGCACCTAGGGCATGGAACCATAGGTTGACTACATATTTTCACAATCAGGGTTTTATCATGAGTAAACCAGATACATCCTTGTTCATCAAAAGAAGTAATTCCAAGGTAATATACCTATGTGTATATGTTGATGATATCATACTCATAGGTAATGATGCTAATGACATTATACAGATTAAGAATCAGATGATGCAGGGGCTCAAAATTAGTGACCTTGGATCACTAAAATATATTCTTGGACTTGAATTAGTCTACACTAACTCTGGAATTTATATTACTCAGAGAAAGTATATAAAGGATATGTTAAAGAAGTTTCATTTGCAAGATGCTGAAATTGCAAGTACACCAATGGAGGTAAACCAAAAGTTAAGTGCCCATGAAGGTGATGTGCCTGAGAACATTGCAGGTTACCAAATCATTGTGGGAAGCTTGAACTATGCTCCATTGACAAGGATTGATATTGCTTATGGAGTAAGTGTTCTAAGGGAGTTCATGCACAACCCTAGGGCACCTCATTTGGAAGCTGCCAAAAGGATTTTGAAGTACCTTAAGGGCACTCAAAATCAAGGACTATACTCTCCTTATGCCTCAAACTTGGACATCAAGATATATTTAGATGCAGATTGTGCAGGTTGCAAAGATGATAGAAGGAGTACCTCAGGATACCTATCTTTTGTAGGTAAAAAAACCCATATCATGGTCTTCAAAGAAGCAACCTAATATTGCTTTATCTAGCCATTGGCACTAATTTGGCATACAAGCTGAATCGTAAGCCTCATGGAACAGTTGAGAGGTATAGGGCTAGACTTGTTGCAAAAGATTATGCTAAAAAAAGAGGCATTGATTTTGATGATGCATTTTCTCCCACATGCCAAATTGAAATATCCCAATTAGCTACCTGCCACTCTCCTCCCAACCTTAAATATCCCTTGATCTTGGCACCTCTAGAATTCTTCTCTAAGGTCCAAACAATCCTCATATGGCCACTTTGAGGAAATGGAACAACCTTGAAGATCCGTACTAGAGCCTTGGATCCCCCGAGCTCTGGTCCTTGACCCAGCTAGGGTCCTCGACCAAATGCAGGTAGACCAATGGTAGACCATGGAGGTCTAAATAAATCTAACATTTGTCTCCCCATTCTAGAGATCAATGTCCTTAGTGATCAAGGAAGGAAAGTGTTTGCGAATGAGAGCTTCTGATTCCAAAGTAGCATCTGTGAGTGCACGGCTAGTCCATGCTACTAAATACGCTGGTATGGAGCGGTTTCTTAACTTTCACTCCCTCTTATCAAGAACCTGAAATGGAACATGTGGCTGAGATGCTCTATTTTCTAAAGCAACTTAACCATCTACACAATTCTCATCTCGAGAAATGTATGGTCTCAGCTTGCTAACATGGAAAACTAGGTGAACTTTGCAACTATCTGGCAATTGCAATCTATTAGCGACATCACGAATCTTCTTGATTATTGTCCAAGGTCCCCAAAATCTAGGGGATAACTTGTTTCTGACCCACTATCAATGATGAACTAAGTGGAACCTATAAAAACACATGATCTCCCTCTTGAAACGTTCGTGGTGTTCGATGTCGATCTACAAATGCTTTCATCCTTTCAGCAGCTTGCTAGAGATTGAAATGAGCTATTTTTAAGTTATCTTGCATATCTATCAAAAACTGTGAAGCACTCGGAGATTTCCTAGGTAATCCAATCATAGCTGGACTATGTGGAATAAACCCATAGATCACCTCAAAAGGTGCAAGCCCAGTAGTCTTGTGCTTCCAACTATTATAAGAAAATTCAACTAATGGGAGAAAAATATCCCAATGTGTTTGCTTTTCTGAAACATATGCCCATAGCATATCTTCCAGTATCTGATTAACTCTTTCGATCTGAGCGTCTGTCTATGGATGGTCTCCACTACTCATCTTGAGTTGAAGTTGAAGCTTACTGAACATGTGTTTCCAAAAACTTCCTGTAAACCTAGGATCCTTGTCTAAAACTATAGATCTAGGTAGACCATGCGGTCTAAAAATATTCTGAGTAAATAGTTATGCGACTTGCGGAGCCTCCACTGATTCCTTTGTAGGAATAAAGTGTGTCATTTTGCTCAAACGATCAACCACTACAAGAATAGCATTCTTCTATCATGGTGTCCTAGGTAAACCCATTATGAAGTCCATGGAAATACTATCCCAACAATACTGTGGTATCTCCAATGGCTGTAGTAGACCTGGAGAACTAATCCTCTCTGCTTTATTCACCTGACATTTAAAACACTCACTTACATAATTGTTTACATCTATGACCATCTTTGGCCACCAAAAAGTATGTCTGATCAACTGCAAAGTCTTCTCAAGACCAGGATGTCCTACACAAGGTACATCGTGGTTCTCAAAAATAACCTCTTTTCTAAACTTCCCTTCTTGGGAATTAGGCACACAAATCTTTCCCTTTCTTTTGAGCAAACCTTGCTCCACTTGAAAATTTGAGAATGCTTGATCTTTATCATTTTGTGATAACTTGTTGATTATAGACTGACAATAATCATCTTCAATCTATGAATCTTCGATCTCTTGGATCAAATCCCTATCAAGAACTGTGAAGCTAATCTGATGCAAAATACGAGATAATGCATTTGCAACTGTATTAATTTTTCCTTTTCTATATAGAATTTCCATATGAAATTCTTGCATCAAGTCAGCCCATCTAGCCTGTCTCTCGCGAAGATCAGGCTCGGAACAGAAATACTTCAATGTGTGATGATCTGTGTATAGTTCAAAAGTTGCACCATATAGATAGTGTCTCCAAATCTTCAAAGCATGAACTATTGCATATAATTCTTGTTCCTGGACAAGCTAGCTTCTCTGAGCTGAAGAAAGTTTCTTACTTTCAAAAGCTATTGGTCTGCCATCTTGAATCAAAACTGCACCAACTACAATGCCACTAGCATCGGTTTTTATTTCGAAAGGTTTTTGGGCATCTACTACCAATAAAATTGGGGCACTTGAAACTGCTTGTTTCAATGTGTCAAAAGCTTTCTTTTGTGCACTATTCTAAACAAATTTTTTATTATTCTGTAACAAATCCGTCAATGGCACAGCTATGTGTGAATAGCTAGCAATGAATTTCCTATAGAAGCCCGATAATCCTCAGAATGAGCGCAACTCTGATACCAATTGAAAGATCCCTTCCCATCTGCCAACTCTAGCTTGTAGGTGTATGTAGATGGAGTAGTCTTCAACTTAAGTTTTTTGACTAAGGAAGAGTTAATAACATTATGTGTGGATCCTGTATCAAATAGAACTTTAAGGAGATGTCCATGAACTTCCCCACTCATGATAACCAACTCGATGTCTAGAAACCCATACCCTTTCTGAGCAACTGGGGATAACACCACATCTGCAGCGTTCTTAACCTTATTAGTGAGTGTTATATTTAAGATGGGTTGTTCATCTTTAGATGGAGGATCCATCTCAGTGTCTATAGCTAGAAGATCAAAATTTGAAGGAGATGATGGAGTGGATGGCGAGGAGTGCTGCCTCTCCACCACCATTGCTGCAGATATTTTCCTTTTCTTCTTAGGACACATCCTGTAAGGATTCCGACCTAGGAATTCATAACGAAGACCCTCACGGCGAGCCTTTTCTTTCTGTTGTTGTGTCAAAGTGGATCTCTAAAAAGCTTTATCTGCCATGGATGCACTTACTTTCCTCTTCCCATGACTCAAAGTCTGAATGACATTCATTTGTCTATTAGATGCTAGAACTAAAGCTAAAGGCTTCTTGAATCTTGTCCAAGTATTCTTTTGTCCAGAAGGCTGCAATCGAGAGCGACGCCCATCCTCCAACACCAAAGCAAGTTCTACTGCCTCATTTAGGGTGTGGCAGCGCTCCTTGCGCACAAGTGGAAGCAACGTCTCCCTAAGCCCAAGAACAAATTTATGCACCTCAAGAAAATCAGGCACCTGATCTAGAATCTTCAACAAAATTTCCCTATATTTGTTTGCATACTCCTGCACTGAAAGTTGTCTCTGCTATAGGAAAAACCATGCATCTACAGCCCTAGTATGCTCATCTAGAGGAACAAAATTATTGTAAAATATAACTTTAAATTCTGCCCAAGTCGCCGGTTCTATCTTGTCTTGTTCTATTTTCCTCCACCATCGATAAGCAACATCAATCAAACTGTAATTGGCATGCATTATTTTTTGTTTTTTATCCGCAATATTTCAAAGCCGAAAACATTGTAATTCCCACTTACTTATCCATTGCTCTACTGCATCTGTTGACCTGACACTAACTTGTCCGTGGTACTTTAGTGGGTTTAAATCTTTCACTTGCCATCTAACATCTCTACCAGAAGAAGCCCCCACATATGTCAACGGTATTTTTGAACTAGATGGTTCAGCAGATGGAACTTCCACCTGCATAGGTGTGTCGATGGGTGGCACCTCTGGTTTGTTAATTGCTTGGAGGATCTTCTGAAGGGTATCCTCTATGCCTCTAACTTTAGCATTGAGATTTGTAATCTCTATACTATAAGGTCGCTCAAGCTCAACCTCTTCCATGGGAGTTACAACCTCATCGAGATTCATTCTAAAAAGAAAAGCATCAAACAACTAATAAGTCATGTGAATGCAAAAAGCTAATACCAAAATAATGATATTCCTAATCGATAGGTTGCTTGTGTAAAACATGAATTACAAGATGTACTCTAGATCCTCTCTCAATCCCATACATTGATCACACAACAAAACCCAAGTCCTATACAAGTCTACATGATGACAATACAAGCAACGGCCAATTCCTAAAATACATCCGGTGATAAGCACCAAGTATAAGCTATACAAACTAATACATTTTCAAAAAAATGCTAATAAATGATCCTATAGAAATTATCAATCTATTACATGTTAAATCCAAGTGATTTTTCTCTAAACGTTACAATTTAAAGTCTTCGATAACTTCCTCTAACTTCTTATGTCAAAAAGTGCAGTACCTGCAAAAAAACCAGAACATTAGAAATACTTAAATATATCCAAACATAATGCTTTTTGGTACACACATGTACTTTCCGAAGGTATAATGATCCTTAGCCTCTGGACAATGCTGACAATGAGGTGCATCTTCTAGAAGGGAACACCTATTTTGCATATGGCCATACTCACCACAGCCATAACACATCAATGGCCTATTATATCTAGGCTTCGTTGGACGATTCTCCTCTCTATAAGGTGCAGTTGAAGTAATAGCACAATACGAATCTAGAGCTTGAGGGTTAGCTCGTTGTTGTGTAACCTTGAGGTAGTAAAACTCTCTAGCTTCATGGCCATCTTTTCCACAAAATTGACAACTTATCTTGTTAGGATAGTTAGCATTGGAATGTCCATTGTTGTTACATATTGTACACCAAATCTGCCTTCTTATATCCTTAGTGCTCCACAAATCTTCTAATTCATGACGAAGTTGGGCTACTTCATCATCAGTGCGACGCGGTAGTGGCAAGACCTTCTCTTCTTGGTGATTTTGCTGCATTCTCAATGCCTCCAGTTCTTTCCCGAGTTGCCCAATAGGGTCTAGTTCTGATGCACAATTTGGTTGTGTATCCCCTTCAAAATGTTGCCTAGCTTCTTCAATGTGTGATGCCGCTACAATAAAATCTTTAAGGTTTGCATCCAATCTATGACACTTACGTAGGTTCTACTGAGATGACCTGGGAAAAGCTTTCTCTATCCATTTTTTAACCAAGAAATCACCTCGAGCATGTGGCAAACGTGCAACAAGTGCTTTTGTCCTAGTGTGAAGTTCATGAAAGGATTCACTTGATCTTAGCCTTAGGTTCTCTACCTGATCTAGAGCTCTTTCGGAGGAGTCACTTGGTCGAAATGTCTGTGAGAACGCCGTCTTCAGAGCCTCCCATGTAGCGAAATGGCCATCTGCATATTGACTGTACCATTTGTCAGCAAGGCCTTCTAGTGTGGATGGGAAGAGTACCGCCATTGCATCCTCTCTATTTTCCAGACTCCATCCATGGCATACGGAGATGAATTTTCCTGACATGATCATCAGCATCTTCATAAGCTTGTCCCTTAAAGGTAGGGAACTTGATATTGAGTCTAGAGAGTAAGTGAAAGAGATCCTCCATTGGCACTCGTGTTTCCTCTGATGTATCTGAGGAGAAGTCTAATGTTCTCCTATGCTTTTCCATTGATAGTGGTGTCACACCCAAATCAATAGATAAATTCAAGGAGGGTAGGGGGGATCTAGGTTTATTATTCGAAGGT
>CM035441.1:13320379-13470379 GCA_020310875.1 Ceratopteris richardii
CTTCAAGATCTCAAGAAAACCTTCTATTTATGTCTTCACACCTGCTGGATCTTTTGCTCAGTATAACCAGCACAGAAGAAATTGGAAAACTTCCTTTTAGGGGTATCTAATTAGCTTAGCAAGCTAACTGTTGCAAGTGTAATGATGTAAAAAGATCAACTATGCTCAGAGAAATCAATTCAGCAAATAAACCTTTACCCCGGATTTTTTAGGACTATTCTAGACAATGACCAGTGATCACCTCGACAAGCCTTTCTCTGAAATGGCTGAATAGAATCTCTTCAAATTTTAACAACATGTAGACAAGGTCGATTTAAACGCAACAAGCTTTAGATCTTTGAATTTGGGTGAGAAATGACTCAGATATAGACTCCACAAGTTCACAGACTTTCAAGTAGTATGACAGAGAACTCAGAAATGACTAATGAAGATATATGTATTAATGAACAGTTGTATACAAATCCATTGGCATGAAGTTCATTGCCTAATGGTGTAGATAGGTGTGGGCTAGAGTGTAGGCCTCACACACACTCAAAATTGACAGTAATGAGCTCGGGAATGATGAGTCTTAACCGTGACTTTTCCATGAATACTTTTATAGTGATTGAGTAAACATATGAATTAAAGTTCAAACTTTTGGCTCCCTATGATCAAGCTCCTATATCCTAGGAGATATTCCTTCAATCAAAAGCTAACTTTTTCCACGAATCCTTTTAGTAGGTGTTTACAAGGATTCCAATTCAATTTGACTTTTACAAAGGGGTAAATTGGTAACTAACCACTAGCAATAGTTCCTATGCTTCTCCATATGTGTATGGACTTCAATGTATCCATCAAGCCAAATGTGTAGGCTTGTGAATTACACCAACATTTATTTTCTAAATACAAGTATTTCTTAATGTGTGTGAGAAAGTATTTCCTTTATCAACTGAAGGTGTGGGTATGAGTCGAGGATCTCAATCTCTTCTAGAACCACCGCCCTTCAAGTTAGGTTCACTCTATCAAATAGAAGCCGGTAGTAGTGGGAAAATGAGTAGTTAGGATTGGATCAAGCCCAGGGGGTGTTGGGTTGCTCTTGTGCGATGGGAAAATTTTGCATGTAGGATTCCTTTTCTTGGAAAATAGTATGTTGTGAGCTGTTTGTGTGGCAAAAGAACACTTTTTGTGCACAGATTGGTGGAGTAGAGGAAGTGGGTCCTCGTGAAAGAAGCACATGAATATGGAATGAAAACAGAATATCCCAATGCAAAACACAATTCTCGTCAATACCCAAGAACTAGATCAGATGTATACAATCAATGGGGTGCTCCACTTATAAAATAATATATCGTAAATGATCTTGAAAAGATCAATTTGCAAACCTAAATACAAAAGTGAATCAGTATCCAAGTGATTGAGGATGAGACAATGGTAACAACTGAATATACTACTAGACTATGGTTGAGAAAGCGTAATGTTGGATTCGTCTTCTTGGCTACAGTGTGGAAAGGACCACCTCTTCACTTCACTCTTTACTTCAGGGAATATCTGAAATAAATTCATGGGAAAAAATCAATTAATACTTTTTTGCAAATCTTAAATAAAAATACACTCTAGTGAGAAATAGAGAAAGAGAATTATGATTTGTAGTCTACATTGCTTTTCTTTGTATTTCAACTCTATACATTATCTTTTGTGATTGTTTGTATTTTGTTTATTTAGATAGTTTTGTTTTTGTAATACTTAAGTACTCAAATTTATTTTCTTTTGTTTTAATTGAATTTTCTTTTTAATTTCGATTTTTTATATTAATTCTTAGATTATCTAACAAAAATCTCAAATATATTTTTATTTAATTATTAGATAATTATTTACAAAAATATCATTAATCATTTGTCTTTTGCATAACTAATTAACATGATATACAATTTTTAAGTAAAAGAAGAAAAATTGATTCCCGATTCCCCTCTCTCTCTCTCTTTCTCTTTCTCTCTTTCTCTCTCTCTCTCTCTCTCTCTCCCTCTCTTTGGACCAAATAAATATTCTCTCAGGGATGAGAATTATGATAACGTAAAGTATATATGTAAAAGCATAGGCGCTTAAAAACATTTGATTATTGATAAGGGTTTTTTAATCCACGTCCTTGACGTCCCGCTGAAAATTATCATTATATACAACGTTAATCTTAAAAACAAGAGCATTGTTTTCGGTAAAGACATATTTTTATATTAAACAAAATTTACTATGAAATACAAAAAAGTTCGTAGAGTTATTAGGAGATTATACGAAGGCTTACTCTTCAAATGCCACATTAGAGGAACATATATAATCTTTCATAAAACTATTGTCTCTAGCGCAATGATGTAGAGTTATATATACAGGCTCTTGACATGATTTTCATGTGCATACCTTTCACTCTGGATGGACGGCTGACTTCTAATATGAAGAACATATTTAAATCAACAGCAAGAAACTTTGCAACGCTTAAAGCTAATATTTACAGAGTTCGTACAATGGAGGATATACATCCCACTGCAATGTTTTGAATATGTATATTGTAAATCACGGAAAGGTAGAGCTTGAACCGTACAAATTGAGCGCAAAATGAAATGTGTGATCATATTTTTTAGACAAGTCATTTTCCATGTAGCGACTATATACGGTGTTCTAAATAAAAAACGATCCCCTCGTACATAAACAATATCTGTATGCTTGTAATGTGTGGAATTGACTATAATGCTTCACAAACAATAAAATCAGAAAACTCCAGAGATCTTCAGAAAGTAATTTTATCAATTAGTCACATGTTTCTTTGTTTCAGAAAGCACGTATAGAGATTGGTTTGGATTTATCATGCGAAAAAATCACAGCATCTGATTGATTGATCAGTCACATTTTGTCATTGATTAATAAATTCATCCTGCTCAAAACCGTCATGCATTTTCGGTTAAACATTAATTACATTATTACTACGCATAATCCAGAATGTTCCTCAGGTATTATTGTGAAGGACTAGTGAATGATATATTGATCGAAGATACAAATCAAACATGATCCATGAAAGATCTATAGAAGTACGTAAACATATATCATTCGTTCGAGTTTGACATGAGTTTTATTGGTTTATTGGGTAATTTCTTGATATCTTTAAAGACTATAAAAATGGTATTCCCTTCCGGAATACCTTTTTTAGAAAGGAAGTTCCGCAAAGCATTCCCTTCCGGAAGAACTTTTTTTTTATATAAAGGAAGTTTTGCAGCGCCTACTCTTTCAAACTTTATTTCATAGAAATTACAGCTATACAAGTGAATGGACCTAACAGCTATGGGACCTCTCGTATCCCACAAAGAAGGGGCTACTTATAGATTAATCAAGAATTTGACAAAGAAGGTTGATAACCCTCTCCTCCCCTTCATGTGGGGCCACCTTGGTTTTCATCTTGTTGCTCTCTAGGAAGAACACTCTATTATGTCTAAATGGGGTCTTCCAATGTTTGAATAATGAAGTTCCACTCGAGTCTGTCATAAAGTTTGTCAAAGTAAATCTCAAGGAAGAGGACATCTTCAGGAATACTTAATGTATGTTGATCTTTATAGCCTCTGTGCAAACAGTACAATAAATGGATATGACCATTCCTCGTGACAAATGAGTGATGATCATCGAGTAGATCGGCTATACGAAAATGTACATGGGCACAAGATCAATGTAAACCTAGGAAAATGAAATTTAAAACAATAAAGAAAATTCTTTCGTATATCAACATTCCAAATGCACTTCTTCACACACCTTTATTAATTTTATTCAATGTTGTTGTCATGTTCTCTTTTTCCAGTGATACGCATCCCATTGTTGCTTGGTTGATGAATAGCGACGTGAAAATATCGCTTCTACTGTTCCTTTATCCACGTGCTTGAATCCATCCATTGCAATCCCAATAAAATAATTTTTGTGTTAAGATTTATCACCATAACCCGTTTAGAAAATTCAACCTAATGATACCAAGTTATTTGCAGTGATAGGCACATTTAATATCTTTACAAGTACCTTTCTTTGAAAGAATCATTCCGAATCTTATATCACCTCCACTTTCGATGATGTGCGTTTTGTCCATTACATCTTCTTTGGTATTAGGTACTTGCAAAATTGAAAATTGATGTAGTGTTCATTCCACGTGGTTACTAGAACCACTATCTATGTATTGCATATGGTCCCTGTAGAGCATAGGCATGTAAAACCAAGGGTGAAACTCTAAATTGCCTTCTGTGTCTCCGCATCTGACCCTCCCATATGGGTTGTACTTTTCTATTGGACCTTTTTAGACACTTTTTAGAGGCTTTCCATACCACTTGATGCTGATCATTTTCAATATGATGCTCTTAATCCAAGGGCACATTACCTTCTCAAGGCCTATCCTTGGAGGCCACCCTCGCGCAAATGTTTAGAACCCCCTTCCCCACCGCCCACACCCCCCCCCCCCCCCCCCCCCCCCCCCCTCGTAGGCCCTGCTCTTCGAAATGGGAATGGAAATCCTCCATTGGCGGCACCCTTGACCAAAACGGAAGGGCAAACGCCTTTGATGGAACCTTCACACGACGAGTGGTGACAACCCATGTTTTATGAGAATAATACCTAATTTTGAAGCCGTACAAAGGTAACCTGCTCAGAACCATCCAGACCTAGGCGTCGCCACCCCACCTTCCATTGTATAGTTTATGAGATCAACCGTGGGAAATCTCGCACATTGCTTTTACAGCTTCCACTCGAGATTACTAGTGGTAGATCTACTCTCCGATTGATTTAAAGAGACCTGAATCCAACTCACGTTCACCTGAGTGGATGCTACTCGAAGGCTCTCCAAATTCATTAGGAAAGAAAAATCTCCGTAAATTACTCCTCCTTTCCATCAAATGGGCATAACTAATAGGCTGAAAAACTCTCCCCAAGTCACTCGTGGGGATTGAATCAAGGTACCCTCCTTTCCGCCAAATGGGCATAACTAATAGGCTAAGTGGATAAGTTGTTTGATACTCGAGAAGAACCGAATGTGATCACTAACTTAGATCCTTGTCTAGGCTACTTTATAACATACATTGAGCTTCCTAATACCCATTGTAGGAGTAATTTATTAACCATTTATGAGTGATTTATCCATAGGAGAAGAGGTTGTACAAGGATATACCATAGCTGATAAGAGGCGCATTCGAAGTATCTCATCATGCAGAACTTCATGAGAGCATAATGAGATCAACTCTTTTAATAGCCATTGCAGAAGTGATTTCCTAACCATTTATGAGTACTGTATCCATAGGAGAAGAGTGTGTACAACGATATACCATACCTCATCAGACGCGCATCAAAGTAGCTTATCATGCAGAACTAATAGTTCATGAGAGCATAATGAGATCAAATAGAAAATGATGGACTTCATTAGGTTCATTTCGAGACCTCATCGCATTCATTTTTGTCATCGAGACATTACATAAAAAAGTGTTAGAAAGGACACAATTTTGTCCCCTTTGCTATTCTCCCAATTTTTAGTTATCTTAGAGGCTCGCATCTGGTTCCTTCACTTTGGATAAGTTGGAGCGAGATGAAACCTTACCTCAACATAAATGATGATTAGAATTGGGCCAGTGAAATTAGGAATCATGATTCATTTTGCTTCCTATTCAAGGGTCTTAGAGCTGTCAGCACAAACAATCCGCAAACAATGAAGACGTTATGGAACAAAGGATTATGCCTATGGAAAAAAACATTGGAATCACGGAAAAAGATATTGGATTACATTTGAAGAAATTAAGATGCATGAGTGGTGTCTATTAAACGAGAGAATGTTTACTTGGGACTCATCAAAGCCATTCTCCTCCAAATAAAACGGTATAATGGCAACAACCTAGGCAAGATTCTTATGATTCAGAAGAATCTGGATACTTATTCCACACTTACTAGGAAAATGATGTCAAAGTAGGATGAATATCAGATGAGACATCAAATTCCATGACATCTAGCATCCCCTCATTATCGGTCTTTATGTGGAAAATTCTCCACCATGGAGTTTGGACTAATCTCAAAGTCAACAAAATTAGTTGGATCGCTCCATGGTGTAAAGAATGTCTCAATGGCAGAGAAGACTTTTAGCATCCTTTCTTCTCCTCTTCCAAGAGCCTCGTGGTTTGGTAGCATTGGGACAATTCCTTTGTAACAATCTCAATGCTGCTAGAAACAAGCTCTTCTTGGAGAAGCATATGCTTGCTCTATCCCACTATGGAACGCCATTAGGAAAGAAGCTCTCTGGAAAATATGTAGAGATCATGAAACCTTTGCAATAACCTAAAAGACTAGTCAAGTGACAAAAATTTGAAGCCTTTAGGGAGAAGAATTATTAAATGTAAACTGTCTCCGCCCTTCAAACATCCCTGAGTTTCTGTTTTCGTGAATCTTATTTTAGAGAAGAATAAGATTCAGAGTATATGGCACCCCACGAAGGAGAGGAGAACTTGATAAATCTCTGCAATCAGAACTGAAGCCTTTTCCCAACTAATCTTTGATGTTTCTGGTTAAAATCAATTTTTAATGCTCTCAGCACTCTTAAGTTTCGAGGTCCGCCCCGACTTTGAGAGATAAGGGACATCCAGTGGGCACAATCTCCACTTCTTTAATATGGTTGTTCTTTTAAATAATCCAAGCAAGGAAGAGTAGACTTGCTCCAAAGTTCCTCTCACACAAAACACAAGAAGAAGTGATCTCGGTTCATGACTTAAGCTAATAGAGGCAGACTAAGCGCATAAGAATGGTGTGCAATAGGAGCAACAATGTCTTCTTCTCTCAAAGTATGGTGATCATAAGTCTTAACATACATAACTTGGAGACGCTACTCCCGCAGATTGGGTGCATAATCCAAGTCTCCAATAAGGGCACGAATATATTGATTCTGTTAAAGCACCCTCATTCAAAACCCCGCGGCTATGTATGATGACATCGATGATGATGACCGTGTTACATCACAGCCCTTCGTGTTACATCAACGGCGTACATTACAGCCCTCGAACAGTCGGTATAATGTTTCTTCATGTCCATGTGGCTTCATGTGGGTGTCAACCCTATCGACTCTTATATGGCTTCGGTGTGCTATTATATGGCTATTATTTCGACTATTATATGACTATTATATGGGTGTCATTTATTACCCGCCAAGAGTCTCGTGGGCCTCTCACGTGCCTTCATAGCATTATTGTTTTAATTTGCTTTTGTATTATTACTTATCTCCTTTCATTCACCTTTTATTGGATTGCGTTTGTTGTTATTAGTTTCTTGCTTTTTGATGCTTTCCTTTTTTTCTTATTAATTATGTCGTGTAGTTTGTTTTCTTTTCTTTAATTCTTGAGTTTCATTCATTTTCAGTTTTTGCGCTTGCCTTCATATTTTTTATTCTTGTCTAGTTTCTCTCTCTCTCTCTCTGCTCCTCTCTTTAATCGCAAACGGAAGTTATAAAAAAAAAAAAGATAGAAAAAGCAATCTCTCTCTCTCTCTGCTCCTCTCTTTAATCGCAAACGAAAGCAAAAAAAAAAAAAATAGAAAAAGCAAATATGAATAAAAAGACAAAAGAAAAAAAATTAACGATCTTCTTTTAGAGAGATGAAAAAACTCTTTTCGGAATTCATAGTAGGATGCGTGCTCCATGGAGGCTCTCTAGCTTGACTAGGATTGGTGATGAGAAACCATTATCGTTATTTCCATACGTTCCAAAGCTACTCTCTTTTACTCTATTTCTCTCTCTCTCTCTCCATCCCTCCCTCCCTATCTATTTGTGTCTCTCCCTCTCCCTCTCTATTTGTCTCTTAACCACATGGGTCCAAGGGGTATAACCCTTGAGTTTTTAATTGCAAAATCCTAGGGTTTGTTATCTGTTTACCCCTATTTGATGTGTCTTGAACCTTAGGGTTAATGTTCTAAGGTTGAAGAAGCTTCTCCCAGCCATTTGATTTGTAGGTGTGAATTCAGAGGATCTTATTTAAGATGGCATGTGATTTCATGTGATTAGAAACCATGTGATCACCTTGTGAATGCGTGTCATGGAAGGTACACGTTCTCTTAGGATGAGTTACCCCCTTGGTCTTCAAGCTATATATTAGAGGGGTTCATTTCATGGATACATGCATCTCTCTTTCATCTTGGTCTTGCTAGCTAGTTACTTAGGTTTTTTATTTTGTAATTATATTATCATATGATATATGAACAATTGTTCAAGATAAATCTAATCTAAAAAGCCTTCCAAAGGTCATGAAAATTCACTTTGAACTTTTTGTTATACATTGTGTAATAATTTTTAGAGTGAATATCCAGTTATTATCCATGTAGAAAAACTATAGGGATTATGAATTCTATGATCTGTCTGTAGACCTTATCTACATCATGTTTTCTAATTGAAAATTGAATGTGAACATAAAAGAATGAAGAATAATATTGTGTGAGATAAACCTAGAGAAAACAAAGGAGAATAAGAATGTCTCCATTAAAATTTTATGAATTATGTTCTAAGTACCTTATTTTGGGCTCTAGAACTAGTTCAATATAGGATAGTGGCTTCACTTTATTCTCTTTTTAGAATTTATAAACTTGTAGGGTGCACTTGGACCTAGGGCGCCTATAACATTTTTATGCATATTGAAGAGGTCAAACGTTTTGGCTCTCAAAAGAAATCGTGATTTTGCACTATTATTGAGTTAGAAGGTCCATGAAAGTGTGCAATTTTCCAACATTTAAAGAAGTGGGCTTCTTTATTATTATTTGAACACATGATTTTGATGCTCATGTTTTCTCATGCATATCGTGGATGTCAATGGATATGTTTTTTTCTTCGCCTTTTTTCTACTTTTGAAAAGGTTCCGAAAGGAGAGAAACTCCCAACTAAAACAGATGCTTTTTACACAAGCTCTATATGCATGATGGAGGGGTGATAACTATTGTGGAGGAGGAATCATGAAATTTTTTTTTTAGGAGATCACTGCATCATGCAAGAAGAACACAAGAATGGAAGAATTACCTTGTGACTATGATTGAGAGTTAGAATATGAGTGAAAGTGAGATTGGGAGTGTGTGTGAATAAAATCTTGATAGCTCGGGGGTGGTTGGGAGGTGAAGGATCCTTCTAGAAGGTACTTTGGAAAAGCTTTGGATATTCAATTGATTCAAAAGCATTTCTCTTTTATAGTGTTCCACCAAGACTTGAAGCTTGTAATTGGGGGTAACATGTGATTGTGAAAGTGCAATACTACGTCTAACCAGAATTATTGAAAATTCAATCGCTAATAGTAAGTACAACCAACACTTGAAAAATTGAAGTTTCATGTTGACATAAGCATTAGACATGCTCTTCTAAGGAATCCATAATTTAAAAGTCAAAGTGATAATAACGCGCACTTTATTAGAATAAAAGAAGGATTTATCCAAAGGTTAAAGCTTCACTAAAGTGGAAGTGTCAACATGATGGTATGGGAGAACTAGCCGTATACAACCATTGAAGTCGGATTTTCTGAAATCAAGTATCCTAAAGGTATGTTGATGCTTTATGGGACAATAGAACATAAGTTCATGATCCCAAAACTGAAGATCGAAGAGAAATGGTTTCCTGCATGAAGCATAAAAGTCACATCCCCAAATAAACCCGATGGGCAAAACATTGAGCTCGAGATGAGGAAAATGGATCTAATCGAGAAGTACCTATTGTTATCTCCTACTTTTCGAATGATAAAATCCAAAAGGCCCAAGCAGGGCAAAGAACAATCCAAACTTTCATTTTGACAGTATTAGTTACACCACGTAGAATGGTTAACCAAATAGGGCAAAGAACAATCCAAACTTTCATTTTGACAGTATTAGTTACACCACGTAGAATGGTTAACCAAATATACTTGAAGATTAAATAAGATTGGTCATGGTGTGTGTAAGCACCTTAGTCGTTTCACACATACTTTGGTACCATAGCATATTACTAAGAGGAAAAGGATAGAGAAGGTGAAATACCAAAATATAGAGTGCAATTCAGTGGATTGGATGAAGAACAAAATTATATTGGAGGATGGGAACTGAATCCTGTTGAGTAATTTTTGTGAATGGCCAAAAGAAAAAGGGGCTCCTCCAATGATGGAATGTATCAAGAAGATAATGTATGGGAATGACAATCTTATACAATTATTCTCTCAAAGAGAATAATAACTCTTCAAAGAAGCTAGTAATAATTATATTTCCCAATAAACGTCATGTATTGAGAGTGAGAAATAAAGAGAGGGTTATCTTCTTTATGTTAAACTCAAAATATTGAATTTTAATGCTTAATCCAGAAGTATGGCCTTAATTGAAAAATAGTAGAAAGATCTAAAGTCAGGACTTGAATACATGCTTGAAGGTAAAGTCAAAAGATTGAATCTGTAATGCTTCATCTAGAACTATGACTTGAATTGAGAAACACAAGTTTAGGACTCATATGGATTGAGTATCAATCAAAACATTCAGACTTTGGTTGGAATAATCCATTCCTATGTGTACTTGTGAGCTTAAAGGTAGTAGAATATTTCGTAGTATGAATCCCAATGCTAGGGTATCTTAATTTTATTTGGAACGTAGAATAAAATACACTTGAATGAATTAGAATTATCAAAAGCTTGATTGATCTCTATAGGCTTTAGTATCTTAAAATAGAATCTCAAAACGTAAGCTATTCTTTTGAAAGTAAGGAGGGAAACATAACCTCGTAAAACGAGATAGATACTCCACCTATACCATTCGGTTGGGATTATAAAACAAATTCCCCTCTATTTAGATTGATCACGTGATTGGAGGTGCATTTGAATTTAAAGACCAACCATTTCAATACCCTAGGTTTACACAATATGTGTGCGTCTAGGAGAAACTGATCTAGGCAAGGATTATGAAAGATTTAATTTTGAGTTAAAGATAGATTTTGATTTGAGATATGAATCTCATTCGGAATTCTTAAGCAGTACTTATGTATTTTTCTAGGTTCATGTACTAGTGGTGCATAAAGATGCCCCAAGATACCTTTTTAGCTAAAGGAACTTTTGATCCACCTAACTCAGATCCTTATGCTATGGAGACCTAGATGGCAAATAGCTAAAGCTTGTGATGTGATAGAAAATGGGTGCCGATTAGCTGCGGAAACGGGCTCGGCTTCTCAATGATTTTGATCTATGAATCAAACTCTACGTATCAAAGAAATGACACCTACATCTTTCTTCCATCTCTCCCTTTAGTGTCTTATTTCTCGGTGGACTTCAACATGATGGTCTATAGCTCATTCATTAAAGACAGAAGATAACTCTATCAACGGAATAGAGAAATGTCATTCGAAGTCCTTGAGCTCCATCAAACTTGATTGAAACTAGATTTTATCAAGGATTCTCATGGTATAACCTATATATCAGCTGCAATGTTAGATTTGATAGAGGTCATCTAAAAAAACGTTATTGACCAATTTCATCCTCCATGTGTGTCACTCGGGAGTGATTGTTTCTTTGTCTTATCCTCTAAGCATCAATTCCTTGTAGTCCTCTAGATAGAGAAGGAAGAATGCATGGATCCATGTTGACCTATGCGTCTTCTTACTTCCTTTTACTTTTAAAGATATCCAACATGCCTAGAACCATGCTTTCTAGGAACATGCCTCACCTCCTAGGTTTTCGATTAGTATGACTATCAATTCTCAACACAGAATGTAAAATAACAAAATTGAGATCCACGAGATCAAAAAGGAAAGAAGAGAAGCTCTATGAGAGACTTACATGCATGGAAGAAGAAGTTACGATACGGAAAATTCATTTGCAAAAGTTCTTGCTAAAAATATGGCGAAAATCCATATTTGAAGAAGAAATTCAAAGAAAGAAGACCTTCTTTAGTTGGAAGAATGATGGTAGTAACAAAGTCGACATAAGAAATGTGAAAAAATTTGAAAAAAAAACTACGTGAAGGAGTTTCTCCCAAGAATGATTAACAAGAGCTATATGGAAAGTGTGACGGAGAAGGAAAATTAATGACCTTATCATTAAACATTTTTAATGGATTCATGTTGCTACTTCTCCTCTTTCCATGTGACTGCAAGTATTTGGAGAGTTACACATGTTAAACGGATTCGTGGGTTCTAAAAAGAAAAGAAAAAATTAAACACATATAATGTTTTCTCTAAATTACACATTTTTATCATTCATACCAAGCGTTCACCCAATAACTTGGTTGATATGTGAGTATTAGAAACACATAAATATCTTGTGTGTGTAGGAAATAAGGTAGGGATAATGTTCTTCATGTATTCATAACGTAAAGAAGCTACTATTTATCTGTAGTATAGCTTAAACATGATAGCCCACTATAAATGATAAAATTATAACAAAGTTTTGCTTATATGTTGCTTTCAATTTACCAATAAATTGTTGTGAATTATGGGAGACGTGCTTTTGATATGCATCTTACCTTATTGATTTGATAAATCTTTAAAAGTCTTTCACATCTTTTACCTTTAAGCGCTCTAAATTAGGAAATAAATTACATTTTTTCTTTTTATTAGAGAATGCCACACCCTTATTGAATGTTCGTATACTAGTTCCACAGAAAATACTCATCAGTGGGGCCACCCTACCATCACGCAACGCACTGACCTCACTATCTCTGATCACTACCCGATCGTTATCACTTTTCAACCTTCCAACAAGATCCGCAAGGCTCCGTGGTTCCATGCCAACGCAACCACCTTCTCTCTCCCCTCCGTCCATCAAGAGATTGCCGATGTGTGGAAGGTGGCGTTCGCCTCTGGCTTGGCCCCAGCCAAGTGCTGGAGAAGTGCGGTCGACAAGTCTCGTAAGATCATGATCAGAACTAAGAAGATGCTCGAGACTGTGCGGCGGGCTCGTAGGGAAGCTCTTTACCACAGACTCTCGCGGCTCGAGGAGGAAGTGAACAAAGGAAAACACCAAGCCCAGAAAGGTCTCCGAAAAATCAGAGCAGTGTTGAGATACGAGGAAGAAATACAAAGGAAAAATTTGCAAATCTTCTTCAAGGAGTGGTGGGCTGGCAAAGCCGACAAACCCACCAAAGAGATGTGCCGTATCCTTAAAAGGAAACACAACAGAGAATCGATCCCCCTACTGCTAGATCCACATGGCAATGTATGCAATTCGGAAGAAGATAATTTTGGCATCATTGAAGGGCACTTCACGAGACTCCTGGGAACCTCGAACCCCCTCTCCCACCATAGAAGGGACTGTATGGCTGCCATTTCTAGGGTTTCCCCCCGGAGAATACCACCCAACCTCCACTCCCTGCTTCATGCCCCTATCTCTGAATCAGAAATCATTGAGGTCATTGATGCCCTCCCTCTCGGTAAAAGCCCGGGACCCGACGGACTCACTAACGAGTTCTTTAAATCCTTCAAGCTGGTGGTTGCCACCCCTCTCCGGATGGTTTGGCAAGAAGCGCTAAAGTTTGGTGCTCTTCCTTCTTGTCTAAATAATGGAATTATCAAGTTGATACACAAGAAGGGGGAAAAAAACAGAATCGAGAACTGGCGGCCTATTACGATGCTCCAAACAGGATACAAGATCATCGCCAAAGTCATTGCCAACAGACTCTCGTGCCACCTGAGATCTTGGCTTAATGAGGACCAAAAAGGTTTCATCAAAGGCAGGTCTATCCTGGAAACCATTATGGATATTTGGGAAGGTATTCAATTTGCAAATGAGTCTAATCAAGATGTGGTTTTCCTCAAGATCGTCTTTGACAAAGCCTACGACAGGCTAGAATGGGACTATATTCTGCAGTCGCTCCAAGATCTCAGATGTAGTCAGAAATTCACCAAGATGATCGCGACCCTTCTCGAAAACGCAACGACCCAAATTAACGTTAACGGCAAACTTTCGAAGGCGATCCATCTTAAAAGATCTATTAGACAAGGGTGCCCTCTGGCCCCCCTTCTTTTTGCCATCGCCACTGAGGGGCTGAGCAGACTTGTGGCACATCATGTGGAGGCTGGCAATATCAAAGGCCTCCGGCTGCCTCACGTCCACAGTCAATTCATCATGAGACTTTTTGCCGATGATATGAACGCGTTCGTTCACAATGATAATTCCAGCCTGGAGACTTTCTGGAGGTGTCTTGCTACCTTTTGTGATGCCTCTGGATCCAAAATCAACCACTCTAAGACCGCCTTTAGGGCTATTGTGGGACATCATCCTGGCCTTCTCATTGATCATGGCTGTCAAATCATTCCGCAGGGCCAAATATTTCGACTTCTTGGAATCCCCTTGGGGTTTGGCGTCTCTATGGAGCAGCGATGGAACTGGGTGCTGGCCAAACTCGAAAACAAGCTTAACTATTGGAGAGGTATGCAAATCAATCTCGCTGGACGTGCGATGGTTATCAACATGTTCCTCCTCTCTTCTACCATCTATTTCCTTTCTTGTTGGAGACCAAATGAGCAAGGCCTGTCCAAACTGAATAGTATTTGTAGAAACTTTCTTTGGACGAGCGATCATAACAGAAGGGGGGTGCCTAAAATCAAATGGGCCATCTGCACTAGCCCTATAGATAGCGGGGGGCTTGGCATCCTGGACATTGGGTGTATGGCTAACAAACTGGCAGTCAAATGGATGATTAAGGCTTGGTGCAATAGGGAGGCCTCGTGGGCCAAGCTGATCTTCAGAAACAAGAATGATCTGGCCCTCATGGGGTTCCCGAACTGGAAGAATCTTGACATCATGACTCTGCTATTCTCCCCGATCCCCGTCTTCCCGAAAGGCTCCAATCTCGTGTGCTCCCTTTGGAAGGGCTGGAATAAAGTCAAAAGCTTCACAAGAATTAGTGAGGACTGGAAGTGGGCGGCCGGAATCAGACAAAACGACTCTATCTGGTTTCCGATACATGGCATCCGGAGTGTGGAGTCGTGGAACATTCAAAATGCCAAGAAGTTATGGAACAAAGGATTCAAAAAATGGAAACACCTCTTGAAACATGACACCAACAGCTGGATCGTCTTCGAGGATATTGACCCTCGCATAAACATCTCCTACGAAGAATGGAACACTTTGCAAAGCAGATGCCTCGCTTGGGATCGTCACAAGACTCGCCTTCTCATGGGACACGACACACCGAACTCGCTTGGTCTCAAATGGCACAATGGAAATAGCCTACTCAAAATCCCGAACATCAAAGAAACGGCTGACCTCCAGATCAGCCTCAACAAGAAGTGGTGCCTGTCTTGGACGCGGCTTCGGTGGGACATGAAATTCATGGGTATCTGGCACCCCCTTATAGAGATTAAGAAGTCTGTCCTCTTATGGCAAATTCTTCATCGAGGAATTTGGACCAACCATAAGGCTAGCAAACTTTGTGGGATCCCTCCTTGGTGCAAACGCTGCCACCGTGCTATCGAAGATGTCCCACACATCTTCCTTACTTGCCCCAACTCCTACAGAATCTGGCAGACGGTTGGAATGAAAATCAGACTTCAAAAACAGCTTAGTTGGAAACAAGTCCTTTTGGGAGAAGCGATGGGCTGCTCTACGACACTCTGGAACGCCATCAGAGGGGAAGTCCTGTGGAAAATTTGGCGGGAGAGGTGTGCTCTCAACTTCGGCGATCCCCCCAGGGAGTGGTCGATTGAGAAATCACTATTCCTCCTTGGCAAAAGGATTGTTAACACTAATAAATCCCCCCCCTTCAGGCACCATCAAGTCCTCCTTTTGATCAACAACAAGCTCAAACCCAAGTGGGCCCCGCATGAGGGCGATGAGAGGGTGATTAACCTTCTCTGTAATGCAACCTAGGATTCAATCAAGCTTCCCCTGCTTTGTGGGATTTGGGGGGTCCCGTGGGCACTAGTCCCCTTCTATTGTACCTTTGTTTCTTAAATTAATTCAAGTCCGGGAGAGTAGGCTATTGCCGAACTTCCTTTATATTAAAATACCACTTCCGATTATTCAAATCATCATTATCTTATGACCTTTTTAATTGTTTGACCTGAACCAATGACACATCACGTATGGAGATTCTTATCTTTAATGGTTGCATAGACATCTATGCTGGATGCTACGCTTAACACATTACGTAAAGTGTGATATGAAATGTAGGTAAGAGTGTTTAATCATTGTTTGTTTTTAAGTTTTATTCACATTTTGAGGTTGATTTTTCCATATCGCCTGCTTTGAAACTTCAAATTTTCTAGCCTTTTACTGAACTTGCTCATTTCTCTATTGTTTGAGTTAGATGTTTGTGGAACCACGTGAACAACACAAAGAAGAAGAAGCTTGGAACACAACACACAATACTGAATGTATTTCTAGAGAATGTACAAAGACTAGTTGCCCATTAGCGCAATAGGTGTATATACAAGCCAAGGGAAAAAAACATCCTAAAGAAGGAAAAAAGTGCCAAAGCGTTCATAGTGTATTCACAAACGTCACTACCTAAATATATCAACAAATCCCCCCTAGGTAGAGCCTTCCTGAAAAGATCTGCAATGTTCTCCTACCACTACAAGAAATTGGGGGGGGGGGGGGGGGGGGTAGTGACGCCCCCGAATTGAAAAAGAAAAGGTAACGTCGCTTATGCAACGCTGGCGTCCCATAAGCGACGGTAAAGTTTTCGATTTTTTTTCCTGGCATTCGTCGCATGAGCGATGCTAGCGTCGCTTATGCGATGCTAAATTACAGCATTGCAAATACAGTCGCTACTTATCGACGGTATTTACGATGTTGGTAAACTGAAGAGCGTCGCATATGCGACGCTCTAGAATGTAAAAAAATAATTCCATTTCTCCCGACACATTTGTGTCCGGATTTGGACGCGAGAGCAAGAAGAGACCGAGAGAGAGAGAGAGAGAGAGAGAGAGAGAGAGAGAGAGAGATAGAGAGGGAGAGCGAGAGAGAGAGACACATCTACTTGAAGCAAGGTATGCGCACACACACACTTACACACACATACATATGCAGACACACACACATATACACACATAGACACACACACACACACATAGACACACACACACACATACACACAAATATACACACATATACACACATACACAAATAATGTTGCATACACACATGCACACACATATACACATACATATACACACACATACACACATACACACATACACACACATACACACACACACATACACACATACACATAACATACACATACATATATGCATACACACACACATAGAGAGACATTCACACACATACACATACATGCATACACACACACATACACATAGACACACACACACATACACACAAATACACACAAATACACACACATATACAGACATACACAAATAATGTTGCATACACACATACACACATAATGCATACACATGCACACACATATACACATACATATACACACACATACACACACACACACATACACACACATACACACACACATACACACACATATATGCATCCACACACACATAGAGAGACATGCCACACATACACATACATGCATACATAATGCATATGCATATGCGTACATCCATACATACTTACATGCATACACACACATATGCATACATAATGCATATGCATATGGGTACATACATACATACTAATTACATGCATACACACACATATGCATACATAATGCACATGCATGCATACACATACATAATGCATATGCATACATAATGCACATGCATACATACACATACATAATGCATACACACACATATGCATACATAATGCATACACACACATACACACACATATGCATACATACATGCATACACATACACACATAGACACATACACACACATAGACACATACACACACATAAACACATACACACTCATAGACACACACACATACACATAGACACGCACACACATACACACACATACATACACACATAGACACATAGACACATACACGCATTATGATGCATTCACACACATACACATGCATACACACATAGACACACATATACACACACACGTACTCACATACACACATACACACATACACACATACACACATACACACATACACACATACACACATACACACATACACATACACACATACACACATATATGCATACACACACACATAGAGAGACATACACACACACACATAGATGCATACATAATGCATATGCATATGCATACATACATACTTACATGCATACATACACATACATAATGCATACACACACATATGCGTACATACTGCATACAAACACATACACACACCTATGCTTACATACATGCATACACATACACACATAGACACATACACACACATAGACACATACACACACATAAACACATACACGCTCATAGATGCATAGCGACACATACACATAGAGACACACACATACACACACGCATATACACAAACACATACACACATAGACACATACACACATAGACACATACACACATAATGATGCATACACACACATACACATGCATACACATACATATGCATACATACATGCATACACATACACACATAGACAAATACACACACATAGACACATACACACATAAACACATATACACTCATAGATACACACACAGACACATAGACACACACACATACACACACATACACACACATACACACACATACACACATACACACATACACACATACACATGCATACACACACATACACATGCATACACACATATAGACACATATACACACACATACACACACACACATATATGCATACACACACACATAGAGCTACATACACACATATACACATACATGCATACATAATGCATATGCATATGCATACAATGTACATACATACTTACATGCATACATAATGCACATGCATAGATACATACACACACATAGACACATACACACATACACACATAGACACATACACACACATAAACACACATAAACACATAGATACTCATAGATACACACATATACACATAGACACACACACACACATACACACACATATACACACACATACACACATAATGATGCATACACACACATACACATGCATACACACATACAGACACATATACACACACATACACACACATATATGCATACACACACATAGAGAGACATACACACACATACACATACATGCATACATATGCATACATAATGCATATGCATATGCGTACATAATGCATATGCATGTGCATACATACAAACTTACATGCATACATAATGCACATGCTTACATACACATACATAATGCATACACACACATATGCATACATAATGCATAAACACACATGCACACATATGCATACATAATGCATATGTGTATGCATACATACATACTTACATGCATATATAATGCACATGCTTACATACCCATACATAATGCAGACACACACATATGCATACATAATGCATACACACACATACACACATATGGATACATACATTGATACACATACACACATAGACACATACACACACACATAAACACATACACACTCATAGATGCATAGCGACACATATACATAGACACATACACATACACACATACACATACATGCATACATATGCATACATAATGCATATGCATATGCATACACACATACTTACATGCATACATAATGCACATGCTTACATACACATACATAATGCATACACACACATATGCATACACAATGCATACACGCACATACACACATATGCATACATAATGCATATGCATATGCATACATACATACTTACATGCATACATAATGCACATGCTTACATACACATACATAATGCATACACACACATATGCATACATAATGCATACACACACATACACACATATGCATACATACATGCATACACATATACACATAGACACATACACACACATAGACACATACACACACATAAACACATACACACTCATAGATGCATAGCGACAAATACACATAGACACATACAGATACACACAAATATATATACACACACACACACAAACATACACACATAGACACATACACACATAATGATGCATACACACACATACATATGCATACACACACATATGCATACATACATGCATATACATACACACATACACACATAGACACATACACACACATAGATACATACATACACATAAACACATACACACTCATAGATACACACACATACACATAGACACACACACACATATACACACACACATACACACATAGACACATACACACATAATGATGCATACACACACATACACATGCATACACAGAAGTAAGTAAAAATTTTACATATAAATTGAAATAAATATCTTATGTTTTATTTACATTATGTTTTTTTTTGTAGTGAGCATGATGAGAGGGATAGAAAATACGTACTTAGTTCACTTGAGACAGAGTTTGGGAGAGGATGGTCCCTTAAGTGGTGTCTAAAAGAGATGCGGACACTTATGGCTCATCATCGCGATAATGCACGGTATGCACTGCTTTTATGTATATATATGTGGTATGAGTATGTGTGTTTATGCATGTATGTATGTATATGAGAGAGAGAGAGAGAAAAGAGTGAGACTAGAGGTATAAATACACGCATACACACATATACATCATACATGCACATTTACACACATATACATATACATGCAAATTTATATATACACACACATACATGCACATTTTTACACACACATACACATGCATGCAGTTACACACATATAATGAATACGCATAGACACATACACATACTCACATACACGTACACATACTCACATACACATACACATGCATAATCATATGTACACACACATAGACTGATATAATCATATTTACATGCATATATACATATACACATGCATATATACATGCACAACACATGCATATGCACATATAGATACACATACATACACAACACATGCATACACATAAATAAATAAATAAATAAATCTTATTTCAAAAATCCTAAATTGAAAACACTAATTTTGATATTAGGTTTTTAAAACCCCTAATTTATAAACTCTAATTCAACCTTCTAGCCATGTGTTTGAAGTATATGTACACACTGCATCTATTGCTCTGATGTCCTACTAGAGAGATGTCTCTCCTCCCAACCTTATGCCTCTATATATAGCTACTCAAATCAGCGAGGATCATAATATATATAAAGATATATACACATCATGTAGATAGGATACATAAATATAAAATGGAGTAGATATATTATGCATCACACATACATGCCTAAATGCACACATAAATATATATATATATACATACTAACATATTTACATGTACATATTTACACATAGACATATATACATATATACATGTACACATCACATATACATTCCTACATCCACACGTAAACATATATATACATGCATACATATTTACATGTACATATTTACACATAGACACATATACATATATACATGTACACAATTATAAACACTTGCATATATTACATGAATACAAGAATATTTTACATAAATGCATATGCATATATACACATATGCATATTTAACACATGTATACATATATCACACACATGCAAACACATACATATACATGAAATACATATACATGCATACTAACATATGTATACATATAATACACATGAATACACACACATATGCATACATACATGATAAAAATTTGCTCCTTGAAGATAAAGCTATATATAAAATAATTAGGCATACCCCCGAGCTTCATGTTCTAACTTAGAAGAATCTGATTTCATCTCTCTAGTAGGATTCATCATTATTCAAGTTAATAAAAAAATCTATTATCTGATATCCATTCAGAAGCTTTAAGTTATTGATCAATAACTAGAGTAGAATTTACTATCTGATCTGCTCATATGTTTTCATTATTGCCATCGTTTTGGTAAGACATCAATATAGTCTCATCTTCATTATCCTTATTGATTTCATTTATTTCTTCTATTATTAAATCTATGTTCTCATGAATCACATCATCTATTGATGGATTAATATCTATTTCTGATAATTCCTCTTCCTCATCAGTAGAATCAGCATGTATAGAATTATCCTCTTCATCAAAAATATTAGTATCATTATCACGTATAATGATTCTAATTTCTATTTCAGATGTTGATGTATCAGCATCTGATGCTGAATCATCAAGAGGACTTTCTTCAATGTCTCTAACAATAAACTGTTCAAACAATGACCTACCTCTAGGTTGCACATGAATGACTTGCCACCAAGGATGAGCATCTGGGTTTTTATAAAAAAAATTCTTGTTCAATATGCCTAGAAAGAATATATGGTTCTTTAGTAGATCGCATTACCTTGGAAGAATCAATTGCCCAAAACCCTGATAATTCCTTTCTTAATGTGGAATTACTACCTTTATACTCTGCTCCAAACCAGTCAACCTTCAAAATGACCTATCAAAATATATAACAACCAAAACCCATTATTAGGTGCTTAAAAAAATAACTAACTCTAAAAAAAAATAAACTTTTTCTTACCTGTTTGAATGTACGAAATGAAATTTTGTAGATACCAACAATAGTTCCTACGTAACCAAGTTCGCTATGTATAAGGTTCGTGTCTTTTGAGCTAGCACGTGATAGTTGATTGAAAGAAGCAACAATACTAGAATCCCCTGTTTTATGTAAAGAATCAATCGCTTTGATTCTAATATGCTGTCCAAAAGCCCACATATTAGTGAAAATTCAAGCCTACAAAATAAATTCAATTAGTAAATAGAAACTAACATACATATATGAAAAAAATAAAATATTATTTTAATAAAATTACCTTTCGTTCACAACCTATCATTAACTCTCTTTGCTCATCTGAGATTTCTTCATTATTTGCGTTGGCACGTTGCAAACAACTATATAGCCAATCCGTGAAAGAAGATATATCTCTAATCTCATGATTATCCAAATTACGTCTAAATCTTTTGTTTTTTCACCTTTTACTTTGGAGATTTTGAAGTTCCTCGTACTTGCTAAGGAATGCTCGCATGCATTCACTATTATATGCTACAAAAGTAGAAACATCATTTTTTTCTTGAAATGTAAATAATAATGGAACCCCCTTACCTGATAATACCTCATGTGTTATTTTTGCAGAAGACTTGTTGGTCCATGCACGTGGAGCTTCTTCATGAACTCGTTCAAGGTACTCACTAACGTAATACATGCACTCTTCAAGCATCCAACCCTTTGCCATGGATCCTTCTGGTTTCGCTCTTTGTCGCAAATAACCTTTTAATACTCCCATGAACCACTCGACCCAAAACATCCATCGAGTGTTGACAACACCTGCAATCTCTATTTCATCTACAAGATGGACTAATAAATGAACCTGAATATCAAAAAATGAAGTAGAAAGTTCTTTCTCCATCAAACATAGTAGCTCTTTGCATTCACGTTTTTTTTGTGGGATCGAGTTTTTGTCAATCTCTTTGGATGTAATCCACCTATACATATCATAAAAACAATTATAAAGAAGTTAATTAAAAAATAAAAGATATCCAATATTCATACATATTGTATATAAAAGTATCATAATTACCTTATAAGTGATCCAAGATGATAGATCACATCTCCTACTCCTTTCATTGTACATCCATTGATAACCAAAGGTAAAATATGTTTCAAAAATTTATGCCAGTCATGGGTCTTTAACCCAGATAAGCTCTTATCATCAATCATAAACATGTTTTGAAAAGATGCTCCATATCCTGTAGGAGTCTTAATCAATTGAATTCTATTGTTGATAGTCTGTATCTCTTTTGTTGTAAGTACCCAAGGAACAGGTGCATAAGTCGTTTCTTGTCGATGTCTATAAAAAACTGGCCATAACTTTGCTTTGGATTTTTTATCTTTCAAATCATTCCTCAATGTTGTGGTATCTTTTAGTCCAAGAAGATGCTGCCATAGCGAATAACCAATATTTTTGAATATATGCATAGGATCAAGAAGATGACATACTTTTAACTCTTTCCAATACTCCAAAGAATACCATATTTATATTTCTCTGCGAGTGCCAATTTTCCTTTACCTCTGTTCACATACTCATTATCTTAATCATCACTGAAGATTTCTGCATCTGGATCTATCAGAGGTCCATCTGTCCATTTTTTATACCAATCCATAGGCGTCATAGGTTCTGGAAACTGACCTCTTTCAAGATTTCCATTAAAATGTATCGCTTCTCTTTTAGATCTTAATGGATGATCATCAGGCAAGAATCCTCGATGTCGAAGATAAATATTTTTGTTGAGATTTTTACTATAGATTGATCTCAACCAATCACCACAATATGGACAAGCTTTATAACCCTTAGTAGATATTCCTGCATCATGGAAAATGATAAAAATATAATTAGATTAGATCATATTTATTTACATGCATATTGAATAAAAAAATTACATCAATACCTGAACAAACACCATATCCTGGAAAATCGTGAATAGTCCAAGCCACAATACCACGAACCGTAATATGTCTTTCATTGATGCTTTTAGATACATGAATGACATTAATACCTCTCCATAACTCTTGAAGATCGTCAATGAGAGGAGCAAGATATATATTCATATCTTTAACTTGTCTTTTGCCTGGGATTAAAAGTTAAAGCATTAAATGTTCCTTTTTAATGCTAAGATATGGCTGAAGATTGTAGTTTATGACTACCACTAGCCATGTTGACTATTTACTGGATTTCATGGAGAATGGATTAACCCCATCTAATGCAACTCCTAACTTTAGATTCTGTGGATTTTCTACAAATTCAGGCCATGTGGAATCAATATGCTGAAAAGCAACACTATCATGAGAAATTCTAATTATTTTATCAGTACTTTTGTGATCATGTCCCCAAGTCAAAAGCTTTGATAATTCCGGGCTTTGAAACATATGTCTAATCCATGGAGCCAATGGAAAATGTCTCCATATCTCTTTTGGGATTTTACCTTCTTCGCCCTTATATCGAGGAGATTAACATTTGGGACATGTCAAAGAGTTTGCATATTCACCTCTATATAAAATACAATCGTTAGGACATGCATGTATACATTGATAATCTGTACCAAGATTGTTGATCATCTTCTTCATTTCATCATGTGAGGTAGGAAGAATATTCTGACTTGGTAAAAACATTTCAGATAATAACCTGTAAGTTTATCAAAAAATGATATGCATATAATTTTATATATGTGTATGCTTATGTCCATCTTTCAAAATATTCGAGAAACATTTGATTGTTTTGCCTGGCAGGATATGATTGTTTGTTTTGGAGGATATGAAGTATGTACTTCATTGAATGATTTGTCGATTCTATTATATGTTCAGTTTGAAAGTGTGAGAAGCGGGTTCATAATTGCTATTCAAAGAATTTGGCCACTGTTTATAGGCCATACGATGGTGACCTGGATGAATCGCATGCACAGAGGTTACTCAAGATAGAGCAATCTGATTATAAGGGACTAGAACCAGCAGGATTCCTGGGGTATGTAGTAAACCTCTTGCATGTCAATGATGAGCATCTAAACTTTAGGATACAAAGTGGAAATCATGGTGGCTTGAGAGGATCACTTTTATACAGCTTGTTCAAAAAACTTCAGTGTCATAAACCTGAAGTTCTTTGAACAAGCTGTATAAAAGTGATCCTCTCAAGCCACCATCATTTCCACTTTGTAGCCTAAAGTTCAGATGCTCATCATTGACATGAAGAGGTTTACTGCATACCCTAGGAATCATGTTGGCACTAGTCCATTATAATCAGATTGCTCTATCTTAAGCAACCTCTGTGCATGCGATTCATCCAGGTCACCATTGTATGGCCTATAAATAGTGCCAAATTCTTTGAATAGCAATTATAAATCCGCTTCTCATACTTTCAAACTGAACATATATGTGAATTGACAAATCATTCAATGAACGTACATACTTCATATCCTCCAAAACAAACAATCGTATCCTACCATCCAAACAATCAAATTTTTCACGAATATTTTGAAAGATGCATTAATCGTTTTAAAAGATGCGTGGACAAAAAGTGTCCATTCAATTCAAGTTCTTGTTCTTACCTTATCTAAAGTAAGAATAAAAACCTGCATATATATATATATATATATATATATATATATATATATATATATATATATATATATATATATATATATATATATATATATATATATATATATATATATATATATATATATATATGCATATATATATAAATGGATAGAAAATAGAAAATTATACCTTAATAGTGTCGAGACTGATACATTCCTCCATCCAAAACGATTTTGAAGGTTGAGAATAAGTAAGCTCGCCCTTAGTTGTGTCAAACGACTTCCTTCATATACATGCTTTAGACATTCCTCTCGAAGATATTTCTCATTTTTAGAAATATCAATGCTCTCACTGTCATTTTGAAACCAATCCTCAATAAAATCTGCCATGCCATCATCTTCATCATTGTCACACAAATCTTGTACTTTATCGTCTTTTGAATATAGATCTTTCAACTTTGCATATTGCACAGGATTAATTTTACGGAGCCTCCTCATGGAAGCTTGAAATAAATGAGGTCTTACTGGTAATTGTGAATGCTATGGAGGAATATCATCAACATCATACGTTGGAATCTACACATATAAATAATTTCATAAATGAAAAAAAAGTAAACTTTAAATATAAAATTAAGTATATAACTTATTAAATATGGATAGAAAATTTTTATTCTCTCTATCTAAAAGATGCTCTTGGAGTTCTACGCCATCCATACTTCACTAATAGTTCATCACCAGCATGTAATGTAGTAATAGCATTGACAACTATGTATCTTGATACATCTCTACTCATGTATGGTGATTCATGACTATTTTCACGCTCCTCAAATGTGCAATTAGTCCTTGAACTATTATGTAACCCTCGACTACTATTTAACTATTATGTAACCCTCGACTACTATTTATTAAACTTGCTGTATTTCCATGTGTGTAAGGTCTTCCATCAATATATAATCTTTCATTTTCTGCATGTAAAATCCTTCTACTAGTAAGGGGTGATGTGTTCAAGCATATTCCATAAGTACTCATGCTTTGAACATAACGTGAAAGTTGATGCCAATCTCTCCATCCATATATAGGACCACAAAATGACATAAGAGTGACTTCAGAGTTCGGAGGCACATACAAATCCTCTACAATAAAGAGACCACGCCCAACATTAGTAATAGTGGATGGAGCAATCATATAGCGATTACCCCAAAAGTTGAAAACCTCTCCATCTAAAGGAAGTGGTCCTCTATTCCATCCTCCATATCTTCTTCTATCATATGTTTGAACTAAAGAATGATTATGAGCTGGCAATGGATAATCTCGAGCAGTTTCATTCTCTAAACCATGAGGTAGAGGATTTCTAGAAACCTCTGCTTGTAATTGATGAACAACAAGTCCATGACGTGTACAAGGTATATTAACATTATGAGAAAAATTATCATCATCATCATCATCGAGCAAGTATTCCTGTATATCAACAATAATTTGATTTTATATATGGTTTTTAAATAAAATAATGACATTAATATATATAGAAAATACATATCCAAGCATTATCATGTTGACTAGGTGATGGTGCATGCTCCAAATTACCATTCTCTGCCTCATGGTCAATACATTCCAATCGTGGTCTTCGATACGTGTCATAACAAGAGTTACACCAACATGTAATATGCTCTTCATAGTAAAATTCATCATAATTCCTATCGCAGGACACATGTGAAGTCGTTGGATGGGTAGGAGGTGGTGGAGTACCCTCTGATTGATTAGAAGCTGCACATAATAAAAAACAAAAAAATATATAAGTTATGTATCCATCAAATATATTTAAAATTAAATGTTTGATAAACTTATAGTATAAAGTCGTTGCACGATGAGGAGATGGTGTTGGAGTTCCATCTGATTGATCAGAATCTACAAATAATGGTATTTGGTATTAATAATCTGATTATCTACATACACAAAAAATTCACATATACATGTTTACACATACACACATATTCACATATACACATTTACACATACACATATATTCACATATACACAACTACACATTAAGTCAGAACAAAGGGAGACTTATTGTGTGCTTCAGAGGCTGAAAATAGGCATTTGAAACAATTAGCCCAAGACAAGGAGGATGCACGTATAGCTTTAGGCAATCTCTTAGAAGAAACCAGACAACAGCTAAATGAAGCAGTACAAAAAGGACAAGAGATGGCAGATTTGCTTAAGAAGACTAATGAAGAACTCCAGACAAACAAGTCTGATTTATTTGAAGTAAACAGTATTCTTAAACGCAAATTGATCGGGGAAGCGCAATTACAGAAAGACATCGCAAGTACCCGCCGAGAGTGCGACACCTATTACAGGACAATCCAATTTCAGAATCAGGAGATAGAAATAAGGTTGTATCAACTGGATGTACAGAAAGAAAGACTCTCCAAAATTGAAAAGCAGATTGCAGATATGAAGGTAACTCGAGATGCACCTCTATCAAACGAGTTTTATTTACAAGAAGCTTTTCTGCAGACATAAGCAGAAGTTTTGATGACCCAAGTCATTTCCTTAAGCACAGTACGCACAGATGCTCAGCTGGTGGAACCAGACAATTTGATGCGAATGTTAGAATCAATTAAGAAGAAAATTGCCCGCACATTTAGATTAGCCAAAACAATGTATTTAGAAGGGATAGTAGATGAGACGTAAGTTTTTTTGTATACCTACGGATTCGAGTCCATCGTGCCTGCCAGTGTTAGTCGGCCGCCGGATTGGCAATTGTAAAGACTGAATCTTTTCATATTTCGCACGAACGGAAGGTTGTTACAAAGATGTTTGTAATCTTTATAAATCAATGAAAAAGAGACGCTTCGGTGATGATCAGTGGGATCACCAGACTCTCTGTCTCGGTGATTGATCTATAACGTTGTTGTGGTGTGCGTTGAGTAATTCTGAGTATTCTGTTCTCATGGCGGTCTCGTTTGTTTATTGTTACCTGTTCGGTTTGTGATCTACATAGATGACCAAAAGATCGCCAGACTGTATGTCTGAGCGAAACGTTCTGTGTAGTTTCCATTGTGATTGTTCTGATAATGCGGCATACTGTTGTGTCTCTCTGTTTGGTTGAGGTTCTGTAAGTTGTTTGATGAAGCCCATGCTCCAGTAATGACAATTCAGTACTGTGTGGTTGAGAATTTTGAATCAGCCTACGTCTTCTGTTCTGGTGGATTATCTGCACCTACACAATACAGATTGAGTTACTGTTATTGACTCTGTTGTGTACGCTAGTTTGTGTTGGATCAGTTCTTTAAGCTAGATAAAAGTAATCTTGTATTACGGTACTGAATATTGCCTGCGCTGTACGCTGAGAGAGCATTAACTAGAGTGTGTTCGGTAAGCTTTGGAAGAATCCGATTACAGATAGTAAGATTCTGAAGCGTAAAAAGATTCGTGATAGAGTTCTTGAACATTAGTATATTGTTGTGTATGAAGTGGTTATTTTGGGGAAAATCAAGCATAGGGCCTCTGTTTAAGAGACCCCTTCCACTCCCAAGAACCCGAATAGGTGTTTAAACGCGCTTCTGACGGTAATATTGCCTGCGTTGTACGCTGAGAGAGCATTAACTTGAGTGTGTTCGGTAAGCTTTGGAAGAGTCCGATTACAGATAGTAAGATTGTGAAGTGTAAATAGATTCGTGATAGAGTTCTTGAACATTAGTATATTGCTGTGTATGAAGTGGTTATTTTGGGGAAAATCAAGCATAGGGCCTCTGTTTAACAGACCCCTTCCACTCCCAAGAACCCGAATAGGTGTTTAAACATGCTCCTGACGGCAAGCGACGTTTAACAAACCACATGACTATATAAGCGTACACACCCCAATTCGTAATAAAGGCTGTTTTTGGTATATCTTGCTGAGCCATTCGGACCTGGTTATAACCACTGTAACCATCCAAAAAGGAGTACATTTCATGTCCGGCCACTCTGTCTAGCATTGTATCCAGAAAGGGAAGAGGGAATGGATCACGTACCGTGGCTGCATTCAATTTCCGGTAATCTACACATATTCGGAGCTGCTTGTTTTTTTTGGTACGATCATGATCGGGGAGATCCATTCAACGTGCTCAAGGGGTACACTGAATCCCAACTTTAATAGGCGATCGAGTTCTACTTTAACCTGTGCTGCATAATTGGGGTTCATTTAGTAACTTGATTGTTTAATTGGCTTTGCTTCTGGCTTCAGCACAACCTGATGCTGATAGATCCGTGGATCCAGACCCTTCATATTGTGGTAATCCGAGGCAAAAACATTAGAAAACGCATGCAGGAGTCCGATTAAATCCACTTGAAATTCCTCGGACAATCTAGCCTTAATTTTAACAGGTCACGAGTGCACTTCATCACCCAAATTGTAGGTTATTAACTGGTCTTCCCGGACATAGAACTGACGAGGTTTCCTCGGATCATCAGATGCCTATAAGAATTGTTGCAAAGTGGCTCCATCCATAACATCGTTATCATATGCATCCACCTCTCCTATCACGGGAATAACTGTACATGCGGCCGGACTCCAAGTGTCCGCTACTGATTGCAGGTCTACAGTACCTAAGGAAATCAGATCTTCATTGCTCTTCAGAAATGCTTCTTCTTCATCGTTAGATAAGCCATCCAACATGTGGACCAGCTGTGCTACATATGGTCGGGCATGAAGTTCGCAAGGTTGAATGGCATCGATTTTGACAACATATTTACGGTGATTGTCTTTGAAAGTCAGTTCCTGTGCTGACCAATCCTGTATAAGTTTAGCCTGTTTCAACCATGGTCGACCGAAAAGGAGATTGTAATCAAGACTAGATTTTGGTAGTTCTAAGACTACAAAAGTCATTTTAAACGTGGTACCTTGCAAAGTGATTGGGATATTCCTTACGAGTCCTACTGGATGAACTCGGGATTGATCTGCCATTCTGACAAAGAATTGAACAAGCTCCATTTGGGTCCACCCTAACTTCTTGCAGAGGGCAGCAGTTGCTATGTTCACGTCGGAACCACCATCAATTAGCACTTGCGTAATCTTGTGATTTTTATGCCAAAAAGTGATTAAGGGAACATAATGATCCACCGTAGAATCAGTTTCCGGTTGGATTGTTGTAGTCGCCGGAGTACTGGGAGATAGGGGACTAACCTCTTGTTGAAACTGCTACCTAACTCCTGGCACTAAAGCGAGTAGCTGTCCCAAGGGGAGTGTAATTGAGGCCTTAGAGAGAATATCCCATACTTGCTCTGTTTGAATTGTACTCTTCACCAATTATGATGATGATGCACCTGTTACTGGGGTAGAATCTTGTTCATGTGTTCCTTCTAGGGTTAGGGGAACCTGTGTCACCGGAACTAGGTCGGGTGACACCGTAGGCTCTGTGGTGGTCCATTTGTTAGCTTTAGTATACATTCGATGCTGTTCACGAATGCCAGGTTCAAACACCTCAGCTGCTGGTTGCAACAGTTTACCGGATGTTGTCTGGACCACTACGGCTTGTGTTTCTACTAGTGAAATATAGACCATGTTGGTCATCGGGTTTTGACGCTCTTTCTTCCTTTGATCATATTCGGCTGCATCCTTGCAGAATCTTCGGATGTGCCCAAGCTCACCGCAAAAATGACATTGAGGTGGTGGTAAGGAAGTACCTTCCTATGATGTACCTGTCTGCCAAGGATTTGCATTGAAGTTGATATTCCGTAGTCCCCAATAATTCCTATATCCTTGTGGCTGATTGTTTCACATCTGGGGTGGCACATAATGGGTGGATGGCTGCCCTGGTTCTTGTATAATGGCATTTACAACTGCTTGTCCCTGCACTTTGGTGTTATACGCACAATTTTCTGTTGAGTGACCATTGAGATTGCATATGGCGCAATACATCTGGTTAAGGGCATAGGTAGCACTGGTGTGCCCCGGATTTTTGCACTTAGTGTTGTACATCTGTTTAGCCGGATCCTCTGCAACATTTTCACTAGCTTTCAGCCACTCCAAATCCTTAGTAAATCCTCCCATCTTATGCTCAAGTTGCACGGCCATCGCAATAACTGCATCCAGTGTCATAGCTCCCACACAACGGATGATCATAACTTGTCATAATTGTGGGGTTAACCCGTTGATAAACCACTGAGTTATCACATCATCCGGTAGGTTGGCATGTGTCGGTGGTAGTTGTCTTAAATGAGTTCTAAACAATGTGGCATATTCCTGCACAGTCTGGTGCAGCTTCTGTTTATTGTTCTGCAAGTAATCGAAGATTTGGGCAGGGTTCTTCTTCAACCGGAACCTCTGTAAAAACGCATCCCTTACCGCCTTATAGGTAACAAAATGATTGAAATCATACTCTGTTAACCATCTTGCTACTTCATTAACTAAATTTGACTGAAATACAATTGCCTTGTATGCCGGATCGGGTGGATGGTTAAACACTACATAACTTATTTCAAAGGTGCGTACATGGGCATCAGGATCGTCACCTGGAAATCCACCGAACTTGCTGTATGTTACTCCTATTGGAACCGGTCGAGGTGGAAGTGGTTGTTGCTGTTGCTACTGTTGTTGTTGCTGTTGTTGTTATTGCTGTTGTTGTTGTTGTCCAGTCATGGTGCTAGTAGTGGTACTGTTACTATCTCTTGAGTTTTGATGAGGTGTTTCTAGTCCTTTGGAGTCTGTATGGTTAGGCTGCTCATCTTCCGGTTCGAAAACAGCACTCAACCTCTTTTGGATCTCCAATTCGAATAGCCTATCCTCTTCTTTGGTATCAAACGTAGGCAAGCTTACCCCGAACAGTGGTGTCCGGAATGAAGATTTAGGAGGAAGTATCACACTATCACCGAAAAATTATAAATTCCCTGTAACTAGGACCGAACTGTCATCGGAATTAGTCGAACTTTCCCCAAACGAGGGTATTCTTTCAGCAGCAATGGTCTCGCTAGACAACGCACGTCTATCATGAGAGAGATTTGAATCCTGACCAGACGGTGTTAGGTCAACTCCACACTGCGTTCCGTGTACTCTAAAGTTACCGTACCTTCTACAAACTGTGCCGAAATCACACCGGAATCGATCGAAACTGTAGCATGTTCCATCGGAATGCTACCAAAATCACTGCTAACGTACTTCCTTTCTTCGACGACCGGGTTTAGCCGATTTGTGCTTCTGCCTCCTGGGGTTGTCCTTAACAAGTTTGGTACCACCCAAGGCTGTTGGTCTCTTCTGTACTTCGGATACAACTCATCGGACCGAGTAACTGGCATATATCACTTCTGTACCAACTGCGTACTGCTCCACCTTACTGTCGATTCATAATTTGTGGCCACCTTCCCACAGACGGCGCCAGTGTTAAACGCGCGTTGCCATCACAGGTGCTTTTAAACTATTTCGGGTTCTTGGGAGTGGAAGGGATCTGCTAATCAGAGGCCCTATAACTTGATTTTCCCAATGAACTCATTCACATCGCAGTACACTAATATTCAAAGTACTCTGCTAATACGAATTACTATCAATACTCTGGTTCGTTCTCTTACAGACTTACTGTTCGTACTCTGGTTACTACTTTCTCAGTACACAGCACCAACGTTAAATATTACCGTAACACAGACTTCATTACCGTAACTTAATGAAACTGGACTAACCGCAAGTTAATGTAATCAAAACCAAGGTGAAAAAGACAGTACTACTCAGATTTCTCAAACACAACACCGCGGTAACTCCACAGAACATAATCGCCCAGATAGATTTTCTGGCGATTTTGCTGGTCGTCACCAGAGCGTCCTTTCATTAGTTTATAAAGAGATACAACTTCTCGCAAGAACCTTTCGGTTCGTGCGGAATACGAAAAGTAAAGAATTACAAATGCCAATCCGGCGGCTTACAAGATGAGGGGGTGCAGAATGGGGCGATGGTGGAGGTGACGGGGTGTGGGATGGAGGAATGTTGGAGGTGAGAGGTTGCAAAATGGGGGCTTATTAGAACTAAGGGGATGGGTGATGGAGGAATGGTGGAGGGGAAATTGATATGCATCTAATGTAGACACATTCGCATAAAACTTCCAAAACTTCCTTTCACCAAACACTCGCTTGCAAGTTGCTTATTGCTTAGTTCTAGTTCTGTTAGCATGTGACATATCTGACTCAAGATGTGAGCACTACATAGCTCAATTCCCAACTCAATGCCAAGCTCTCGAGACCCTCACATCAAGTGTTAGCACTATCCCGATGCAACGACTCCCTTTATTTACTTATTCAATCAAACAAAGATGAGGTGGATGAAAATGAACTCAACCATGGTATGTACAGTGAGTTCTTTCGACTTGAGTTAGTTTAGATTATTATTTACCCTAGAGATATTGAAGAAGGGCATCTTCTCACCGTGCAAGTTGTCAAGATGTAATGATCCTTCTAGTAACCCATTTATCACCGTTTATTGTCTTGTCCATTTAGGCACCAATTTGGTTAAAAACTGGTGGGATCTCATGCACCAGAAACCAAGATCCTTCATACATTTCATTAGCCCTAAGGTACATGTCATGCAATCTTCTGTGCTCTTCTTGTGTTACCTGTAGTTTTTGCATAGCTCCATGCCTATATTTTTCCAATGCTACAAATCTTCCAATCAAAGTTGAATTCCAATGGTTCTGGCTCCAAGTTCTCTTTTAATAATAAATTCAAAGAGCACCAATGCCACTTTACCATATACTAAGTGAAAGGGACTTTGGCTAGTGGTTCCCCACCTAGTAGTATGGAAAGCCAAGATTTTGTCGATCAAAGCTTGAGACCAAGGACCTTGGTGGTCAAAAGCTAATTTGCATAGCAATCGAATAGAAATTTTGTTAGATCTTTCTACCTGACCATTTTCCTTCAGATAGAATGCACATGACTTTTTGTGGAAGACCTTGTACCTGTCAAAGATAAATGAAAGCAATTTATTTACAAAGTGTGTGCCGCAATCACTAGTTATTTCAAATGGGCAACCAAATCTTGAGAAAATAGGTTTGTACAATCAAGGCCCTCCAATCCATAGTGGCCTTATTTCTAACTCTCAATACATGAAGTTTATTGAGCAATATAACTATTACTATCTTGATTGAAGATTTATTCTTATCTTTGATAGCAAATTTTTGGAGATTTGCATTCCGATACATTATCCTCTAGATGTATTCCACTGTTGGATGAGCCCCTTTTTATTTTGGCCATTCAAAAAAACTATTCAATAGGATTGAGTTCGGAACCTCCCATATAACTCCATTCTTCATCCAATCCACTGAATTGCATCTCTCTATTTTTTGTATTTCACCTTCTTTGTCCTTTTTTAATGCTCTCTTAGTCGTATGCTATGGTACCAAGTATGAGGAAAAAGGACTAAGGTGCTTCCACACACCATGAACAATCTCATTTTATCTTCAAGCATATTTTCTTAACCATTCTAGGTTTGTAACTAATCTCACCAAATTTGAACTTTGAATTGATCATTGCCCTACTTGGGCATTTTGGAATTTATATTGATTAGAAAAATAAGAGATAAGAATAGGTATTTCTTTATTCAAACCATTTTCATCATCTCAAGTTCAATTTTTGCCCAATGTTTTATTTGGGGATGTGGCATTTATGCCTCATGAAGGGAACCATTTTTCTTAGATCATCACTTTTGGAATCATTAACTTATGTTCTATTATCCCATAAAGCATCAACATACCTTTGGGATATGCTTAATAGTTTCCAAATTCAAAACTCTAAATATTTCTACAATCCTTATGGTTTATGAGATTATTCACTTACATCAACCTCCCATGACAATTCCAAATCCACGTATATATTGGAATATGCAATGGAACAATTATAAAGCACTTGAATGTGGGAAAGTAACTCAGCTTTATATATTTCTTCAGCATCCTTATTTGCTTCTTCTAGAGCATAAGGCGTAGATCTTGGGGACTTTATCCCCTAAGTATTTTTGTCTTGGGGATTTTATCCCGTCTTAAGTCCTTTTGTCCTCGAACTACGTGACGCTTTATTGAAAATAATTCACTTTCTAGTGCTCTTTATTGGAGCGTGAAAGATTTTTCTTTTAATCTTTTATCGTTCTTCTCCATTCAAGAAAGTAATAAGATCCCTTTTCTTTCTTTCCTCTAATCTTATTCAATATGTATCCCTAAGTTAATGCTTTGATTACCACTATATTGAGATTCCAGATAATTGAACCCCACTTCAATGGTAGTATAAGGCTAGATGTCCCATTCCATCGTATTTACACTTCCACTTCAGCGAAGGTAAATTATCTTTGAACTTGGGATAAATCCTTCTTTTAGTATAATAGAGTGAGGGTTATTATCAATTTGACTTTTACATTATGTAGTCCTCGGAAAATCATGCCTAATGCTTATGTCAACATCAAATTTCACTTTTCAAGTGTTGGTTGTACTTACTATTAAGATTGAATTCTCAATAATTGTTTTGCTTAGATGTAGTATTGCACTTTCACAATCACGTACTACTGCCAATTAAAGCTTCAAGTCCCGGGGGAACACGAGAAGAGTGAAAAGCTTTTAAATCAATTGAATATCCAAAATCTTTTCCAAAATACCTTCTTGACCAAGCCTTGATCTCCCAACTACCTGCAAGACACTAAGAATTACGACCACCACATGCTAGAGAGATGACTCTCCTCCCAACCAAATGCCTCTATATATAGCTCTCTCTAGGGGACTCCCTGCTTGGGTAGGTGGATACTAACCATCCATGTGTCAGTGATGTAGCTACATGTGTGCCAAGTATCCCATTTAACTCGCGTTAACTCAAGTTGATGCTTCCCGAAGGCTCTAGATCTCATTGGACAAAATACTCTCCCCATGTCCCCCATGGGATTGAGCCGAAGGCCTCCTCCTTCACATCCTCGAGACTTAACCACTAAGCTAAGTGGGACACTCGTTCACAAGAGCATAAGACCTCCTAGTAAGTCAAAGAATTGCATATGCCAAGTTACACTTGGAACTAGGTGATTAACTTAGTCAATCTATCCTTACTTAAGAGGTTGAGTACAAAGTCAAAGTCTTACTCTTTCAGAAATTTATCAAATATTTTTGAATCATGAGCACTTTACCCTGAAGTGTTTTAAGAAGATCTTGGAAGTTACTTACTTCGTATCTTCTTAGATACTTGATCTTGAAGTATCTTGAGATCATACCTTTATCCTCCTTGAATTAAAACTTATCCTTGGAAGTTTTAATTCCCTTGAAGATCATATATAACTTCAAAATCCTTTCTCAGACTAAAAGATAATTATCATCGCATGGTCCGATGTCCCATACCATCTTTCCTACATCAAGTTGAGTATAAAATCTAGTGTCCCATACCACCCTATTTTATATTCACATTAATTTGTGGGTGATACTTATCCTAGAGTCAAAACTTGAAAACCTTTTGATGGAATATCCATCCTTCTTTGCTAGAGTTTTCAAATGAAAACCAATCAGAATTCCAAGTACTTGAATTTTCACGGAATTCAAGTTCAACTGACTGATTCTTGACCAATTTGTAGTGACAAGAGCTTTTGACTTCTTAGTCTTTAGATTCCTTTTATATTGATGCTTTAGGTACCTATCCTAGCGAGGACTTTATAGAAATCTCTCTACTGATTAAGTCTAAACATCCGCTCATGCTCTTTGGATTTGTACCAATATCCCTTCAAGGATAGGCATATATTATGTTTTACATTCCATAGACTTAAGTACCTCTTTACGGTTGCAGACTACATTCTTGGAATTTCTACTCTGTTCAAAATTAGAACAGCTTGCTATTTCGATTGTCAATACTTGGGCAAACTTCACAATAGTTCCAATCGCAATTATCTTGGACAACCATGCCCAAGATTGAACAAGTCTTGTTGATTATGTGATAATAATAAAGACTTTGTCTTTATCATTAAGACCTCTTGAGCTTTTCTAAGATTTTTGCCTTACCTGCATGATTTTTAGAGATCTTTCCCCTACTAAGTCCAAGCATGTACTAATGCCTTTCAGATTCTAAAGCTAAGAATCTTTGATACACTTCCAGGTGATATCAACCCTTTGGACTTTAAGTACCACTTGTGGTTTGGGACTACTAGGAAACTACTTACTAAGTAAAGAATTTAAAGAACTTCCTTCCTAGTACATGGAAGAACATTATTCTTCAAGGACTAGAGATCCATACTAGGCCATGAAATGTGTGCATCCAATCATCCACATCCAATCATTCATGCACAAAATATCTATCTTCTTCCTTACAAGAAGTTATAAATATACATGTGCACAGGCTTGAGTGCGTCCTATTCCTTTCGCAAGCAAGAAGAAAATATAAATTGTGCATGAAAACATTCTTTCGTATACGCATGCTTGTGCTTAATGAGTGTTTCAATATGTTTATGCTATTTCATGTAGGTTTCAATAATTTGCATCAAGATTATCAAAAATGAAGTTTACTACCATACTTCAATGATTAAAATGCACCCTACATGAAATCAGAGAGCAAAAACAAATATTGAAACCAATAATTAACTTGGAAAATACTTATCTCCTAATTAAGCTACATCCTTCCCTTGATCCTCCGAAAGAGCAATTCTCCACCCTTTGGTCATGAGAAAAACTTCATACTCCTCTTTGAAAATCATTGCTTCCTCTTGTCCCTTTGTTTTTTGAAGAAATGAAGCCTTTTTTTGTTGCTCAAAGAAAAAGAAAACCAAAACACATTCCCCCTTGATCCAATGTTACTTCACTTCTTTGGATGATGCTTAAGAATTTACAAAGAGCTCAAAGTAAACTCTTGAAGTCGAAGACAAGAGGAAGATGCAAAATAAGCTCCACTTTTGGCCTCAAAATTGGCGCTAGGTCGGATGCACACAATAAAGAGAATTCAAAACAATTCAAGAACTGATTTCTCAGCTCGAATAGATATGTAGATAATCAACACAATGGTATTGATTTCTCATGGTGTCACATAATCCTAGTAGGAGATGGTTGAACCATGCCTTAAGAGAGAGGATTAGGAAGTAATCCTCAACCATGGCTTTTGGGGCAAGTGGTTAGACCATCGCACTCTTAACCAGGAGGTTGTGAGTTCAATTCCCAACATTGGTATCAGAGCCTAGTTGAGAAATTGGGCGAGACGGAGGTTCGCGCCTCATTCGTGGGCACTTGGAAAAAGCGCTTATCCGTGGTGAGTGTGAAACTGGCCTTGGATGAAGGCGCATGGGCATTTGGGCACCCACGGAGGGTGGGATAGGTCCAAATTTGGTCCATGTGCTGGAGTTTGAGGTTGGTGGAAGCGCTCATGCATGGAAAGTGGGTCCAAGAAGGGTCCATAAGTGAGCATTGAGGACAATGCTCAGTCTAAGGGGAAGGAATGTCACATAATCCTAGTAGGAGATGGTTGAACCATGCCTTAAGAGAGAGGATTAGGAAGTAATCCTCAACCATGGCTTTTGGGGCAAGTGGTTAGCCCATCGCACTCTTAACCAGGAGGTTGTGAGTTCAATTCCCAACACATGAGCTTGAACAGATTAGTAATATAATTGATCTATATCAGAAAGAGCACTAGTGTAATGGTTTGGATACAGTTGACGCAACTCCAGGATCCCAAGTTCAATTCCCACCCATCAATGACTGATGAAGATTCTTTAGAGGTGGGTAATAAGAGCATAAAGCTCTGTAAGTTTGATGCAGACATCAGTAATCGTTAACATAAAGAAACAGTGCATGTGTCGAACACCAAAGATGGTAACTCAAGTGGTTGAGTTAGATGTCTCTCACATGGAGGTTGAGGGTTCGAGTCCCAGCCGCATGCCCACCGCAAAGGCCATTTGCTTTTTGGCAACTCCAGATCTCGGTGTCACCCGTGATTCCAATGTAACAAAGTAGGAATTTGTATTGATAATATGCATCTTTAGAAGCTTGACAAGAGAGGGCGTGGGTGATTTGGTCTAAACCAATGGATGGATCTTCCATTCCATCTCCCTGAGTTTGATCCCCGTCGAGTAGCACAACTGATACATATTTAGATTGCTTTCAAACCTTTTGAAGAGCACACGACATCTATTTTTGCCTCCACGATCTCTGCACATCGTGCCATGACCAAATGCTCTACACATCATGGCGTGACTGAACACACGATGGAGGAAATGAGAGAAAAATTATCAAGATATCATTTCATGATCAAGAACTTCATGAGAGCTTAAGAAAGATGAGCCACCAAGGTCACCATGAAATCTTGCTCTGATACCAATGCAAGAAAGTAAGAATTATGACGACCACGTGCTAGAAAGATGACTATCCTCCCAACCAAATGCCTCTATATATAGCGTTCTCCAAGGGATTGCCGTCTTGGGCACGTGGATATTAATCATCCATGTTTCATCCATGTAGCTACATGTGCGCCAAGTGTCCCAGCTAACTCGAGTTAACTCAAGTGGATGCTTCTAGAAGGCTCTAGATCTCTTTGGGCAAAATACTCTCCCATGTTTCCCATGGGGATTGAACCCAAGACCTCCTCCTTTACATCGTCGAGACTTAACCACTAAGCTAAGTGGATCACTTGTTCACAAGAGCATAGGACCTCCTAGTAAGTGTAAAACTCGAGATCTTTGGTCATATACATGGATGACCAAACTGTGTCCGATTTTAGATCCGTATGAACCGGCCTGCCCCCTAGATCATAAACTTACTTTATTACACCACCCCTAAGCTATTAGGATCTCATTCACACACATTCCGACGCTCATCTTTACTCACAATCTAACTCTCAATTATAATCAAAAGGTAATTCTCTCATTCTTGTGTAAAATTGCATTCCAAACGCTATCCACACAAGCTATAATAAAGCTTAAAATGAATTTTCTTGTTTTGTGGAAGGCTTCTTACATTAGATGTATCTTGAACAATCATTCATATATCATATGATAATATAATTACAAAAATATATATTCTAACTAACTAGCTAGCAAGACCATTATGATAGAGAGATGCATGTATCTATGAAATGAACCCCTCTAATATATAGCTTCAAGACAAAAGGGGTAGCTCATCCTCAAGGGAACAAGTGTACCTTCCATGGAATGGGTTTCCACCATGATCACATGGTTTCCAAGCTAAGAAAAGAACATGAAATCACATGTTATCTAAGAAGACCCTCAGAATGCACACGTACAAAAAATGGCTGGGAGAAGCTTCCTCAAACTTAGAGCGTTAACCCTAAGGTTCAAGACCCCTCAAATATGGATAAACAAATAACAATCCCGAGGATTTTGCAACTAAAAGTTCAAGGGTTCTACCCTTTGGAACCATGTGTTTATACAACAAAGAGAGAAATATAGAGAGAGAGGAAGTGACACAAATAGAAATGGAGAGAGAGAGAGAGATAGAGAGAGAGCTATGGAAAGTATGGAATTAACGATAATGGTTTTCTCATCACCAATGCTAGTCAAGCTAGCGAGCGTCCATGGAGCACGCATCCTACTATGAATTCCAAAAAGAGTTTTCTCATTTCTCTAAAAGAAGGTCGTTAAATTTTCTTTTCTTCTTTTTTTTTTTAATTCATCTATGCTTTTTGTCTTTTTCTACTTTCGTTGAAGATCGTGAATTTTTCTTGTTTTCTTTTTTTCTTTTTATTAATCTATGCACTTCTGTCTGTTTTTGCTTTCGTTTGGAATTAAAGAGAGGAAGATACACAGATAAAGAGAGAAGGGAACTACAAGGGAGAAAAAGAGAGAAGTGAACTATAAGGGAAATAGGCAAGACTCAAAAATATGAAGGCAAGCGCGAAAAGTGAAAATAAATGAAACTAAAGAAATAAAGAAAAGAAAAAAAACTACCGGACATCATTTATTAGAAAAAAAGAAAGCATCAAAAAGCAAGAAACAAATAATAAAAAAGGAAGCCAATAAAAGGAGAATCAAAGGAGATAAGTAATAATACAAAACCAAATTAAAACGTGAGCCACGAGACTCTCGGCGGGTAATAAATCGCACCCATATAATAGTCATATAATAGTCGAAATAATAGTCCTATAATAGCATATCGAAGCCATATAATAGTCGATAGGGTTGACACCCACATTAAGCCACATGGACATGAAGAAACATTATACTGACTGTTGCAGGGCTGTCCTGCAGGCCGTTGTGGTAACACAAAGGGTTTGATGACGTGGAATTGTTATGTCAAAACAAAAACAAAAATCGAATGTAATGGAACGCCGCCGCTGCGAAGCGATGGATTTTCTCTCTCCTCTGTCTCTCGTCGTTGTTGCCTCTGTGTCTCGTCGTTGTCGTCATCCTCTCTGGACACAGATTAGCGCCAGAGCTGCGTGAGTTCACAGGGTGGTATCAAAGCCATAATCACCAAGGCGGAAGCATTAAGGATAGCAACAACCTTGGCCTGACGATACTGAACAGTAAAGAATAGCAACCAGACGCAACAGATCGTTCCCAGTAACAACCGGATATCTCTCACGGCTTCTCCTTTTCGACGTAGAATGCAGATCAGATCATATAAGGGACTGCTGAATATGATAAATAGTCTGAGCTCATCATATCACTGAAGTGAACAAAGGCATATTTTGGAAGGACATAGGGATTCTCACGCTTTTGTTCTCCCCCCCACCCGGTCTTCCCTAAAGGCTCTAGCCTCGTGTGTTCCTTATGGAAGAATTGGAACAAGGCCAAACAGTTCATCAGAATCAGTGATGAGTGGAAGTGGGCGGCTAGCATAAGACAAAATGACTCTATTTGGTTCCCGATCAGTGGCATTCGGGGGTGGAGTCTTGGAACCTCCAAACTGCAAGGCGGTTATGGAACAAGGGGTTCAAACGGTGGAAACAACTCTGGAAACAAGAGACCAGCCAGTGGATTAGGTTCGAAGAATTGGATCCAAGACTTAGAGTTACCCTTGAGGAATGGACTCTTCTTCAAAGCAGGTGTTTAGCCTGGGACCGCTCAACTACCCGCCTTCTCTGCGGTCAGGATCTTCCTTGCCTGGAGGGCCTCAAATGGAGCAATGGTCAGAAGCTATCTAGAATCCCCAACTTCAAAGAGGATTTAGATGTTCACCACACCCTTAACAAGAGATGGTGCCTTTCTTGGACCAAACATCGGTGGGAGCTAAAATTCATGTCTATATGGCACCCCCTAATTGAGGTCAAAAAGTCCGTTCTCATGTGGCAGATCTTGCATAAAGGTATCTGGACCAATGCAAGGGCTAACAGAATCTGTGTGTGCCGCCATGGTGCAAGCGTTGCCATCGGTGCATCGAAGATTTAGCTCACCTGTTCTTCGACTTCCCCAAGTTCCGTGTTATCTGGCATCACGTGACCCGAGTATTAAGACTCACGAGTCAAATGAACTGGCAACAAGTGATGTTGGGGTGAGGCGATCGGCTGCTCATCGAGGCTGTAGAATGCCATCCGAGGTGAGGCTCTCTGGAAGATTTGGAGGGGCGTTGTGCTGTCATTTTGGCCAAACTCCTAAGGAATGGTCGATCGAGAAATCCTTGTTTCTCCTAGGTAAAAGAATCTCTCGAGTCAAGAGATCGCCACCGTTTAGACATCACTGTATTTATCTCCTCAAAAACAACAAGTTGAAACCCAAATGGGTCCCACATGAGGGTGATGATAATTTTATCCGCCTCATTTGTAATGCCCTGTAGGTTGCCATACTCCTCCCCTGCATTGTGGGATTTGGGGGATCCCATGGGTACTAGTCTCATTCACTTGTAACTTTTTCTCTTTATTATAATTAAAGTCCGAGAGATTCGGCTAAGGCCGAACTTCCTTTATTTAAAAAAAAAGAAATTTGCACGAAATATTGTTCATTGAGAAAATGAAGAAGGCAAGCTCGGACGGCATTTTGTGGTGAGTCGAACACTGAACAGAGAATTATTTGTTCAAAAGCGCCCTTACTGCCGCCCACAGATGTTAAGGATACTACATTTAGAAATGCTACAGATAGTGTGAGTCACAAACTAACTACATAACAAGAACGAAGCTTATTGAAAACTTGATATGAAAGTGTGAAACACATCTCTTAGGTACATATTTGATTTTAGTTTTTTATTCTGAGTGCATGTGGCAGGTGACATCATGCATGTTTCTTGCGGGTCCGTGAATGGACACTACTCATATGTTGTGAGATGAATGTATGATATTGCGTGTCCTTAATTGGACAATTCACGCGCCTTGTGAGATTCTACATTACCCTACTGAAAACCTTGAATTTAAACAAAAAATGAGGGACATGGTATGGTTTTTCACTGGGGTATTCTGATGCTTGGAGATACTCTGGTGATATAGGTGGAAGAGCAAAGAGAAGACAGTCCAAAGACCTCGTGTATCGATCATGGAATGAATGTATATTTTTGAGCCCTCCCGTGAGAGTATATTGCTTACGTTACAGACTCTTATTGATGATTTTACCCAGAGTTTGGGTTTTTGGAGTGGATTGATTATAGTTGATTTGGTTCATATATAGTTTGGACAAAGGAGAATCTATCGAAATTTTTTTGGGGAGGTAAAATTGAGCATATAAGTGCATAGAGATGCAGGGAATGCTTAGAACAAGAGGGAAGCACTTGAGATTACTTGTGAAGATTCAATTTTTGGTGCGTATATTTAGAAAAACAGCTGAAATGCTGTCGAAGTTTTTTCTAGGCCACGCCATAAAATTACCATAGCATAGAGAAGTGCTAAAATTGCAAGGATGGGTGATAATATTGCGTAAATAGTTTGTGATAAGCTGAATAAAGACAATTACCACATATAGTCATTTAGGATGGAAAAGTCTTGATGGAAAAAGGTCTATGGGGACTAGTGAATGGAAAGGAGGAGTGTCCTGAGTTGCCAGAGAATCCGAATGCAGAAGAGCAAAAAGAATATAAAACGTGGATAGAAAAATCTAGAAAGGTTCTCCATTGGATTTCCATATGTATATCAGAGAGCCTCATTCCACATATTATGAAAGCTAGCACACCGAAGGAAGCTTGGGACATAATCCATAAGATATATGGTACATCGATGGAAGCTAGAAAAATTCACTTAAAGCAAAAGTTGCATAGCATATGGCGTGAAAATAAGTCCACAACGAATTATGTGGCTGAAATTAGGAAGATCATTGACGATTTAGCTTCCATAAATTGCACAGTCGATGATGATGATATGCTTTCAGTTATGCTAAATGGTCTAGGACCGCAGTACAAGAGTTCAGATACTTCTATCTTAGTGAGAGGCAGTATGCCAGATTTTGACGAGCTAGTAGCTCTTTGCATGACATAAGAAGTAAAACTTGGTTTGAATGCATCTGGAAGTGGCCATTTGAGAGATCATGCATTCTTTCAGCATAGAGGAAGAGGCTCTAGTCGTGAAGGATCATCTTCTTGAAATGCAAATACAGTGATATGCCAAGAGGTAGAGGAAGAACATACTCTAGAGGTCGAGGAAGATCACAGACACCTGGAAATTGTTACCGTTGTGGTAGGTACGACCATTTTGAGAAAGATTGTTATTATAAGAAAAATATTCAAAGAGGAAGAGGTAGAAGCCATTATGCGATAGATGGAAATTTCGCTGTTGAAAGTTCATATAGAGACTATGGCTGAGATAATATGTTTGTGATGGAGCATGTGTTGAATAGTATGTCAAAGCCTGGAAACGATATGAATTGGTACATAGACTCTGGTTGCACAAATCACATGACGAGCATTGGAAATTGATTTGAATCAAAAGAAGCTTTGAAGACTAAAGAGTATGTTGCAACTGGTGATGATACCTTACATGTAACTAATGATGTTGGAAATGTACCACTAGTACAAAGAAATGGTGTTAGAAACACATTAAGTGATGTCTTACATGTGCCTAGTATTACAAAGAACCTAGTTTCGGTTGGTCAGCTAGCGGATCAAGACATGGAAGTTATTTTAAACAAACATGGCTGTTTTATACATGATTTCAAGTATGGAAGAAGAGGAAAATTACTTCGACAAGGAAAGAAGATGGATAGATTGTTCATGTTTGAGATGGGTACACTCCTTTATGAAAACATGTATGCCAACAGTAGTGAATATTCAGATATAGCTAAATTATGGCATAAACGAATTGGTCATATCAATTTGAGAAAATTAAAATCTATGGAAAAGAAAATGTTAGTGCTTGGACTACCAAGATTTGGTCATTTAAACATTGAAAGAATTTGTGAAGCATGCATATTTGGAAAACATTAACATATGAAGTTTCCAAGAAGAGAAATGCACAGGAGGAGACCATTAGAGCTAATACATAGTGATGTGGTTGGACCTGCTAGAACAAAATTAGTTGGTGGCTCACTATATTTTTTATATTCGTTGATGATTATAGTCGATATACATGGATTTACTTTCTGAAGCATAAGAGTGAAGTCTTTGAGTGCTTTGTGAGATTCCAAAATATGGTTGAAAAGTAGTTGGGAATGTATATAAAATGCCTACAATCAGATTCAAGGTGAGATTATATCTCAAGAGAATTGATCAGTACCTTAGTAAAAATCGTATGATTGAGGAAGTTGCTAGATCCATGTTGAATGAAAAGAACAGGCCAGATATGTTTTGGGCAGAAGCTTGTTATACGGATGTGCACGTTATAAATAGATCTCCCACAGGCATGGTTCACGATCTCACACCTTATGAGAGGCTATGTAAGCATAAGCCTAATGTTAGCTATTTACGAGTTTTTGGAAGTATTTGTTATGCGTATGTGCCTAGTAAATTGAGACATAACTGTGAGGCAAAATCTAAAAAATGCGTATTTATTGGATACTCAGAAGGAAAGAAACGATATCGATGTTATAATCCTGTTACAAAAATATGTATAGTGAGTAGAGATGTTATATTCGATGAAAAAGCATCATGGTACGCACCCCAAAACATGGTTGTGATAGAGAATGATATGGATGATTCTATGCATAATGTTTATGATGAGCCAGGAACAAGTCCTAGGAATTTTGACCATGAAGAGAGTCAAGACTATGGTTCATATGAGTTTCCTACACCGGAAATGTCATGGAGTGAAAATGCAAAAGACTATGCAAGAAGAAAGGAGAATGGGAAAGATATGTACACATCTGATTCAGATATTGAAGATGAGATAGTTACGCCTGGCATGTTGAAAAATATGAAGGAGAAATATGTTCCCCCACACGCAAGGAAAGAGACACATGAAGAAACACCTTTGAGACGATCTATGCGAGTAAAACATCCCGTGGATAGATTGAATCTATACAATAATTCTATGAAGCTTCATTATGCATACATGAGAGAAAGAATTAAACATGAGGAACCAAAGAATTTTCATGATGCGTCACAAAGTGAAGATTGCTGCAAAGCAATGGATGATGAGATGAATGCATTGAAAAGAATGATACATGGGAATTAGTGAAAACCTCTATGCGTCCGTGCTCCACAGAAGAACGATCAGACAAACGCATTCCTGCCGACTAACGCTTAGGAAATACTTAATCATTACCGGGTGAAATCTCTGCAACACCGTATCAATTCGTAACACTGCGTATAACGCACATACGCACACAAGCACATACACAGGAGAGGGAAGGGAGCAGACGAAACAGAACAGAGTTACTCTTGTTCTACACATACAACACTTATGCGTGCAATTCCCAACACACAGGGGACTCTTTAACTCGTTACCGAACAGAATCTCACAATCGCAGTACCAACTCGTAACACACAGTGTATCACACATACACAGTCGAATGATTACACAGAGAAAGTGCACAGGCAGGACAGAACCAAGACACTCTACTCGTTGCACACAGTAGAAGCAGTAAAAGTAACCCCAAAAACGGGAATTCTCACAATGTATTCGCAACTTCCCAGAACACGGGAGGGGACTGCTGCTCTCTTTCTCTACTCTTACTGCTGCTCTCTCTGATCGCTTTAAATAGAGTTTTGTTACAAGGCTTTTACGCGAATCTTTCTTTACCGCGTACTTTCAGAAGGGTTCTTTCTACATTAAAAACCTCTGTCTAAGTACAATTCTTTCTACATTAAAAACCTCTGTCTAAGTACAATTGTCCTTTGTTCGGCGGCCGTCTAACAATGGGTATACAAAGTGAAGTGCAAAAGTGATGGTTCATTGGAAAGATTTAAAGCATGCTTAGTTGCAAAAGGATATGCACAAGTATATGGATTGGATTATAATGAAATGTTTAGTCCACTGGTTAAAATGACAACGGTGAGAAGCGTGATTGCATGGGTTTCTATGAACAATTGGAAATCGTATCAAATGGATGTTAAGAATGCATTTTTGAATGGAAAATTACATGAGGAAGTCTATATGAAACAACTAGAAGGTTATGTGCATCCAAAATATCCTCACTATGTATCCAAGTTAAAGAAAGTGCTTTATGGTTTGAAACTAGTTTCAAGAGCATGGTGTGAATGATTCACTAAGAAGTTTTTAGATTTGAAATTTATGCACTCGAAGGTTGATTATTCGCTCTTTGTATGGAATCAAGGAAGTGAAACAATTCTATTAGTGATCTATGTTGATGATTTGATCATTACTGGCAATGATGAGAAGAGGATTGATGATTTGAAAAGGCAACTAAAATCTGAATTTTTGATGTCGGATTTGGGAGAGCTAAAATACTTTTTGAGAATTGAAGTAATTTCAATGCAAGAAGGAATTTGGAGGATACAACGCAATTATATGCTGGAAATGCTTGAAAGATTTGGTATGAGTGCTTGCAAACCTGTTGATATGCCACTTGATGCTAATGTTAAGCTTATGGATGATGGAAAGTACTTGCATGATGCTAATATGTATAGAAAGATGGTTCGAAGTTTGATTTATGTAACAAAGAAAAGACCGGATTTGAGTTTTGCACTTGGTTTGGTGAGTTAGTTTATGCATAAACCATGTAGAGTGCACTGGGATGCAGTGCCATGCATATTTCGATATTTGAAAGGAACATGTAACTTTGGCTTGTTTTATGAGAGAAAAGTTCAGCCATGTATATATGCATATACGGATGCAGATTGGGCAGGAAATGTCATGGATCGAAGGTCAACGAGTGGATTTTCATTTTCGATTGGAAGTGCAATCATTTCTTGGAGTAGCAAGAAGCAACCAACTATCGCTTTGTCAAGTACCGAAGCTCAATATAGAGGCATTACACAAGCCGTTTGTGAAGCAACATGGATTAAGTACCTACTCAAAGACATGGGAATCTACATCGACGGAAAGGAGGTCATCTATTGTGACAATGTGAGCAACATTATGTTATCAAAGAATCCAGTTTATCATGCGAGATCGAAGCACATCGAAGTTAATTATCACTTTGTTCGTGAAAAGGTCATCGAAGGAGAAGTGGAGCTGATTCACATCAATACTGAGAACAAGTGGCGGATATCTTCACGAAAGCTCTTCCCAAAGAAAAGTTGATCTACTTCAGAGAAGGTTTAGGAGTTAGAAAGCTTTAGTTTGTATCTAGATTTCATTTCATGTTATTTCGTCTTGTATGCACATATGTATTTCTTTCGTTTTGTATTCAAGCTCATTCTAAGATTCAGGAAGAGATTTGATGATGTGGAATCGTTATGTAAAACAAAAACAAAAATCGAATGTAATGGAACAGCTCCACCGCATAGCGAGCGATTTTATCTCTCCTCTATGTCTTGTCGTCGTTGTCATCCTCTCTGCACACAGATTAGCGCCACAGCTGCGTGACTTCACAGGGTTATTTCACACGGTCATCATCATCAATGTCCTCATAGGTACCCTGTTTCAATCTCTAATCGGCACGGGGTTTCGAATAACGGTGCTTTAATAGAATGAAGATATTCGTTCCCCTATTAGAGACTTTGATTATGCACCCAATCGGCATGAGAAGCGTCTCTAATTGATGCATGTTAAGACTTATGATCACCATACTTTGAGAGACGAAGACATTGTTGCTCCTATTGTACACCATTCGTATGCGTTTAGTCTGCCTCTATTAGTTTAATTTATGAACCCAGATCACTTCTTTTTGTTTTTTGTGTGAGAGGAACTTTGGAGCAGGCCTACTCTTCCTTGCTTTAATTATTTAAAAGAACAACCATAGTGAACAAGTGGACATAGTGCCAATTGGATCTCTCAAATTCGGTGGCAGACCTCAACACTTAGAGTGCTGAGAGCATTACAAATTAATTTTAACAAAAAACATCGAAGATTAGTTGGGCAAAGTCTTCCGTTCTGATTGTAGATAGCAGTTATAAACTTCTCCTCTCCTTCTCGGGGGGCCCATATACTTTGAATCTTACTGTTATCTAAAACCAGAACTCAGGGATGTTTGAAGGGCGGAGACAATTTAGACTTCATGATTCTTCTCCCTAAAGGCTTCAAAGTTTTGTGAGTTGACTAGTTTTTTAGGTTATTGCAAAGCTTTCAGGCTCTTTAAATATTTTCCACAGAGTTTCACTCCTAATGGCGTTGCATAGGGGCGTAGAGCAACCATATGCTTATTCAAGAAGACCTTGTTTCTAGTGGCATTGATATTGTTACGAAATAATTGTTGCCATGCTACCAGACCACGAGAAGAAAAGATGCCATAAGTCTTCTCTGCGGTTGAGACATCGTTTACACCATGGAGCGATCCAACTATTTTTGTTTTTTGGCTTTGAGATTAGTCCAAATTCCATGGTGGAGAATTTTCCACATAAGCACCGATGATCAGGGGATGCTAGATGTCATGGTATTTGAAGTCCCATCTGATATTCATCCTGTTTTGACACCATCTCCTATTAAGTATGGAATAAGTATCCAAATTCTTCTGAATCGTAGGAATCTTGCCTAAGTTGTTGTCATTATGGCATGTCATACCTTTTATCTAGGCGAGACTATTGATTTGGAGCCGAATGGCCTTCGATGAGTCGCAAGTAAACATTCTCCCATTTAATAGGCACTAGTCATCATAATCACATTGATCTACAAATCACATTTTCCCGTGATTCCAAAGTTTTTTTTCCATAGGCATAATCCTTTCTTCGAGAACGTCTTCACTCTTTGTAGATTGTATGTGTTGACATCTCTAAGACGTTTGAATAGGAAGAAAAATGAATCATGATTCCTAATTGCAGTGGCCCACTTCCAATCATCATTTATCCTGCGGTAAGGCTTCATCTCGTTCCAACGTATCCAAAGTGACCAAAGCAGATGCGAGCCTCTAGGATAACTAAAAAAATGGGAGAATAGGAAGGTCAAAAAATTGTGTCCTTTCCAACACTTTTTTTATGTAATGTCACGATGACAAAAATGAATGCGATGAGGTCTCGAAAAGAACCTAATGAAAGCCATCATTTTCTATGTGAGCTCATTATGCTTTCATGAACTAATAGGTGTGCATGATAAGCTTCTTTGTATGCGCCTCTGATGAGGTATGGTATAGACTTGTACACACTCTTCTCCTATGGCTAAAGTAGTATTAAATGGTTAGGAACTTACTCCTGCAATGGCTAGTAGGAGAGTCCGGGAGAGTGACTTCGGGAGACTGTTTTTCGTAATGAATTAGGAGAGCCTTCTAGAAGCATCCACTCAAGTGAGTTGGATTGAGGTCTTTTCATCTAAAGTCGAGAGTAGACCTACCGCTAGTGTGTCGAGAAGAAAGGTGTAAAAGCAATGTTGGAGATTTCCCACGGTTGATCCCACAAACTATATAATGGAAGGTGGGGTGGAGAGTCCTAATGGAAGGTGGGGTGGAGAGTCCTAGGTTGAGATGGTTCTGAGCAGGTTACCCTTTGTGCGACTTCATAATTAGTTATCTTTTCCATAAAACATGGGTCCTCTTGAGTATGCATTTTCTTTTCTTCACCTTATTAGAGGTTGGTTTCCTTTCGATAAGGCTTTGGTGCCATGCGTTGGCCTTGCCTGTGCCGATTGGTGAATCATAGAAGAAGGGAAGCCCCAACGGGTTGTCACCGTTCTTTGTGTGAGGGTGCATTGAAAGGCATTTGCCCTTCCTTTTCGGGGAAGGGTGCCGCTAAATGAGGGTTGCGATTCACATTTTGGTGAGCCGGACTCTCGGGAGGGGGGGGGGGGGGGGGGGGGGGGGGGGGGGATGGGTTCCTTCCCATCTGCACGAGGGACGCTTCCAATGGTAGGACTTGAGAAGTTAATGTGCCCTTGGATAAAGAGCATCATATTGAAAAAGAACAGCATCAAGTGCTATGGAGAGATTGCGAGAAGTTTCTAAAAAGGTTCAATAGAGTACATGGCATATTGGAGGGTCAGATCACAACACACAAAAGGGTCAGATCACACGTTTATGCTCTCCGAACACCATCCGCAATACATAGCTAGTTCTTACAGTAAACGCAAGGAATGTAGAGGACATCTATTTCTAATTTGGCAAATACTAAATAACAAAGAAGGTGTAAAGATAATAGAAAAAAAGAATGCGCATCATCGAATGTGCAGGTGACATTAAATTCGGAATAATTGTTTCAAAGAAAGGTATTTCCAAAGGTATTAAATATGCCTATCACACCAAAGATATTAAATATGCCTATCAATAGGTTGAATTTTCCAAAAGCGTTATGGTGATAAATCTTAACACAAAAATTATTTTTTTGGGATTCCTAGGCATGGATTCAAGCACATGGATAAAGGAAGAGTAGAAGGGATATTTTCAGCTTGCAATTCAACAACCAACCAGCACTGGAATGCGTATCACTGAAAAATGAGAACATGTGAAAAATATTCAGTAAACATAATAAAGGTGTGTGAAAAATGGGTTTGGAAAAACTTTTAGATGAGAACTTTAGACATGTTGATAGAGGAAAGAATTTTCTTAGTTGTTTTGACTTTCCTTTTCGTACTTTTTACATTGATCTTGTGCCCATGCACATTTTTGTATAGCTGATGTATGCGATGATCATCACTCAGTTTTCATAAGGACGGCTCATATCCAGTTATTCAAATGTTTGCATAAATTCTGTAAATGCCAACATGACATAAGTATTCCGGAAGGGAATGTGTTTTTTTACCGTCTTTAAAGATGTAAAAGAAATTACTTCAATAAAGTTCATGAAAAAGTCGAAGGAATTATATAAGTTTACGTACGTCTATAGATCTTTCATGGATCATGTTTGATCTGTATCTTCGATCAATACATCTTTCGCTGGTCCTTTACAAACCCGAGGAATATTTTGGATTATCCCTAAGAGTAATGTACTTAATGTTTGATCGAAAATGACATAATGGATTTGACCAGAATGAAATTAATAACGAACGACAAAATGTAACTGATCAATCAATCTTATGCTTTCATTTTTTCGCATGATAAATCAAAACAAAGAAACATGTGACTAATTTATAAAATTACTTTTTGAGGACCTCTGAAGTTTTCTGATCTTAATATTTGGTAAGCTAGACTTTTCCACGAACTACAAACATTATAGTCAACCCCAAACATTATCATGGACATGGACATCGTTTTTTAGAACACCCTATCTAGGCGCTACGTGGAAACACTATGATCACACATTTCATTTTGCGTTCAATTTGGACTGTTCAAGCTCATTTCCTATAAACTGTGGAATAAGTGTACCATTTCCGATTAAGTGTGGAATAGTATCTAGATTCTTCTTAATAGTAGGGATCTTTCCGAGGTTGTTGGCATTATGCTGTTTTATAGCTTGTATCCGAGGGGGCTCGTTTATTTGGAGGATGATGGCCTTTAGGGATTCCCGCGTGAACATTCTCTCATTGAATATGAACAAGGCATCATAGTCACACCGAGCTCCGGATTAATTTCTCCAAAACTAATCCAATATATTTTGTCTTGATTCCAATTTTTCAACAAGCATAATCCTTTGTTACATAACGTCTTGACTCTTTACACATTTTTTCTGATGACAGCTCGAAAGGCCTTTGATTAGGAACAAAATTGAACCATGTGTCCTAATTGGGTGGCCCACTTCCAATCATCAATTATCTTGAGGTAAGGTTTCATCTCTTTCCAACTAATACAAAGTGAAAGAAGCAGATGTGAGCCTCTAGGATAACCAAAATAGGCAGAATAGCAAGTTGAGAAAATTGTGTGCTTTCCAACACTTTTTTCATGTGATGTAATGATGAAAAACATGATTGTGATGAGGTCTCGAAAAGAACCTGATGAGATCTATCATTATATATTTGGTCTCATTATGCTCTCATGAAGTACTAGTTTTGCATGATGAGCTACTTCGGATGCACCTCTGATGAGCTATGGTATATCCTTGTACACACTCTTCTCCTATGGATAAAGCACTCATAAATGGTTAACAACTCACTCCTACAATGGATATTAGGAAGCTCAATGTATGTTATAAACTAGTTTGGACAAGGCTCTACGTTAATGCTCACAGTAGGCTCTTCTCGAGTATGAAACAACTAACCGTTTTTTCCTATTAGCTATGCCCACTTGATGGAAATGAGGAGACCTTGATTCAATCCTCACAAGTGACTTGGGGAGACTCTGTTTCCTAATGAATTTTGAGAGACTTTGAGAATCATTCACTCAAGTGAACGTGAGTGGGATTCAGGTCTCTTTAACTCAAGTGGAGAGTAGACCTACCACTAGTGATCTCGATTGGAAAGGAGTAAAAGAAATGTGGGATATTTCCCATAGTTGAACCCATAAACTATATAATGGCAGGTTACCCTTTGTACGGCTTCAAAATTAGTTATTCTTTTTCAGAAAACATTGGTCCTCTTGAGTATCCACTTTTGGTCACCTCATTAGATGTTGGTCTCCTTTCGATAGGCGTTTGTTGCCATGTGGTGGACTTTACATGTGGTGATCCGTGGATCATAGATGAGGGTGAGCCCCAAGGGCATTTCACCACTCCTACTGTGAAGGTGCCATCAAAGACATTTTCCATTCCCTTTTGGTCAAGGGTTCCTCTAAAGGGGAATGGCCATTCGCATTTGTGTGAGCACGGCTCTTAAGGGTGGGGAATGTCCTTCCCATTTGCACGAGAGTGGCCTCCAAGGCTACGCCTTGAGAAGTTATTGGGCCCTTGCATTAAGAGCATCATATTGAAAATCATCAGCATTAAGTGCTATAGAGAGACTCAAGAAAGTGTCTAAAAAGTTTCGATTGGAAAGTACAACGCATGTGCGAGTGTCAGATGAGGAGACACAGAAGGTACTTCAAAGTTTAACCCATGGTTTCGCACGTTTATGCTCTACAAACACCATGCGCAATATATAGATACTGGTTGGAATGTACAGAACATCTAGTTTCAATTTCTCACGCACCACATAACAAAGAAGGTGTAAAGATAATAGAAAAACAAAGCACATAATCGAAAGTGTAGGTGATAGTAGATTCGGAATGATCCTTTCAAAGATCTAAATCTATTAAATGTGGCTATCAATTTCGTTTTCGTCGTTTTACATTGATCTTGTGCACATGTACATTTTTGTATAGCTGATGTATTTGATGATTATCACTCGTTTTTCATGCGAAATGCTCATATGCAGTTATTTTAATGTTTGCATAAGGGCTGTAAAAATCAACATAGAGTAAGTCATTCGGGAAGGCAATGTTTTTTGTACGCTCTTTAAATATATCAAGTAATTACCTCAATAAACCAATAAAATTCATGAAAAACTCGAACGAATGATATATGGGCCGTAGTTCTATAGATCTTTCACGGAACATGTTTGATTTGTATCTTCGATCAATAGATTTTTCGCTGGTCCTTCAAAAAAATACCCGAGGAATATTTTGGATTATACGTAGGAATAATGTACTTAATGTTTAACCTAAAATGACATAATGGATTTGAGCAGGATGAATTTCATAATGAATGAAAAAATGTAACTGATCAATCAATCAGATACTATCATTTTTTCGCATGATAAATCAAAAAGAATCTCGAGATGTGCTTTTGGGAACAAAGAAACATGTGACTAATTGATATAATTATTTTTGACGATCTCTACAGTTTTTGACGATGTCTACAGTTTTCCCACGCAATATAACCATACAGATCTTGTTTATGATTTGGTAGCAGGGGGATCTTTTTTTAGAACACCGTATCTAGTCGCTACATGGAAAATGACCTGTTTTAAAACTATGAACACACATTTAATTTTGCGTTCAATTTGTACGGTTCAAGCTTTTCTTTTTCAAAACATTCCAATGGGTTGAATATCCTCCATTGTACAAACTCTGTAAATATTAGCTTTAAGCGCTGCAAAGTTTCTTGCTGTTGAACATAGACAGGCTCTTTGACATGATTTAAATATGTTGTTCATATTAGAAGTCAACCGTCTATATACAGTGAAAGCTATGCACATAAAAATCATGTCAAAGAGCCTGTATATATAACTCTACATCATTTGACTACATTCAATGGTTTCATGAAATATTAAATATGTACCTCTAATGTGGAATCTAATGTGGAATTTGAAGAGTAAACCTTCGTACCATCTCGCAATATCTCTGCGAGCTTTTTTGTATTTCATATTAATTTTTCTCTATTCTTTTTTGTTACTATGACAATATGTCTTTGCCAAAAACTATTCTCCTTACGATTAGCTTTGATATACCTTGGCGGGCGTGGGGCGTTGCGATAAGTATAAGTCACTCCTAGTCTGGAAGATTGACCTTGACTTGTGAAGATCGGAATTATGGTTGGATTGTTGCCTCTATCGGGTTCCCTATTCAGTTCACTGTGGTCTCAATCTATGCCCCTAATGGAGAGGCGGATAGAATCGATATGTGGGTTTCCCATGACTCCCTCTCACACAACATTTTGATTTGTGGGGGCTTCAACATGGTTGAGTTTCCTAGGGATCGATGGAATAACAAGGGGAAAATTATTGACGGTTGGGAGAAAGAGATATGGGATAAAATCAAGCTCCATCTCCACCTGGTCGAGATGAAAGACATAAAGGGGTTCTCCTAGTCTAGTCTCCAATTGGGGGACTCTTTGAGGAAAGTAAGACTTGATAGATGTTACATCGACGAGAACACCATCCGCTAGTGGGGTATTCACTCGATTTCCCAACACATGGACCTGACTATCTCGGACCACTACCCGATTACTCTTTCTTTCAAACCGATTCCCATGCTCCGAAAATCTCCTTGGTTTCATGCTTTCCATACATCGTTTTCCCTCCCCTTTGGCCACCATGAAATTTCCACAGTATGGGCAGAGACATTTACCTACTGTAATGAATGGGCTAAGTGCTGGAGAAGCGCGGTGGAAAGGACTCCACAAATTTTGATCAGGACTCATAAGGCTATAAGAGGTATCCAGAAAAAAAGAAGAGAAACGGTGTACCGGAGGCTCTCACGACTTGAAGAAGAAGTGAACAAAGGTAACTTGCAATGCCAACAAGAGCTTATAAAAATCAGGGGAAGACTTAGACTCGAGGAGAGGTTCAAAGGAAAAATCTGCAAATATTCTTCAAAGATTGGTGGGTGGGGAAGGCAGGCAAACCATCAAAAGAGATGTGTAACATCCTCAAAAGGAAGCAAGCTAGGGAATTCATCCCCTTTTTGGTTGATAACAATGGGATCGAATGTAGCACGGAAGTTGAGAACAAATCTATCATCGTCGAGCACTTTACCCATCCTCTCAGGGCCTCGACTCCTCTTTCCCCGCACACGCGTGACTGCATGGCAACCATCTCAAGGATTGCTCATTCTAGAATCCCAAAGAACATTAATTCTCTGCTGGATGCTATCATTTTCGAGAACAAAATTGTTGAGGTTATTGATGCTCTTCCCAATGGGAAAAGTCTGGGTCCTAATGGCCTCACCAATGAGTTTTTCAAGTCCTTCAAGCGTGAATTAATAATGGTGCATCAAGTTAAATTACAAAAGGGGAGATAAGAACAAAATTAAAAATTGGCGGCCAATTACCATGCTCAAATCTGGATACAAGATAATTACCAAAGTTATCGCCAACAAAATCTAGTGTCATTTAAAGTCATGGCTATGTGAGGACTAGAAAGGTTTTATAAAAGGAAGATCTATACTTGAAGAGATTGTCGATATTTGGGAAGGCCTTGCGTTTTCTGAGGAGTCTGCACAAGATCTCATATTCATTAAGATCGACTTCGACAAAGCGTATGACAGATCGACCATACGCAATATATAGAGAGTGGTTGGAATGTACAGAACATCTAGTTTCAATTTCTCAAGTACCACATAACAAAAAAGGTGTAAAGATAATTGAAAAAAAAAGCACATCATCGAAAGTGTAGATGATAGTAGATTCGGAATGGTTCTTTCAAAGAAAGGTACTTGTAAATCTATTAAATGTCGCTATCAATCTCGTTTTCTTCGTTTTAGATTGATCTTGTGCACATGTACATTTTTGTATAGCTGATGTATTTGATGATCATCACTCGTTTTTCATGCGAAATGCTCATATCCAGTTATTTCAATGTTTGCATAAGGGCTGTAAAAATCAGCATAGAGTAAGTCATTCGGAAAGGCGATGTTTTTTGTACGCTCTTTACATATATCAAGTAATTACCTCAATAAACCATTAAAATTCATGACAAACTCGAACGAATAATTTATGTTCCGTACTTCTATAGATCTTTCACGGAACATGTTTGATTTGTATCTTCGATCAATATATTTCTCGCTGGTCCTTCACAAAAATACCCGAGGAAGATTTCGGATTATCCGTAAGAATAATGTACTTAATGTTTAACCGAAAATGACATAATGGATTTGAGCAGGATGAATTTCATAATGAATGACAAAATGTAACTGATCAATCAATCAGATGCTTTCAGTTTTTTAATCTCGAGATGTGCTTTTGGAAACAAAGAAACATGTAACTAATTGATAAAATTACTTTTTGAGGATCTCTACAGTTTTCTAAAATTTTATTATTTGGTGAACTTGACCATACATTATAACCATACAGATCTTGTTTATGATTTGGTACCAGGGGGATCTTTTTTTGGAGCACCCTATCTAGTCGCTACATGGAAAATGACTTGTTTAAAAACTATGAACAAACATTCAATTTTGCGTTCAATTTGTACGGTTCAAGCTTTTCTTTTCCGCAATTTACAATATACATATTCAGAACATTGTACAAACTCTGTAAATGTTATCTTTACGCGTTGCAAAGTTTCTTGCTGTTGATTTAAATATGTTGTTCATATTAGAAGTCAACCGTCCATATACAGTGAAAGCTATGCACATGAAAATCATGTCAAAGAGCCTGTACATATAGCTCTACATCAATGAGCTACATACGATGGTTTCATCAAAGATTGAATATGTACCTCTAATGTGGCATTTGAAAAGTAAGCCTTCGTATCATCTCGCAATATCTCTACGAGCTTTTTTGTATTTCATGTTCATTTTTTCTCTATTCGTTTTTCTTTACTATGGCAATATGTCTTTGCCGAAAACTATTCTATTTACGATTATCTTTCATATTCCAGTGTAAGGGAGCAGGTATCCGATAGTGCGCTATATGTATAGAGGTTGAATCCATGCAGTAATCCAAGCCTACTAGTAGCATGAATATGCTTGATCGTCATTGATTTTCATCTCCGAGGTCAGCATATAAGCCTACAATCTCAGCATATAATTGATCTTGCGCATTTTAGAATAAATGCTTTTCTTTTTAAGATTAACGTATATAATGATAGTTTTCAGCGGGACTTCAAGCGCGTGGATTAGAAAAACCGTATCAATAATCAAATGTTTTTAAGCCCAAATGCTTTATACATATACTTTACGTTGTCATAATTTCATCCCTGAGCGAATATTTGATCTTTTATAGAATTAAGGTCCAATGATACAGTTCTAGAAGGATCAATGAAGAACAGAATAGACCAATCAAAAGTGGAAGCCATAGCTACAAATTTAATTCGCTCGACAAACTGTACTTAAAATCAATTAATTAGTGATCATAAAGAAGTGTTGTAATTGATTGGTATTTAGATTCTAGAATATAAGAGGAAGCTATTTTTGTTTTATGATCAAAGGACTTATTCATTTTCTTTCGAGAGCATTATGTCAAGTGCTTACGTTTATCATGATTCCTTGATTATTTAGAGAACCTATGAAGCAAGCTCCCAGATAAGAAAGCCTCTTACTTGCTTATTTGTGAAGAATATCACCGTAGCTTACTACATGGTGATTCTGGGTAGGAACCAAGTTGAATTCTTGAATGGAGTGTTTAATACTATTCAGATACCCATTCCATGTACTTCACGCAACAATCTCTTACTGGTAAAGAAGAAGATCAGCATATCTTATTGCATGGTGTCTTTGTGTAGGCACCAAGTAGCTTTCACCTGATTAGAAAGTATCTTATTATTCGTGTATCCTTTAAATGTACTTCGTGTATCCTTTTCATATTTTTTTAGTCTCAAATTCTAATCATCTATTAGACATTTTCATTTTCATTAAGCCTTGGGGTAAAATCTACGGATATTTTCTACGGGAATGATCAAACAATTCACTTCCGTCATCTAGCATATTATATATTTAGATAATACGGTATCTTGTCTCGGAGCATTTATTTCACTATACTCATGGAACGATTGGAGTGATTTCACACATGCTAGATGACCTGCCAAGCCTAGTTTTGGCTCACAAACCTTCAATAAAATATCTAAGTGATCTAAGTCCAATGATCATTGATCTATACATATGGCAAGAAAGTTAATTATATGATGGACTTAGAACTTTGAAAGTTGCATTTGGAGGTTTTTTTAGGTTACATGAGTGGTATTAAAACCCGTCAAAGCTTCATCTTCATCCAAGAGCCTTCATGCTAATGCAGTGCTCACATTTCATGAGCTTTGTACCATCTAAAGCTTTCGTAATCATATCAGCAACTAGTTCTTTTGTAGCTATATGAATTTATAAAATATCCTTTGTCAATACCTTTTTGGTTATGACTTGGTAGTGTACTTCAATCTGGCTGGTTCTTGCATTGAAAATAGGCATTCAAGCAAGATGTATGCAACTCATGCTATCACAATAGATAGGATATGTATCAACTTGAAAAATTCGAATCCATAAATAATGCCCTAAGCCACATAGGTTCACATGTGACTTGTGAAAGTGAGCTCTAATCGCCCTCTATAGATGGTAAATCCATTCTGGACTACTTCTTTGACATTCAAAGTATGGCTTCACTTCCAAGCATCACTAGATAACCATTAGCACATCTTCTATGTTCTTTGGATGCATCCCAATGTGCAAAAGAATATGCCTTAAGTTAATAATTATCTTCACGTGCGTAGCATAATCCCTGATTTATAGTAGCCTTTAAGTACCTTAGCATTCTCCTTGCCACATACAAGTGAGTAGCCCTTGGACTATGCATGAATTCTAGCAAAGGCCCCTACTCCATAAGCTATATGGGGTTGGGAGATGGTTGCAAAATTGTGTGATCCAACTGTAGACTTATACGAAGTTTCATCTTCAAGAGGATAAGTATCAATCTAAGAAAATTTCAAATTAACCTCCATTGGATTGGAGATAAACTTGCAATTTATCATGTCGAACTTTCAAGTACATCTAGAACATACTTCCTTTGCATCAGCATAATTTGATTTTGTATGTAAATAACTTAATTTCTAAGAAAATACCTCAAATGCTCAATAATTGGGATCTTAAATTCTTTTTCAAACTTTGAATTGATTTCTTCAATTCTCTTTATGTCATTACGTATGATAATAAGAATATCCACATGCACAAAAATGTCGACACCTACTTGACCACTTTGTTTCATGAATAGAAAGTTGTGTACATCACTTTTTTTTATCCCTAATTGATGTGATACACCACAAATATATGACGACATGGACTTCATGATTGGTTCAGTCCATAAGTACTATTTTTCAATCTATAAATATGTGTAGGAAACTCACATCTTACAAAGCCTTGTGGCTACTCCATATACACTTCTTCGTCTTAATCTCCATTGAGGAATGCGTTATTAACTTCAAACTGGTAAATCATCCATCCTATTTTAATGAAAATAGCTTTTAAGACTCAAATGGTCCTCATTTAAGTGATGGGCCTCACGTTCTTCTCAAACTCCATTCCATATGTTTGTGCAAAGACTTTCGTAGCAAGCCTTACTTTGTACCTAGAGTTAGTGTTGTCGGCTTTCCTCTTTAGCTTTTAGACCCATTTGATTCATATTACTTTCAAATCTTCCTTCTTGTGCTCAAGAGCCAAAGTTCTTTTTTCCTTAAAAGCTTCAGTCTCTTTCTTCATAGTTCCTTCTCATTTTGTGTACATATTTGTTGGAGTTTGAGGTCTACAGAATCATGCGAATAGAACATTGAAGAAGAAGAACCTTGGAGCACAACAAACAATACTAAATGTATTACCAAGTGAATTTACAAAGATAAGTGACCTATTGAGGTAATAGGCATATATACAAGCCGAGGGAAAAACCTTATAAAGAGGAAAAAAAAGATAAAAGGCACTCCTAGTGTGTTCACACAAATCACTACCCAAATATATCAACAAATTCCCCTGGGTAGTTACACCATGAGCAAGGAGGTGGCACTCATGTATGAGAAAGTGCCAAACTATGCGGAAAGAGGCCAATCCACAAAAAAGAAGTAAGCCCAAAGCTTTGTGGAAAGCTTCAAACTACTCTCAAGGTGAAGCCTTTGTGAGAAGGTTTGCAGTCTTCTCCTATATGGATACATATGTATAAATGATCTCTCTAGTAGAGAACCTCTCCCTAACATAATAATATTACATCTGAATGTGCTTAGTGTGAACATGGAACACAAGGCTCCTTGCAACTACCAATGCACTCTAAATATTATTGAACGTGGTGATGGTAGAAGATTTATCAACACCTCAATTAGCCATAAGGCATCTCACCCACACACACTCACTAGTCGATGTGGAAGTGGCCCTATACACAACGTCACAACTAGAAGTGGCTATAGTGGGCTGCTTCTTGCTCAACCAAGATATGCATGAGCTACCAAGCATGAAGCAAAAACCACTAGTGGACAAGGAAGTTTCCTAGCAATCAGCCTAGTCAAAGTTAGAAAAAGCATGTGAATGTGGTGGTAGTGGTCCCACCTTAGGATAAAACAACCCATGTAGCCTAGTACCACTCAAGTAGCAAAAGATGCGCTTAACCGCTTGCCAATGCTTGACACCTTGGCAATGCATAAACCACCGCATCTATGAGACAACAAACTGAATATCAAGTTGTGTTATGCATAAGTAAATCAAGTATCTAATAAGCTATTGATAGACAAAAACATCCAAAGCATCTCCAACATCATGAAGAATCAATCATAAACCTATCTCCATATGAGTGGCAGTAGTTTTGCACTCTTCAAGGCCAAAATGCTGCAATGATTTGTCAGTATATTTATTTCACACAAAGACATTCCCCCATCAACTTGCATAAATTGAATGCCCAGATAATGAAGAAAATGCCCTAAATTTGACATCTCAAATGAGGCATGGAAAGCAGTCTCAAAATCACCAATATGCCTCTCATTAAGACCAGAGATTAGCATCTCAACAACATTGATAACAATGATGAGAAGCAAATCATATACAAGTATAACATATAAGGTGATTTCAATTGTACTATTCTGAAAACCATGTGTAATCAAGTAGGCATGTATATTCTCATACCAATCATGTGGTGCTTGCTTCAAACCATATAATGCCTTTTTCAACATGCACACTTTGTTTTCATGACCTTTCTTCACAAAACGCAAGTCTCAAAAACATACACTTCCTCATATAAGTCACAATTCAAGAATGCATTTTTAATGTCCAATTGATGTACATTCTAACCATCATTAGTTACAAGTGCACAAAGGCTAGAAAGATTGGTCATTCCACTTGTGGAAGCAAAGGTTTTATCAAAATCAATGCCTAGTTCTTGAGCATAAACTCTTGCAATAGGCCTAGCCTTATACCTATCAATTGTTCCATTAGGCTTACACTTCAGCTTGTATACCCACTTAGTTACCACTTTTGATCCCCTCTATCAAGACATATAGCAGATAATAGTGTAGAGTTTTCACGCTTAAGATTTGCATTATTGCTATATTTAATGATCCTTTAATCTCAAATATAGTGTGCCAAACACTGAAAAGATCTCAAGATTTTTGTCTAACTGAATTGGGAGAAAGAATTAAGTCAATACACACATATAGTTTTTTAGAAGTAGAAGGAGTTGAAAACAAAAGTAGCTTATCTTGTATGGAATGGTTCTTTCTGTAAGAAAATGCACTTTTCCATTTGTGTAGTAGATCATGAAGTCTACTCAAAGTTTGCAAAAGAACGTATAAATTATGTAGATAGTTTCTATGAAACTTTTGGAAGAAGGTACAACTTTCTCTTTCTTTTTCAAAAATGACTGACCAAAGCCTAATCTCCCATGCTTGAATTTATCAAAAAAGATGCATTGGATGGGCTTAGTGCCTTTTGGATTCCTTCTATCTCACAAAAGCATGGGTGATAGCTATGAGGGTCCAAAACTAGTAGGATCAGTTGTATCCCACAAACTAGGGGTCATAGTTATGATGGTAAAAAACCCATCCAAAGCCTTCTCTTGCATGCTTGAATAAATAAAAGAACTACCTTACAGTGAATGGGCTTAAGGGCAGCTATCTTCCACCTTCAATAGTGTTTGAGTGTGTGAAAACTCAGAGGCAATGTAGGGCTTTATATTAAGGACGTGAAGTGATGAATGGGCATTCTAGTCAAGGGATCTATCCTCCACCGTCATTCGTGTTTGAGTGTTTGAAAGCTCAGAGGCATTGTAGGGTGTCAAATTAAAGAGTTGAAGTGATCAACGGGCATTCTAGTGATTATGAGCTAAGTAAATTTCTTTGTGTTTCCATCAATGCTCTCAATAATGCGTATTATTAGGAATGAAAATTAGTGAGAGGTCCAAAAACATTTTTCGTTCACTTCGTTTAGCGGTCCACACCAATCTATCTGCTTTTATCACATGCAATCTTCTATATGAAAAAGAAATACAAAAACAAAAAAGTTAAGTTAGTTTCATATTCATCTCATTCTCGATGGACATGTAATAATCATCATGGTATTTTCCATATTCCTAAAAATGCATGATACTCGCAAACTTCAAGATCATTGAACAAACAAAAACGAGACCAACATTCAAGCATTATGATGGAGATTTTACAAGTTTCAGCATGGTTTTACAAGCTGTAATGTGAAGTATCTATCTACTTGTGTGCATATGTACATTGACTAATAATTATAGGAAACCATGAAAAATTTATCAAGGACATCAAAAGATATCTTTCGAAGGCATTTGAGATCTTATAACTTGGAGATATAAGGTAATTTCTAGGTATGAAAGTAATATATAAAGATTAGTATTTGGCTTATGTACAGGAAGTACATTTTGGATGTGTTGCAGCAGTGTGGACTTATAGGATGTAAACATTGAGCAGCCCTATGGAGTTGGATAAGAAATTGACTTCAAGGGAAGGTAACTAAGTACAAGATCAACCTGTTTAAAGCTCTATGGTTGGATCATTAGCCTATACTACTATTCAAAAACTAGATCTAGCATATAAAATTGGTATGCTTACTGATATTATTCACACACCTAGAGTTCCACATTTGATTGCAGCAAAGAGAGTATTCGAATATCTCAAGGCTACGCTCAATGAAGGTCTATGCGATCCTTTCGAGCATAAATTGTAGGTAAAATCATTTAGAGATGTTGATCGGAATGGATCCAAAGAGGATAGAAGAACCAAATGGGGATAGGCAGTGATGCTTGGAAAGAAATTCATATCTTCGATGGCAAAGAAGCAACATAAATTTTCCCTTAATGATCACTTCCGTTTCTTGATCCAGAGTCTTATCAACGAAAACTAAGTTCATCATAATACTACACCCATGTAAAACATCACTCAATGTAATTTCCCACACCATTATTTTGTACAAGTGATACATATACAACATTGTTAATCAGGTTTACAGTATAACGAATATATTTCCCACAATGAGAAAACTTTGTAGTTGCTTATGATCTACCCTATATCTCGCCTAAGGAATTAATGCACCATAATTGCGCAAGCTCCACACACACACACACACATATAAATATATATATATATATATATATATATATATATATATATATATATATATATATATATATATATATATATATATATATATATATATATATATATATATATATATATATATATATATACGTTCCTCTTAGACATTCAGATCTATTTATATTAAGGCACTAAGCTACACAAGCTACGATAGACCCTTGATAGATTATCTATTCAAAAGTATGGATATCATTTATTGTGCAAAATCATCTAAATCTAAGTTCCCATGATAGTGGTTTTTTTTTGCAATCCATTTGTAGTCCGTTTTATTGTCATAATTTATTCTCATTTATTGTAGATTTATTGTCATAATTAGCATGTCAAGATATCAATATTTGTACTTTTATCTCTACATAGTGATGTATTCATTCAATTTCTTAACCTCCGGCATTATGAGGAGAAGATCCTTTACATCATCTCTTAAACCCCATCTAAATTGGCTTATGAAATACTTTTTGTGACAAGTAAGATCATATGTCAATCGCCAAAATTATGATGAATAGGTAGAGGAGGGGAATTTACCTTGACATAGCCTTCGAAGCTCTGTTTCTATCACTCGACTTATGTGTCCATCTCCAAGTGTGGCGGTGAGCTCTTGAAGAAACCCCTCATAGTCACAAAGTATTGCCATGTCCTTGTCCAATATTGGAGCGAACCATGATGATGCTTGACCGTAGAGCAAGGTTCCAATAAAGTCAACCTTAGATGCATCATCCAGGTATTGATAAAGCTGCATATAGATGTAGAGTTTGACTTGTTGGAGGAACCCGCAAAACTTCGTGTGATCACTATCAAACTTCTCTGGCATGCAAACCTTGGGCTCCTTCATAAACGATGAACTAGGATGTTGGTTAAGGTAAATACTTCTTTGATTTGCTTGAAGATTTAAACTAATACAAGAAGTGCCACAACTCATGACCGGTAGGTATAGATAACTTGACTAGAGATGACACATGAGATCCCACATCCGGGATCATAAGTATGAAATAAGATATCAAGATTACAATCATAAGTATGAAATAAGATATCAAGATTACAAGAACTCCCTTCAAGGAGGTGGCTTAGATACAAGAATCAACTGGACAAGATATGATTACAATAGTACACAATAGGATGTCCAAGATACTAGACTAGACAACACTAAAACAAGGACAAGACTAGAACTTGAATTGAAACTTGGAGAGTGCTAACCTAGTGACCACGACTCCCTGAGCTCCCAAAACTCGCATTCGCAAGAGTGACGACATATGTGGCCAAACCCTCTTTATATAGGTGTTCAAGAGCAGTTATGAAATACAGCTCAAAGGTGGTTACAACCTCATGATGTCAGCAATCCAAACAAGACATCGAGATGTTAGAACTTAGCAATTAGGGAGTGGATCTTACGGTTTTGGCACGTTTGGGATGCAACGAAATCATTCATTCCTCGAAATTCTGAAACCAATCATGAGATATAGAATTCACAGTGAATCTAAGGTTTAGGATGTTTCCCTTTTGCATGAGACTCACAAGCACATGAGTTGTACAAATCAAGCACCCATAGTTCCATACATACATCTCACCACGTGCTATTAATGCCCCTTCAAGGATGACCAAGTGACATAGCCTACCACATGCAATTGAAAGGAGGACCAAAAAACTCAAATGTGTACTGGTTATAGAAAAGTCTTTCAATACTCTTCTTGCACTAAAGTCATGCTACATAAGTGTCTTGCTTTCACTTTGGTTCTCTTCTTTGCAACTCTCCGGCTCACCAAAATGTGAATCGCAACTCTCATTTAGCGGCACCCTTCCCCAAAAAGGAAGGGCAAATGCCTTTGACTGCACCCTCACACAAAGAGCGGTGACAACCCCTTGGGGCTTCCCTTCTTCTATGATTCAGCAATCGGCACAGGCAAGGCGAACGCATGGCACCAAAGCCTTATAGAAAGGAAACCAACCTCTAATAAGGTGAAGAAAAAAAAATGCATACTCAAGAGGACCCATGTTTTATGGAAAAGATAACTAATTATGAAGTCGCACAAAGGGTAACCTGCTCAGAACCATCTCGACCTAGGACTCTCCACCCCACCTTCCATTATGTAGTTTGTGGGATCAACCGTGGGAAATCTTCAACATTGGTTTTACACCTTTCTTCTCGACACACTAGCGGTAGGTCTACTCTCGACTTTAGATAAAAAGACCTCAAGCCAACTCACTTGACTGGATGCTTCTAGAAGGCTCTCCTAATTCATTACGAAAAACAGTCTCCCGAAGTCACTCTCCCGGACTCTCCTACTAGCCATTGCAGGAGTAAGTTTCTAACCATTTAATACTACTTTAGCCGTAGGAGAAGAGTGTGTTCAAGTCTATACCATACCTCATCAGAGGCGCATCCAAAGAAGCTTATCATGCACAACTATTAGTTCATGAAAGGCATAATGAGCTCACATAGAAAATGATGGATTTCATTAGGTTCTTTTCGAGACCTCATCGCATTCATTTTTGTCATCGTGACATTACATAAAAAAAGTGTTGGAAAGGACACAATTTTTTGACCTTCCTACTCTCCCATTTTTTTACTTATCCTAGAGGCTCGCATCTGGTTCGGTCACTTTGGATACGTTGGAACGAGATGAAGCCTTACCTCAGGATAAATGATGATTGAAAGTGGGCCACTGCAATTAGGAATCATGATTCATTTTTTTTCCTATTCAAACGTCTTAGAGATGTCAACACATACAATCTACAAAGAGTGAAGACGCTCTCGAAGAAAGGATTATGCCTATGGAAAAAAACCTTTGGAATCACGGGAAAATATTATCTGTAGATCAATGTGATTATGATGACTAGTGCCTATTAAATGGGAGAATGTTTACTTGCGACTCATCGAAGGCCATTCGGCTCCAAATCAATAGTCTCGCCTAGATAAAAGGTATAACATGCCATAATGACAACAACCTAGGCAAGATCCCTACGACTCAGAAGAATTTGGAGATGGTGTCAAAATAGGATGAATATCAGATGGGACTTCACATTCCATGACATCTAGCATCCCCTCATCACCGGTGCTTATGTGGAAAATTCTCCACCATGGACTTTGGACTAATCTCAAAGCCCGAAAACAAAAATAGTTGGATCGCTCCATGGTGTAAACGATGTCTCAACGGCAAAGAAGACTTATGGCATCTTTTCTTCTCCTGTCCCAAGAGCCTCGTGGTCTGGTAGCATGGCAACAATTATTTCATAACAATATCAATTTCACTAGAAACAAGGTCTTGTTGGATAAGCATATGGTTGCTCTACGCCCCTATGGAACGCCATTAGGAGTGAAGCTCTGTGGAAAATATTTGAAGAACCTGAAAGCTTTGAATACCTAAAAGATTAGGGAGAAGAATCATTAAATCTAAATTGTCTCCGCCCTTCAAACATCCCTGAGTTCTGGTTTAAGATAACAATAAGATTCAAAGTATATGGGCCCCCCGCGAAGGAGGGGAGAAGTTTATAACTGCTATCTACAATCAGAACGGAAGACTTTGCCCAAATAACCTTTGATGTTTTTGGTTAAAATAAGTTTGTAATGCTCTCAGCACTCTAAGTGTTGAGGTCTGGCACCAAATTTGAGAGATTCGATTGGCACTATGCCCACTTGCTGACTATGGTTGTTCTTTTAAATAATTAAAGCAAGGAAGAGTAGGCCTGCTCCAAAGTTCCTTTCACAGAAAAACAAAAAGAAGTGATCTGGGTTCATGAATTAAGCTAATAGAGGTAGACTAAACGCATACGAATGGTGTGCAATAGGAGCAACAATGTCTTCTTCTCTCAAGGTATGGTGATCATAAGTCCTAACATGCATAAATTAGAGATGCTACTCATGCCGATTGGGTGCATAATCAAAGTCTCTAATACGGGAACGAATATCTTCATTCTGTTAAAGCACCATTATTCAAAACCCCGCGGCGATTAGAGATTGAAACAAGGTACCTATGAGGACATTGATGATGATGACCCTATGCAATAACCTCTGAAGTCACAGAGCTGTGGTGCTAATCTGTGTGCAGAGAGGATGATAACGACGACGAGACAGAGAGGAGAGATAAAATTACTCGCTATGCGGCACCTGTGTTCCATTACATTCGATTTTTGATTTAGTCTTTACATAACGATTCCACATCATCAAATCTCCCCCTCAAGCTCAGAATAAGCTTGAATACAAAACGAAAGAAATACATATGTCCATACAAGATGAAATAACATGAAATAAAATCTAGATACAAACTAAAGCTTTCCAACTCCTAAAGCTTTCCAACTCCTAAAGCTTCTCTGAAGTAGATGAACTTTTCTTTGGGAAGAGCTTTCGTGAAGATATCTGCCACTTGCTCTCTAGTATTGATGTGAATCACCTCCACTTCTCCTTAGATAACCTTTTCACGAACAAAGTGATAATGAACTTCGATGTGCTTCAATCTCGCATGATAAACTAGATTCTTTGATAACATAATGCTGCTCACATTGTCACAATAGATGACCACCTTTCCGTCGATGTAGACTCCCATGTCTTTGAGTAGGTACTCAATCCATGTTGCTTCACAAACGGTTTGTGTAATGCCTCTATATTCAGCTTCGGTACTTGACAAAGCGACAGTTTCTTGCTTCTTGCTACTCAGAGAACTGATTGCACTTCCAAGCAAAAATGAGAATCCACTCGTTGACCTTCGATCCATGACATTTCTTGCCCAATCCGCATCCGTATATGCATATATACATTGCTGAACTTTTCTCTCAGAAAACAAGCCAAAGTTACATGTTCCTTTCACATATTTCAATATGGATCATAGTGCATCCAAGTGCACTCTACATGGTTTATGCATAAACTGACTCACCAAACCAGCTTCAAAACTCAAATCTGGTCTTGTCTTTGTTACATAAATCAAACTTCCAACCATCTTTCTATACATATTGGCATCATGCAAGTACTTTCCATCATCCATAAGCTTAACATTAGCATCAAGTGGCATATCAACAGGTTTGCAAGCACTCATAACCGATCTTTCAAGCATTTCCATCATATAATTGTGTTGTATCATCCAAATTCCTTCTTTCATTGAAATTACTTCAATTACCAAAAAGTATTTTAGCTCTCCCAAATCTGACATAAAAAATTCAGATTTTAGTTGCCTTTACAAATCATCAATCCTCTTCTCATCATTGCCAGTAATGATCAAATCATCGACATAGATCACTAATAGAATCCTTTCAATTCCTTGATTCCATAAAAACAGCGAATAATCAGCCTTCGATTGCATAAATTTCAAATCCAACAACTTCTTAGTGAGTCGTTCACACCATGCAGTTGGAGCTTGTTTCGAACCATAAAGTGCTTTCTTTAACTTGCATACATAGTCAATATATTTTGGATGCCAATAACCTTCTGGTTGCTGCATATAGACTTCCTCATGTAATTTGCCATTCAAAAATGCATTCTTAACATCCGTTTGATACGATTTCCACTTGTTCATAGCAGCCCATGCAATCACGCTTATCATCGTTGTCATTTTAACCAGTGGACTAAACATTTCATCATAATCCAATCCATATACTTGTGCATATCCTTTTGCAACTAAGCGTGCTTTAAATCTTTCCAATGAACCATCACTTTTGCGCTTCACTTTGTATACCCATTTACATCCGATAGCTTTCTTATTCGGTGGCAATTTCACTAATTCCCATGTATGATTCTTCTTCAATGCATTCATCTCATCATCCATTGCTTTGCACCAATCTTCACTTTGTGAGGCATCATGAAAATTCTTTGGTTCCTCATGCTTAATTCTTTCTGTCATGTATGCATAACAAAGCTTCATAGAATTATTGTATAGATTCAATCTATCCACAGGATGTTTTACTCTCGTAGATCGTCTCAAAGGTGTTTCTTCATGTGTCTCTTTCCTTGCGTGTGGGGGAACATATTTCTCCTTCATATTTTTCAACATCCCAGACGCAACTATCTCATCTTCATTATCTGAATCAGACATGTACATATCTTTCCCTTTCTCCTTTCTTCTTGCATAGTCTTTTGCATTTTCACTCCATGATGTTTCAAGTGTAGGAAACTTATATAAACCATAGTCTTGACTCTCTTCATGGTCAAAATTCCTACGAATTGTTCGTGGCTTATTATAAACATTATGCATAGAATCATCCATATCATTCTCTATCACAGCCATGTTTTTGGGTGCGTACCATGATGCTTTTTCATCGAATATAACATCTCTACTCACTATACATTCTTTTGTAACAGGATTATAACATTGATATCATCTCTTTTCTTCTAAGTATCCAACAAATATGCATTTTTTAGATTTTTCCTCAAACTTGTGTCTCAAGTGACTAGGCACATGCGCATAACAAATACTTCCAAAAACTCGTAAATAGCTAACATTAGGCTTATGCTTCCATAGCCTCTCATAAGGTGTGAGATCATGAACCATGCCTATGGGAGCCCTATTTATAACGTGCACAGTCATATGACAAGCTTCTGCCCAAAACATATCTCGCATGGTCTTTTCATTCAACATTGCTCTAGCAACTTCCTCAATCACACGATTTTTACTAAGGTATTGATCAATTCTCTTGAGATATATTTTGCCCTTGAATCTGATTGTAGGCATTTTATATACATTCCCAACTGCTTTTCAACCTTATTTTTGAATCTCACAAAGCACTCAAAGACTTCACTCTTATGCTTCAGGACGTAAATCCACGTATATCGACTATAATCATCCACGAATATAAGAAAAATATAATGAGCCACCAACTAATTTTGTTCTAGCAAGTCCAACCACACCACTATGTATTAGCTCTAATGGTCTCTTCCTGTGCATTTCTCTTCTTGGAAACTTCATACGTTGATGTTTTCTAAATGCGCATGCTTCACAAATTCTTTCAAAGTTTAAATGACCAAATGTTGGTAGTCAACGCACTAACATTTGCTTTTCCATAGATTTTAATTTTCTCAAATTGATATGACGAATTTGTTTATGCCATAATTTAGCTATATCTGAATATTCACTATTCTTGGCATACATGTTTTCATAAAGGGGTGTACCCATGTCAAATGTGAACAATCTACCCATCTTCTTTCCTTGTCCAAGTAATTTTCCTCTTCTTCCATACTTGAAATCATGTATTAAACAGCCATGATTGTTGAAAATAACTTCCATGTCTTGATCCGTTAGCTGACCAACCAAAACTAGGTTCTTTGTAATACTAGGCACATGTAAGACATCACTTAATGTGTTTCTAACACCATTTCTTTGTACTAGTGGTACATTTACAACATCATTAATTACATGTGAGGTATCCTCACTAGCTGCAACATACTCTTTCGTCTTCAAAGCTTCTTTTGATTCAAACCAATTCCCAATGCTCTTCATGTGATTTGTGCAACCAAAGTCTATGTACCAGTTCATATCGTTTCCAGGCTTTGACATACTATTCAACACATGCTCCATCGCAAACATATTATCTGTGCCATAGTCTCTATATGAACTTTCAACAGCGAAATTTCCATGTGCCGCATAATGGCTTGTACCTCCTCCTCTTTCACTATTTTGCTGATAATAACAATCTTTCTCAAAATGGCCGTACTTATCGCAATGGTAACAATTTCCAGATTCCTGTGATCTTCCTCCACCTCTAGAGTATGATCTTCCTCTACCTCTTGGCATATCCACTGTATTTGCATTTCTAGTAGATGATCGTCCATGACTAGAGCCTCTTCCTCTATGTTGAAAGAATGGATGATCTCTCGAATCGCCACTTCCATATGCATTCAAACCAGGTTTTACTTCTTCTGTCATGCAAAGAGCTACTAGCTCCTCAAAATCTTGCATAATGCCTCTCACTGAGATAGAAGTATCTAAACTCTTGTACTGCGGTCCTTGACCATTTAGGATAACTGAAACCATATCATCATCATCGACTGTGCAATTTATGGAAGCTAAATCATCAGTGATCTTCCTAATTTCAGCCACATAATCCATTATGGACCTAGCTCCACGCCATACGCTATGCAACTTTTTCTTTAAGTGAATTTTTATAGCTTCCGTCGACGTACCATATATCTTATGGATTATGTCCCAAGCTTCCTTCAGTGTTCTAGTTTTCATAATATGTGGAATCAAGCTCTCTGATATACATATGGAAATCCAATGGAGAACCTTTCTAGATTTTTCTATCCATGTTTTATATTCTTTTTGCTCTTCTGCATTTGGATTCTCTAGCAACTCATGACACTCGTCCTCTCCATTCACTAGTCCCCATAGACCTTTTACCATCAAGAAATTTTCCATAATATACGACCATATGTGGTAATTGTCTTTATTCGGCTTATCACCAACTATTTGGGCAATATTATCATCCATACTTTCCATAGCTCTCTCTCTCTCTCTCCATTTCTATTTGTGTCTCTCCCTCTCTCTCTATTTCTCTCTTTGTTGTATAAACCCATGGGTCCAAGGGGTAGAACCCTTGAAATTTTAGTTGCAAAATCCTCGGGATTGTTATTTGTTTACCCCTATTTGAGGGGTCTTGAACCTTAGGGTTAACGCTCTAAGTTTGAGGAAGCTTCTCCCAGCCATTTTTTGTACGTGTGCATTCTGAGGTCTTCTTTTAGATAACATGTGATTTCATGTTCTTTTCTTAGCTTGAAAAGCATGTGATTATGGTGGAAACCCATGCCATGGAAGGTACACTTGTTCCCTTGGGGATGATCTACCCCCTTGGTCTTGAAGCTATATATTACAGGGGTTCATTTCATAGATACATGCATCTCTCTATCATAATGGTCTTGCTAGCTAGTTAGTTAGGTTATATATATTTTGTAATTATATTATCATATGATATATGAATAGTTGTTCAAGATACATCTAATGTAAAATGCCTTCCAAAAATCAAGAAAATTCATTTTAAGCTTTCTATTATAGCTTGTGTGGATAACTTTTAGAATGCAATTTTACACAAGAATGGGATAATTACCTTGTGATTATGATTGCGAGTTAGATCGTGAGTAAAGATGAGGGTGTGAATGTGTGTGAACGAGATTCTAATAGCTTAGGGGTGGTGTAATAAAGTAATTTTATGATCTAGGGGTCAGGCCGGTTCAGACAGATCTGAAATCCGACACCATCTAGTCATCCGTGTATATGACCAAAGATCTCTAGTTTTAGACTTACTAGGAGGTCTTCTGCTCTTGTGAAAAAGTGATCCACTTAGCTTAGTGGTTAAGTCTCTAGGATGGGAAGGAGGAGGTCTTGGGTTCAATCCCCATGGGGGACATGGGGAGAGTATTTTGCCCAAAGAGATATAGAGCCTTCTAGAAGCATCCACTTGAGTTAACTCGAGTTAACTCGAGTTAACTGGGACACTTGGCTAACATGTAGCTACATGGCTGACACATGGATGGTTAGTATCCACCTGTCGACGAAGGCAATCCCTTGGAGAGCGCTATATATAGAGGCATTTGGTTGGGAGGATACTCATCTCTCTAGCACATGGTGGTCGTAATTCATAGTTTCTTGCATTGGTATCAGAACAAGCTTTCATGGTGACCTTGTTGGCTCATCATCTTTCTTAAGCTCTCATGGAGTTCTTGATCATGAAATGATATCTTGATCATTTTTCTCTCATTTCCTCCATCGCGTTTTCGGTCATGCCAAGATGTGCAGAGCTTTCGATCACGGCACGATGTGCAGAGATCATGGAGGCAAAAATAGATGTCGTGTGCTCTTCAAAAGGCTTGAAAGCAATCTAAATATGTATTAGCTACACTTCTTGGTGGGGATCGAACTCAGGGAGATGGAATGGGAGATTTGTCAACTAGTCTAGACCAACTCGCCCATGCCGTCTCTTGTCAAGCTTCTGAAGATGTATATTATCAATACAAATTCCTAGTTTGTTACATTGGAATCACGGGTAACACGGAGATTAGGAGTTGCCAAAAAACAAATGGCCTTTGCGCTGGGCATGCAGCTGGGACTCGAACCCTCAACCTCCGTGTGAGAAACGTCTGCGAGTGCCACTTGAGTTACCATCTTTGGCGTTCGACACATGCACGGTTTCTTTATGTTATCGATTATCGATGCCTGCATCAAACTTAGAGAGCTTTATGCTCTTATTACCCACCTCAAAAAGGATCTTCTTCAGTCGCTGCTGGGTGGGAATTAAACTCGGGATCCTAGAGTTGGGTCAAGTGAATCCAAACCATTACAGTAGTGCTCTTTCTGATATAGATCAATTATATTGCTTATCTATTCAAGCCCTTGAGAAATCAATAGGATCCTATTGATTATCTACATATCTATTCAAGTTGAGAAATCAGTTCTTGAATTGTTTTGAATTCTCTCTATTATGTGCATCTGACCTAACACCAATTTTGAAGCCAAAAGTGGAGCTGATTTTGCATCGTCCTCTAGACTTCGACTTCAAGAGCTTACTTTGAGCTCTTTGTTCATTCTTAAGCATCATCCAAAGAAGTGAAGTAACCTTGGATCAAGGAGCAATGTGTTCTGGTTTTCCCTTTCTTTGAGCAAGAAAGGAAGGCTTCATTTCTTAAAAAAAAAACGAACAAGACAAAGCAATGATTTTCAAAGAGGAGTATGAAGTTTTTCTCATGAAAAAAGGGTGGAGAATCGTCTTTCCGAGGAACAAGGGAAGGAAGTAGCTTAATTGGGAGATAAGTATTTTCCAAGTTAATGACTGGTTTCAATATTTGTTTTTGCTCTCTGATTTCATATAGGATGCATTTTAATCATTGAAGTATGGTAGTAAACTTCATTTTTGATAATCTTGATGCAAATTATTGAAGCCTACATGAAATAACTTTTTGTAAGGAAAAAGATAGATATTTTGTGCATTGATGATTGGACATGGATGATTGGATGCACACATGTCATGGCCTCGTATGGATCTCTAGTCGTTGAAGAATAATGTTCTCCCAAGTAGTGAGAAGGAGTTCTTTAAATTCTTTAGATAGTAAGTAGTTCCCTAGCAGACCCAAACCACCACAAGTTGTACTTAAAGTCCTAAGGGTAGATATCACCTCGAAGTGTATCAAAGATTCATAGCTTTAGAATCTGAAAGGCATTAGTACATGCTTGGACTTACTTGGGAAAAGATCTCTAAACATCCTCCAAGTAAGCCAAAAATCTTAGAAAAGCTGAAGAGATCTTAATGATAAAGACAAAGTCTTTATTATTAGCACATGATCGACAAGACTTGATCAATCTTGGCCATGGTTGTCCAAGATAATTGTGATTGGAACTATTGTGAAGTTTGCCCAAGTATTGACAATCGAAATACTAAGCTGCTTTAAGTTTGAACAGAGTAGAAATTCCAAGAATGTAGTCTGCAACCGTGAAGATGGTACTTAAGTCTGTGGAAGGTAAAACATAATGTTTACCTATCCTTAAAGGGATTTTGGTACAAATGAAAAGAGCATGAGTAGATGTTTAGACTTATGTAGTAGAGAGATTCCTATGAAGTCCTCGCCAGGATAGGTACCTAAAGCATCATTATAAAAGGAATCTAAAGACGAAGAAGTCAAAAGCTCTTGTCACTAAAAATTGGTCAAGAATCAAGCAGTTGAACTTGGATCCGTGAAAATTCAAGTACTTGGAATTCTAATTGGTTTTCATTTGAAAAATCTAGCAAAGAAGGATGGATATTCCATCAAAAGGTTTTCAAGTTTCCAAGGCAAAGCACATGATTGTGAAATGATCATGTGAAGGAATCAAATCCTAGAAAATCTAGTTAGAGGTAATGCCTGAAACTTAAAAATTCTTGTCAAGAATTGAAGCGAGTAGGTACTCTATCAAGAGAACTTTTGACTCTAGGATAAGTATCACCCACACATTAATGTTGACATAAAATAGGGTGGTATGGGATACCAGATTTTATACTCAATTTGATGTAGGAAAGATGATATGGGACATCCGACTGTGCGATGATAATTATCTTTTAGTTTCAAAAAGGATTTTGAAGTTAGATCTGATCTTCAAGGGAATTAAAACTTAGAAGGATAAGTTTTAATTCAAGGAGGATAAAGGTATGATCTCAAGATACTTCAAGATCAAGTATGTAAGAAGATATGAAGTACGTAACTTCCAAGATCTTCTTAAAACACTTCAAGCTAAAGTGTTGATGATTCACAAATATTTGATAAATTTCTAAAAGAGTAAGACTTTGACTTTGAACTCAACCTCTTAACTAAGGATAGATTGACTAAGTTAATAACCTAGTTTCAAGTGTAACTTGGCACATGCAATTCTTTGACTTACTAGGAGGTCTTCTGCTCTTGTGAAAAGTGATCCACTTAGCTTAGTGGTTAAGTCTCTAGGATGTGAAGGAGGAGGTTTGGGCTCAATCCCCATGGGGGAGATGGGGAGAGTATTTTTCCCAACGAGATCTAGAGCCTTCTACAAGCATCCACTTGAGTTAACGCGAGTTAACTAGGACACGTGGTGCACATGTAGCTACATGGCTGACACATGGATGCTTAGTATCCACCTGCCCAAGAAGGCAGTCCCTTGGAGAGAGCTATATATAGAGGCATTTCGTTGGGAGGAGAGTCATCGCTCTAGCATGTGGTGGTCCTAATTCTTAGTTTCTTGCAGGTGGTTGGGAGGTCAAGGGTTGGTCAAGAAGGTATTTTGGAAAAGATTTTGGATATTCAATTGATTTAAAAGCTTTTCACTCTTCTAGTGTTCCTCCGGGACTTGAAGCTTTTAATTGGCGGTAGTACGTGATTGTGAAAGTGCAATACTACATCTAAGCAAAAGAATTATTGAGAATTCAATCTTTACTACTAAGTGCAACCAACACTTGAAAAGTTGAAATTTGATGTTGACATAAGCATTAGGCATGCTTTTCCAAGGACTACATAATTCAAAAGTCAAAGTGATAATAAACCTCACTCTATTATACTAAAAGAAATATTTATCCCAAGTTCAAAGATAAATTTACCTTTGCTGAAGTGGAAGTGTGAATACGATGCCATGGGACATCTAGCCTTATACTACCATTGAAGGGGGTTCAATTCTCTGGAATCTCAATATAGAGGTAATCAAAGCATGAACTTAGGGATACACATTGAATACGATTAGAGGAAAGAAAGAAAAAAGGGATCTTATTAGTTTCTTGATTGGAGGAGAACAATAAAAAATTAAAAGAAAATTCTTTTCAGGCTCCAATAAAGAGCAATAGAAAGTGAATTATTCTCAATAAAGCCTCACGTAGTTTTGAGGACAAAAAAAACTTAAGGAGGGGATAAAATCCCCAAGACAAAAACACTTAAGGAGGGGATAAAGTCCCCAAGATCTACACCTTATGATCTAGAAGAACCAAATAAGGATGATGAAGAAATATATAAAGCTGAGTTACTTCCCCACATTCAAGTGATTTGTAATTGTTCCATTGCATATTCCATTATATACGTGGATTTGGAATTCTCATGGGAGGTTGATGTAAGTGAATAATCTCATAAACCATAAGGATTGTAGAAATACTTAGAGTTTTGAATTTGGAAAAATTATTAAGCATATCCCAAAGGTATGTTGATGCTTTATGGGATAATAGAACATAAGTTCATGATCCCAAAAGTGAAGATCTAAGAAAAATGGTTACCTTCATGAAGCATAAATGCCACATCCCCAAATAAAACCACTGGGCAGAAATTGAACTTGAGATGAGGAAAATGGATTTAATAAAGAAATACCTATTCTTATCTCTTATTTTTCTAATCATAAATTCCAAAATGCCCAAGTAGGGCAATGATCAACTCAAACTTCAAATTTTATGAGATTAGTTACACCACCTAGAATGGTTAAGCAAATATGCTTGAAGATGAAATGAGATTGTTCATGGTGTGTGCAAGCACCTTAGTCCTTTTTCCTCATACTTTGGTACCATAGCATACGATTAAGAGAGCATTCAAAAAGGACAAAGAAGCTGAGATACAAAAAATACAGAGATGCAATTCAGTGGATTGCATGAAGAATGGAGTTATATGGGAGGTTCGGAAATCAATCCTATTGAGTAGGTTTTTCGAATGGCCAAAATAAAAAGGCGCTCATCCAACAATGGAATACATCAAGAGGATAATGTATGGGAATGCGAATCTTCTAAAAATATGCTCTCAAAGAGAAAAGTAACTCTTCAATCAAGATAGTAATAATTATATTGTTGAATAAACTTCATGTATTGAGAGTAAGAAATAAGGCCACTATGGATTGGAGGGCCTTGATGGTGGATAAATTTTTGTATAGACCTATTTTCTCAAGATTTGGTTGCCCATTTGAAATAACTAGTTATCGCGGCACACACTTTGTAAATAAATTGCTTTAATTTATCATTGACAGGTACAAGGTCTTCCACAAAAAGTCATGTGAATACTATCCGAATGAAAATGGTGAGGTAGAAAGATCTAACAAAATTTTGATTGGGTTGCTATGCAACTTATCTTTTGACCACCAAAGTTCTTGGTCACAAGCTCTGATCGACAAAATCTAGGCTCTCCATACTACTAGGTGGGGAACCACTAGCCAAAGTCCCTTTCACTTAGTATATGGTAAAGAGGCATTGGTGCCCTTTGAATTTATTATTAAAAGAGAAATTGGAGCCGGAACCATTGGAATTCAACTTCGATTGGAAGATTGGTGGCATTGGAAGAATACAGCTAGGGAGCTATGAAAAAACTATAGGTAACACAAGAAGAGCGCAGAAGATTGCATGACATGTATCTTAGAGCTAATGAAATGTATGAAGGATCTTGGGTTCTCGTGCATTAGATCCCACCAGTTTTAACGAAATTGGTGCCTAAATGGACAAGACAATAAACGGTGATAAATGTGTTACTAGAAGGATCATTACATCTTGAGGACTTGCACGGTGAGAAGATGCCTCTCGTCAATATCTCCAGGGTAAATAATAATCTAAATTAGCTCAAGTCCAAAGAATTCAGTCACTGTACATACCATAGTTCAGTTAATTTTTCATCCACCTCATCTTTGTTTGATTGAATAAGCAAATAAAGGGAGTAGTTTAGTTGCATGGGATAGCACTAACACTTGATGTGGGGGTTTGGAGAGCTTGGCATTGAGTTGGGCATTGAGCTATTTAGTGCTCACATCTTGAGTCAGATATGTCAGATGCTAACAGAACTAGAACAAAGAAACTTGCAAGATGGTGTTTGGTGAAAGGAAGTTTTGGAAGTTTTATGTTAATGTGTCTACATTCCATGCATATCATTTCCCCTCCACCATTCCTCCATCACTCACCCTCTTAGTTCTAATAAGCCCCCATTTTGCAACCTCTCACCTCCAACATTCCTCCATCCCACACCTTGTCACCTCCACCATCCCCCCATTTTGCACCCCTTCCCCTCCACCATTCCTTCATCCCACACCAAATCACCTCTACCATTCCTTCATTCCACACTGCCTCCCTTCCACTATTCCTCCATCCCCCCCCCACACACACACACATAATTTTTACATCCCACAACCCCTCCCCTCCACCACCCCCCACTGCACACCCCCTCACCTGCACCATTCCTCCATCCCACACCCCCTGACCTTCACCATTCCTCCATCCCACACCCCCCAGACATCCACAATTCCTGCATCCCGCACCACCTCACCTCCACCTTTCCCTCATCCCACACCCCCTCACCTTCACCATTCCTTCATCCCACAACCCCTCACCGACCCCATCCCTCCATCCTATACCCCCTTGCCTCCACCATTCCTCCTTCCCACACCCCCTCACCTCCACCATTCACTCAATTTGAATCCCCTCACCTCCAACATTCCTGCATCCCACACCTCCTCACCTAGACCATTCCTCCATCCCACACCTCCTCACCTCCACCATTCCTCCATCCCACACCCCCTCACCCCCACCATTCCTCCATTGTTGAACCCCTCAACTCAACCATTCCTCCTTACTACACCCCTTGACCTCCACATTCATCAATCCTGCACCCCCTCACCTCCACCATTCCTCCATCCTACAGCCCCTCACCTCCACCATTCCTCCATCGTGCATCCCCCCACCATTCCTTTATCTCACATCCTATCACCTCCACCATCCCTCCATCTAGAACCTCCTCACCTCCATCATTCCTCCATCCTGCACCCTGTCACCTCCACCATTCGTCCATCCCACATCCCCTCACCTCCACCATTCCTCCATCCCCACCCCCTCACGTCCACCATTCCTCCATCCTGCACCCTGTCATCTCCACCATTCCTCCATCCTGCACCCCTTGCCTCCACCATTCCTCCATCCCATACCCACTTTCCCACACCATTCCTCTATCTCATACCCCTACGATCCCTCCATCCCCCACTCCCTCACCTCCACCATTTCTCCATCCCACACCCCTACATGCCCACCATCCCTCCATTTTGCCCCTCACCTCTACCACCCCTCCATCCTGCACCCCCACACCTCCACCATCCCTCCATCGTGCACACATGAAATCCTCCTCCATCCTCCTCCACCCTCCTCTACCTAAATTCCCAGACCCCTGATCTCTCTCTCTCATCGGAGTTCCTTCTTGATTAGGGGAATTCAAGCTCTCGTAAAAGAATAGCTGTTTATTTATTGGAAGTTGAAGGTGAATCCGATGGGTGGGAGCAAGATTACTTGTAGCTATTTCCCAATTTGCCTTGTACGCCATCGGCGAAGATTCTTGCTGGATGAAAATCTCATTAATGGATTAGACATAGACCTTGCTATGCCAATAAGGTCATGATAGGAAAATTTGAGCTTGATATGATAGGGTAGAGAATAAGATCACAAGGGCTTGTAAACAATCTTTATTGCAAATTTTAACACCGAAGTACGAGTTTATTCCTTCTTATAGTGGTGCTTCTCTCTCTCTCTCTCTCTCTCTCTCTCTCTCTAACTCTTTCTTCCCCTCTTTCTATCTCCGCGACACCATCTTCCCAACCCGCAATCCATGTAGTAGCACATGCCACCCCGTAGGCAACCCTAGCCCACCCCTCTCTCCCTCCACCAACCCTTTCCTGCCACCCACCATCCACATCAACCCACCCGCCTAGCCCGCGTCTGCAATCCACACCTCCAAACACCATCCACAACTCTCCCCAACCCTTTGCCTCCCATGCGCTCCCGCCATACCTCTACACTCCCACCACTCCACCACTCCGCAGCCTCTATTAACCCCATCTTCGCACCATCCTGCTCTCCATGCTCACCCAATAACCCCGACCCGCAGCACCTTCGGTCCTCGGTAGTTCCATGAAGAAGACCTTCAATGGCCCCTGTAAGTACCAACAACTGATCAATGGATATTCGGGATTAATCTATTAAACATGTGATCGTGGCGATTTCCTGACAGAGGCAAGTAGATGAGAGTAAATTAAATAGTCAACAAGAGAGATAAATTTTGGGGATCATAATGGCTATTGTGACTCTCGTAAAAACATGTTGATAAAGTCAAAAGCTACACAAGAATAAGTGAAGACTGGAAGTGGGCAGCCGGTATCAGACAAAATCATTCTATCTGGTTTCCGATCCATGGCATCTAGAGTGTGGAATCTTGGAACATTCAAAATGCCAAGAAGTTATGGAACAAAGGCTTCAAAAAATGGAAGCATCTCTGGAAACAAGACACCAACCGATGGATCAATTTTGAGGATATTGACCCCAGCGTCAACATTTCGTATGAAGAATGGAACACTTTGCAAAGCAGATGTCTCGCCTAGGACCGCCACAAAGTTCACCTTCTCATGGGACACGACACGTCTAGCTTGCTTGGTCTCAAATGGCGCAATGGGAATAGCCTATCAAAAATCCCGAACATCAAAGAAACGATTGACTATCAGGTTAACCTCAACATGAGGTGGTGCCTGTCATGGACGTGGCTTCGATGGGACATGAAGTTCATGGGTATATGGCACCCCCTCATAGAAATCAAAAAGTCTGTCCTCTTATGGCAGATTCTTCATCATGGAATCTGGACCAACCTTAAGGCTAGCAAATTTTGTGGGATTCCTCCCTGGTGCAAACGCTGCTACCGGTCTATCGAAGATGTTCCACACATCTTCTTTACCTGCCACAACTCCAACAGACTCTGGCAGATGGTTGGAAAGAAACTTAGACTTCAGAAACATCTCAGTTGGAAGCAAGCCGTGCTGGGAGAAGCGATTGGCTGCTCGGCAACTCTCTGGAACGCCATCAGGGGGGAGGTGCTATGGAAAATCTGGAGGGAAAGATGTGCTTTTAACTTCGGCGACTCCCCCAAAGAGTGGTCAATTGAGAAATCGTTGTTCCTCCTTGGCAAAAGGATCGTTAATTGTAAGAAATCCCCCCCTCCCCCCTTCAGGCCTCATCAAGTACTCCTTTTGATCAATAACAAGCTTAAACCCAAGTGGGTCCCACATGAGGGTGATGAGAGGCTGATTAACCTTCTTTGTAACGCCATCTAAGCTCTGTAAAAGCTTCCCTTGCTTTGTGGGATTTTGGGGGTCTTGTGGGCACTTGTCCTCTTCTCTTGTACTTTACTTTATTTAATTCAAGTTCGACAGAGTAGGCTAATGCCGAACTTCCTTTATATTAAAAAAAAAACATGTTGATGATGAGGGTCAACACAGAGCGGAAGAAATAGAACCGCAAGCTGACAAAAGTATTCGCAAAAGCTCTATGAAAGAGTGAAGAGGTGCAGAGCTACTAATGCATTATATCATAGAATGTTCTTGGTTACTCATCGCATACAGGCATTGAGAAAATGGAAAGGGTATATGAACATGCCGGAGACCAAAGAACCGTGAGAGAGAGGAGATGAAGTGTGAACCCACAGTGGGAGCACTTACTGTATCCACCGAATGAAGTCCTTTGGTGTGAAAAAGCACATACACTTTTTCTTGTGTAAAAAATGAGCTAAAAGGCGTAGTGTTTATCAGAACTTGCAATTGCAAAAATGTGCCATCAAAGGGACGATAGAGAGGAATAAACATCTTTCGCGAAGGAGTGTTTATAAACACATTGTAATGATAAAATGCACCACCAAAATGGTAGGCCACATATCCAAATCGACACATGAAAAGGCAACGCTATGTTCTTCAGTAAAGTGAAAGTTAATGCACTTCCAAGCCCTGGCGGTGTTAGAAGCTAATTTGAGAACCCAATTAGAGTCTTCAATCAATGAGCTATAGACCATCACGTTGAACTCCCGCGAAAAAAAACATGGAAGGGAGAGATGGAAGAAGAATATAGGTTTCATTTGTTTGTTAGGTACAATTTGACTCATAGATGAAAATCATTGAGAAGCCGAGCCCATTTCCTCACCTAATCGGCACCCATTTTCTCTCACATCACAAGCTTTAGGTATGAGAATCTAGGCCCCTATAGCATAAGCATGTGAATTACGTGGATTCAACTTTTCCTCAGCCAAAATGCTATCTTGGGCCATCTTTATGCACCACTTACTACATAAACCTAGCAAAATAGATAATTACTTCTCAAGAATTCTGAATAAGATTCATCTCTCAAATAAAAAACTATCTTGTCCTTAGGAAAATGAATCTTTCATAATCCTTGTCTAGATCACTTTCACCTAGATGCACACATATCGTCTACATCTAGGCTATTGCGATGGGTGGTATTTAAGTTTAAATTTACCTCCAATAAGGTGATCAATCTAACTAGAGAGGAATTTATTTTATAATCTATACTAAACCATTAGATTGGTATAAGTGGATTATCTATCTCATTTTAAGAGCGTATGATTTCCTCATTACTTTGCAAAAAACAGCTTACCTTTTGAGATTATTTTTTTAGATACTAAAGCGTAAAGTGATCAATCAAGCTTTTGATAATTCTAAATCGCTGGTGTATTTTACTTTTTCTAAAAAAAAAATATTAAGATCTCCTAGCGTCGGGATTCGTAGTGCAAAATATTCTACGACTTTGAAGGTTACAAGTATTCAGAGGACTGGATTATTTTAACAAAAGTTTTCGTGTTTTGATTGATACTCAATCCATATGAATCCTAACCTTGTGTTTTTCAATTCAAGTCATAGCTCTACATGAAGCATTAGAGATCAAATCTTTTGACTTTACCTTCAAGCCTGTATTCAAATGCAGGACTTTAGATCTTACTACTGATTTTCAAATAAGGTTATAGTTTTGGAGTAAGCATTAGAGGTTCAATGTTTTGGGTTTATCTTCAAGAAGATGTATTTTTCCAATTCTCATCTCGGTTATGTGTAGTTGATGTACTAGCATAAAAAGTATCAGGTTCATGATTGTTGCCTCTCTCTCTTTGGCTCCCTTCAAGTCATAATAGTCACGAGCTTCATGGCCACTCTTACTAGAAAATTGACAACCTACCTTACCAGGGCAGTTCATGTGAGAATTACCACTATTGTTGCATGTGGTACACCAAACTTGCCTTCGGATGTCTTGAGCGGTCCACAATTCCTCCACTTCTCCACAAAGTTAGGCCACTAAATCTTCATTGTGTTACACGCGTAGAAAGGCTTTTCTTCATTTTGATTCTGCTACATCTTTAGCTCTTCTAACTCCATTGTAAGTTGGTCGATCGGGTTGACATTCACAACATAATTTACCTACGTCCCTCATTCAAAGTGCATCCTAACCTTCTCTATGTGAGAGGCAAGTACTACAAAGTCCTTTAGAGTGGCATCGAGCCTAAGTGGGTCTCAAAGCTTTTGCTGAGGGGACTTAGTAAGCTCCTTTTGTATCCACATTTTGACCAAAAAATCTCCTCACGCATGTGGTAATCAACAAACAAGTGCTTTAGTATGAGTATGTAATTCATGAAATGATGCACCTGGGCATAATGTGAGATTCTCAGTTGATCCAAGGCACACTCTAAGGAATTTTTTGATCCAAATGTCTGAGAGAATAAAGTCTTGAATGCTTCCGAGGTGGTGAAATGCATGTCTGCATATTGGTTATACCATTTGTTTGCAAGACCTTCTAAGGTTGAAGGGAATAGTTCCAGCATCACGTCCTCTAAGTTTTGAAGCCCACGATTGCAATATAAGGAGATAATTATCCCCATGTGGGTTTGATAGGCATTCTATTGGAACTTATGCTTCTTTTGATGTATCTGAAGAGATATCCAAGGTCCTTCTATGCTTCTCCTTTGAGTGGGGTTGCAACTGAATCAATAGACAACTTTAAGGGCTAAAGGGAACTACATCGACTAGCCAAAGGTAAAGATGACTTCTTAAGGCTCCTTTGTACACAAAGAGCCTCCTTGTCTGCTCTGATGTGGATCATGTACCCACTAGCAAGTTGCAAAAATAAAGAATGGATAATAGTGTTCAAGTGTCCCACGTGCATGGAAAAATGTAGAGGAGGTACTTGGGCATCAACTTTTCATTAGGTCCGAACTATAAGGGAAAACAAGTGCTGAAACTTCTAGTATGTTTTCTACTTAAGGAAGGTTCTTCCTTAGGGAAGTATACCCTAAAACATTTCTATGTTTAATTATAATCAACGATAGAAGAGAAACTCTAGAACCACGGAGGAAAGAAAATGACAAGTAGCACATATGAGAGAGAATCTCAACTCCTTTCTTTGCTCACTAAATGATCACAAAGACTCAAAAAGCTCTAGATGAGTAATATAGTGAGCTAGCAGGTCTTTTCGAGAACTAGAGAAAATAAAGACAAATATTAGAAATCACACTACACAAATAAAGACCCTTCTCCAAGAGAAGTACAAACAATTCACATTTAGAGACTATATCCAAGACACTCAATCACCTTGTAATGCTGCTAATATCTCACTCAGGCCCATGCTATGTATAATCACCATAGAGTGACCTACAACAATGAGCAAGTAGCAAAAGAATGCAGAGAGTAGTCTAGCAAATGGTGCTTGATTTTAATGCTCTCAATGGTGATGATGATCCTATATCCTCTTTGTGTTTGTATATATCTCCAATAAGTGTATGTTATGTTCTTCCATAGACTCCAAGAGGCCAAAAATGGCCTTGGTGAATCCCAACATGAAGTGTGTATATGCCAAAGTGGTCCCCCAAAATTGGAGTGGTAGGCCAAATATGCCTCTGGCAGCCAACTTTAATTAGATTCTTAGAAGCCACCAACTCTAATTATATCCTAAAATTAGTTTGTCACATCTCTAGGGCTTGGAGGTGCGTTAACCTTTACTTTAGTGCAAAACATAGCATCTTTCTCTATCATCCCTATGAAGAAAAATTTTTCCAATTGCAAATTTAGATAAACACTACACCTTTTAGATCAATTTTTACACAAGAAAAACTGTATATTCTTCTTCACAACTACGGCCTTTATTTTGTGGATACAATAAGTGCTCCCACACTGTGCTCACAATTCATCTTATCTCTCTCATGGTCATTTAGTCTCCGGCATGCTTCTGTACCCTTTCCATTTTCTCCATGACTATTTGTAATGAGGTGACTCTATTGTAGCTAAGAACCTTCTATGATATAGTGCATTAGTATCTATACACCTCTTCTTTCTTTCCTAGAGCTTCCACGATCACTTTCGTTAGCTTGCATTCTTACTTTTTCTGCTATGTGCTCGCCCTCATCATCAACATGCTATTATGAGAGTCTTAATAACTATTATGATCCCCATAAATTATCTCTCTTGTTACCCATTTGATTCACTCTTATCTACTTGCCTCTTTCAAGAAATCACCATAATCGCATTCTTAATGAATTTATCATGAATATCCATTGATCATGCTTAATGCGGGTTGGGCATATAGTGTATAGGGAGAGCAAGATGCAGTGGAGACAGGTTTAGTAGAGCATACACAGTGATGGAGTGGTGGGAGCACAGAGGAATGGAAGGAGTGCACACGAGGAGGGGGCAGTGGGTGGCGGAGAGTTGCAAATGGGCCTCGCTGGTGTTGATGGAAGATGGGGGGCTAGAGGGGTCCATTGCAATGGATGGAGGGAGGTGGGGATGGGTTAGTGGAGGGAGAGAGGCAAGGAATAAGGATTGCCTATGGGGTGGTGTGTTGTGGGAATCGAAGTCATGACCTACTAGCTAGGAGTATGATGGGCTAATCACTTGCCCCAAAAGTCATGTTTGAGGATTACTTCCTAATCCTCCCTCTTAGGGTGTGGTTCAACCATCTGCTACTTGTCATTTTTTTAGTCTAACACTCTCTCCCTTTCTAGAGATCATTATCCTAAATGCTCAGCCCTTAATCTACCCTTGGATTGATGTCCTCACTCTTGCATAATCCCTTGAACCTTCTTGTTCTTAACCTTGGTCTCTTGAACCCTTGCTCTCAACCTTGGTCTCTTGAACCTTGCCTTTCCACTTCCTTGCCACCTTCCTACGAACTTGCCTTGTTCGCAACCTTGGTCTCTTGAGCCCTTTGTTCTCAACCTTAGTGTCTTGAACCTAGTTCTGACCCTGTAGCGTTCCTCGTCAAACCCATAAAAACTTGTAGCATTCGTTGTCAAACCCATAAAGATGAACAATCAATAGCTTCTAGATGAAAACTCTTCCTTCTCGATACAATAGCTTTGCAAAATAGCTTCTTGAACAAGCCTCAACCTCTTGACCACCCCCGAGCTATCACAATCTCATTCACACTAACACTCTCAATCTTAATCTCAATGAGGTAATCATACAATCACAATCCCAATCTCATTCTCAATCCGATTCACATTCGCACTCTCAGTCTTCTTAATCTTGGTTCACAAAAGAGAATTCTCGCATGATGCTTTTCTTCTCAATCTTGAAGTCAACATAAAGTTAGGCACATGTCCCCACAGACGGTTGGGAAAGATGGATGGATACTCCAAGAGATTGAGTAGGTACTGCCAAATCTTGCTTTGTACCAGCCCTCTCATGCTTCAAGGTTGATTAGTGGACCTCCTTCTCTTTCCAATAGCACCATAAAATGGCCTATGTACTTTGGAAATGATGCATCTAATGATTAAATCAAAACAGATAACTTTGGATTTTAAGATCTCAAGGAAACCTTCTATTTTTGTCTTCACACCTCCTGGATCTTTTGCTTAGTATGACCAGCACAGTAGGAATTGGAAAAATTCCTCTTAGGGGTATCTAATTAGCTTAGAAAGCTAACCATTCCAAGTGGAATGATATAAAAAGATTAAGTATGGTCAGAGAAATCAATTTAGCAAGTAAACCTTTACCCCTTCTTTTTTCGGACTGTTGCAGACTTTGAATAGTGATCACCTCGATGAGCTTTTCTCTGAAATGGCTAAATAGAATCTTCTCAAATTCTGGTAGCATGTAGATACCTTTGAGCTGGCTCAAAGAAGCTTTAGATCTTGGATATTTTTGGAGAAATGAGTGAGATATGCTCTTCACAAGTTGATAGACTTTCAAGTACTATGACAAAGAACTCAAAAATGAACAATGTAGATATATGTATTAATGACCACTTGTATACAATACCATTGGCATGAATATCATTGCCTAATGGTGTAGATAGGTGTGCGCTAGACTTAAGGCCTCACACACACTCAAAAATGGTAATGAGAAGCTCGGGAATGCTGAGTTCTAACCGCGACTTTTTGACGATCACTTTTATAGTGATTGAGTAAAAATTTGAATTCAAATTTAAACTTTTGGCTTTCTATGATCAAGTTCCTATATCCTAGGAGATATTCCATCAATCAAAGCTAACTCCTTTACGATTTTCCTCGTGGTAGGTGTTTACAAAGATTCCAAAGTCAAAGATGACTTTTACAAAAGAGATAAAGTGGTAATTAACCACTAGCATTTGTTCCTATGCTTTTCCATATGTATATGGACTTTAATGTATCCTTCAAGCCAAATGTGTAGGCTTGTTGTAGAGGAGGTACTGGGGTATCCACTTTTATCAAAAGTAGAGAATAAAGATTAAACACATCCAGTACGTCACCTACTCAAGGGAGGTTCTCTTTAGGGAAGTATACCCTTTAACATTTCTGTGAGCAGGCAGAGGTAAATAATAGCACAGAGTTGTACATACTCTAGGAATATTAGTCAACAAATGACTACAGAAGACCGTATATTTCTTGATTCGAATCAGATGATTACAAGGTTGGGTAGAGTGATGCTCAAATGTGCAAGCTTAGGGCTAACATGCCACCTTAAAAGTGAATAACCTCAATGCAACAGAGTCTTCTCATCAACTTAAGGGGCCAATTATATGCAGACTAACTCAGAACAATACAAATGGTTAAGAATTTCTCAAGAGAATAGAGCTTAACAACAACACTGACCCACAGAAAAGAAAAGAATCCAAGCCACTCTCTTACACTATAGCGCTCATAGCCCTCCACTGAGAAGCCTACCCTCTGTATCCACACTACAGAGTAGCTCCTACAATAGGCTTGAAACCACAAAGTGCAAGAGAGGACTTCTGCACGTACGCGTCAATGTAACTCTAAAAATTGTACCCCAAAAGAGCAATTGTCCATTGTTTTTATACGCCCCAATAGGCTAAGAGGGCCTTGCCGAATCTTCACGTCCATTGATCACGCGTCGATTAATCACCCAAAATTGGGGGGTAGGTCAATTATTCCACTTGATTGAATTGGATCCACAAAAATAGGTAGTCGCCGTGAATGGTTGGTGGCAAAAATCTTTTCTCCGCTTCCACTTTTTACCTTGCACACTTTTATCCCATACCCTATGACAACCTTGCCAGTGTGCAGTCATTTCATTCTTTGACTCTTTTGATTGGCAATTTGAATCATCTCGTGACTTCCTCCTTGAGGCTTTATCGTCATACATTCGTATGATGCCCTTCAATCCATCATAAAAATCTTGAGCATTTCCATTCTTCCCCTTCTCCTCTCCATGAGCTTCCACAATGTCTTTCTTCTTCATATCTCTTCCATCCTCGGCTAATGTGTTTTTGTCTACAATGTTTACATCGTTTGATGTAGGAGCACCCACCATATTATCTCCAGTACCACCATGTTGCAAATATACTACCTGCTAATGATAGCCTTGAGGGTCCTTCGTAATGAAAACTTCAAATAATGGTGCGCTAGTAGATGCAGATGCCAACTGTCTGGCAGAATATCCCCTTGCCACAAATCTCCCAAACGAAGAACTTACGTTAATGATGCGACCATAAGGATCATTTTCACTTTTTGCCGAACCTACCCATCAGCCTAACAATCCGGCAGCTGCTTCATCCCTTAGTCTTGTTGCCATTTCATACCTTTCCTCTTCCAGGGCCATCTTCAGCTCGCTCAAAACTTCAGAGACTTGATCTTGTGCCTCCACTTCTTTAAGCCATTCCTTCAAGCGTGCGGCTTCCTTAAAATCTTCTTCCTCAATGGCACTGTCTAACTGAAACTTCAGTGTAGATGCAAGCTTCTCTTGGTCTTCGACTTGAATAAAATGCTCCTTCCACCGCTCCCAATCCCACTTTTCATCTTCAAAAGTAACCTGTTCGGATACCGTATCCTATTGAGTTTGAGGATTTTGTTTCCCCTGATTGTCAAAACAATTTTGCCATGTTCTGCCGACATTGATGATTAAGTCCTGAACTGGATCACTGGATCACTGATTCTCGTTGTTGCAGCCTTCAGTTGTTGCAAATCCCAAAATGCGGGAGGGCCTACCTCAATATCTTCATCGTCTCTAGAATGTGAACTTCCCGATGACTGATGAGAGGAGGTGTGTGTGGGTGTGTGTGGGAGTGTGTGTGTGTGTGTAGAAGTGTGTGTGTGTATGTGAGTGTGTGTGTAGAAGTGTGTGTGTGTGTATGTGAGTGTGTGTGTGTGTGTGGGGGTGTGTGTGTATATGTATGGGTGCGTGTGTGTGTTTGTATATATGTGTGTGTGAGTGTACGAGTAGGTATGCGTTTGTGTGCATGTGTGGGGGGGGGGGCGCATGTGTGCAGGTGGCGGGAGTGGGCGGCAGGGGTGAGAGGGGGAGTGCAGCGGGGGGTGTGGGGGAGTAGCAGCGGGGTGAGGGGGCGGGGGTGGCGGGGAGCAGCGGGGTGAGGGACGGGGGGAGCAGCGGGGTGAGGGGGCGGGGAGAGTAGCGGGGTGAGGGGGCGGGGAGTGGGGGGGTGAGAGGGGGAGTGCAGCGGGGGGTGTGGGGGAGTAGTAGCGGGGTGAGGGGGCGGGGGGTGGCGGGGAGCAGCGGGATGAGGGGCAGGGGGAGCAGTGGGGTGAGGGGGCGGGGAGTGGTGGGGTGAGAGGGGGAGTGCAGCGGGGGGTGTGGGGGAGTAGCAGCGGGGTGAGGCGGCAGGGAGAGCAGCGGGGTGAGGGGGCCGGGAGTGGCGGGGTGAGAGGGGGAGTGCAGCGGGGGGTGTGGGGGAGTAGCAGCGGGGTGAGGGGGCGGGGAGTGGCGGGGAAGTCAGCGGGGGGGGCGGGGTAGTCAGCGGGTGTAGGCGGGGGGTTAGCGGTGTAGGTGGGGGTGCCAGTGGGTGTAGGCGGGGGGTCAGCGGGTGTAGGCGGGGGGGTCAGCGGGCGTAGGCGGGGGGGTCAGCGGGCGTAGGCGGGGGGGTCAGCAGGTGTAGGCGGGGGGGGGGGTCAGCGGGTGTAGGGGAGGTCAGCGGGTGTAGGCGGGGGGTCAGCGGGGAGGGTGACGGAGAAGGAGGAGAGAGAGAGAGAGAGAGAAAGAGAGAGAGAGAGAGAGAGAGAGAGAGAGAGAGAGAGAGAGAGAGAGAGAGAGAGAGAGAGAGAGAGAGAGAGAGAGAGAGAGAGAGAGAGAGAGAGAGAGAGAGAGAGAAAGAGAAAGAGTTAGGGACCGAGAGAGAGAGAGGGGAAGAGAGAGAGGGAGAGAGAGAGAGAGAAAGAGAAAGAGAAAGAGTGAGGGACCGAGAGAGAGAGGGGAAGAGAGAGAGGGGGAGAGAGAGAGAGAGAGAAAGAGAAAGAGAGAATAAAAAATGGAAGTCCCATGTAGATAGTGCGCACATCTTTGCCACGAATTTCATCACCCGAAAAACTCTCATATATAACCTTGAGCTCCTTGAAAACAGAAAAACTATTCCCTTACTGATGAGAATAAAAAGAACCATTCTAGACTTTGAGGGAAACTGCTCCATCCAAATTCATCCTTCAGCGAGTGCGGGGAAAGATGCATGTCCGAGAACTTGGTCTTTATCGATGATGATGGCACTGCCCACAAAATTGCAATGGCCAATCTTCTGGAAGTAGTATTGGCTGATAGAGAGAGAGAAACGGAGGGGTACTACAGACCCCCACATCAGGATTTTGCACCGCCTCAGTGCAATTTCCTTCTCATCCGCTTATTGAATAAACGAAATAACTGCCAAAACTTGAATGACGTGGTATCTACAGTGGTTAAAATCCTTCCGAGTTGACTTAGTTTAGGTACTCCTTTACTCTGGAGATGTTGACTAGAGGAATCCTTTTACCCTGCAGATCTTCCAGATGCACTGTGCCATGTGGCAGTACCTTGATTACCTTATAAGGTCCTATCCATTTGGGTGCCAATTTAGTTTGAATCGGTGGAACCTGATGCACTAAAACCATAGACCCTTCCTGAACTTCATTGGATCTCAGATACCTGTCATGCAATCTCTTGCGTTCTTCTTGTGTCACTAGAAGTTTTTGCATTGCTCCTTCTCTGTATTCTTCTAATGCAACCAATCTCTCAATGGGAGGTTCAATTCCAATGGTTTTGGTTCCCATCTCCTTTTTGATAATGAACTCGAACGGTGCCAATGCCTCTTTCCCATAAACTAAACGAAATGGAGTCTCGCCTGTGGTTCCCCTCTTCGTGGTTCTGAAAGCCCAAATTGCACCGATCACTGCTAGCGGCCAGGAGCTTTGATGATCGAAAGATAATTTGCGAAGCAGTCCAATCAAAATCTTATTAGAGCTTTTTGCTTGGCCATTTGCCCTTGGGTAGTAGGCACAAGATTCTTTATGGAAGATTTTGTACCTGTCAAATATAACTTGGAGCAATTGATTTACAAAATGTGTGCCCCTATGACTAGTTATTTCCAGTGGGCAACCAAATCTTGAGAAAATACGTTTATACACAAATTTAGCCACTGTTAAAGCCGTGTAGTCCACAGTAGCTTTAGCCTCTATCCATTTAGTGGCATAGCATGTGGGCATCAAAATATACTTTTTTCCTCCAGGTTGACCAGTTGGACTAATTGGTCCTATGAAATCAAGACCCCATCGTTCAAATGGAAGCCATCCGGTAGATATGACTAATGGTTGGAAATTCAATCTGGTTGGCGCGGGGGCACACCTCTGGTAGATGTGGCATTCTTTAGCAAACTTGATTGCATCCTTGAAAATATGAGGCCACCATAGACCCTTGTGGATGATTCTATGAGCCAACTCTTCCCCCTTTAGATGTTCTTCACTGTGTGTAGCCTCCAGCAAAAGATTTACCTCTTCTGGATAGACACACCTTCTCAATATATCATCTTGACAGTATTTATATAAATTTCCATTTATAAGAGAATATGCTTTGGTTTTCAGGAGCAATCTTCTCTTTTCTACAGGTGTCAAGTGTTCTAGGATCTTTCCAGTAGTAAGAACATGGAGAATTTCATCATACCAACTAGTCCGAATTGCTACTAGAAAAAGATTGCTATCCACCAATTCATCATTAATACCTATTGCCTTTTCACTCATTGCCGTCCTGGACACTTGATCTTCCATGTAGTGCTCTTTTCTTGGCTTAATATGAATATCAAAATTAAATTCTTGAAATAGGAGTAACCATCTCCAAATCCTTCCAGCTACTCTAGGCTTGTTTATCAAATACTTCAAGGGCTGATGATCAGAAATAACAATGAAATGTACACCAAGGAGATAATGTCGGAACTTCTGAAGGGCAAATACGATAGCCAAACCTTCTCTTTCCGTTGTACTGTAATTTCTTTCAGCTTGGTTGAGTAGTCTGCTTGCATAAGAGATACGTCTATCCACTTTGTGAGATGATGGTTGAGCTAGAACTGCACCAACAGCATGAAGACTAGCATCTGTATGCACATGAAATTCCAATGACCAATTAGGAACACTTAAAAGTGGAGCAGTACATAGCCTCAACTGTTGGTGCATTTTGCCCAAGCCTACATGCTTGATATGCTTAATATTATCCTCATTTGTAAGTCACATGAGTAGTCATGTGAACACCTCTTGTAAAAGAGTACATTTTATCTCTTGTAAATGGAAAAAGAAAAAAGGAAAAGGATGGCTTACCTCATCCATGATGTAAAAGCAAATTCGTGGCTCCAACTACCAAAATCACGAATTTTTGAGCTGAGGGAATCTCTCCTAACTTTGGGGATCACTTTTAGGTGGAGCCATTCGAATTCGAATTCAAAACTCCCTCCAAGAATAGCTATAAAAGGAGCAAGAAGGAAGAGGCGATTAGCAAGCCTTGTACGTGACCACTTGATGTCATTTTGTAGAGATTGAAGAGCTTACTCCATAGCTCTATCATTCTACTCCCATTGTGCAAATATTCATTGCCAATGTGGTTGTAATCATATGTGAATCTATACATTTATTATCATCTACCTCTCTGTTTTGTTCTCTGCTATACTCACTCAGAGCAGTAACTTCAGAAGGTCATATCTCGAGTTTTACTGAACTTTTTTCAGTGTTTTAAAGTGCGTTGGATATCTCTCACTGTCTAGTTTCTACCTATAAATTTTCAAGGTCATTGGATTTATACGTTTGGAGATATCTGCATTTTACTGCTTATTGGTCTATCTCTGTAGAGCCCCGAGAATTGTGGGAATGTTCCAGAACTTGATGAAACTTGTTCTCAGTGCTCAGTCCATCATTTGAAGTGTTTTAACTTGGAATAGGAAGCTTGCTAAGTCTATTTGCTATGCCCAAAAGGAATTTTTCTAATTCCTTCCAGGTTGAGAGCACTGTTCATTTTTTCCAGCAGGTGTATGTCCAAAAATAACAAGTTTTGGGAGCTAGTCATTTCGCAACTTGTCGGTCTTGACTTAAACTTTTGGGATACATGTTCCAAAGTACTTGGCTGATATTTTGGTGGATTTAGGAAGCTCAAAGGGTCTACTAATCAACTCTGAAGTCTCAGTTGGCTGGTGTGAAGCTGGTTGTAGCGGCACCTACTCATCTTTGGATTGCATCCACCATCTCTCTTCACAGTGGTATCAGAGCATAGTCAAGCAACATGGGAGATGGATTTCCATCAACAATTGACAAATTGGATCGAAACAACTACCCGGCATGGTCTCTAAGGATGGAGGCTTACCTTCAAGGGAGGAATCTATATGGATTCATATCCGGAGATGAAGCAATGCCAACCATGAGGAACAAAGGGCAACCATCACATGAAGAAGTGGAAGGACTTTCGAATTGGTGTTCGAAGGATGCACTTGCAAGGTCCTATATTCTAAACTCAATTTCTGATTTTCTTTTACCTCATGTCAAGGGATGCAAGACATCAAGAGAGACCTGGAATGCACTTGCTTCTTTCTTCTCTTCCAACACTCGAGCAAGGAAGAACCAATTGTGGATGGAGTTCACAACAATGAAGAAAAGCCCGAAGCAAAATGTGACTGATTATGTCACAAAGATGAAGGAGATTTCCGACCAACTTGGAAGCATTGGAGAGGTTATTGAAGAGGAGCAAATCATTAGACAAATCATGAATGGAATCAAAGCAGACGACAAGTGGGAGTCATTCACAACAGCCATGGATTTATACATGGATATGCATGTACCCGACCTCAACACACTCATGGGCCAACTCTTCACTCATGAAGCAAAGATTAGCAAAGGTGGTGAGTCCTCAAGAGGTAATCAAACTTCTGCCTTATATTCTGATAAAGCTAAGGTCAAGGACAAGTCAAAGAATAGGAAGAATGAAGATGAAGGTAGCTCTTTCCAAGCAAACTTTGCAGGTAGAGGAAGAGCTAGAGGAAGAGGCAGAAGTGGAAAGCAAGGCAGGGGGAGATTCCAATCATCTCAACCTTGCAACATATGTGGCTTATCTAACCATACTACTGAAGAATGTTTCAGGAACCCGAGGAACTCAAGAGGAAGAGGATTCAATAGAGGTGGCTATGGATCAAATAGAGGCAGGTACAATGGAGGCTACAACAACAACTACTACAACAACAATTACAACAACAACAACTATCAAAGTGGCCATAGAGGAAGAAGAGATTACAATAACTATGCAGAGGACCAAAGTCAAGAAGATTCATTATTGATTATGAATCTATCAACAAAGAAGGGTAAGGATGATGATCACATATTTTACATTGATTCGGGATGCTCGAACCATGTAGCAGGAAATGTGGCTTTACTTTCTGATTTGGAAGATCCTCATAACAAGCATGAAGTGCAGACAGGAGATGACACAAAGCACTCAGTGGAGAAGATAGGTAATGTGAAGACATCAGATGGGAATATGAACCTCTTAAGCAAAGTCTTGTATGTCCCTACAATTACCAAAAATTTAATAAGTGTTGGACAGATTGTTGAAAAAGGATTGCAGGTTAGATTCAATCGATTTGGAGCATATGTTGAAGACCCAAGGCAAGGCTTTCGAAGGATTGCCAAAGGAGAAAAGACAGGAAGGCTTTTCACTTTTGAAGTGGAAGATACAAAGAACATAGCTTTGTTTAGCTATGGATCTCAAACTCTAACAGAGTTGGAGATATAGCACAAAAGGCTTGCTCACATTGGTGAGAGGACACTCAAACAGATTTGCAGGGACCAAAGTGTACTTGGTTTGCCTAATATCACAAGGCAACACATGATTTATAAGTGTGAAGCTTGTCAACTCGGCAAGGCTCATAGACAACCTTTCAATAAGAAAGGATATATGTATCAAAATCCTTTGGATCTAGTGCACACGGATGTGTGGGGTCCAAGTAAGGAGCCATCTATATCAGGCTCAAGATATTATGTGTCTTTCATAGATGATTGTAGCAGGTGGACCATTCTGTTTTTCATGAAGCACAAGGATGAAGTGTTTAATTGCTTTAAGAAGTATATTGCTCTTGTTGAAAATCAAACAGGTAGGACTTTGAAAAGACTCAGATCAGATGGTGGAGGAGAATACTTCTCTTCTGAATTTGATGCCTTCTTGCATGAAAGAGGCATTAAAAGGGAAGTCACTACAAGGTATACACCTGAACTCAATGGTGTAGCAGAGAGGAGGAATAGAGCTATCGTCGAAGCTGCAAGGTCCATGCTCAACGAAAAGGGATTGCCGAACTACCTATGGGCAGAGGCTGTGTCGACAGCCACATATCTCATAAATAGACTTCCATCTAAGTCACTAGATGGAACCACTCCATATGAAGTGTGGAATGGAAGAAGACCTAGTCTAGAGCATTGTAAAATCTTTGGATGCTTAGCCTATGCTCACATTCCTTCTCAAGTAAGAGGGAAATTGGATCCCAAGGCAGAGAAGTGTGTATTCATTGGTTATGATCAAAACCAAAAAGGATATAGATTGTACAATCCAACCAATAAAGGATTTTCTGTGAGTAGAGATGTAATTTTTGATGAAAACAAATCATGGTTTGATGATGACAGGAAAGTGAAGCTGCCATATGACTTGGATGAAGATTTTCCATCACTTCAACCAAAGGAGCCAAAGCAGATTGAAGAAAGTGATTCGGAGATTGACCTAGAAGACTTGGAAAGACTAAAGCTATGGAAGAACAAAGGTAAAGCAAAGATGCAGGATGCTACATATGGACCCGAGAGCTCACATCAACCACTTAGAAGGTCTTCGAGGGAGAAGAAGAAACCAGAGAGGTTTGGTTATGATACTTCTTTGGTCACCAAGCACTCAATCTACATTGCAAAGGATTCAACCAATGAAGAACCTACCACATTCGAAGAAGCACAAAGCAAGAAAGCTTGGAGAGATGCAATGGATGAAGAAATGGAAGCCTTGAAGGAGAATGACACTTGGGAGCTTGTACCTAACAAGCCATCTATGAAGATAATCGGATCTCGATGGATATACAAAATCAAGAGGAATCCAGATGGAAGTATAAATAGACACAAAGCAAGGTTAGTTTCTAAAGGGTTTGCTCAAACCCATGGTATTGATTATGAGGAGACTTTCTCTCCTGTTGCAAAAATGCCTACAATTAGGGTTCTCATAAGTCTTGCTGCATCTAGAAATTGGAATCTTTATCAACTTGATGTAAAGAATGCTTTCTTGAATGGATGGATTTCTGAGGAAGTGTATATGGCACAACCTCCTGGATATGAGGATGCACATCATCCTAACTATGTATGCAAACTAAAGAAAGCTTTGTATGGATTGAAGCAAGCTCCAAGAGCTTGGAATTTCAGATTGGTTACTTATTTGCAGGACCAAGGATTCAAAGCTAGCAAGGCGGATACCTCTTTGTTCATAAAGAGGAATGGATCTGAAGTGATCTATTTATGTGTGTATGTTGATGATATTATTATCACAGGCAATGATCTTGAAGGAATCAAACAGGTAAAGAGTCAAATGAAGGAGGAGTTCAAAATAAGTGACCTCGGACCACTCACTTATTTTCTTGGATTGGAGTTGATCTACACAGATTCAGGTATATACATCACACAAAGGAAGTATGTCCATGACATGCTCGTCAAGTTCAAGATGGAAAATACAAAGTGTGCAGGTACACCTATGGAGCAAAATCATAAGCTTAGTGCTTATGAAGGAGAGCCAATTGAAGACATCACAAGCTATCAAAGCTTGGTTGGAAGTTTGAACTATGCAACACTCACAAGGGTGGATATATGCTATAGTGTTAGCATATTGAGTCAGTTTATGCATAAGCCGAGAAGACCACATATGGAAGCGGCCAAGCGAGTCCTCAAGTACCTAAAGGGGACCATGAATGAAGGTTTGTTTTATTCATATACTTCAGATATTGAGCTAAAGGTCTACTCACATGCAGATTGGGCCGGATCTAAAGATGATAGAAGAAGCACATCAGGGTATATATCATTTGCAGGTTCAAAAATCATTTCTTGGTCATCGAAGAAGCAACCAACCGTGGCATTATCTTCTACTGAAGCTGAATATAGAGGTTTGGCTAATGCAACTCAAGAAATCATGTGGTTAAAATCTTTGTACACAGATCTTGGACTTCATTCTTCAACACCTCACATTTTTGGTGACAACACAAGCTCACTACATCTAGCAGCTAATCCGGTATACCATGCTAGAACCAAGCATATTGAAGTCCACTACCATTATGTAAGGGAGAAGCTATTGAGCAAGGATATTCAACTATCCTATGTCTCTACAGATATGCAATGTGCAGACATGTTGACGAAAGCTCTTGATGGTACGAAGTTAAGTAGATTCAAGTTGATGATTGGCTTGCAGGAAATCAAGGACAATTGAAGACTTATTTGGAGGCCAAGCATGTTAGGCTTGAGGGGGAGTTGTTGGTGCATTTTGCCCAAGCCTACATGCTTGATATGCTTAATATTATCCTCATTTGTAAGTCACATGAGTAGTCATGTGAACACCTCTTGTAAAAGAGTACATTTTATCTCTTGTAAATGGAAAAAGAAAAAAGGAAAAGGATGGCTTACCTCATCCATGATGTAAAAGCAAATTCGTGGCTCCAACTACCAAAATCACGAATTTTTGAGCTGAGGGAATCTCTCCTAACTTTGGGGATCACTTTTAGGTGGAGCCATTCGAATTCGAATTCAAAACTCCCTCCAAGAATAGCTATAAAAGGAGCAAGAAGGAAGAGGCGATTAGCAAGCCTTGTACGTGACCACTTGATGTCATTTTGTAGAGATTGAAGAGCTTACTCCATAGCTCTATCATTCTACTCCCATTGTGCAAATATTCATTGCCAATGTGGTTGTAATCATATGTGAATCTATACATTTATTATCATCTACCTCTCTGTTTTGTTCTCTGCTATACTCACTCAGAGCAGTAACTTCAGAAGGTCCTATCTCGAGTTTTACTGAACTTTTTTCAGTGTTTTAACGTGCGTTTTATAGCTCTCACTCTCTAGTTTCTACCTATAAATTTTCAACGTCATTAGATTTATACTTTTGGAGATATCTGCATTTTACTGCTTACTGGTCTATCTCTGCAGAGCCCCGAGAATTGTGGGAATGTTCCATAACTTGATGAAACTTGTTCTCAGTGCTCAGTCCATCATTTGAAGTGTTTTAACTTGGAATAGGAAGCTTGCTAAGTCTATTTGCTATGCCCAAAAGGAATTTTTCTAATTCCTTCCAGGTTGAGAGCACTGTTCATTTTTTCCAGCAGGTGTATGTCCAAAAATAGCAAGTTTTGGGAGCTAGTCATTTCGCAACTTGTCGGTCTTGACTTAAACTTTTGGGATACATGTTCCAAAGTACTTGGCTGATATTTTGGTGGATTTAGGAAGCTCAAAGGGTCTACTAATCAACTCTGAAGTCTCAGTTGGCTGGTGTGAAGCTGGTTGTAGCGGCACCTATTCATCTTTGGATTGCATCCACCATCTCTCTTCACATCAACTTTAGTTCACAAAATGCTTTGTCAGCTTCAGCACTCCATGAGAAAGGGATCTTTTTGCTGGTAAGCCTTGACAAGGGCTTAGCAATTTCCGAATACATCCTAATGAATCTTCTGTGATACCCTGCATGGCCCAAGAAACTTTGCACTTCCTTTGGGCTTTGTGGAATTGGCATGGAAAGAATAGCTGTAACCTTTGCAGGGTCAAGAGTTATGCCTTCAGCAGATACTATGTGACCAAGAAGAGTGCCCTTAGTGACCAAAAAGTGACATTTATCAGGATTCAATTTCAAACCTGTTTTGAGACATTGCTCAAAAATTTCTTTTAGATTTTCCAAATGCTCATGGAAATCTTGACATGCTGCCCTTCTATCTGTACCTGAAAATACTGAAAAGTCATCCATGAAAATGCGTAGAAAGGTTGTTAACCATTTGCCCAATATCAGATACATCGTTCTATTAAATGAAGCTGGTGCATTCTTCAAACCAAAAGCCATGCGAGTATAGACATAAGTGCCCCAGGGAGTAACAAAGGCTATTTCGTCCCTATCATCAGGATGGATCACTATCTGATTGTAGCCACTAAAACCATCCAAGAAACTATACAAAGTGTGACCAGCTACTTCCTCAAGTACGTGCTCTATGAAGGGCTGAGGAAATCGATCTTGAACAGTCACTTTATTCAAAGCACGAAAATCAACACATACTCTTATTTTTCCACTATTTTTCTTGGGTACAATAACCATGGAAGAAAGCCACCTAGAATGTTCTACTGGAACAATTATACCAGCTTCTTCTAGCTTTGTAATTTCTGCTTTTACAGCCTGTGCATATTTCGGATTGAGTCGATATGGTCTACTTCTTACTGGCACGGCTCCCTCAACTAAGGGTATCCGATGTAACCCAAGCTCTTCTGGTATCCCTGTTAGATCTTTGTAGGACCATGCAAAGACACTTTTATAAGTAAAAAGCAAAGAAGTTACCTTCTGTAGCAAAGGAGGATAATGCCACAACCAGGATGCCAAATGGACTACTTGAGGGTTCTCTTCATCCCCTAAATTTCCTTCTTGAACCAATGTTTCAGGACTGGCCTTGTTTGATAAATCATCTCCACTATATGTAGGAGTGGAGTTTAATTTGTATTCTGCAACATTTTCTTCCATCCATCCTTGAGGTATATCTGAGAAAGGAAGATCTTCTCTGCCCTTAGGTTCAAAATCTTCTACCTCTGATACTTTTATCTGGGTTGCTTCCTCAAGGCTTGTGATTTCCTGCAATTGCTCATTCTCCAACACCTTGTGGTCTTCATTGCCCTTTCGTGTAATTACCTTATCTGCAACTTCTTCCTTAATTTCATTAATCTCCACTGTGCAACACTCTGCACTTCCCATCATCCAATTTAACAATGTATCCTCTTCTTGGGGTAGAGAGGGCATTACCTGAGTGTCCACAGTATATCCAGTAGTTTTTCCTGAGTCGAATCCTTCTTCCAAATGTAGTTGCAGTTCGCTATTGGTACTTGTTGAAATCCATAATTTATTTTTCCCCCAATCTTGCAAAGCTTTTGCTTGCCTCAACCAAGGTCTCCCCAGGAGTAGAGGATAGGAAGTCTCCTGTGGAAGTGCAATAACAACGAAATCCAACACAAAGTGGCAACCCTGTACTATCATCCGTACCTTTTCAATAATGCCAAGAGGCGCAACCCGATGTTGATCTGCTAGTGTAACCGTAAATGGTACCATTTTGGTGGGGTTCAAATTCAGTTTCTTCATTGTGAAATCTGGCATCAAATTGATACCAGAGCCTCCATCTATGATCACACATCTGAGAGCTTCATCCTTTATACAAACAGATAATCTTGAGCTTTGATAGTCTGCTAAGGGTGCAGGGGGAAAATCAACCATAAATCCATCTAGGCTAGGTGATTGGACCAAGTGAGCAGAGTGTATAATCTTCAATAAGTCACTTCTTATTTTTGAATCCATCTTTATAAGTTCATATAGACTAACCTTGTGATGAATACCTTTCAAGATCTGTTCAATGTTTACCTCCTGAGTGTTTTCTTGTAGACTTGTTGGTTGGCCCTTTAGAGAAGTAGTCATCTTATCATAAGCTCCTTCAATTTCTAATTGATCCTTCCATCCAGACTTTTTTTCCTCCTCTTTATCCTGAAATCCTTGTTGTTCATCTCTCTGGGTTACAGCTGCTTGCCTAGCTCTAGTCATTATGGGCATTGTAGAGGATGAAACAGCATAAGTCTGAGTGGTTTTTACTTCTTCATGTGGAGAGACTGCAATCATGTGGATTGGAGCAGGACGACCTCTTGGGCAATCTTTGGTATAATGATCCTTGGCCTCTGGACAATGTTGACAAGGAGGTGCATCTTCTGGAAGAGAGCACCTATTTTGCATGTGGCCGTACTCACCACAACGATAGCACATCAAAGGTCTATTATATCTAGGCTTTACAGGCCGATTCTCCTCTCTATTTGATGTATTTGAAGTACTAGCATAATATGAATCCAAATTTTGAGGGTTACCTCTCTGCTGTGTACCCTTGAGGTAGTAGCAATCCCTTGCTTCATGACCGTCCTTTCCACAAAATTGACAGCTTACCTTAATAGGGCAATTAGCATTGGAATGTCCATTGTTGTTACAGATTGTACACCAAATTTGTCTCCTTATATCTTGTGTGGTCTTCAAATCTTATAACTCACGGCGAAGTTGGGCTACTTCATCATCCGTGCATCGCAGTGGTGGCAAGACCTTCTCTTCTTGTTGATTTTGTTGCATTTTTAATGCCTCCAGTTCCCTCCTTAGTTGCTCAATAGGATCCAGGTCTGCAGCATACTTAGGTTGTGTATCTCCTTCAAAACGTTGCCTTGCTTCTTCAATGCGTGATGCCACTGCAACAAAATCATTGAGGGTGGCATCCAATCTAAGAGACTCGCGAAGCTTCTGCTAAGATGACTTGGGCAGAGCCTTCTCTATCCACTTTTTAACCAAAAAGTCACCTGGAGCATGTGGCAGACCTGCAACAAGTGCTTTTGTTCTAGTGTGAAGTTCATGAAAAGATTCACCTGATCTTAGCTTCAAATTCTGTAGCTGATCTAGAGCTCTTTCCGAGGAATCACTTGGTCTAAATGTTTGTGAGAAAGCCGCCTTCAGAGCCTCCCACGTAGTGAAATGGCCATCTGCATATTGACTATACCATTTATCTGCAAGACCCTCCAATGTTGATGGAAAAAGTGCCAGCATTGCATCCTCTCTATTTTGCAGACCTCGTCCAGGACATAAAGAGATGAATCTTCTCACATGATCATCAGCATCCTCATAAGCATGTCCCTTGAAGGTAGGGAATTTGATGTTTAATCTGGAGAGCAAATGAGAGAGATCCTCCATTTGTACTGGTGTTTCTTCAGACGTATCTGAGGAGAAGTCTAGAGTTCTCCTATACCCCTCTTTTGACAATGGTGTCACACCCAAATCAATAGATAAATTTAGGGAAGGCAGAGAGGAGGTAGACTCACTAACCGTGGTTTTTGTCAACTTGTAAAGGCTCCTCCGAACATGAAGAGACTCCTTATCTGCCCGTGTATGGGTCATGTACCTACTTGCAAATGTAATAGGGCAAAAATACCTCTCACAGAAATGCAAAGGTCCCACCGTGCGTGCCAAACTGTAGAGGAGGTACTGGGGTATCCACTTTTATCAAAAGTAGAGAATAAATATTAAACACATCCAATACGTCACCTACTCAAGGGAGGTTCTCTTTAGGGAAGTATACCCTTTAACATTTCTATGAGCAGGCAGAGGTAAATAATAGCACAGAGTTGTACATACTCTAGGAATATTAGTCAACAAATGACTATAGAAGACCGTATATTTCTTGATTCGAATCAGATGATTACAAGGTTGGGTAGAGTGATGCTCAAATGTGCAAGCTTAGGGCTAACATGCCACCTTAAAAGTGAATAACCTCAATGCAACAGAGTCTTCTCATCAACTTAAGGGGCCAATTATATGCAGACTAACTCAGAACAATACAAATGGTTAAGAATTTCTCAAGAGAATAGAGCTTAACAACAACACTGACCCACAGGAAAGAAAAGAATCCAAGCCACTCTCTTACACTATAGTGCTCATAGCCCTCCACTGAGAAGCCTACCCTCTGTATCCACACTACAGAGTAGCTCCTACAATAGGCTTGAAACCACAAAGTGCAAGAGAGGACTTCTGCACGTACGCGTCAATGTAACTCTAAAAATTGTACCCCAAAAGAGCAATTGTCCATTGTTTTTATAGGCCCCAATAGGCCAAGAGTGCCTTGCCGAATCTTCACGTCCATTGATCACGCGTCGATTAATCACCCAAAATTGGGGGGTAGGTCAATTATTCCACTTGATTGAATTGGATCCACAAAAATAGGTAGTCGCCGTGAATGGTTGGTGGCAAAAATCTTTTCTCCGCTTCCACTTTTTACCTTGCACACTTTTATCCCATACCCTATGACAACCTTGCCAGTGTGCAGTCATTTCATTCTTTGACTCTTTTGATTGGCAATTTGGATCATCTCGTGACTTCCTCCTTGAGGCTTTATCTTCATACATTCGTATGATGCCCTTCAATCCATCATAAAAATCTTGAGCATTTCCATTCTTCCCCTTCTCCTCTCCATGAGCTTCCACAATGTCTTTCTTCTTCATATCTCTTCCATCCTCGGCTAATGTGTTCTTGTCTACAATGTTTACATCGATTGATGTAGGAGCACCCACCATATTATCTCCAGTACCACCACGTTGCAAATATACTACCTGCTGATGATAGCCTTGAGGGTCCTTCCTAATGAAAACTTCAAATAATGGTGCGCTAGTAGATGCAGATGCCAACTGTCTGGCAGAATATCCCCTTGCCACAAATCTCCCAAACAAAGAACTTACGTTAATGATGCGACCATAAGGATCATTTTCACTTTTTGCCGAACCTACCCATCAGCCTAACAATCCGGCAGCTGCTTCATCCCTTAGTCTTGTTGTCGTTTCATACCTTTCCTCTTCCAGGGCCATCTTCAACTTGCTCAAAACTTCAGAGACTTGATCTTGTGCCTCCACTTCTTTTAGCGATTCCTTCAAGCGTGCGTCTTCCTTAAAATCTTCTTCCTCAATGGCACTGTCTAACTGAAACTTCAGTGTAGATGGAAGCCTCTCTTGGTCTTCGACTTGAATAAAATGCTCCTTCCACCACTCCCAATCCCACTTTTCATCTTCAACAGTAACCTGTTCGGATACCGTATCCTGTTGAGTTTGAGGATTTTGTTTCCCCTGATTGTCAAAACAATTCTGCCATGTTCTGCCGACATTGATGATTAAGTCCCGAACTAGATCACTGGATCACTGATTCTCGTTGCTGCAGCCTTTAGTTGTTGCAAATCCCAGAATGCGGGAGGCCCTACCTCAATATCTCAATCGTCTCTAAAATGTGAACTTCCCGATGACTGATGAGAGGAGGTGTGTGTGGGTGTGTGTGGGAGTGTGTATGTGTGTGTGTGTAGAAGTGTGTGTGTGTGTGTATGTGAGTGTGTGTGTGTGTGGGGGTGTGTGTGTATATGTATGGGTGCGTGTGTGTGTTTGTATATATGTGTGTGTGAGTGTACGGGTAGGTATGTGTTTGTGTGCATGTGTGGGGGGGGGGCGCATGTGTGCAGGTGGCGGGAGTGGGCGGCAGGGGTGAGAGGAGGAGTGCAGCGGGGGGGTGTGGGGGAGTAGCAGCGGGGTGAGGGGGCGGGGAGTGGCGGGGTGAGAGGGGGAGTGCAGCGGGGGGTGTGGGGGAGTAGCAGCGGGGTGAGGGGGCGGGGAGAGCAGTGGGATGAGGGGGGGGGAGTGGCGGGGTGAGAGGGGGAGTGCAGCGGGGGGTGTGGGGGAGTAGCAGCGGGGTGAGGGGGCGGGGGGTGGCGGGGAGCAGCGGGGTGAGGGGTGGGGGGAGCAGCGGGGTGAGGGGGCGGGGAGTGGCGGGGTGAGAGGGGGAGTGCAGCGGGGGGTGTGGGGGAGTAGCAGCGGGGTGAGGGGGCGGGGAGAGCAGCGGGGTGAGGGGGCGGGGAGTGGCGAGGAAGTCAGCGGGGGGGGGGGGGGGGGGCGGGGTAGTCAGCGGGTGTAGGCGGGGGGGTTAGCGGGTGTAGGCGGGGGTGCCAGAATTTCATCACCCGGAAAACTCTCATATATAACCTTGAGCTCCTTGAAAACAGAAAAAATGTTCCCTTACTGACGAGAATAAAAAGAACCATTCTATGACTTTGAGGGAAACTGCTCCATCCAAATTCATCCTTCAACAAGTGCGGGGAAAGATGCATGTCCGAGAACTTGGTCTTTATCGATGATGATGGCACTTCCCATAAAATTGCAATGGCGAATCTTCTGGAAGTAGTATTGGTTGATAGAGAGAGAGAAACGGAGGGGTACTACACTTGTGAAATGCACCAAGAGCTCCCCCTCAAGCCAAACATTTTGGCTTGGTCTTCATCCTTCATTCTTCATGTATATTCTGCAATCCAATCATTGCTTTGAACCTGCCAAGTTTGGTTCCATACAAAGCTTTGGTCAACAAATCTGCACATTCCATGTTGGTTGATACATAGGTTAGTTGAATGTCCTTGCTTAATAACTTGTCTCTCACATAATGGTAATGGACCTCTATATGTTTGGTCCTAGCATGATAGATAGGATTAGTTGCAAGGTGAAGTGAACTTGTATTATCTCCAAGGATCAAATGTGACCTTGTATACAAAACCAACTCTAGATACAATACCTTGATCCATATGGCTTCTTGGGTGGCATTAGCCAGTCCCCTATACTTTGCCTCTATAGAAGTTAAAGCAATAGTGGGTTGCTTCTTTGAGGACCATGAAATTGGCTTATCACCTACAAAAGAAATGTATCTAGAAATGCTCCTCCTATCATCCTTGCATCTTGCCCAATCTGCATCTGAATAGATCTTGATATCCAAGTCTGAAGTGTAAGGGAAATACAAACCATGATGTTGTATACCCTTGAGATATTTTAATATTCTCTTTGCAGCCTCCATGTGAGGTGCTCTTGGCTTGTGCATAAACTGACTTAGCACACTAACTCCATATGCAATATCTATCTATATTATGCTTGGAGAGTTTCCTCAAAATTATTTCCACATAAATATTTATGCATTATTCATGATAAAATGGATCAAAGTAAAACAGCTATACCATAGATTAGACCAGTTCCAAAATCTCTTAATGGCATTGAGAGATTACCAATATCTTTAACAGGAATGCTTACTCATGGACATGGACAATGTGCTTATGTTCATTTTGCTTTACGATTATGGCCCGGTGATCCAAATTTCACAATTGCATCTATTTCAATGTGTTTAAGAAACTTAGAAAAAAAAGATAGTCAGTTGTATGGAGATTTGGGATTGAAGAGTTTTGGTGTGAATTACACAAAGAGTCTATTTGATTCTTTGTATGGCCTGATGCACTTTATCATCATATGGATGTATTAAAGGAGCAAATTTTATATGACAATGTAACACAATGTAATATTACATGTGAAAATCAAAGTAATTCATTCAAGGAATTACCTAGAACATTATTTTTGCAACTTGATAATTGTGGTTCAGAAAATAAGAATCGCTATGTCTTTGCGTATTTGTCTTTGTTGGTTGCTAATGGGATATTTGATATGGTGCAACTTGGATTCCTTATGGTTGGACATACACATGAGGATATTGATGCTTTATTTAGTTACTTTTCAAAAAAGCTCAGAAAACAATCTATTTTTAGTTTTCCACATCTTATGAGAACTTTTAATGAATGTTGCAGCATGCATCTGACACCTTTTCTTATACAAAAAGTACCAGATTTCAAAAAAATGTTGTCAAAGGGTACTTAAATGATGGAGCAGATACTCTTATTGGGCATTCAAAACCATTGCAGTTCAGTTTCTACATGAGTCAAGGGGTGCCCTTGATGCAATATAAATTTCATCCAAAAAATATTGATTGGTTACCTGCAAATGGTATAGAGCTATGGAAGAAAAATGAAGATGGCATATCGAAGCTTCCTGAAGGCATTCCAAAATTATTGCCACCTAGTGAGTATGTGAAGGATAATGAAAGGGTCATGGAAGGACTTTTGAGATATGCCAATTGGTGGAAAATGCATCTGAAAGAGAAGGGGGATAACTCAGATTATGGAAAATGGATTAATCCGGTACTTACTTATTGGAAAAACCTTATGGAGGTTTTGAAATCTCAAATAATATGGAAGGATACATTTTATCATGATTTTTGGCCAAAAAGTGGATGCAAAACATTTGGATCTTAAAATCTTGTGCAAGATAATACATTTGATAATGAAGATGCAGGTGAAAATGATGTACACTTTTGTGGTCCATTGCGTAACAAACCAGCAAAGGAATTCGATCCATGCCTTGATGTGAGAAAAGGAGACTTCGTTCTCATAGAACCATGTGATGCAATGTACCCTGTGTGGCTTGGCATGGTGGAAACTGAAGTTAATCAAACTAGAGAATCAGAAACATATCTTAAGGTTCAGATACAATATTGGATACCTATTTCAAAAAGGAAAAACATCAGTGATGAAGAACTATATAGGGATTGTTGGACAAAATATTAGAGAGAAAATATTGTTGATCCTCAACATTCGGAGAATACTTCTTCCATTCTTTGGGCTTGGACACCAAAAGGTGGACACAAACCAAACAAAACCAAAATTCCAACAACAGTGATATCGAAGGTAAAACAAAGCCAAGGGAAAGAAGATGCAGGATTCGAACATTTGAGCTACTTCTCTAATGAAAATGATTGTAATCTGTAATTCAATTATAATACCTCTAATGAAGATGATTGTAATTTGTAATTCAATCATAATAGCTTATGTGTTTTCTTTTGTAAATCATCCCAAGCTTGTGATTTCTTTTGCTTTGGTAACTTTTTATGTTGCATGAATTAATGTCAACTAGATGGCTTTGCTAACTTTTTTGTGAAGGAAATAATGTTGACTAGATGGTTCTCCATTAGCACCAATGTTGTTAACTATAAAGGGATAGTATTAACAACATTCAATTAGAGGGATTATTATTATGTATTTAATTTATTTCGGTGTTTCTAAACACCATACAATGTCGAGATCATTCAATTAGGTGGATATTTAGCCATACATTAAATTTAATTAGGTGTTTCTAAACACCATACATTTTTGAGATAATTTTCTTTAAATGGATAATTATAGATTCAATTATATTTTCTCATCATTTAATAATATTCTATGTTATTCATGAATTTTGAGTCTTCTTGAAGTCATTTTCTTTTTATATTTTGAAGATATTGATTCAAATGATTGGATGTACACACACAACACACACACACATACACTTATATATATATAATATATATATATATATATATATATATATATATATATATATATATATATATATATATATATATATATATATATATATATATATATATATATATATATATATATATATATATATATATATATATATGTGTGTGTGTGTGTGTGTGTGTGTGTGTGAGTGTGTGTGTGTGTGTTTGAAATTTCTTTATGTATAAATTATATATATAAGTTGAAATTTCTTTATATATGAATATATCTTTATAATTTGAAAATACTTAATTAAATAATTGATATGGTTATGTACATATATATACACATTGCTCACACATGCACACACACATACACAGTGCACACTTACACAAACACACACACACACACACACATATATATATATATATATATATATATATATATATAGATATATATATATATATATATATATATATATATATATATATATATATATATATATATATATATATATATATATATATATATATATATATATATATATATATATATATATATATATATATATATATATATATATATATATATATATGTGTGTGTGTGTGTGTGTGTGTATACATATAATATCAATATTTAATATAATTTTTAAAGTACTTGTTACTTTTAAAAGATTTCATTTGTTTTATCTTTTAGTCTAATTTTGAATATGTTTATAAAACTAAGATAATCAATTTTGATTTTTGTAATATTAATGTCAACCAATATGTTTATAAAACTAAGATAATCAATTTTGATTTTTGTAATAATAAGGTAAATCTTCTTTTTCTTGGAGTTTCCATTCATGAACTAGTGTAAAGTCATAATAAATTGCTCAAAGTTGAGTTTTGTCAGCTGTCTCATTAATATGCTCAATCTTCAGTCTTCGAATTAATATTTTGCTTCTTATATAGAAGTTCAATCTTAGTGTGACTAATATCGTTTATAATTAATTTGAGCGTTCAAAGTGCCTCTTACATATACTCAAAGCTTTATTTTTTTAAAGGACTAGAATAATGAGACTATATGAGGTTGAAACTCTAATATTGATCCCTTAAACAATTATTGACAATATGAATATTTTTATCCACTTAGGAAGAGGCTCATTGAGTTCAAACCTAGTTACAAAATTAGGAGCAACTTAAGCCCAGCCCAAGTCCCTTCCAATTTGCAATATTAGGCCCGAGCTAAGATTTGAAGATTTTGTTATCAACAATAGAAGAAACTACCTAGAGAAGCTTGAATATGAATGTTGAGCTATTTTTAAGATATTTAAATAATATGAATGATTCAAAAAACATAGAATTGGAAAACATAGATTTGTCCCAAAATCATGATTAAGATCAATCTTCTTCTTCTTGGAATTTCCATTGATGAACTAGTGTTTAAAGTCATAATAAATTGCTCAATGTTGAGTTTTGTCAGGTGTCTCATTAATATGCTCAATCCTGAGTCTTCGAATTAATATTTTGCTTCTTATATAGAAGTTCAATCTTACTGTGACTAATATGCAAGTTTATAATTAATTTGAGAGTTCAAAGAGCCTCTTACATATACTCAAAGCTTGATTTTTTTTAAGGATAGAATGATGAGACTACATGAGGTTGAAACTCTAATATTGATCCCTTAAACAATTATAAATTGTAATATGTATATTGACAATATGAATATTTTTATCCACTTAGGAAGAGGTTCATTGAGTTCAAACCTTAGCGTTGTAAATTAGTCCCTTCCAATTTGCAATATTAGGCCCTAGCTAAGATTTGAAGATTTTGTTATCAACAAGAGAAGAAACTACCTGGAGAATCTTGAATATCAATGTCAAGCTATTTTTTAAGATATTTAAATAACATGAATCATTCAAAAAACATAGAGTTGGGAAACATAGAATTGTCCCAAAATCATGAATAAGTCCCATTTTTCGTGAATAGGCCTTACCTGTAACATCATCAATTTCATCACCTTCATGGGCACTTAGTTTTAGGTTTACCTCAATTGGAGTACTTGCAACTTTGGCATCCTGCAAATGGAACTTCTTCAACATATCCTGTATGTATTTTTTCTGAGTAATGTATATTCTAGAGTTAGTATAGACTAACTCAAGCTCAACAAAATACTTTAGTAGACCAAGATCATTGATTTTGAACTCCTTCATCATCTGCCTCTTGATTTGTCTGATTCCATTGACATCATTACCTATAAGTATGATGTCATCAACATAAACACATAGGTATATTACCTCTGAAACTTTGAATTACTTCTCTTGATGAATAGAGAAGTATCTGCCTTGCTCATGACAAAACCTTGATCTTGAAGGTAAGTGGTCAATCTGTGATTCCATGCCCTAGGTGCCTGCTTCAATCCATATAAAGCTTTATTCTAATTTCACACATATGTTACCTTGTTTTGGTCCTCATATGTAGGAGGTTGTGACATATATACCTCCTCTGAAATCCATCCATTCAAGAAAGCATTCTTTACACCCAGTTGGTACATGTTCCAATTTTTTGATGCAGCTATACTCACCAATACTTTGATGGTTGGAATCTTGGCCACAGGAGAGAATGTCTCTTCATAGTCAATGCCTTGGGTTTGTGCGAAACCCTTGGCCACCAATCTAGCTTTGTACCTGTTAATTGACCCATCAGAATTTCTTTTAAGTTTATAGATCCGTCTGGATCCTATTACCTTCATAGAATCTTGTTTTGGTACTAGCTCCCATGTGTCACTTTCCTTGAGTGCTTCAATCTTCTCATCCATAGCTTCTTCATATGATCCTAGCTCTTCAATTGACAAATCTTTGGCAAGATAAATAGAGTGTTTAGTAACAACAGATGTATCATACCCATATCTGATAGGTTCTTTGCTCTCTCTTTGTGATCTTTTGATTGACTGATTTGAAGATTCAGATATGTCTTCAAGCTTCTTCATTTTAACTTTGCCCTTGGACTTTCATGCCTTGAACTCTTCAAGGTTGATGATGTCTTCATCATCTGCATTTGAGTCTTCATTCTGAGTAGATTCCTCCTTAGCAAGACTTGGAAACTCCTCTTCCAAGTCATAGGGTAGATTAAACTTCCTACATTCATTCTCATACCAAGAATCATTTTCATCAAAGACAACATCTCTACTAACCATGAATTCCTTACTGGAAGGGTTTTAAACATGTACCCTTTTTATTTAGATCATATCCAATAAAGATACACTTCTCAGCCTTAGGGTCTAGCTTACCTCTTATCTGAGAAGGAATGTGTACATATGCTACACATCCAAATATCCTGCAATGGTCTAGTGAGGGTCTCTTAACATGTCATGCTTCATAGGGTGTCATCCCATCAAGGGAATTTGATGGTAACCTGTTTATCACGTAAGTGGGAGTAGAAAGACTCTCTACCCATAGATAGTTAGGTAAATTTTTTTCATCAAACATAGACCTAGCTGTCTCAACAATCAACCTATTTCTTCTCTCAGCTACCCCATTCTGTTCAGGAGTATACCTTGTGGTGGTTTCTCTCTTAAGGCCTCTGTCCTGCAAGAAGTTTTAAAACTCATTTGAGAAGTACTCACCTCCTCCATCTCACCTTAGTCTCTTCCAATTCTTTCTTGTCTGATTCTCAACAAGTGCAAGATATTTTTTAAAGTAATTAAGCACTTCATCCTTGTGTTTCATGAAGTACAATACAGTCCACCTATTATAATCATCAATAAAAGATACATAGTACCTTGATCTAGATATTGAGGGGTCTTTGCTTGGTCCCCATACATCTGTATGGACAAGTTCTAGGTAGTCCTCATGCATGTAGCCCTTCCTTGAGAAGGGTAACCTGTGAGACTTCCCAAATTGACAAGCACTACATTTTTATATGATGTGTTGTTTGGAAGCATTGGGTATTCCAATTACATATTGATCCCTGCATATCTGTTTCAAGGTTCTTTCTCCAACATGTCCTAATCTTTTGTGCCAAAAAAGTGTTCGATCTTTATAACTGTATAGTGTAGTGTTCTTTGTGTCTTCTAGCTCAAAAGTAAAAAGTCTACCTAATTTTCTCCTTCTGCTATTCTCTTGAACCCTTGCCTTGGATCCTCCACAAATGCTCCAAATTGGTTGAATCTAACCTCCAAACCTTTCTCCACAATCTCTCCAACACTCATCAAATTTTTGGTAATAGTTGGTACATAGAGTACCCTACTCAACAAGTTCTGATTTCCATCACAAGTCTTAACATTTCCAACTTTAACTACTGAGTCCTTGGTATCATCACCTGTTTGTACTTGATGTTTACCTTTGGGTTCCTCAAGATCAGAGAGTAGTGCTACATTGCCAGCCACATCATTTGAGCATCTTGAGTCAATGTAGAATAGGTAGTCATCATTGGTACCTGGTTTTGAAGTCATGTTCATGATCAGAAGAGAGTCATCTTGCTCTTCTGTATAGTTGTTGTACTCCTTTCTCGATTTGAATCCTCCTTGGTAGGTGCCATTGTAATTGTTGTTGTAATTGGTGTAATAGTTGTTGTTGTAGCTTTGGTGATGGTTGAATCTACCTGTTGATTGTCCGTATCCACCTCTTTGATATCCTCTTCCTCTCTAATTCTTGTAATTCCTGAAACACTCATTTGTAGTATGATTTGATAAACCACAAATGTTGCATGATGAGGAGTTATAGGATCTCCCCCTACCTTGCTTACCTCCTCTGCCTCTTCCTCTTGATGATCTACCTCTCCCTACATAGTTGGCTTGGGAGGTAGTCCCTTCATCTTCTACCTTCTTGTTCTTGCCTTTATCTTTAGACTTCCTATCAGTGTATATGGCAGAGGAACTATTACCTTTGGATGTATCTCCATTCTTTTTGAGCTTGGCTTCATGAGTGAATAATTATCCCATGAGAGTGGTGAGGTCTGGAATCTGCATGTCCATGTAAAGATAATGGCAGTGGTGCTGCTTTCCCATTTGTCATCAGCTTTGATCCCATTGATCACTTGCCTTACAATCTACTCTTCTTCAATCTCTTCTCCTATGCTTGCTAACTGATCTGCTACATCTTTAATCTTGGTCACAAACTCTGAAATAGCCTGCTTAGGTTGCTTCCTTAATGTGGTGAATTCAATCCACAACTGATTTTTTCTAGCCCTTGTGTTGGAAGAGAAATAAGATGACAAGGTTTCCCAAGTCTCTTGGGATGTCTTATGATTCCTAGTATGTGGCAAAAGAAAATCAGAGATGGAGTTCAGTAAATAAGACCTTGCTAATGCATCCTTAGCACACCATGTGTTGAGCTTTTCATGTTCTTCCTTTGTTGGCAATCCTCTTGTTTTGAATGAGGGCAATTCCTCATCTCCTGAGATATATCCATAGAGACTCCTTCCTTGTAGGTATGTCTTCATCCTTAGAGACCATGCCTGATAGTTGTTCCTGTCCAATTTATCAATAAATGAAGGAAAACCATCTCCCATTTTACCTTAGTTTGCTCTAAGACCACTGTTGGGAAAGGTGGATGGATTCTCCAAGAGATTGAGTAGGTATTGTCAAATCCTTCTTTGTACCAGCTCCCTGATGCTTCAGGGTTGATTAGTGGACCTCCTTAGCCTTCCAATAGCACCATAAAATAGCCTATGTACTTTGGAAATGATGCATGTAATGATTAAATCAAACTAGATAACTTTGGACTTTAAGATCTCAAGAAAACCTTCTATTTTTGTATTGATACCTGCTGGATCTTTTGCTTAGTATGAACAGCACAGAAGGAATTGGAAAAATTCCTCTTACTAGGGGTATCTAACTAGCTTAGCAAGCTAACTATTCCAAGTCAAATGATATAAAAAGATTAACTATGCTCAGAGAAATCAATTTAGCAAGTAAACCTTTACCCTCGATTTTTTAGGACGGTTGCAAACTTTGACCAGTGATCACCTCGACACGCTTTTCTCTCAAATGGCTAAATAGAATCTCTTCAAATCTTGAAAGCATGTAGATAACTTTGACCTAGTTCCAACAAGCTTTAGATCTTTGAATGTTGTGGAGAAATGAGTGAGATATGCTCTTCACAAGTTGACACACTTTCAAGTACTATGATAGAGAACTCAGAAATGAACAATGTAGATATATGTATTAATGAACACTTGTATACAATACCATTGGCATGAATATCATTGCCTAATGGTGTAGATAGGTGTGGGCTAGAGAAAAGGCCTCACACACACTTAAAAATGGTAATGAAAAGCTCGGGAATTTTGAGTTCTAACTGCGACTTTTTGATGATCACTTTTATAGTGATTGAGTAAAAATTTGAATTCAAATTTAAACTTTTGGCTCCCTATGATCAAGCTCCTATATCCTAGGAGATATTCCATGAATCAAAGCTAACTCCTTTACGAGTTTTCTCTTGGTAGGTGTTTACAAAGATTCCAAAGTCAAAGATGACTTTTACAAAAGAGATAAAGTGGTAATTAACCACTAGCATTTGTTCCTATGCTTTTCAATATGTATATGGACTTTAATGTATCCTTCAAGCCAAATATGTAGGCTTGCAAATTGCACCAACATGGACGTCGTAGAGGCTCTAGAACGGTGTATGCTTTTGGTGCCCTTCGTTTCACTTGAATTTCTACAATGCTAAACAACAAGATTTGTATTACTGCACTTGTAGTATATGAAAATGAGCCAATAACTCCGTATTGAAAAGTCTCATTTGATGATTGCAGGAGGTCTGAAACCTAGGTGCAATGGCTGACCACATCAACAACAACAAGTCCTGTCTTGATCGACCGCCCAGCAGTATTGAACTCTTGTAAGTTTTGAGTCATATTTTATTCCACCATATTTTTCCATCGAGTACGATAATAATGATTGTCAAAAGAGCAAAAATTACTCCATATCCAAAAACAAGACCGTATCCTACACCAAGGGAGAAAATGTTCTGGCCATTGAAGAAGCTTGTATTATTATCGTATTGGCGAAGGCCGAAGTGGTTGGGCTGACCCAAGGGCATTATAAAGTATAATTTGAAGCAGCACAAAGAAAGAAATGGAAGAGAATGTGCGTTTCCATCAGCAAGAAAGTTCTGCCATGGATAAACAAACAAAGCCGTGCTTTGAAGTGCTTCTATGGAAATTTATTCAAAGCTTACCGTACATGGAACCGGAAGGTATAGACATAAAGAGAGCAAGGTGATTTAGAGGGAAGCAAGTTCCTTCGCAGCAAAGAAGATTTTCTACTACAGGGAACATCCTCAGCGACAACATCTTGAATAGATCTCTACAAAGGGAAGAAGCGAAGAAAATAGAGAAGTACCAAGAACACGAGATGAGTGTTATGTACTACGGTTTGCAACAGCTACTTCATTTCAGCGGAAACCTGCATGATGAGCTTGCATGAGAAGAGCAACGCTTCGAGGTGCAGAGAGCTTTTTGAGAACTTTTTTTAATATAAAGGAAGTTCGGCAATAGCCTACTCTCCCGGACTTGAATTAAATTAAGAAACAAAGGTACAATAGAAGGGGACTAGTGCCCACGGGACCCCCCAAATCCCACAAAGCAGGGGAAGCTTGGTTGATTCCTAGGTTGCAGTACAAAGAAGGTTGATCACCCTCTCGTCGCCCTCATGCGGGACCCACTTGGGTTTTAGCTTGTTGTTGATCAAAAGGAGGACTTGATGGTGCCTGAAGGGGGGGGATTTCTTACTGTTGGCAATCCTTTTGCCAAGGAGGAATAGAGATTTTTCAATCGACCACTCCCTGGGGGGGTCGCCGAAGTTGAGAGCACACCGCTCCCGCCAAATTTTCCACAGGACCTCCCCTCTGATCGCGTTCCAGAGAGCCGCAGAGCATCCAATCGCTTCACCCAAAAGGACTTGTTTCCAGCTAAGCTGTTTCTGAACTCTGATTTTCAGTCCAACCATCTGCCAGATTCTGTAGGAGTTGGGGCAAGTAAGGAAGATGTGTGGGACATCTTCGATTGCACGGTGGCAGCGTTTGCACCACGGAGGGATCCCACAAATTTTGCTTGCCTTATGGTTAGTCCAAATTCCTCGATGAAGAATTTGCCATAAGAGGACCGACTTCTTAATCTCTATAAGTGGGTGCCAGATACCCATGAATTTCATGTCCCATCGAAGCCGCGTCCAGGACAGGCACCACTTCTTGTTGAGGCTGATCTGGAGGTCAGTCGTTTCTTTGATGTTCGAGATTTTGAGTAGGCTATTCCCATTGTGCCATTTGAGACCACGCGCGTTCGGAGCATCTTGTCCCATGAGAAGGCGAGTTTTGTGACGATCCCAAGCGAGGCATCTGCTTTGCAAGGTGTTCCATTCTTCGTAGGAGATGTTTATGCGAGGGTCGATATCCTCGTAGTTGATCCAACTGTTGGTGTCATGTTTCCAGAGGTGTTTCCATTTTTTGAATCCTTTGTTCCATAACTTCTTGGAATTTTGAATGTTCCACGACTCCACACTCCGGATGCCATGTATCGGAAACCAGATAGAGTCGTTTTGTCTGATTCCGGCCGCCCACTTCCAGTCCTCACTGATTCTTGTGAAGCTTTTGACTTTATTCCAGCCCTTCCAAAGAGAGCAGACGAGAGTGGAGCCTTTCGGGAAGACAGGTAACGGGGAGAAAAGTAGGGTCATGATGTCAAGGTTCTTCCAGTTCGGGAACCCCGTGAGGGCCAACTCATTTTTGTTTCTGAAGATCAGCTTGGCCCACAAGGCCTCCCTATTGCACCAAGCTTTAATCATCCATTTGGCTGCCAGTTTGTTAGCCATGCACCCGATGTCCAGGATGCCAAGCCCCCCGCTGTCTCTAGGGCTGGTGCAGATGGCCCATTTGATTTTAGGCACCCCCCTTCTGTTATGATCACCCGTCCAAAGAAAGTTTATGCAGATGCTATTCAGTTTGGACAGGCCTTGCTCATTCGGTCTCCAGCAAGAAAGGAAATAGATGGTAGACGAGAGGAGGAACGTGTTGATAACCATCGCCCGTCCAGCGAGATTGATTTGCATGCCTCTCCAGTAATTGAGCTTGTTTTCAAGTTTGGCCAGCACCCAGTTCCATCGCTGCTCCATAGAGACGCCAAACCCCAAGGGGATTCCAAGTAGCCGAAAGATTTGGCCTTGCGGAATGATTTGACAGCCATGATCAATGAGAAGGCCAGGTTGATGTCCCACAATGGCCCTAAAGGCGGTCTTTTTGAGAACTTGCTGGAATGATTTCACTCCAGTCATTAATGGATGTACGTCAAAGTTCATGTGGATCTAAGAACAGAAGTCTAGCGGAATTCTTGAGACCCGTTCTCGATGCGAGATGAGACTTGTGATTTTGGATTGTTGGAACGACGTTCTTCAAAGCTTTCAATCCAAGAAAATTGGCATAATTCTGTGCGTTCCTCTGCCTTTTGTGTATTAAACACATAATCATCTTGAGATAAATCTATACGTTAAAGTCAAGCTCTCTTCCGAAACTCCAACAACTACAATACGCAAGCTCTTATCTGAGAGCCTCTCATTCATATCTCTTTGCTATATGTAGTACCCCTTCTCTTTTCCCTTTCTCTCTTTCTGGCATGTGAGCAGTGGGCAGAACCCACTGGCACTCTGAGCTTGAAGTCCGAAGAAGATAGAAGAAAGAGAGATTAAAAGGAGAGCTCTCAGATGCCTTGGGCTGCATTGGGCTACAGCTTCTAGGAATGTTCCATCCCATTTCATGGACATAGTGGTGTTCCGGGCAGTTGTTGCTTTCAATTGTTTCTTTCATTGCCACCTTAGTGATTTGTTTTATCTATCTTTCTCCCTCTCTATCCCTCTCCCCCCTCCATTTCCCCCCTCACCTCGCCACTCACCCCCACCAATTTCCCCGCCTAATCCCCCTTAGACCCCGCGAGCTATCTCTCTCTCTATTTTTCTCTCTCTCCCTATTTTCTCTCTCTCTCTCTCTCTCTCTCTCTCTCTCTCTCTCTCTCTCTCTCTCTCTCTCTCTCTCTCTCTCTCTCTCTCTCTCTCTCTCTCTCTTCCGCCCCCTCCACTCCCTCCACTCTCCTCCACCCGCCCCCTCCATGCATCTCCGCCCCTCCACTCCCTCCACTCTCCTCCACCCGCCCCCTCCATGCATCTCCGCCCCCTCCACTCCCTCCACTCTCCTCTAGTCGCCCCCTCCATGCATCTCCGCCCCCTCCACTCCCTCCACTCTCCTCCACCCGCCCCCTCCATGCGTCTCCGCCCCCTCCACTCTCCCCCTCCACTCTCCTCCACTCGCCCCCTCCATCCATCTCTGCCCCCTCCACTCCCTCCACTCTCCTCCACCCGCCCCCTCCATGCATCTCCGCCCCTCCACTCCCTCCACTCTCCTCCACCCGCCCCCTCCATGCATCTCCTCCCCCTCCACTCTCCTCCACCCGACCCCTCCATGCATCTCCTCCCCCTCCACTCTCCTCCACCCGCCCCCTCCATGCATCTCCGCCCCCTCCACTCCCTCCACTCTCCTCCACTCGCCCCCTCCATGCATCTCCGCCCCCTCCACTCCCTCCACTCTCCTCCACCCGCCCCCTCCATGCATCTCCACCCCTCCACTCCCTCCACTCTCCTCCACCCGCCCCCTCCATGCATCTCCTCCCCCTCCACTCTCCTCCACCCACCCCCTCCATGCATCTCCGCCCCCTCCACTCCCTCCACTCTCCTCCACTCGCCCCCTCCATGCATCTCCGCCCCCTCCACTCTCCTCCACCCGCCCCCTCCATGCATCTCCGCCCCTCCACTCCCTCCACTCTCCTCCACCCGCCCCCTCCATGCATCTCCTCCCCCTCCACTCTCCTCCACCCGCCCCCTCCATGCATCTCCTCCCCCTCCACTCTCCTCCACCCGCCCCCTCCATGCGTCTCCGCCCCCTCCACTCTCCTCCACTCGCCCCCTCCATGCATCTCCGCCCCCTCCACTCCCTCCACTCTCCTCCACCCGCCCCCTCCATGCATCTCCGCCCCTCCACTCCCTCCACTTTCCTCCACCCGCCCCCTCCATGCGTCTCCGCCCCCTCCACTCTCCCCCTCCACTCTCCTCCACCCTCCCCCTCCATTCACCTCCACTCTCCCCCTCCACTCCCCCTCCACTCTCCTCCACCCGCCCCCTCCATACATCTCCGCCCCCTCCACTCCCCCTCCACTCATCTCCACCCCCGCCTCTCCCCCTCCATTCACACCACCCCGCCACACGCACATACTTACATACACACACACCCACAATTGCACACATATGCACATTCACATCTATGCCTATACACCTGCACCCACACATACATACACAACCACACGCACACACATGCAACACACCCACACAATCACATGTTCCCCCACATACACACACACTACACATCCACTCACTCACCCACACACACAAATTCATGCTTTGATCATATGAGGTATTGCAATCTCCTCCACTTCCAATGATAAGCCTTGAGCTCTGAAACATCTCACTAATGGAGGACATAAAGAAACTGGAGGACATAAAGAAGCTGAAGCTGATTACTGCAATCAACACTCCTTCTCGGCCTGGTGGGCGCTTGATTTGGAGACATCTGACAACTGGTACATCATCAGATAGAGCATGGGGTAAAAGGTGTTATAGTGGGTGGGACAAAAGGGGCAGTTGGTGGGCTGGATGAACACATCATGCTTAGTAGTCATACTATCAACCACTTAGGAGAAATGGTCAAGGTCATTTTGTAAGGCTAGAAGCAATCTAATTGGTGAGGCTATGCATGCTACAGGCACTTCATTGAATTGCCTGAGATTAAATTAGTGAGGAAAAAAAATTACACAAAATGAGAATCTCGGATGGCAGGTGAAAAGGTAAAAGATAATTATTAGAAGTGGAGGTTCCCCCAACCATTCACGGCAACTACCTGTTTTGTGGATCCAATTCAAATCAAGGAAATATTTGACCTACCCCCAATTTTGGGCAATCCCTGGCGCGTGATCAGTGGACGTGAAGCAAGGCCCTCTTGACCTATTGAGGCCTATAAAAACAATGGATTTGTGCTCATTTGGGATACATTTTTTGGAGTTACATTGACGCGTGTATACGTGCAGAAGTTCTCTCTTGCACTTGGTGGTTTCAAGCCTATTGTAGGAGCTACTCTGTAGTGTGGATACACAGAGTAGGCTTCTCAATGGAGGGCTATGAGCACTATAGTGTAAGAGAGGGCCTTGGATTTTCTTTCTTTTCTGTGAGTCAGTATTAGAGTTAAGCTCTATTCTCTTGAACAATTCCTTCACCATTTGTATTGATCTGTGTTTATCTGCATAGAGTGCCACGAATTTCTGAGCGTTAATTTTTTAGCATTTCCTTGACAAATCTTGTAATCATCTGATTCGAATCCAGAAGTGTATGATCTTCCTTGGTTAATTGTTGATCATATTTTCTGAAGTATGTACCACTCTGTGCAATCCTTGTTATCTACCTGCTCACAGAAATGTTAAAGGGTATACTTCCCTAAAGAGAACCCCCCTTGAGTAGGTGACGTACTGGATGTGTTAATCTTTAATCTCTTCTTTTGTTAAAAGTGGATACCCCAGTACCTCCTCTACAGTTTGGGACGCCCGGTGGGACCTTTGCATTTCTGTGAGAGGTATTTTTGCCCTATTACATTGGCAAGTAGGTACATGACCCATACACGAGCAGATAAGGAGTCTCTTCGTGTTCGGAGGAGCCTTAACAAGTTAGCAACAACCACGGCTAGTGAGTCTACCTCCCCTCTACCTTCCCTAAATTTATCTATAGATTTGGGTACGAAACCATTGTCAAAAGAGAGGTATAGGAGAACCCTAGACTTCTCCTCAGATACGTCCGAAGAAACACCAGTACAAATGGAGGACCTCTCTCATTTGCTCTCCAGATTAAATATCAAATTCCCTACCTTCAAGGGACACGCTTATGAGGATGCTGATGATCATGTGAGGAGATTCATCTCTTTATGCCGTGGAAGAGGTTTACAAAATAGAGAGGATGCAATGTTGGCACTTTTTCCATCCACATTGGAGGGTCTTGCGGATAAATGGTATAGTCAATATGCAGATGGCCATTTCACTACATGGGAGGCTTTGAAGGCGGCGTTCTCACAGACATTCCGACCAAGTGATTCCTCGGAAAGAGCTCTAGATCAGCTAGAGAATTTGAAGCTAAGATCAGATGAATCTTTTCATGAACTTCACACTAGAACAAAAGCACTTATTGCACGTCTGCCACATGCTCCAGGTGACTTTTTGGTTAAAACGTGGATAGAAAAGGCTCTGCCCAGGTCATCTCAGCAGAAGCTTCGTGAATCTCTTAGATTGGATGCGACCCTCAATGATTTTGTTGCAGCGGCATCACGCATTGAAGAAGCAAGGCAACATTTTGAAGGGGATACAAAACAAAAGTATGTTGCAGATCTGGATCCTATTGAGCAAATAAGGAGGGAACTGGAAGCATTAAAAATGCAACAAAATCAACAAGAAGAGAAGGTCTGGCCACCATTGCGTCGCACTGATGATGAAGTAGCTCAACTTCGCCGAGAGTTAGAAGATTTGAAGACCACTCAGGATATAAGGAGATAAATTTGGTGTACAATCTGTAACAACAATGGACATTCCAATGCTAATTGCCCTATTAAGGTAAGCTGTCAATTTTGTGGAAAAGATGGTCATGAAGCCAGAGATTGCTATTACCTCAAGGGTACACAGCAGAGAGGTAACCCTCAAACTTTGGATTCATACTATGCTAGTACTTCTAATACATCTAATAGAGAGGAAAATAGGCCTGCAAAGCCTAGATATAATAGACCCTTGATGTGCTATCGTTGTGGTGAATATGGCCACATGCAAAATAGGTGTTCCCTCCCAGAAGATGCACCTCCTTGTCAACATTGTCCAGAGGCCAAGGATCATTATACCAAAGATTGCCCAAGAGGTCGTCCTGCTCCAATTCACATGATTGCAGTCTCTCCACATGATGAAGGAAAAACCACCCAGACTTATGTTGTTTCATCCTCTGCAATGCCCATGATGACTAGAGCTAGGCAAGCAGCTGCAACCCAGAGAGACGAACAACAAGGATTTCAAGATAAAGAGGAAGAAAAGGGGTCTGGATGGAAGGACCAAGAAGAAATTGAAGGAGCTTATAATAAGATGACTACTTCTCTAAAGGGCCAACCAACAAGTCTGCAAGAAAACACTCAGGAGGTAAACATTGAACAGATCTTGAAAGGTATTCATCACAAGGTTAGTCTATATGAACTTATAAGGATGGATTCAAAAATAAGAAGTGACTTACTGAAGATTATACACTCTGCTCACTTGGTCCAATCACCTAGTATAGATGGTTTCATGGCTGATTTTCCTCCTGCACCCTTAGCAGACTACCAAAGCTCAAGATTATCTGTTTGTATAAAGGATGAAGCTCTCACAAGTGTGATCATAGATGGAGGCTCTGGTATCAATTTAATGCCAGATTTTATAATGAAGAAGCTGAAATTGAACCCCACCAAGTTGGCACCATTCAAGTTACATTGGCAGATCAACATTGGGTTGCGCCACTGGGCATTATGGAGAAGGTACTGATGGTAGTACAGGGCTGCCATTTTGTTCTAGATTTTGTTCTTATTGCACTTCCACAGGAGACTTCTTACCCTCTACTCCTGGGGAGACCTTGGCTGAGACAAGCAAAAGCTTTGCAAGATTGGGGAAAAAATAAACTATGGATTTCAACAAATACCAATAGCCAACTGCAACTACATTTGGAAGAAGGATTCGACTCAGGAAAAACTACTGGATATACTGTGGATACTCAGGTAATGCCCTCTCTACCCCGAGAAGATGATACATTGTTAAATTGGATGATGGGAAGTGCAGAGTGTTGTACAGTGGAGATCAATGAAATTGAGGAAGAAGTTGCAGATAAGGAAATTACAGAAAAGGGCAATGAAGACCACAAGGTGTTGGAGAATGAGCAACTGAAGGAAAATACAATCTTTGAAGAGGCTACCAATATAAAAGTATCAGAGAGGGAAGATTATGAACCTAAGAGCAGAGAAGATCTCCCTTTTGCAGATATACCTCAAGGTTGGATGAAAGAACATGTTGCAGAATATAAATTAAAATCCACTCCTGCATATAGTGGAGATGATTTCTCAAGCAAAACCAATTCTGAAACATTGGTTCAAGAAGTAAATTTAGGGGATGAAGAGAACCCTCAAATAGTTCACTTGGCATCCTGGTTGTGGCATTATCCTCCTTTGCTACAAAAGGTAACCTCTTTGCTCTTTACTTACAAAAGTGTCTTCGCATGGTCCTACAAAGATTTAACAGGAATACCAGAAGAGCTTGGGTTACATCGGATACCCTTAGTTGAGGGAGCCGCGCCAATAAGAAGTAGACCATATCGACTCAATCCGAAATATGCAGAGGCTCTAAAAGCAGAAATTACAAAGCTAGAAGAAGCTGGTATAATCGTTCCAGTAGAACATTCCAGGTGGCTTTCTTCTATGGTTATTGTGCCGAAGAAAAATAGCGGAAAAATAAGAGTATGTGTTGATTTTCGTGCTTTGAATAAAGTGACTATTCAAGATGGATTTCCTCAGCCCTTCACAGAGCAAGTACTTGAGGAAGTAGCTGGACACACTTTGTATAGTTTCTTGGATGGTTTTAGTGGCTACAATCAGATAGTGATCCATCCTGATGATAGGGACAAAACAGCCTTTGTCACTCCTTGGGGCACTTATGTCTATACTCGAATGGCTTTTGGTTTGAAGAATGCACTGGCTTCATTTAATAGAACGATGTATCTGATATTGGGCAAATGGTTAACAACCTTTCTACGCATTTTCATGGATGACTTTTCAGTATTTTCAGGTACAGATAGAAGGGCAGTAGTTCAAGATTTCCATGACCATTTGGAAAATCTAAAAGAAATTTTTGAGCAATGTCTCAAAACAGGTTTGAAATTGAATCCTGATAAATGTCACTTTTTGGTCACTAAGGGCACTCTTCTTGGTCACATAGTATCTGCTGAAGGTATAACTGTTGACCCTGCAAACGTTACAACTATTCTTTCCATGCCAATTCCACAAAGCCCAAAGGAAGTGCAAAGTTTCTTGGGCCATGGAGGGTATCACAGAAGATTCATTAGGATGTATTCGGAAATTGCTAAGCCCTTGTCAAGGCTTACCAGTAAAAAGATCCCTTTGTCATGGAGTGCTGAAGCCGACAAAGCATTTTGTGAACTAAAGTTGAGGCTATGTACTGCTCCACTTTTAAGTGTTCCTAATTGGTCATTGGAATTTCATGTGCATACAGATGATAGTCTTCATGCTGTTGGTGCAGTTCTAGCTCAACCATCATCTCACAAAGTGGATAGACCTATCTCTTATGCAAGCAGACTACTCAACCAAGCTGAAAGAAATTACAGTACAACGGAAAGAGAAGGTTTGGCTATCGTATTTGCTCTTCAGAAGTTCCGACATTATCTCCTTGGTGTACATTTCATTGTTATTTCTGATCATCAGCCCTTGAAGTATTTGATAAACAAGCCTAGAGTAGCTGGAAGGATTTGGAGATGGTTACTCCTATTTCAAGAATTTAATTTTGATATTCATATTAGACCAGGTAAAGAGCACTACATGGCAGATCAAGTGTCCAGGACGGCAATGAGTGAAAAGGCAACATGTATTAATGATGAATTGGTGGATAGCAATCTTTTTCTAGTAGCAATTCGGACTGGTTGGTATGATGAAATTCTCCATATTCTTACTACTGGAAAGATCCCAGAACACTTGACACCTGTAGAAAAGAGAAGATTGCTCCTGAAAACCAAAGCATATTCTCTTTTAAATGGAAATTTATATAAATACTGTCAGGATGATATATTGAGAAGGTGTGTCTATCAAGAGGAGGTAAATCTTCTACTAGAGGCTGCACACAATGAAGGACATCTTAAGGGGGAAGAATTGGCTCATAGAATCATCCACAAAGGTTTTTGGTGGCCTCATATCTTCAAGGATGCAATCAAGTTTGCTAAAGAATGCCATATCTGCCAGAGGTGTGCTCCCATGCCAACCAGATTGAATTTCCAACCATTAGTCAGATCTACCGGATGGCTTCCATTTGAACGATGGGGTCTTGATTTCATAGGACCAATTAGCCCAACTGGTCAACCTGGAGGTAAAAAGTATATTTTGATGGCCACATGTTATGCCACTAAATGGATAGAGGCTAAAGCTACTGTGGACTGCACGGCTTTAACAGTAGCCAAATTCTTGTATAAACGTATTTTCTCAAGATTTGGTTGCCCACTGGAAATTACTAGTGATAGGGGCACACATTTTGTCAATCAATTGCTCCAGTTTATATTTGACAGGTACAAAGTCTTCCATAAAAAATCTTGTGCCTACTATCCAAGGGCAAATGGCCAAGCGGAGAGTTCCAATAAGATTTTGATTGGACTGCTTCGCAAATTATCTTTCGATCATCAAAGCTCCTGGCCACAAGCACTGATCGGTGCAATTTGGGCTTTCAGAACCACGAAGAAGGGAACCACAGGCGAGACTCCATTTCGTTTAGTTTATGGGAAAGAGGCATTGGCACCGTTCGAGTTCATTATCAGAAAGGAAATAGGAATCAAAACCATTGGAATTGAACCCCCCATTCAAAGATTGGTGGCATTAGAAGAGTGCAGAGAAGGGGCAATGCAGAAACTTCTGGTAACACAAGAAGACCGCAAAAGATTGCATGACAGATATTTGAGATCCAATCAAGTTCAGGAAGGGTCCATGGTTTTGGTGCATCAAATCCCGTCGACATCCACCAAATTGGCACCTAAATGGATAGGGCCTTATAAGGTAATAAAGGTACTGCCACATGGCGCAGTGCACTTGGAAGATCTGCAGGGTAAAAGGATTCCCCTGGTTAACATCTCCAGGGTGAAAAAGTATCTGAACTAGGTCAAAATGGAAGCATTCCACCCCTTGTACATACCATGTTTCTTTTCAGTAATTGCAGAATAACTAGATCTCATTGAAACGAGTAAAATAAGGGAGAAATTGCACCAGGGACGGTGCAAAAACTTGATGTGGGGGTCTGTAGTACCCCTTCTCTTTTCCCTTTCTCTCTTTGTGGCATGTGAGCAGTGGGCAGAACCCACTGGCACTCTGAGCTTGAAGTCCGAAGAAGATAGAAGAAAGAGAGAGTAAAAGGACAACTCTCAGATGCCTTGGGCTGCATTGGGCTACAACTTCTAGGAATGTTCCATCCCATTTCATGGACATAGTGGTGTTCCGGGCAGTTGTTGCTTTCAATTGTTGCTTTCATTGCCACCTTAGTGATTTGTTTTATCTATCTTTCTCCCTCTCTATCCCTTTCCCCCCTCACCTCGCCACTCACCCCCACCAATTTCCCCGCCTAATCCCCCTTAGACCCCGTGAGCTATCTCTCTCTCTATTTTTCTCTCTCTCCCTATTTCTCTCTCTCTCTCTCTCTCTCTCTCTCTCTCTCTCTCTCTCTCTCTCTCTCTCTCTCTCTCTTCCGCCCCCTCCACTCCCTCCACTCTCCTCCACCCGCCCCCTCCATGCATCTCCGCCCCTCCACTCCCTCCACTCTCCTCCAGCCGCCCCCTCCATGCATCTCCTCCCCCTCCACTCTCCTCCACCCGCCCCCTCCATGCATCTCCGCCCCTCCACTCCCTCCACTCTCCTCCACCCGCCCCCTCCATGCATCTCCTCCCCCTCCACTCTCCTCCACCCGCCCCTCCATGCATCTCCGCCCCCTCCACTCCCTCCACTCTCCTCCACTCGCCCCCTCCATGCATCTCCGCCCCCTCCACTCCCTCCACTCTCCTCCACCCGCCCCCGCCATGCGTCTCCGCCCCCTCCACTCTCCCCCTCCACTCTCCTCCACCCGCCCCCTCCATGCATCTCCGCCCCTCCACTCCCTCCACTCTCCTCCACCCGCCCCCTCCATGCATCTCCTCCCCCTCCACTCTCCTCCACCCGCCCCCTCCATGCGTCTCCGCCCCCTCCACTCTCCTCCACTCACCCCCTCCATGCATCTCCGCCCCCTCCACTCCCTCCACTCTCCTCCACCCGGCCCCTCCATGCATCTCCACCCCTCCACTCCCTCCACTCTCCTCCACCCGCCCCCTCCATGCATCTCCTCCCCCTCCACTCTCCTCCACCCGCCCCCTCCATGCATCTCCGCCCCCTCCACTCCCTCCACTCTCCTCCACCCGCCCCCTCCATGCATCTCCGCCCCTCCACTCCCTCCACTCTCCTCCACTCGCTCCCTCCATGCATCTCCGCCCCCTCCACTCCCTCCACTCTCCTCCACCCGCCCCCTCCATGCATCTCCGCCCCTCCACTCCCTCCACTCTCCTCCACCCGCCCCCTCCATGCATCTTCTCCCCCTCCACTCTCCTCCACCCGCCCCCTCCATGCATCTCCGCCCCCTCCACTCCCTCCACTCTCCTCCACTCGCCCCCTCCATGCATCTCCGCCCCCTCCACTCCCTCCACTCTCCTCCACCCGCCCCCTCCATGCGTCTCCGCCCCCTCCACTCTCCCCCTCCACTCTCCTCCACCCGCCCCCTCCATGCATCTCCGCCCCTCCACTCCCTCCACTCTCCTCCACCCGCCCCCTCCATGCGTCTCCGCCCCCTCCACTCTCCCCCACTCGCCCCCTCCATGCATCTCCGCCCCCTCCACTCCCTCTTCTCTCCTCCACCCGCCCCCTCCATGCATCTCCGCCCCTCCACTGCCTCCACTCTCCTCCACCCGCCCCCTCCATGCATCTCCTCCCCCTCCACTCTCCTCCACCCGCCCCCTCCATGCATCTCCTCGCCCTCCACTCTCCTCCACCCGCCCCCTCCATGCATCTCCGCCCCCTCCACTCCCTGCACTCGCCCCCTCCATGCATCTCCGCCCCCTCCACTCCCTCCACTCTCCTCCACCCGCCCCCTCCATGCATCTCCGCCCCTCCACTCCCTCCACTCTCCTCCACCCGCCCCCTCCATGCATCTCCGCCCCCTCCACTCCCTCCACTCTCGTCCACTCGCCCCCTCCATGCATCTCCGCCCCCTCCACTCCCTCCACTCTCCTCCACCCGCCCCCTCCATGCATCTCCGCCCCTCCACTCCCTCCACTCTCCTCCACCCGCCCCCTCCATGCATCTCCTCCCCCTCCACTCTCCTCCACCTGCCCCCTCCATGCATCTCCTCCCCCTCCACTCTCCTCCACCCGCCCCCTCCATGCATCTCCGCCTCCTCCACTCTCCTCCACTCGCCCCCTCCATGCATCTCCGCCCCCTCCACTCCCTCCACTCTCCTCCACCCGCCCCCTCCATGCATCTCAGCGCCTCCACTCCCTCCACTTTCGTCCACCCGCCCCCTCCATGCGTCTCCGCCCCCTCCACTCTCCCCCTCCACTCTCCTCCACCCTCCCCCTCCATTCACCTCCACTCTCCCCCTCCACTCCCCCTCCACTCTCCTCCACCCGCCCCCTCCATACATCTCCGCCCCCTCCACTCCCCCTCCACTCATCTCCACCCCTGCCTCTCCCCCTCCATTCACACCACCCCGCCACATGCACATACTTACATACACACACACCCACAATTGCACACATATGCACATTCACATCTATGCCTATACACCTGCACCCACACATACATACACAACCACACGCACACACATGCAACACACCCACAGAATCACATGTTCCCCCACATACACACACACCTACACATCCACTCACGCACCCACACACACAAATTCATGCTTTGATCATATGAGGTATTGCAATATCCTCCACTTCCAATGATAAGCCTTGAGCTCTGAAACATCTCACTAATGGAGGACATAAAGAAACTGGAGGACATAAAGAAGCTGAAGCTGATTACTGCAATCAACACTCCTTCTCGACCTGGTGGGCGCTTGATTTGGAGACATCTGACAACTGGTACATTATCAAATAGAGCATGGGGTAAAAGGTGTTATAGTGGGTGGGACAAAAGGGGCAGTTGGTGGGCTGGATGAACACATCATGCTTAGTAGTCATACTATCAACCACTTAGGAGAAATGGTCAAGGTCATTTTGTAAGGCTGGAAGCAATCTAACTGGTGAGGCTATGCATGCTACAGGCACTTCATTGAATTGCCTAAGATTAAATTAGTGAGGAAACAAAATTACACAAAATGAGAATCTCGGATGGCAGGTGAAAAGGTAAAAGATAATTATTAGAAGTGGAGTTGCCCCTAACCATTCACGGCGACTACCTATTTTGTGGATCCAATTCAAATCAAGGGAATATTTGACCTACCCCCAATTTTGGGCAATCCCCGGCGCATGATCAGTGGACGTGAAGCAAGGCCCTCTTGACCTATTGAGGCCTATAAAAACAATGGATTTGTGCTCATTTGGGGTACATTTTTTGGAGTTACATTGACGCGTGTATACGTGCAGAAGTTCTCTCTTGCACTTGGTGGTTTCAAGTCTATTGTAGGAGCTACTCTGTAGTGTGGATACAGAGAGTAGGCTTCTCAGTGGAGGGCTATGAGCACTATAGTGTAAGAGAGGGCCTTGGATTTTCTTTCTTTTCTGTGAGTCAGTATTAGAGTTAAGCTCTATTCTCTTGAACAATTCCTTCACCATTTGTATTGATCTGTGTTTATCTGCATAGAGTGCCACGAAGCTCTGAGCGTTAATTTTTGAGCATTTCCTTGACAAATCTTGTAATCATCTGATTCGAATCTAGAAGTGTATGATCTTCCTTGGTCAATTGTTGATCATATTTTCTGAAGTATGTACCACTCTGTGCAATCCTTGTTATCTACCTGCTCACAGAAATGTTAAAGGGTATACTTCCCTAAAGAGAACCCCCCTTGAGTAGGCGACGTACTAGATGTGTTAATCTTTAATCTCTTCTTTTGTTAAAAGTGGATACCCCAGTACCTCCTCTACACTATATATAGTCTCCAATATCTCCTTCAATTTTCCATGATATTTTCCTTCCGCATTCGAGTTCTCCATCTTCTTCTTCTTCCGTGGATAGAACAACTGATATCTAAAGATGATCAAGCGTAAAAATATTCTGGAGATGAATGTCAACCCTGCTTGATTGATTAAATATATGAGTTGATTGTATCAGCGCGGATTGGAGGTAACGCTCAACGATGGCAGCGTTATTATGGGTTAGAGATGAAGTTGGAAGAGAAAATGACATGGTAGTTTGATTCAAAGATCTGAACTGCTGTCTATCCTCGTCAAGAGTAGTATTGTTTCCCATGACGTAGATCCGTGCTGTGTGCCTGGCTCCTCCACTTTTCAATCCTTCCAATTTTCCAATGATAACTGGCGTGCCCTCGAAACTCATCCAGATATCGTCGTTCTCCATCAGCTCTCCTACTTTTTAGGCAAAAAAACACGATGTATTATTACTTTTTCTTTCTTTTCGCTATTTTTAATGCGTTTTCTTTTCTTTTTATTTTGCTTTACATAACGTTTCTTTTATTTATGAATTCGTTATTCTGTATAGCGAATGACTTTTATTATTTTGTTAATGGTCTCACACTATGACACATATGCTCCTTAGATTCACATGCGTGTACTCTTTTTTTTTATGATCAAGTCATTACCACAACATGATAACATGTTATCGACACAATTTATCGCTAATATAAACCCTCTGAAGAATGAAAGTATGTAATGTTTCTCTTTGCATTTAAGTAGTTATTCTTCATTTAAACGCGATACAAAAATTACCCGAAATATCTAGAAAGTGATCACAGACAAAGTGTGCAATGAGCTACTAATGTTAAACAGATGACTTTTGTAGTCCCTATGCTCTCGAACCATAAGTTATGTATATCCATATGATGGGTATGTTAGACACCCACTCTAGGTATCTTAGACCCTCAATCTAGTGCATCCATTATCTCTTGAAGCGATGAGCTTTCTAGAACTATAAAGTTCATTTCACACATTATCTATGATAATGGATCACCAACTATATTATCTTTTCTCTTCTATATAGGATTTCCATATGAAACTTCTATATGAGCCTGATTGCCTCAAAGATATTGCTGACTACAAAAATACTTATGTTTAAGGGGATATGTGTAAACCTTAGAGTCTGCACCACATAGATAGTGTCTCTAGACTTTAAGTGCATATGCCACTACATACAACTCCTGTTCATGCGTTGGCCTGCCATCGTGGCTCAAAATTGTCCCTATGGCTATGCCACTAGAATCTGTTATCTAACTCAAAGGGTTTTTGTGGACCAATCAGTTTGAGTATAGGAGCCTCTAAAACAGCTTATTTCAGAGTATCAAAACTATCAATGCCCAACATTATGATCCTTGTGCATCACCTGGATTGATCTTTATGGATCAATGATCCCTATGGATCAATGATCCCTATGGATCAAATGAACTCATCCTTATGGATCAATGTCGGACACTAGAACTATCTTGCTGCACTTCCTTCCATGCAAACGGAACTTGTCCATGAAGCACGATTGTCATAGGTGCTACTATCCACGAATATGAAGAGATGAATTTCTGATAAAAACTAGAAAGTCCTAGAATTGATTGTAACTACCCCCCATCCTAAGGAGTAGGCCGAAATAATAAAAGAAAAATGTTCTTGGAATTCATGTGAACCCCATCGGTAGACACTATATCCTCGAAAGAAACAACTGAGTCATCTTTGGATTAAGTGAGTCTTATCATCATCTCTTACTCTAATCTGATAGTAGCCACTTGTAAAATCTATTTTACTAAATAGAATGGCTCCACCTAGAGCGTCTAAAAGATCATCAATTCTATGAATAGGATATCTATGTCTCATAGTAATCTTATTGAGTGTTTGATAATCGATGCACATCCTATAAGATCTATGTCTCTTCTTTTATTCCAATAGAACTCTGAGATTTACCCTTATAATAGCATAGCTAACCCACTCTACCCGACTCCTCAATGTCGAGTGGCCTTTCAGCCGCTCAAGAAGCCAGAGAGACTGCTCAACATTATATCTTTGAATTTGAAGAAGAGATCCACACATATATATACTTCTATTTTCTATAAACATGATATGTAGGATAAACTTGTTGTTATGTGTGCGCTTGTGGCTTTCAAGGGTACCTAACAAGAGAAAAATGGAATGTTCTTCTTGAAGTAATAGCTATAATCTTTCCTTATTAGCTAATTTAACCCACTTCTCTCTACTAAATTAGCCATATGCTGAGCATTCAAGTCTCTTTCTAGCATGTGTGGTACTACATGGATGGTAGGGTGGGAAGATTGCATGATGGAGATAGAGAGAGAGAGCAGAACAGGCCCCATTACAAGAAGGAATAAACTCGTACTTGGGTGCTAAAATTTGCAATAAAAATTGTTTATAAACCTTGTGATCTTATTACGTAGCCTATTAAATCAAGCTCCCATTCTACTGTCATAATCTTATTGGCAAACAAATCTCTATGTCTAATCGAGCAATCATATTTTCATCCATCAATAATCTTCCTCGATGGTGTACAAGTCAGTTTCAAAAATAGCTACAATTGATCTTGCTCCGATGCATCCAATTCACCTTAAACTTGCAATAAATAGGTTGTAGTTCATTTGCAAGAGCTTGTATTCTCCTAATCAAGAAGGAACTCTCATGAGAGAGAGAGAGAGATCAGGGGTGTGGGACTACATGTGGAGGAGGATTGCAAGGGTGTGGCATGGAGGGATTGTGGAGGTTAGGGGGCATGGGATGGAGGGATGGTGGAACTGAGGGGAGGAAATAGAGGGATGGTGGAGGTGCAATGGTGCGCGATGGAGGATTGGTGGAGGTGAGGGGGTGTGAGATGCAAGGATGGTAGAGGTGAGGGGGTGCGGGATGGAAGAATGGCAGAGATGAGGGGTTGCTAGATATAGGAATTTTGGATGTTAGAGGGTGCAGGATGGAGGAATGGTGGAGGTGAGGGGATGCAAGATGGAGGAATGATGAGGTGAGGAGGTGTGGGATGGAGGAATGGTGGAGTTGAGGGGTTGTGCAATGGAGGAGGTGCCGGCTGGAGGATGGATGAACAATGGAGGTGAAGGGATGCATGATGGAGGAATACTGGAGGTGAGGGGATGTAGGATGGAGAAATGGTGAAGGTGAGGGGGTTTGGGATGGAGGAATACGGTGGAGGTGAGGGGGTGCACGATCGAAAAATGGTGGAGGCGAGGAGATGCGGGACAGAGAAATCATGGAGGTGAGGGGTGGGGGTGGAGGAATGGTGGAGTTAAGGGGATTTTAGATGGAGGAATGGTGGAGGTGAGGGGGTGTAGTGTCGGGATGAAATCCCTAAAGGAAGTGTACATGCAGTAATGGTTGAGGTGAGGGGGTGCAGGATGGCGGAATGCTTCAGATGAGGAGGTGTAGGATGGAGGAATGGTGGAGTTGAGGGGGGTGTTGGATGGGCAAATGGTGGAGGTGATGGGCTGTGGGATGGAGGAATGGTTGAGGTGAGGGTGTGTAGAATGGGGGGATAATGGAGGTGAGGGGTTGTGGGATGGAGGAATGGTGGAGGTGAGGGGGCACGGGATGGAGCAATGTTGGAGGTGAGGGGGTGTGGGATCAAGGAATGGTGGAGTTGAGGGGGGGTGGGATGTAGAAATGTGGAGGTGAAGGGGTGTAGGAATGCTGGAGGTGAGGGGTGTGTGGGATGGAGGATTGGTGGAGGTGAGGGGGTGTGGGATGGAGGAATATTGGAATTGAGGGGGTGTAGAATGGGGGAATGTGTTTGAGGAGATGGTGGACACCTTCCAAGATGAGATGGTGCTACAAATTCTTGCTTTACACCAGAAGAAATTGAGTTGAGGAGTGCAAAGTAGACCTATTGATCTTTCTAGAAAGCTCAAATAATCACCCAAGTACTTTGGAATATGATCCTCTCAAGACATGTGAGTAGGAATTTCAACTATGAACCAAAACTTGTTATGTTGGTCACTACACTTGCTCAAAGAAATGAATAGTACCCATCTCTGCTAAGAACTAAGTAAAATCCTTTTGGGCATCTCTAGCTAACTTTGATAGCTAGGTTTGAAAGTAATCTTATTGAGTGCTCGATAATCGATGCACATCCTATAAGATCTCTGTTTCTTCTTTTATTCTAATAGAACTATGAGATTTACACTTATAATAGCATAGCTATCCCACTCTACGTAAAGCACTAATCCTAAAACACTAATACTAAAGAACTATACATATGTATATGTGTTATATGTATTATATATATTTCTATTGCTTATATAATTAAAATCCTATTTTTATATTTTTATTATATATAATTAGTTTATTTTTTAAAACACTACCTCTTTTCATATTTATTTATCTCTATAATTATACTATTTTATATATTTATTTATTTATATATTCAGATTTTTTTTTAATTTAATCATATTTTTATATATTTCATTATATATATCTAATTTATTTATTAACAACACTAGTTCTTTTCATATTTATTTATCTATATAATTATCCTATATATATATATATATATATATATATTCATAATAGTTTCTAAATTTTTTTATATATTTTCTCTTTATATAAATTTAATTGAATTATATGTATGCCTAAACCCTAAAGCCCTAATCTTAAAGATCTAGACCTAAAATATGTATATTTTTGTATGCATATGTATACACATGTATACACATGTGTGTAAAACATGTCTATGCATATGGATATGAGTTTGATATATGTATATGGATAGGAGTGTGATACATGTCTATGTATATGTATATGAGTCTTGGTCCAATCAAAAGCTTTGTAAAGTGTCAATGTAGTTGCTCTCCCCCAAGAGCCTTGGTACATGAATGGAAAACAAGATTCTTGGTGATGGACATGCTACTTTGGTTGTCACACTTCAATTATGAGGCGTCATGTTCTTGTATCTCTATGTGCCATAAGATTCCCCTCACCCATACTACTTCACATGCTTCAACACATGCAACTTTGTACTCAACTTTAGTAGAAGATAATGCTACATGTAGTTTCTTCTTACTAATCCAAGAGAAAATCCTTGATCCAAAAGAAAAGCAATATTATGAAATTGATTTTCTGGTATAAATATCCCCTGCCCAATCTGAGTCACAGTATCCGACCAAAGATGATCCTTCTTCATAATGAATACCATAATGAGTGGTTCCTTTCACATACCTGAGTATCCGCATGCATTCTAACGAATCTGGCAAGGCTTATTAGAGATATTGCCTAATACTCTAACAACATAAGAGATATCTATTCAGCTATTACATGAGTAGATAAGACTTCGAACTAACTTCCTATATCTTCCAATATCCACTAGAGGTGAAGCATATTCACTAGATAATTTTGTGTTGACCTCCATAGGTGTAGAAATTTCCTTGGAATCCTCCACGTCCAATGACTTCAATATCTATGTTGCATAGTTTCCTTGAGAGATCAAAGTCTTCCCTAGTTCTTGCCGAACTTCAACACCTAGGCAATAATGCATTCAGCCAAAGTCTTTCATTTCAAATTTTTTACTTAGGGCATCTTTTATTTGTTGATGAAGAGAATCATCATTTCTTCTAATCACAAGGTCATCTACATAGAGTACGAGCATAAATATCTTCCCTCCTCTCTTTAGAACTTACAAGTTAGCATCAGAAGCACATCTTTTGAAACCTAGATCCAAGAGATATTTATCTATCCTTTGGTACCATGCTCTAGGGGATTGTTTTATCCCATATAAGGCGTTCTTTGTAAGGAGATGGATGGGTAGGATCTAGAGATGAGTTAGTGTGGCACACAACCTGCTCTACACCTACCAAATTAACATGAGAGATGCTTAATAGACTTCTTTATCTTCACATTAATGTAACTTGAACCCCCAAGTGCTTGGGAGCATCATTCCCAAAGTTTGCATCAAAATACATAAGTTGCATATGCGAGGAATGTGAAGAAACCTTCTATTTTGGGAATGTAGGTGTTCAAGGTTTTGCTCAGAGCTCACAATTTGGTATGAACTGACCAAAGATATTTTTCACACATATAATCACAATGTATAGCTAGGTAAAGCAAGTTATTTCATGAATCTAGAGGAGCCATATGCTGAGAAATGAATCTAGCAATTCAAGGGAGTCATCCCGACATTTCAAGAACTACAGAAATATGAAGACATAGTCACCTTCTATGATTTAGATCTCAAGATCCCTAGAACCAAATGTAATGAAACTTAATATGCACATAGTATACACTTCAATCTAACTAACAAAACTTAAATGATTGAAAATTATTGACTACATAAATGTGGAAAAAAAAATTACTTCAAATTTGTTTTTCTTTTTTAGTTATATTTACCTTCTTGTTTTCTTTCCTTTTTTTATATTTTTTCTATAAATTCTTTTTATATACATTCTTATGCCTACTTCTCTCTCTTTTAAATTTTAATTACACTTCTACTCTTGTTCTTTATTTATATACTTTTAATTCTATTCTATTTATTTATCTATTATCTAAAAGTATCTTTGTAATTATTAAATTCCTAATGTTTTTTTTACACTTATTAGTCTCACATTTTATTCTACATATCCATTTTTTAGTTACATATTAATTCTTTTGTAAAATTATTTTTATTAAGTATTATTTAGTAATTAAGTAATCAATTCTATTTACATTATATTGTAATAAGTATATTTGTTCATTTTACTTCTTACTTTTAGTTATTAAGTAGTAAATTAAATATTAAGAATAAATAAAATAAAGTAATAAAACAAAAATGAAAAGTAAGTAACTATCTCTCTCTCTCTCTTCCATCTCTCTCTCTTTGTGCCTCTCTCTAGTATTGATCCCCATGTGCTCTTTCTCTCTCGCTCTCTCTCTCTCACTCCTCTCTCTCTCTCTCTATCTATCTATCTTTCTCTCTTTGTCTACCTCTATGTAGTAGCCTCCACTGTGAAATCCTCTCTTTCCCTCTCCTCTCCCTCTCTCTCTCTCTATCATAGAAGGGCAGCCCCAAATCCCTGATTATGTCTTTCTTTTTCTATATCTCTCTCTATGTCTGTTTCTCTCTCTCTCTCTCTCTCTCTCTCTCTCGCTCATTGTCTCCCTCTCCCTCTCTCTCTCTAACTCTCTCTCTCTCTCTCTCTCTCTCTCTCTCTCTCTCTATATATATATATATATATATATATATATATATATATATATATATATATATATATATATATATATATATATGTGTGTGTGTGTGTGTCTTTCTCTTTTCTTCTCTCTCTCGCTCTCTCTCTATCTCTCTCTCTCTCTCTCTCTCTCTTTGTTCTTAGAGTGTGAAATCCTCCATTTCCCGCTTTCTCTCTCTCGCGATAGAAGAATGACAGCCCCAAATTCCCCATTGTGTTTTTGTTTCTCTCTCTCTCTATCTATCTATCTCTCTCTCTCTCTTTCTCTCTCTCTCTCTCTCTCTCTCTCTCTATATATATATATATATTATATATATATATATATATATATATATATATATATATATATATATATATATATATATATATATATATATATATATATATATATATATATATATATATATATATATATATATATATATATATATATATATATATATATATAATGGGATCCATATACACTCTTATTTATGATCCAAATAAAGGTTGGAATACATAATTTATGAACCTCTAAAATGTTTCAAGCACATAAGTGAGACCAAACGGCGTAACTCTATATGTCAAGCATCTCTATGGAGTGATGAATTCAGCTTACTCTCATCTTCTTTCGCTAAACCTATTTGAAACTATTCTTAATATCCATCACATACAATGTATCATTCATGAATTCCTACTTCATTCAATATTTCATCTTGGAAGGGTAGTAGAAAGTGATCTCTTTTGGTTGGAGCAATCAATGGTTTGTAATCCACACACAACCTCTATTTACCATTCTTTTTAGGAGTAGCAACAATAGGAGAAGCCCATTCTAAATTGGAAATAGGATAAATAAAACAAGCCTTGAGAAGAGGATTTACGTATGTCAACAAAGCTTCTTGTTGTAGATTCCCAATTCTAAGCCTTTGCATCACAAGCTTGGTATCTAGTTTGATTTCAATATAGTCGTGGATTGTAGTTATCCCTTGGATCTTAGTATGGTGTTTGATGAATAATTTAGGATATCTCTTTCACATGTTGATATATTTAGTTTCTTCCTCCATTAAAAGATCATTTGCTAACATCCTTTGGAAATTTTCCTCTTGTGTGGACTCCGAACTTTTTTGTTGTCCATGATTGTCCCTTTTAGCTATGTCTTCCTTTCCTTGGAACATTACTACCATGAATTCTAGTGTCGATGAGTGACTTTCACTTATCCATTCCTTGCCGCTATAATCACTATCATAACATGAATTCTCTTCAACTACGGTTGATTCATACCTATTATCTTGCTTCTTTTGGTCCTTCAAACCAGGGATAGCATAGAGAAGGCCGATTCCTAGATGATGAAGGTAGAAATGAGGTCTTAGAAGTATGGACTAATTTTGGATGTGCATGGGGGGGGGGGGGGGGGGGGGGGGAGGATTTTGGACGCCAAAGGGGAGCAAATTTCGATCTTTAGATCGAAAATTTGGGTTGTTGGGGTTTTGCGATGAATATGGAGAGGGTAAAAGGAGAATTTGGGGCTGGGAAGGGCAAGGGAAGAGTTTGCGTGAGGGAGATAAGACGAATTTTGGGTGACCTACTAGACAAATTTCAAAGGGATGAATTAAAATATATGGGAATGAAAGCCCAATTTTGGGGAGCCGCAAGTGGGATGAATGGAGTTATTTGGGGAAAGGATTAAAGACTTGGGATCATGGGAGGTGATCGCCAATGTTGCGGGTTGAGAGTGAGTATATAGATAACCAATAGGGATTGAGGGATCACGCGAATAAAAAGGTGTTAGGAAGGCAAAATCGGATTGACTAGAGAATAGGGAAAATCTATTAGTGGTGAAATAGGGATAGGGTAAAATTGGCTTGACTTAGAGAAGATATGATTTCTAGGACTTGGGCAAGGCAAATTCAAGCTAGAAAGGAGGCATGAGGCAAAAATGTTTTGGGGTCTCTAGAGGACAAAATTGGAGTGCTAGGGATTTCGAAGGGAAATTGAAGAAGGATAATTGAAAAATTAGGGTTGGGGAAGGTTTAGATTAGTACAAGGAGTGCATTTGGTGAGATTCGAACGAAATTAAATAGAAACAATGAAATGATGACAAGGAAGTTTAATTTGGTAACAAGGAAAACTAACAACGTTTCATCCCCTTTATTGAAAGCCCATCAACATTTTTTTACTTATTTAATTTTTCTAGTTATAAGTTTATCTGTAAAGAAAAAGATTCTTTTTCATAAAAAAATAGACTAACATTGAGAAAATGATCATGGATTCCTCAAAACCCATACAAAAAGTTTAAGATAATGTTTGAATTCCACCTTGCCATGAATGTTTTTCTTAATCCTACAAAAGAAAAAAATTTAAAATTTTTATCCTAGATATAAGAGCAAACATAAATATTGTATGAAGAATTTTTCTTGTTACCTATAAAATTAATGTGTGCCTTTTTGTAACCTTCTTATGTGTATTTTTGCTGCACCTTCACGCATGAAATAAATTTTTCAATAGCCCAACCTTAAAGCATACAATATTGCATGATTTTCTCTATTAATTTTGTTTTTGTAGCACATTAATAACAACTTTAGTTTCTCTTTGTTTAAAATAGAACATTAAATATTGATGCTTTTCTTGTTAGATTTCCGTTTTTTTCTTGCATTTAAATGGAACATCTTGCTTTTTTGTATAACTCTTTTGTACTTTAGAGCCAATAGAAGGTGATAATCACAAGTTATTTGAATTATCATTTGATCCAATTATGATTTTGTGCTCTAACATAGATGATGAATTCTACATTTTAGGTTGAAACATACGAAATAGTACATGTTCGTTGGTGATAGTTGATTGCCTAGTTTGATTGAGAAAACTATATCTTTGAATATCATCCATATGGATTAAGCCCAAAAGTTAGGGTAAACGATCACTCAATAGTATATGATCATGTCTTCATTGATAAGGGTTAATATAGATGCAATTTTTATTAGGGATGGAATCTTTGAAGGAACTATTATCAATGAGCAATGTATTTTATCTTGTGCAAAAGCCTTGAAAGTACCAACAAACTTTATGTGGTGTCTTAAAAAGAGAATGAACATTAACTTGACCTGGTCTATATATTTCGTCTAGGTGATCCATCTAATAATGTTTTGGAATCCATACCATGAAAAAAGATATCATTTTATTTGTCTATTACTCTATGAATCTCACGTTAGTGAAAACATTTCTTTTTCACATGGATTATCAAATACCAACATGAAAGTATTGAAAAGTAGAATCCAAAAACTCAAAACATCCTTCTTGTAAGACATAATCTTTCTTTGATGTCTTCCATCTTATATCTTTGCTGATTAGAAGGCCACTTAGATCAAGGAGTACATGCTTCCTTGTATTGATAAGATGATGGATATTCTCTACATATAACAAACAATATGTATAAATAAATACACAATAAGTATAAACAAATATTTAAGATTACTTATTGATATGTATATATTCATAATCTTAAAGAATACTTGTAGGTTGCATATTGCTTTTATTTGATTTAAATGATGGATTTTTTTGGAATAATATTCGTATGTACAAACATGAAAGAATGTAGTAAATAAATTAGTTATAATTCAAATGAAATAATTTTTGGAGTTTGAGGTCTGCGAAAGCACACGAACAACACAAGGTGCTTGGAGCACAATACACAATACTGAATGTATTACCTCTAGAATGTACAAAGATAAGTGACTCATTATGGCTATAGGTGTATATACAATCCGAGAAAAAAAAGCTTCTGAAGAGGGAGAAAAGTGCCCCGGTGGTATTAGTATGTTCACACACATCAGTACCTAAATATATCAACAAATCCCCCAAGCAAGTGATGTAGTGAACAAGGATCTGGTACTCATGTATGAGGAAGTACCAAGCTATGTGAAACCAATCCACACAAGGACATAACCACAAATCTTTGTGGAAAGCTTCAAACTTCTTTCTAGGTAAATCCTTTGTGAACCAACAAGGGAAGAGTGAGTAAAAGCATGTAAACTTAGCATTAGTGATCCTCTCTTGGGATAAAATAATCGAAGTAGCCTAGTACCACTTAAGTAGCGAAAGATGTGCTTAATCGCTTGCTGATGCTTGAAACCTGGGCAATGCATAAATATGCTTCTTTGTGAGATAGCAAACTGAATATCTCGCAGAGTTATGCATAAATAAATCAAGCATCTAATAGAGTCCTAATAGAGAACAACATCAAATGCATCTCCAACATCATGAAAACACAATCTTAAACCTATGTCCATAGGAGTGGCAATAGGTTTGTAGTCTTCAAGGCCAAAATGCTACAATAATGTGTCAATATATTTTGTTCGACACAAAGCTATTCCACCATCAAATTGTATAACCTAAATGCTCAAATAATGATGCAAATGCCCCAAATCTGACGTCTCAAATGAGCCATCCAGATCAGCCTTACAATCATCAATATGCTTCTCATGAGGACCAGTGAGTAGCATGTCATTAACATACACAACAATGATCATAAGCACATCATTTGCACGCTTAACATATAAGATGCTCTTAGTTGGACTCTTCTCAAAACCATGTGCAATTAGGTAGGCATGTATCCTTATCATACCAAGCACGTGGTGCCTGCTTCAAACCATATAGTGCCTTTTTCAGTCTCGATACGTTGTTTTCATTCCCTTTCTGCACAAATCCATGGGGCTGATAAACATGCACTTGTTCATGCAAGTCACCATTCCAAAATGCAGGTTTAATTTCCAATTGATTTCCATTCCAACCGTGAGGAGCTACAAGTGCACAAAGGCCATGAACAATAGTCATTTGACAAGTAGGAGCAAAGGTGTCATCAAAATCAATGCGTCTTTTCAAAGCATCACCCTTTGCAACAAGCCTAGCTTTATACCTGTCAACTATTTGATCAGGTCTATGCTTCAGCTTGTATACCCACTTAGTGCAAATGGCCTTCTTGCCACGAGGAAATTCGCATGAAGATGAGGTACTATTTTTCATAATAGCATCATATTCTGATTCCATAGCAATCATCTGATTTTCAAAGATTCTTTTGCTTCATTAAATGAAACAGGTTCATTCTCATCACAGAGACTAGCAACAACCATAGCATAGAAATCTTATGCAAAAGAAGCACTATGAGAGTGAGAAGGAGTACAATATGATAGAGGTTCATCTAATTTGCTATCACATAAAGTCTGAACCATCCATTTTGACATATTTTTGCCTCAATATCAGCTCTCTCATGAATAAGTGCAGTATGTAATTCTGTATCAAAAATGGAATGATCTACATCATCACATGAAACCTATAAAGGTTGAGAAGTTGCCTCATTAGGACCAACACTATACTTTCGACCTCTAAAAAGAGGCAGCAAAGATTCATACACGTCTTTGGAGCTAATTGATGTCTCCATAGTACATGAAAGCAATGGCTAAATAGCATCTTCCCCAAAAAAACATCACAACTAACAAAAATGTGTTGAGTCTGTAGACGATACAAAGAATAGCCTTTGCTTTTAGAATTGTACCCAACACAAATACATTTCACTGCTTTCTCATCCAATTTCCTATGTTGTTGTTCAAACACTAATGCATATGCCAAACAACCAAAAACATCTAGGTGACCAACAAAAGGCTTAAGACCATGCCAAGCCTCAGATGGAGTGATAGACTACAATGCTTTAGGAAGACACGTGTTAAGTATATATGCTACACACATAACAACCTCAAGCCAAAAACTATGTGGTAAAGCATGAATCTTGACAATACACCTCGCCTCCATGAGTGACTTGTTCTTCCGTTTAGCAACTTCATTCATTTGAGGTGTATATGACATTGTACAGTGATGTTTTATTCCACGTTCATCTAGAAATGAATTAAAATTAGAAAACTTATCTTCAGCCCCTTGATCAAAAGATAGGGTGTCCATTTTACATGCTAACATATTTTCAATCGAAACTACAACCTGTTTGAAGCACATAAACACTTCGGAATTTGCTTTCAATGTATATAACCATGCATGCCTAGAAAAATGAGGGATGAAAGTCACAAAGTAAAGATAGTTTCCCAAAGAAGCTGTCTGCATAGGACAATAGACATCACTATGAACAAGCTACAAGCTCTGAGTAGCTCGAATTGAACCATTATATTTGAACAAGATTAATATCTCATGCAAGTTCTGAAGAAATTTTACTTTTAATAACAGTTATATATTGTTGTAGACGTACATTTTTTGTCATTTGTAGTCACTCCAATTGTTTCCAAGAGAAGGAGGAAATCATTCATAGGAGCAAGAAAAGTTTAGGGAGCAGGTGCAGAAAGTACTAAAAGTCTATGGAGAGAGAGAGAGGGGCGGAGAGGAGAGAGAGATAGATAGAGAGAGAGATAGATAGAGAGGGAGAGAGAGAGAGAGAGAGCTAATAGTTCTTTTGCACGGATACATCTTTGCCTTACTAGAAAACTATGGTCTTTATATTACATGTGATACTAATTTATGAGATTTATAAGTAAATTTAAAGTGCATTTTACATACACAATAATAGATACATACATACACAAGAAACTAGACACATAAAAACATAAATAGATAGATAGATACATACATATATACATGTTGAAAGAGACATACATACCTAGGTCAAATAATAATTTAAGCACCTTACACTACCTTGTAATGTTATGAATGCATTTCCTATGAGTTAGTTCCATTACTTACTAACATTCGATTGTTTCTCATATCAACCTTGCAACAATCATTTTAGAGTTGTAGAAGTAGATTTTCTTTTTAGATATTTTGATAGGATAAGGGAAGAGACTTGAATCCCATAGAAAAAACCATCGAACACCTGTTGTAAGTGGAAAACTCTTAGTGGAGATCACTTTGAGAGGTCACGAACTACAACATCCTCATTAAGGTGACATCAATCGGATCCTTCTTTTTAAGGAGGTATCAAGTTTCATATGTAAGGTTCTACAACCTAATTCGAGCACTTGTGACCATGTTTTCCTCAAATATTCCAACCCATAGCTTCTAGCTTAAGAACCACCTAAATCTCATGATACATAGGAATGATGCATAGTTTTGTAGTGATCACTATGCATGAACCAAGTCAAGTGAATCAAACCATGGAATTGTACGTATAAATTCTCTACCTTTGTTGTGAAACTTCATTCCACAAAGAAATAAATCAACTAGCAATACTATCTCAAGTAAGAGAGAGCATGCATCCACCCATCCAACTCCACCCATATATATACCTCTAGGCCAAGGGGGTGCATGTCCTTGGGCTTCGCCAAGTGTCCCTCATGTGGACACTTTCCAAAGGGTGATCACATGCCTTCTAATTTCCCAAGGTCTATCACATGCCTTCTAAATAAAATGAGGATTCTTCACCTTAGGATAAATCAAGCCTAAGGTTCTAACCATTTAATTGGGAGCGCATATGAATAAATACCTCAAGGGTTAAAACCAAGGGTTTCACCCAAAGGTTCAAGGCATGTTCCAAGGGTAATTCAAGGGCTAGACCAAAGCAAACATACATCATATTCTAACCTTTAGAATCCATATGTTTAACCTTCTAAACCCATGAATTATACAACATTCTTCCCCCCTTTAACATTTTCGTCCTCAAAAATGTGTGTAGGTATAATATGTGCAGTACTCCCCCGTGCACCATGATCTATACTCTGAGCATGGTCATCTCGCTCTTTAGATCCGTTTCCAGTAATCAGATAAAGGCTAATACCTTCCTTAATCTGAAAGGAAAGGAATCAAAATCCCTACCCAAATCACTTCCTCTTAGTCCACCCGAATGTACATGCATGCCCTGTACCTATGGACTAGTGAGATGGGTGGAATTCTTTGGTGGTCTTTTTCTTTTGGCACTTTCACAAACCTTGAGCTCCATAAAATAAGACATTTCAGTACACTTTGTACTTCCTTAGAAATTCTTATTTTTAGGAGTCTATGATAGAGATCTTATCTCTATCTTGAAAGGGCCAAAAACTAGATCATCTTTCACTTTCAACGGAAAGAAGAGGAATCTTTAGATGTTCTAAACCTAACTTATTCTTTTATAGTCCTTTTTCAAATACAAATATACTTTATTTGTATTTGTCAGGACTTAGTTGAAGATATGAACTTAGCAAAGTGGGTCTAGTGAGTCCCTGCCAAAACATGCTGAATAAAATGAGGAGAAATACTGTCTTCTCATTCCTTGGCAACTTAGGTGGACGTATTTCAATCATCCAGGTTTTCTTGAAACATAAATTTCAAGTATTCCGAATGACAATATACCCAATTTTGAAAGTTCATGTCAACAAGTGGATCCCTATCTTGATCATCTTTGATTTTCCCTATATCAATTCTTAGAATAGAAATTAATCCTTTTGACATTCAAGACTTAGATCCAAAGATAACTTTAGGATTTTGGAATTATTAGGTAGACCAGTCTCTTGTGTCTCTACCTTGTTCTTTGCTAGACAGTTCTTGCCAATGAGAATCAGTACTTACTTTCTTGAACTGACTCTGGTTCATATTTGAGATAATTGAGATACTAAGCTTGAAGATCACCAAAGCTTTACAAAGAGCTTACTAAACCAATTCCTTCAAATCCTCAAAATAATTGAAGAATAATGCCTCATCAAGATACCTTCTAGATTTTCTATAGGATGGATTTGAGATGATTCAAGTTTTGCAACTTTAGTTCCAAGTACT
>CM035441.1:13477879-13565379 GCA_020310875.1 Ceratopteris richardii
AGGAGTCGACTGGAAAACCTATGCTATCATTCGCATGGTCAGCCAAGTGAGCAGATGGACCCAAACGACATTGCACCAGTAACCTCTCGTGGACAAAAGAGATCAAAAAAGGACTTAGACGTACAAGCAAGTACTAATAATATTACACAGAATGAACATGTGGAGAGATGCTTGAAGCATTTAATGAGATGGATGAAGATCATGATGGTGGAGAAGGTGTCGAGAGTTTCATGGACACAATAGAAATTCCACGATCAGAAGTCAATGAAGAATATGAAAACATGCGAAGACTAGCTAGTTTACCACTTTAAAATGGAGCAAAGATATCTGTACTATGTGCGTCACTCGTGATGCTCAATCTGCAATCCATTTAAGGATGGTCAGATGGTAGTGTCATTGAATTGTTCAGGTAAGTGGAGAAAAAATTGGCATTCATTGTTGTATCACAATAACTTTATTTACTAATATCGTTTTAATTGCTTATTACAGGCTTCTTAAAGATCATTTTTTGCCAAAGGGCAATGACATGCCTCCAACACGTGGAGATGCAAAAAAACTTTTACAGACCATTGGAATGGATTATACTAAAATTCATGCTTGTCCGAATGATTGGATTCTCTTTCGGAATGAGTATGAGCATCTCCATGTATGTCCAAAGAGTGGAGCAAATAGATTTAGAGAAGACGTTGTAGGCGAAGCAATCCCCGCAAAGGTTCCTTGGCACTTTCCTATCATTGTACCATCAGATTTTCTCTTAATCTTATAAACCCACTTTGTACCAATGGCATTCTTTCCTTTTGGCAATTCACATAACTCCCAAGTAGCATTCCTATGTATGGAATCCATTTCTGATTGCATAGCACTCATCGATTGTGGATCGTCACATGCATCTTCAAAAGAAAGTGGCTCTTCATTACATGTTGTAGCAATAAGAGAATAATCCACAAAATTATTTGATGCATGGTGAGAGCTTGATCTTGTTCTACCAAGTAAAGGTGCACTCAATTTGTTGTCCTGCAAAGTTTGTTTCAGCCACTTTGGCATAGAGTGTGCACTCTTGATAGACATGCGTTCATTATGTAATACGTCTCCAATATGTACATCATGCGTGGGCTGAATTTCGTGCTCAGTTTCAGCCATATTTGGACGCAAATGTTCAATCATATGTGGCTGAAAATTTCCAACAGTTTTGGCAATTTTTGGCTGAATTTTTTCAGCCATGTTTGGCTGGAAATTCTCTGCATTTTCAGCCCTATTTGGCTGGAATTTTTCAGCCCTTTGAACCTGAGTTGGCTGCTCTACATGGCCAAAGTCAAGCGCACCATTTTGGAAAAAAGGCATGAGTGTATCGAACACATCTTGTGAGCTAACTGTTGGCAGTTTTTTGCATTCAAGTAGAGGGAAAACTGAATTTTTAGCAAATACCACATCTCGACTCACAATAATTGTGTTCGTCAATGCATGGTACAACCGATATCCCTTATTTTCAGCACTATAACCAACAAATATACATTTCTTTGCCTTGTCATCAAGTTTGTGAGGTTGTTGTGATGGCACAAGAGCATATGCCAAACAACCAAACACACGCATATGACTAACCATAGGCTTATGACCATTCCAAGCCTCATAAGGAGTGATGAATCTCAATGCTTTTGTAGGGCAGCGATTCAACACATAATTTGCACACATGACCGCTTCCATCCAAAACTTATGAGGAAGATGCTTTCCTTTAACCATACATCATGCCATTTCAAGTAGAGTTCTATTTTTACGCTCGGCAACACCATTTTGTTGAGGTGTATATGGCACCGTACAGGGGTTTATGGACTTTTGTTGCTCTTCACGGGTTTAGGTTTACAAATCAGTCAACTATCGTTTAAAACTCAGTCAACTTTAGCTCCATAAGGTCAACTTTACGTCGAGTTTTTATTTAGGATAACGAGTTGGAGAAATGGAAGTTTGGGTGGGCTTCGTAACGAAATGAAACGATTCCAACAGGAAGGGGAATTCCGGGTGTAAAATACCTCTTTCACGAAGAAAAGCATTAAACTCATGTGACATGTATTCACCACCACGATCCGTGCGTAGAGTCAAAAGCTTTTGTGAAGAAAAATTTTTAGCCATAGCTAAAAATGCTTTGAAGCAAGAAAATACCTCATTCTTTGCTTTCATAGGATACACCCATGTATGGCGAGTAGCATCATCAATGAAGGTAACAAAATATACATGCTTCCCAAAAGATGGAGTCTTGATGGGACCACATACATCACTATGAACAACTTGCAATTTTCTTGTAGTGTGTGTGTGACTATCTTTTGGAAAAGAAGCACGATGCATTTTTCCAAGAATGCAACCTTCACATGCATGCTTTTCAATGGACTCAAGTGTAGGCAAGCCAATAACCATGTCCTTCTTTTGCAAGTAGAGCAAACTATTGAAGTTTAAATGACCAAAACGAGCATGCCAAAGCTCCATTTCAGCCATGGAAGAAGTATGAGCAACTAAGGCATTCGAGGCAGCCCTCTCGTATGTATCCATGCGATACAAACCATCACATAATGTACCGGACATCACAATAACATCGCCATTGCTGAAATCATGAACCATACACTTATCATCAACAAAGTGTACATGAAGTCCAGCTTTGGCAATCAATGGAACTGAAATTAAGTTCTTCATGATATCGGGCACATACAATGCATTTTTCAAGAGAATCATACCTCCATTTGCAGCCGTAAGCTCAATTTCTCCTACTCCAATGATAGGATAAGAGGCATTGTTTGCACACACCACATGTCCTCCTTTAGGTGCATCTTTCAAAGAGGCAAAAAATCTTTTGCATGATGTTATGTGCTTTGAAGCACCACTATCAAAGAACCAATCCGAATCAGCCTCACTCACAACCATACATTTAGAATGTAAAGAAGCATCATAATGACATGTAACAACACATGCCCAAAAATCTTGAGCCATGTTAGCTTCATCATTCTTTGCATTTGCTAAATTTTCAGCAATAGACATGCCCGATTCCTTCTTCTTTTCATTGCGTTTAGCAAGCTTTCTACACTCATCAATAGTATGACTAGCCTTCCGGCAATATTTGCATCTCTTCTTCTTTTGCAAATCACCATCATTAAAGGAATGAGTGGAAGAGGAAGCTTGAGGCTTTGGTTTTGATGAACCAAACTTGCAAAAGAAGAGACACAACCTCATCAAATGCATACATATTAGGATTTCCTTTTGCAACCAAACGAAGTGTAGTAGCAAAGCTTTGAAAAGATTCCGGTAATCCTTTCAACAATGTAGAAATGAGTGATGCATCCGGAATGATCTCATCTATGTTTGCCAATTGCTCTTTCAAGTCCTTGATACGTGTCACATACACATCCACTGACTCATTTTCAGCCATACATACATCCTCAAGTTGCATCCTCAAGTATGCAACACGTGCTTCATTACGCACGGCATACAAAGAAGCAAGAGTGTCCCATGCCTGTCGTGATGTAGAAGATGACCGAATGTGTGGAGCTATATGACGCTTCACTGAAAGCGCAATCAAAGCATGAGCTTGAGCATCTTTTCCATCCCATCTAAGCTGCTCCTGTGTAGGTGGAGAAGGAGAAACCATTGTACTCGAAGAAGAAGCTCCATCTGTGACAGTAGACTGTGAAGTAGAAGCACCTGCCGGTCTTCGATCTACATCTGCCACTATGTTCCAAAGTTGTTTTGCAACAAGAACGTGCTTCATCATGTAAGAACACATCGGATAGTTGGTTCCATCAAGCTTATCTTCAGCTTGAAGCATGCCAAACAAGTCATTGCTGCCCGCCATTTCACTAAGGAACAAGAATGTGACAAAATCTTCACTTCGACGAAAACTGAAATGAGTGCTGAAATTTCAGCTCACAAACCATCACTCGAAATGTGGGTAAAACCCAAGCGCACCTGATGGGAATGTTTCTGGGCTACTAAAACTCACACTTCTATGCTCGGAAGTCGATTTGCATTGTTAAAGTGCGCGCGCGCCGCGACGCGAAAAACCAAAACTTGAGAAGAAGCTGAACCTGCTCTGATACCACTGTTGGGTGTGTGTAGAAGTGCAAGAGACACACAAGAAGCACACACAAGGAGCACAAACATAGCAAGACACACGGAGAAGAAGATGGCTGGAATAGCTCTCTCTATTGACCATGAACTAAACTGAAGTAAAAGCTGAATAATATCCCTAAGTACAAAGTACCACCACATATGAGAGTATCAAGTATGTGGTAACATGGGGAAAAAACCTCTAGCCAGCACTAGAGTAAAAAGTGCCTATGTATAGGGAAAAGGTTCACATCAAAGCTACTCGAGAAACACATAAGTGTAACAAAACCGTAATCAGAAAGACCTAGACCTAAAATATGTATATATATGTATGCATGTGTGTATATACATATATATGTGTATATATATGTGTATAAGTATATGTGTGTATGTGTATATGTATATATGTATATATATTTACTCTGATTAAAATCCTTAAAATTAAACCTATTTTTATATATTTAATTAATTTATTTAAAACACTAATTCTTTTCATATCTATTTATCTATATAATTATCCTATTTTATATATACATTTTCTTATTATTTAGATTTATTTCTTAAAGTTTTTCTATATTTTCTCTTCATATAAATTTAATTGAAATATGTATATCTAAACCCTAAAACCCTAATCTTAAACATGTGGACCTAAAATATGTATATTCTATATGCATGTGTATATACGTGGATATATGTATTATATGTCTATTTGTATGTGTGTATATATGTTATGCATGAGTAAAAACCCTTTAACCCTAATGGGAAAGACCTAGACATAAAACATGTATATATATGTATGCATGTGTATATATATGTGTATGTGTATATATATGTGTATAAGTATATCGTTGTATGTGTATGTGTATATATATTTACTCTGATTAGAATCCTTAAAATTAAACCTATTTTTATATATTTAATTATATATATTTAATTAATTTATTTGAAACACAAATTCTTTTCATATTTATTTATCTATATAATTATCCTATTTTATATATACATTTATTTATTATTCATATTTGTTTCTTAATTTTTTTCTATATTTTCTCTTTATATAGATTTAATTGAATTATATGTATGCCTAAACCCTAAAAGACTAATCTTAAACATCTAGACCTAAAATATGTATATTTCTGTATGCATATGTATATACATGTATATATGTATTATATGTCTATGTGTATGTGTGTATATATGTTATGCATGAGTAAAAACCCTAAAACCCTAATTAGAAAGACCTAGACCTAAAACATGTATATATCTGTATGCATGTGTATATATATGTGTATGTGTATATATATGTGTATAATTATATGGTTGTATATGTATGTGTATATATATTTACTCTGATTAAAATCCTTAAAATTAAACCTATTTTTATATATTTAATTATATATATTTCATTTAATTATTTAAAACACTAGTTCTTTTCATATTTATTTATCTATATAATTAACCTATTATATATATATATATATATATATATATATATATATATATATATATATATATATATATATATATATATATATATATATATATATATATATATATATATATATATATATATATATATATATATATATATATATATATATTCAGACTTTTTTCTTATTTTTTTTCTATATTTTCTCTTGATATAGATTTGATTGACTTATATGTATGCCTAAACCCTAAAACCCTAATCGTAAACATCTAGACCTAAAATATGTATATTTTTGTATGCATGTGTATATACATCTATATATGTATTATATGTGTATGTGTATGTGTGTATATATGTTATGCATGTGTAAAAACCCTAAATTCCTAATCCAAAAGACCTAGACCTAAAACATGTGTGTATGTGTATGCATGTGTATATGTATGTGTGTGTGTATATATGTGTATATATATGTGTATAAGTATATATGTATGTATGTGTAAATAGCCTAAAATTCCTAATCCTAGTTTTATATATTTGATGTAAACAAAACTTTAAAATCATAATTTTATATATTTAATTATATATATTTAATTAAAAACAAGAGGTATTTTCATATTTATTTATCTATACCGAAATCGTATATGTGTGTGTATATGTGTGCATGTGTGTATGTATGCGTGTGTGTGAATGTATGCATGTGTGTATATGTGTATGTGTGTCTATGTAAGCATGTGTGAGTATATGTGTATGTGTGTGTATGTATGCATGTGTGTATGCATTCATGTGTGTATGTATGTGTGTGTGTGTGGATGCATGTGTGTATGTATGTCTGTGTGTGCATGTGTATGTATGCATGTATGTGTGTATATGTGTGTATGTATGCATGTGTGTATCTCTCTTTCTCTCTCTCTCTCTCTCTCTCTCTCTCTCTCTCTCTCTCTCTTCCCATAGCTCCCATCGCTATGTCTCTCTCTCTCTCTCTCTCTCTCTCTCTCCTCTAGAGACCATAAATGATGCTACTCAAGGTTTTGATCCACGAATGTGTGATTCCAAAGCATAATTGATTGCGTACCGTCATTGGAAGTAGGGCAAAGATGGTGGATAGCTTTTATGAAGCTTATTCTATGGCTCTGAATGTATCTCTGGAGATCTTGCCTTCTTTTACAGAGTTGTAGAGAAATTCAATTTCGAATCATTTGATTTTGGAAGTAGTTTTAGTGGATAGGTCAGTTGATAAGGAACTAAAAATATAAGAACAAAATGCAAGTTCCTTAGTGTCAACCTCTAGGCCAATCCTCAATCATTGGCAACTGGCCATTGTCTACCCTCCATTGCCAAGTTGCTTTACAAGCCCATCACCATCCAATCATTGCCATCAATATAGGTACTTAACAGATTCTTGAAAATGCAATAAGGGACCTATTTGCACCTACCATGGGCATCTGAGACTAGTTGCATAACATATGATCATCAATTCTCCTATAGAAGGTCCCAAAATGGGTATTAATGTGGAACTCACAATTCTTGTACAATAAAGCAAAATGGAATGCACTTTTTAACGTCAAGGTGAGAATGGTTGGTGCGAATATTTTTGCCAAACCATGTCGATGTCATGAGCCATATTTCAAGGGCCTAATTTGAAGGAGTTAATTAAAGTTGGCTACCAAAGCCTTATTTTCAATACTCTTTGATTTTGTTTTTTTAATAAAGGAATTTCAGCCTTGGCCTACTCTCCCGAACTTGTATTAATTGAAAGAAAAGAAGAGTACAATTGAAGGGGACTAGTGCCAATGGGATCCCCCAAATCCCACAGAGCAGGGCTAGCAGGAGAAGATTTTATAGAGCTTAGATGGTATTACAAAGAAGGTTGATCACCCTCTTAGCACCCTCATACGGGGCCCACTTGGGTTTAAGCTTGTTGTTGATCAGAAGGATCTCTTGATGATGCCTGAAAGGGGGGGGGGGGGTTTTCTTAGAGTTTCCGATTATTTTTCCTAGGAGGAAGATGGATTTCTCAATCGACCACTCTTTGGGGGAGTCACCAAAGTTATAAGCACATCTTTCCCGCCAAATCTTCTATAGGACCTTCCCTCTTATGGCATTCCAGAGAGTTGCAAAGCAACCGATAACTTCTCCTAGTAGTGCTTGTTTCCAAGTGATATGTTTTTGAACTCTAATTTTCTTTCTGACAATCTTCGAGAGCCTATTGGAGTTGGGACAGGTAAAGAAGATACAAACATCTTCAATGGACCGATAGCACCGATGTCTGGAATGCCAAGAACCCCTCTATCTCTTTGGCTAGTGCAGATGGACCACTTGATTTTGGGCACCTCCATCTTGTTGACATCCCTTGTCCATAGGAAGTTTCTGTAAATACTATCTAGTTTATCCAAATCTTGCTCTTTCGGCCACAAACAACAGAGGAAGTAAATGGTCGATGAAATGAGGAATGTGTTGATAGCCATTGTGCGACTAGCAAGATTGATTTGCATACCATTAGTTTAACTCGCTTTTGAGTCTAGCCATAACCCAGTTCCACCGCTGCTCCATCAAGATATCAAAGCCCAAGGGGATCCCAAGCAGCCGGAAAATTTGGCCTTACGGAATGCTTTGACACCCATGATCAAAGAGAACGTCAGGTTGGACCCCAACAATAGCTCTGAAAGTGGTCTTTGAGTGGTTGATTTTGGATCTAGAGGCTTCAGAGAAAGTATCGAGGCATCTCCAAAATGTCCCAAGGCTGGTACCATCGTTGTGGACAAATGCATTCATATCATTGGCAAAACTCTCATGGTGATCTGGCCATGGTCAGAAGGAAAGCGGAGGCCTTTGATGTTACCTGCTTCCACCTGCTAATCCACCAGTTGGCTAAGCCCTTTTGCGGCAATGGCAAAGAGAAGGGGGGCCAATGGGCACCCTTGTCTAATCGATCTTCTTAATTTGATCACCTTCTTAATTTACTCTTCCAATTTTGGGGCAATCATTTTGGCACACACTCAGTGAATGTTGAGATTTGACAGGACCGTCTTAGCCTCTTGAAGCCTATAAAGGAAAGTCTTTGGCACTCATTGGGGGTTACATCCGAGATCTGTTATGGTCCACTCTCTCCACTCCGTTCCTACAAGCATACTATGGAAGGTCACTCTTTGGTAAGAATACAGAGTGTGGGCTTCCTAGTGGATGGCTATTAGCACTATAGTGTGATTGATTGGCTTGGTTCTAGTCAATCGTTGTGATTCAGTAGTATTTCTTCGGAGCAAATCTACATTTTTATGTATTTCATTGTGCAAGTCTTTATCTTGTTGTGATCATTGTGTCAGACACGACTCTTGTATATGCTAGCCAAGAGCATTATCTTTGGAACATTTTGGCCCCCTGTAATCATTTGTCTGAACAAAGAAGTGACTTCTTTCTCTACTATTCTCACTTGTCATTGCTCTTCTCTCGATGGTTCTACTATACATTGTCTCTATTTCTAGGAAATTTGCCTACACACAAGAATGTTAAAGGGTATACTTCCCTAAGGAGAACCCCCCTTGAGTAAACGGAGTACTAGAAGTGCACACTGTCGGAACTTACTAGAAGTGGGTACCCCAATACCTCCTCTACACCTTGACCCTGAGATTCATAGTTCTCTGGTAGGACACCATACATCTATGTGCACAAGCTCCAAGTAGTCTTCATACCTGTATCCTTTTTTGTTGAATGATTGCCTATGTGATTTGCCAAATTGGCATGCTCCATATTTATAAATCATGTGTTTCTTGGAAACATTTGGAATGCCAAGCACACTTTGATCCTTGCATATTTGCTTCAATGTCCTTTCACCTATATGACCTAGTCTCTTATGCCATATGTCCAATTCAGATAGGGTTTGATCTTTGTAATTGAAGAGAGCAATATTCCTTATATCTTCAACTTCAAATGTAAAGATTCTACCATATTTCTCACCTTTTACAATCCTCGTGAAGCCTTGACGAGGTCCTCCACATATGTTGCATGCCTTGTCAATCTAACCTGTAAACCCTTCTCTACAATCTATCCAACACTATTCAGGTTTTTTGTTATTTTTGGCACATACAATACCCTACTTTGGAACTTCATGTTACCATCACATGCTCTATTTCCAATCTTCATTACTGAGTGCCTAGTGTCATCACTTGTTTGGAATTCATGCTTTCCTTTGTGTTCTTCAATGTGAGACAGCAATGCTACATTGCCTCCTACATGATTGGAGCAACTAGAATGAATATAGAATAGGTACTCATCATCTTTGCCTCTCCTGGTTGTCATATGCATCAGTAATAGACAATCCTCTTAATCATTTGTGTAGTTGTTGTAGTCTCTTCTTCCTCTCAAGCCTCCTTGATAGCTGTTGTTGTAGCCTTGGCTATAATTGTGATGGTAGTTGCTTCCTCCATTATTGAGCCTATCTCTTCATTGTCCATAGCCTCCTCTATGGAAGCCTCTTGCTCTCTAATTCTTTGTGTTCCTAAAGCATTCATCTATGTTATGAATGTTCAAGCCACAGATGTTGCAAGGTGAAGATCTTTGTCAAATAGGCAGCTACACTTTGCTTTGGTCGCTTCTTCAAGGTTGTGAACTCCATCCAAAGCTGGTTTTTCCTAGCCCTTGTATTTGATGAGAAGTATGAAGATAGTACTTCCCAAGTTTCTTGGGAGGTCTTTCAATTCCTAATATGAGATAATAAGAAATCAGATATTGAGTTGAGTATATTAGACCTGTCTAGAGCATCCTTTGCACATCATGCAACTAGGCTCTCTTGATCCTCTCTTACAGGTTGATGTTTACTTCTAAGGGATGGCATTTTTCATCTCTAGATATTTATCCATACAAGATTATTTCTTGGAGGTGAGCTTTCATCCTTGGGGACCATGCTAGATAATTGCCCTTATCCAATTTGTTAATGAACACTACAAGGAATACAGGTGTATAGCGACGGTTAAGACAACACAATTTTGTCGCTATAAAATTGCAAAATGAGTCGTAATGAGCATCATGCACGAACCATCGACTAAACCATGAACGAAACAATGTTTTTTGCAACTTGTGGCACGATGGGGTCTGTGGCGCTTGCATAGAGCGTCGCTAACACGACAGTTTTAAATAGCGTCGCATAAGCGACACTTTTTTATGCGACGTATTTTGGCGTCGCATAAGCGACGTTAAAACATGTCGCTTATGCGATGCCAACTCGATGCATAGCATCGTTTACATGACCGTCTGTTGACGAAAAAAAAAGTAAAATGTTGGAGGCTCTTTCATCGCCATTTTCACGCATCTGATCGAAGAGCTCTCCAACGTTCGCAATTGCGCTACGCTTACGAGCTGAAGCAAGTATATGAAAAATTGTTGTTCTACCTAAGCTCTTTCTTATTGTCTCCCTTTGTCTCTGTTTCTGTCTTTCTACATCTTTCTCTCTTTGAATTCTCTCTCTCTCTCTCTCTCTCTCTCTCTCTCTCTTCTTTCTCTCTTTATTGCAGGTTATTCAAGAAGCTAACCAAGCAAAAAGTATGGCTAACTATTGTAAGTACAATTTCTATTCTTTGTAAGCACTTATACACTTATACATAATGAAGATGCACTTTCACACATATACACATATACCCATGCACATACACACACATATATACACACAGATACATGTGCACATACACTTAGACATACACACATATACACATGCATATGCACAAACATTTCTACAACCACATTAAAAGACTTACATGCATGCATTATTGCATATATATATATACACATACACACATTAACATATACGCAAATCCATGTATATGCACATCCACAATCATGCACATTCACATGCATGCACATGGATGCAAACGGAAATGCATCCACATACACATGCATGTTTCATACATATACACATGCATATACATACATTATACACATATATACACATATATACACATATACACACATATATATGCACATACGTACACACACATATACACATGCACACACACATGCACATACCTACATATACACATATACATGCACATACACACATATACACATGGAGTTACACATATACATGCACATACATATACACACACATACACATGCACATGCACATACTCATACACACATATACACTTACACATGCACATGCACATACATACATATACACACACATACACAAGCACATACATACATATACACTTAGGTACACACGTATGAATGAATTAATAATTAAAGTATTAAAACACATATACACATGCACACACACATGCACATATCTACATATACACATATACATGCACATACACACATATACACATAGAGTTACACATATACATGCACATACATACATATACACACACATACATATACACTCAGATACACACAGATGATTGAATTATAGTAACAATCATTAGAACAAAACTCTTCATTACTTAATACCATACACACAATTCAAAACATAACTAAAATGAAAAATATATAGATTATATATATATATATATATATATATATATATATATATATATATATATATATATATATATATATATATATATATATATATATATATATATATATATATATATATATATATCAATGTAAATACATATAATCCAATGTCATAATCAACTAAAATCCTAATCATCATCATCATGATCATCATCATCATCAGCAGTATCATGATCATCCTGATCATCCTCATCCTCATCGTCATGATCACCATGTGAGGATCTCGTCTCTCCACCTCATCCATATCTGTCTCTCCATAATGCTCCTGTATTACATATAACAAACATAAATAAATAAAACAATTAAACCATTCATAAAGGTAAAATAATTATATAAAATTTAATAATACTCACAAAGGCATCAGGATGATCTCGCATATACTTGCTCAAACGCAGATATCCAAAATGTGTACCATACTCGATCTCATGTTTCGTAGGATATCGGCCATAATCCTTTGGTTGCATTGAAACAAATAAAAAAGATTAGTTGCTTGCATTGTAACTAAACTAAAAAATATACTCACAATAACACATATACTTACAAATATAGCTACAAAACCATTATGGCCCATTTGGCCTAGGTGGATGTGTGGCCTCCACTCTCTTCTTTGCAGCAGCCTATTTATTTAAGAAAATAATACATAAATTAAATGTAAAAAATTACTAAAATATATAAAAATTGCAGCATCCTATTTTTGTACCTTCTCGTGAGGAAATGACTGCTAAAGACGTAGTTGTCTACGAAAAAACTGCCATGTCTCAGGTGGTATGTTACGTTGCCTCTTATTCTTTTCCACCATACAGTATCTCCTCTTAATTTAATCTCAAACAGAAAAAAAAATCAGAATACATACACATATATACACACATATACACATACACATACCCACATACACATATACATGCAAACATATATGCATACATATATGTATACATATACACATATACATACATATAACAATAAACACACATATACATATCCACATATATACGTACACACACATGTATGCATATACACTCATTCATACAAAATACATGCATTTATCCCACAATAATGTGTAGTTGTGTATATGTGAATATGTCTATCTATGTAGATGTGTATATGTGAATATGTGTGTATGTGTAAATATGTATATGTGAATTTTTTGTGTATGTAGATAATCAGATTATTAATATCAAATACCATTATTTGTAGATTTTGATCAATCAGATGGAACTCCACCAGCGTCTCCTCATCGTGCAATGACCATATACTGAAAGTTTATCAAACATTTAATTTTAAATATATTTGATGGATACATAAGTTATATTTTTTTTTTGTTTTTCTATCCATATTTAATAAGTTTTATAGTTAATTTTATATTTAAAGTTTACTTTTTATTCATTTATGGAATACCAATGAATTTTATTTATATGTGTAGATTCCAACGTATGATGTTGATGATATTCCTCCACAACATTCACAATTGCTATTAAGACCTCATTTATCAGAAGCTTCCATGACGAGGCTACGCAAAAGTAATCCTATGGAATACGCAAGGTTGAAAGATCTATATTCAAAAGACGATAAAGTACAAGATTTGTGTGGCAATGATGAAGATGATGGAATGGCATATTTTTTTGAGGATTGGTATCAAAATGACTGTGAGAGCATTGATATTTCTAAATATGAGAAATATCTTTGAGAGGAATGTCTAAAGCATGTATATGAAGGAAGTCGTTTAACAAATCTAAGTGCGAGCTTACTTATTCTCAATCTTCAAAATCGTTTTGGATGGAGTAATGTATCTGTTTCGACACTATTAAGGTATAATTTTCAATTTTCTATCTATATATATATATATATATATATGCATAAATATATATATATATATATATATATATATATATATATATATATATATATATACATGCATATATAAACATACACACACATATACACACATTTTGAAGGATGGAAAAATAATTTTAAAGGATGGGTGAGCAAAAAGTGTCCATCCAATGCAGGTTTTTATTTTTACTTTAGATAAGGTAAGAACAAGAACTTGAATTGAATGGACACCTTTTGTCCGTGCATCTTTTAAAATTATTAATGCATCTTTCAAAATATTCGCGAAACATTTGATTGTTTGAATGGCAAGATCGATTGTTTGTTTTGGAGGATATGAAGTATGTACCTTCATTGAATGATTTGTCGATTCTATCATATGTTCAGTTTAAAAGTGTGAGAAGCGGATTTATAATTGCTATTCAAAGAATTTGGCACTGTTTATAGGCCATACAATGGTGACCTCGATGAATCGCATGCATAGAGGTTACTCAATATAGAGCAATCTGATTATAATGGACTAGTGCCAACAAGTTTCCTGGGGTATGCAGTAAACCTCTTGCATGTCAATGATGAGCATCTGAACTTTAGGATACAAAGTGGAAATCATGGTGGCTTGAGAGGATCACTTTTATACAGCTTGTTCAAAGGACTTCATCGTCATAATACCTAGGATCCATAATGGGTAGAAATCAATATATGTACGTGTACATATGTATGTGTGTATGCATTAAGTATGTGTATGTATGCATGTGTGTGTGTATGTATGTGCGTGTATGTGTGTGTGTATGTGTGTATGCATGTGTATGTGTGTATGCATCATTATGTGTGTATGTGTCTATGTGGGTATGTGTGTGTATATGTGTGTGTATATGCGTGTGTCTATGTGTATGTGTGTGCGTCTATGAGTGTGTATGTGTTTATCTGTGTGTATGTTTCTATGTATGTGTATATGTGTGTATGTGTATGCATGTATGTATGCATATGTGTGTGTATGTGTGTGTATGCATTATGTATGCATATGTGTGTGTATGCAATGTATGTGTATGTATGCATGTAAGTATGTATGTATGCATATGAATATGCATTATGTATGCATATGTATGCATGTATGTGTATGTGTGTGTATGTCTCTCCATGTGTGCGTATGCATATATGTGTGTGTATGTGTGTGTGTATATGTGTGTGTGTATGCATGTGTATGTGTGTGTATGCATCATTATGTGTGTATGTGTCTATGTGTGTATGTGTGTGTGTATGTGTGTGTGTGTGTGTCTATGTGTATGTGTGTGTGTCTATGAGTGTGTATGTGTGTGTGTCTATGAGTGTGTATGTGTTTATGTGTGTGTATGTGTCTATGTGTGTATGTGTATGCGTGTATGTATGCATATGTGTGTGTATGCATGTGTATGTGTGTGTATGCATCATTATGTGTGTATGTGTCTATGTGTGTATGTTTGTGTGTGTGTGTATATGTGTGTGTGTATGTGTATGTGTTGTAATAAAAATGCATGATTTCTTCAAGTTGAGAATAGTATTTTATGAGCTAAAGAAAAAAAAGGGGCTAACAAACATTTTGATGATGGTACGTAACTCTATCTTGGTCTTAACTCGTAACATTCCAAGTGTGAAACAGTGAAGATGTCTTTGAATCTACAGTGCTACCCTTGTTGGATCACTTTTCCTCTTTATTGTGTTCGAAGAAATGGAAAAAATGGATTTGTGATCTATGCCTTTCAAAGATGTGCTAGAGCATCTTAGAAGGGTCTCCTAGAAATTGAGAAGGGAAAACCAATCATGATGATCGAACTTCCCAGAGTTTTTTTTGTTTTGCCTTACCTCAAACCAATTATGTTTTAACAACATTACATTAAAATCAAAACTATAAGAAGAGATCATAATTGTCAAAGATTACCTTTAGCAATTCAATGGGATTACTCTTTGTTGGTGCAGACTGGCGAAATGCATAACTATAAGCTGGTTCAATCAATGATGTCACAGCCAGTACACCAACAGGTTCTGAACCAAGGCCAGGACTCTGTGGATCCTTTGAGTTCTAGTCTGCCTCTTCGATGTTCTCCAAAACTTCATAATTGAAGTGTATTACATGATTATCTGTTCGTGTCAGAACAGAACCACCATATGCTAAATACACTTCCCTTAACCCATACATACATTTTCGAAAAAGTTCTCCAGGCCCCTGAGCTCCATATCCTTTTCCAATTTTTTGGGAAGACACTAAATGATAAAAGGAGTTCTTTGGAGTTTAAACCATCTTAAAAGCAAGAATGAATTTTTGCCATCATGCAAGTCAGAAAAGAACAACTCCTCTCCATTTACAGACTGTAAACCTAAGCATGCACACTCTTGTATCAAGTTTGACAATGATCCTTGACTTCTAGCCCTTATCATTGCCATCATTGAATTGGATGGACACATATGCCTTTCAACAATGGTTGGTATTTCCCCAAGAACACGTTGAAATTCACAATTGCTCATCTTCTAGCACTGATTTCTTCTACTAGGCTAAGAAAATTTTCTTGGTAACCATAGTCAAGGATATCGCTATGACATGGATTGATAAAAGTTCTTGGAAATAGTTCCTCTTTTCCTGACAGGACTAATCGGATCTGCCTTTCCAAAGTGAGAACTCTCTGAGAAGACAATCTGCCATCATCTAGAGCAATATGAACTTCTTCAAGAAGTTTTTTATAGGTTCTGATTTCATCTCTTAAGTACATGTCTTTCAAGCCAACACTGAACCCTGTTTGCAAAAGCCATTCATGCAGAACATTTTCAAGGCATGTTAAGAACTGAAGAGCAGTTTCAATCCCTTTTTGATGTCAAAGACTTGGCACAATTCCAGAATGGCAATCGGTTAACCATTTATTGCCAACAGGACACTGCATTATCTCGTTGTCATGCACAACTACACTGCCTAAATATGTGTAATGTACACAAAGGGAAAAGGTCATATTGAAGACCTGTATCGTTGTCCACAAAGGAGCTTTTATACCGGGTGCCTTAATTATTGTAGGCCTGGGAGCAGGAGAGTCACAATACATATTTAACATTTGAATTTCATGTTTTAGTTGCCAAAAATGATTTTGTAAAATCAAATGGCTTGAAAGGATGCCATCCTAAGATAATTTCAGTAAAGCTTGGCCTCCTTGGGTAGATATTAACTGATGACTTAAATCCAACATTCAGAAATCTCAGCCTTGGCTAAAACTGATTGAGGAGCATATATCTGGATGCATTATGTGTGCATGTGTATGCATTATGTGTGCATGTATGTATGTAACATTATCTGTGTATGTTTGTATATGTGTGTGTATTTGTGTGTGCATGTGTGTGTGTGTGTGTCTATGTGTATGTGTGTGTGTGTGTATATGTGTGTGTCTATGCATATGTATGTGTGTGTGTGTGTGCGCATACCTAGCTTCAATGAGATGCATGTCTTTCTCTCTCTCTCTCTCTGTATCTCTATCTCTCTCGTTCTCTTCTTGCTCTCGCATGTTAAACCCGGCACAAATGTGCCGGGAGAAATCAAACTTTTTTTTTACATTCCAGAGCATCCCTTATGCGACACTCTAGAACACAAGACGTTGCATATGCGATGCTATCCAGTTTGCCAACATTGCAAATAGCATCGCTAATTAGCGATGCTATTTACAACGCACATATTCAGCGTCACATAAGCAACACAGACATTGCTTATGCGATGCTCCCTTGTAAAAAAAAATCCAAAAATAGCACCGTTGCTTATGCATGTATGTGTATGTGTGTGTATGTCTGTCTATGTGTGTGTATGCATATATGTATGTGTATGTGTGTATGTGTATGTGTATATGTGTCTGTATGTGTGTACGCATGTGTTTGTGTGTGTATGCATTATTATGTGCGTATGTTTCTATGTGTGTATGTGTGTGTGTATATGTGAGTGTATGTGTGTTTGTGTGTGTATGTGTATGTGTGTGTGTCTATGAGTTTGTATGTGTTTATTTTTGTGGATGTGTCTATGTATGTGTATGTGTCTATGTGTGTATGTGTATGCATATATGTATGCATATGTGTGTGTATGCATGTGTATGTGTGTGTATGCATCATTATGTGTGTATCTGTCTACGTGTGTATGTTTGTGTGTGTGTATATGTGTGTGTCTATGTGTATGTGTCGCTACATGTCTATGAGTGTGTCTATGTTTATGTGTGTGTATGTGTCTATGTGTGTGTATGTGTCTATGTGTGTATGTGTATGCATGTATGTATGCATATGTGTGTATGTGTGTGTATGCATTATGTATGCATATGTGTGTGTATGCATTATGTATGTCTATGTATGCATGTGCATTATGTATGCATGTAAGTATGTATGTATGCATATGCATTATGTATGCATATGTATGCATGTATGTGTATGTGTGTGTATGTCTCTCTATGCGTGTGTATGCATATATGCGTGTGTATGTGTGTGTGCATATGTGTCTGTATGTGTGTATGCATGTGTATGTGTGTGTATGCATCATTATGTGTGTATGTGTCTATGTGTGTATGTATGTGTCTGTATGTGTGTGTGTGTATATGTGTATGTTTGTGTATTTATGAGTGTGTATGTGTTTATGTGTGTGTATGTGTCTATGTGTGTGTATGTGTGTATGTGTGTATGTGTATGCATGTATGTATGCATAAGTATGTGTATGCATGTGTATGTGTGTGTATGCATCATTATGTGTGCATGTGTCTATGTGTGTATGTGTGTGTGTATATGTGTGTGTGTATGTGTGTTTGTCTATGTGTATGTGTTGCTACAAGTCTATGAGTGTGTATTTGCTTATGTGTGTGTATGTGTCTATGTGTGTGTATATGTGTCTGTATGTGTGTATGCATGTGTATGTGTCAATGCATCATTATGCATGTATGTGTCTATGTGTGTATGTGTGTGTGTGTATATGTGTGTGTATGTGTGTGCGCATCTATGTGTATGTGTGTGTATCTATGAGTGTGTATCTTTTTATGTGTGTGTATGTGTCTATGCGTGTGTATGTGTCCATGTGTGTATGTGTATGCATGTATGTATGCATATGTGTGTGTATGTGTGTGTATGCATTATGTATGCATATGTGTGTGTATGCTTTATGTATGTGTATGTATGCATGTGCATTATGTATGCGTATGCATTATGTATGTGTATGTATGCATGTGCATTATGTATGCATATGTGTGTGTATGCATGTACGTATGTATGTATGTATGCATCTGCATATGCATTATGTATGCATATGTATGCATGTATGTGTATGTGTGTGCATGTCTCTCTATATGTGTTTGTATGCATATATGTGTGTGTATGTGTATGTGTGTGTATGTGTGTGTGTATGTGAGTGTATGTGTGTGTATGTGTATGTGTATGTGTATATGTGTGTGCATGTGTATGCATTATGTATGTGTATGTCTGCATGTGCATTATGTATGCATATGTGTGTGTATGCATATATGTGTGTGTGCATGTATATGTGTGTGTGTATGCATGTATATGTGTGTGTATGCAACATTATGTGTGTATGTGTGTATATGTGTGTGTATTTGTGTGTGTATGTGTGTGTGTGTCTATGTGTATGTGTGTGTGTGTGTCTATGTGTGTGTATGCATATGTATGTGTGTGTAAGTGTGTGTGTGTGCGCATAACTAGTCTTTCTCTTTGCGTGTCTCTCTCTCTCGTTGTCTCTCTCTCTCTCTCTCTCTCTCTCTCTCTCTCTCTCTCCCTCTCTCTCTCTCTGTCTCTCTCTCTCTCTCTCGTTCTCTTGTTCTCGTCCGAATCCTGGCACAAATGTGTCGGGAAAAATCGACTTTTTTTTAACATTCCAGAGTGTTGCTTATGCGACACTCTGGAAAGGACGTCGTATATGTGATGTGATCCAGTTTTCCAACATCGCAAATAAGGTCGCTAGGTAGCGATGCTATTTGTGATGCACAGAGTTAGCGTCACATAAGTGACACAGGCATTGCTTATGCGACGAATCGCCTTAAAAGAAAATTCAAAAATAGCACCATCGCTTATGTGATTCTAGCGTCGCATAAGCGACGGTGCTCGATTTTTTTTTCAATTCAGGGGCATTGCTAGGCCCCCCTATTTCTTGTAGTGGAATGATGGAAATCGATCTCCCATTTGACCTTGATGTTGCACTGATACCACTATTGGAGGAGGCGGTGGAGACCTTCTAGAGATGAGATGGTGTTGCAAATTCCTACTTCACACCAGTCAAAATCAAGTTGAGGAGTGCAAAGGAGACCTATTGAGATTTCTACAAAGCACAAATCATAACCCCGTTACTTTTGGAATATGATCCTCAAATCACTAGATTAAAATAGATGGGTTCGAGTTTCAACTATGAACCAAAACTTGCTATTTTATTCACTACATCTGCTCAAAGAAATGAACACTACTACTTCTCTGCAAAGAATTGAGTAAAATCCTTTTGCTAACTTTTTCAAGTTATTTCAGTTGAAATGATAGAATATGCTCAGAGAATCATGCTTAGCAAATTGAAAATGAATCCCGACATTTTTGGGCGCTAAGAGTATCTAGACTACTGAGCAACATTTTGCTCATAACTCGTGATTGGCTAAGGAAATAGACATGAAACTTTGTAACACAAACATAGGTAGTATATTGAATCTATACCAACTTAAATCAATGAAAAGGATCAAGTATTCACTAAGAAATTGATCAAAGAAGTACACTTTTTTCAGTGATACATGACATAGTAGAAGGGTTGAGATATAAGAGAACTATATCATTAATGCACATAAATTACATTGACATTGGCAATGAATGATTGCATAATGTGAGGGAAATGATAGGGCTATGGTGTGAGTTCAATATCAACTTAAAATCCCTCTCAATATCTCTTTAAATCGGGCTGCCCATATGCAGCTTTTGAAGTCCTCATTTATAGCTAAGTTGGATCTCTTTTTTAATTTGAAATTCAAACTTCTACTTAAAAGTATCTCTAGAGTTGAGGATCTAAATCTCCATCTACCTCACCAATAATTCATGAAAAGATTCCTCTAAGAACTCGTGATTGAAGTGATTCCACATGTGCACTTTTACAAGGAGTAAAAAATCTGTTTTTTATAAGAGATTATTCATGTGCTAATACATGAATTCAGATATGAGCCTTAGTATAAATGATTAACCATTTAGGCTCGGAGTAATTGCACCATTAGGATGGTCGAGGTCATGGGAGTCTGTTATGGAGGAATTTGGGAGGTGACAGGCTGCGGGATGGAAGAATAGTGGAGGTGAGGGGCTGTGGAATGGTGGTGGTGAGGGGTTGTGGGATGAAGGAATGGCGGAGGTGAGGGGGTACAGAAAAGGGAGGTGAGGGGTGTGCGATGGAGGAATTGTGGAGGTGAGGGGGTGTAGAATGGAGGCATGTTGGAGTTGAGGAAGTGTGGAGTGGAGGAATGGAGGGGAAAATGAGATGTGCAGAATGTAAAAACATTTGCATAAAACCTCTAAAATTTCCTTTCGCCAACCATGTGAGTGCAACTTGTTTATTGTTGTGTTCAAATTCTGTTGGCATCTAACATATCTGACTCCATAAGTTAGTAGTACATAAGTCAATGCTCAGCTTAATTCCTATTTCTACAAAGGCCATTCGTGTGCTTTTCTACCGACACTTCTAAGGATTTATGACTGATTTATGGCCCGTGAATGAACAATAACCAAACAAATGTCACTATAAGAAAACATCAAATCATTATATTGATTTTCTTAAATCTTAAAGGGTTAGTACCCCAAGAACTTCTTTCAAGATATATTTTTTCATTCAAGATTCATATTGCGCAAAGAAGAAATACGTATATGCTTTCTTGCTTTGAACCGGCTATTGCATGGGACATGAAACAATAGAAATAGTTAAGAAAATAATATAAGAATAAACCGGGATTTCAAAATTCATAGTCATAATCTTCATCATAGACGGCTCCGTCACGGAAGTGAATAAGATACAAAATTATATAGCAAAAGAACCGCGAAAAAAATAATGTAAGTCTGTCGTTCTGCCAAGATATGTCGGTACTGAATTGTACTAAAAACACTTTCCAATCAAATCAAGGCAGATCGTATCATCTTCATGCACTCAACTCAACAGGGAAATCACGAGTGCTCTTTTTTACTTTTGCCTTTTTTTTTTATAAATGAAGGTGCGGCCGAAGCCTACTCCTCGAGGCTTTAACTTTAAAATTGCAATTGTACAAGGAAGGGCATAGTACCCATGGGACCTCCTTTATCTCACAAGAACAGAGGTTTAAATAGCTTGGCTGAAGTGCAGTCACAACTACCATGGAGCAAGACAAACGATGGCACATCAACCACAAGATAGAACTTTCTATGTTAAACATGTCCCTTACATGATGTCGGTGGAGATTGAACCCTCACCTCCACCTCAAGAGGCAAGACATCAATCACCCAAAAACACACTTGAAATCATTTGATTACACGAATCCCTTTGGTTCCTTGTAGTTATGCTCTAAGGAGATGCATGCATACATATAGACAAACACACACACACACATATATATATATATATATATATATATATATATATATATATATATATATATATATATATATATATATATATGTGTGTGCGTGTGAGCGCGCGTGTGTACAAAAAGAATATATGTTCCGTGGATTATAGAATCTGAACGCCGGCCTAATATCAAAATTTCTAAAGGATTCTTCCCTCACAACAGTCAAGCAATTAGTTTAATGACAGTAACGCATAGGAACGTCCATACTTGGAAGCATCCTAGATTCATGTATTTGATTCGGTTGTCAAAATGCATGTCATTGACTGGCTGATAGTGTCATGTATGTTTTTGAGAACCCATAAGGACATAAAAGACATAGTACTTTGCACTTTGTACTTTTGTATGCTTATGTAATTAAATTAATAAAGTTTTTAAAGGAAGCAATTCTGGATCGATAAGCAATTTTGCTAGAAAAGGGCAAGGGTCATCTAATGACTACCTTAGAAGTTTGACATGGGCACCAATTGATGTACAGAAAGGAGCATACATGTGTTCATACTTGAGTCGGTTAGTCAAAGATTGAGTGGATCGGACTCCATCTACAAGCATCCATTATTCCTTGTATTATTATACTTAAAATTTCTGCACTTGGCACTAAATATGCATATGATTGGATGTAGAGAAACACGATAGTGTCTTCTCATGCTTTCGCTTAGGATCCCAAGACTTCTAGGTCCGTTTAGAAAAATATCGGATTTACAATACTTTGGATGAATTAAAATTGTTAAGTACATATGATGTTTTAAGCTCTATGAAAGATTAAAAGCATCTTCTGCGGTCTGTTAGAGATCTTGCAATTCATATAAATAGTTCTCATGAAGGTATCAGATTTGATTTCAAAATAGACTGACTTAAACATTAGAATATTATAACTTCAATAACATTCACGATAAACGTTTTCATGCACATCCCATATGAAGAAAACCAGAAATATTTTTAAGTTTCTCTTCCTCTATCGTGGACACATCAATGAACATATAAAGCTAGGCATGTTAAATATGATTCATTATGAACTATAATATCAACATAGTATCCGTGTTTTTTGAAGGTTCTTTAAAATGCATTAGTGATTGAAACCAAACATTGAGATACATTACTAAGACCATGGAGATTTCAAATCAGCTACTATCGAGAGCGAATTGATTTTAAAATTCGACTTGATTGAGTACGAGAGCATAGGCTGCCCACTATTTACATAAAAACTATGTAAGGTAATAGAAAATGATAGTTGTCTCCATCATAGATCTCCTAGAGGCTAAACTACAAATATTGATATCTCTTAGTAAAAGTTAAAATTTGAACATAAACAGTTTGGTACTTTGCAAGTGTTATTTCTTGCCCGCCAACCACGTGCTTTTGGTTTCCGAGAATGAGGATATAACCCTTCAAGCCTTTCAAATTGGATCATGGCAAGTACGGATGTGGACATTATGCCTTTTCAAGTGATTCTCAAGTTTTATTTTGAATACGTCCAAACCAGGAAACACGATGGTTTTAGCTCCAGCAAAGAAGATAACGCTCATAATGAAAGTTCTATCATCAGTTCTATGTTTCTAGGTAATGATGTGGACTCCCTGGTCATGGCAGTGTCTTAGCAAGGTAAACTTCTAACTAATCTCCCATGGAAGAGCCCTCTCAAAGGATGACTCGTGTGCAAAGACCCTTCAACCTCTACCTCTAGAAGAAGAGAGGAAAATAAAAACAAAAAAAAGACGGTTAAATCCTTGAGTTGTAAAGACACCTCCCATATCTGATTGAAAATAAAAAGAGGGTTAAATCCTTCAATTTTTTTTGTGGTATTTCCTTTCTTCTCATTTTATTGCACTTAATCTGATGAAAAATGAGATCGAATTCTCAGATTGCTGGTCATAAATCTGAAAAGATTAGCACTGCCAAGAACCTCATTCAAGATATACCTTTTCATTTTGCGACTCACATTATGCAAAGCAGAAATACTTTTATGTTTTCTTGCTGTGAACCAGCTGTAGGATAGGCGATTCACAATGTGCAAAGCAGAAATACTTTTATGTTTTCTTGCTTTGAGCCGTTGTATGAAACTCTAAAAATTGCTAAGAGAATCAATGACGAATGATCAAGAAATCAAACTCTCTATTAATAAGCTTCAACACAGAGGAATTCGCCACCGACGCTAATGAAATACGAATGATCAAGTCTCTAGCCACACAGGATTTAGCCACAAAAGAATCACAAAAGAAAGGATGCAAATCCGTCGTTCTGCCAAAATATGTCGGTACTAAATTGTAATAAAAATATGTGCCAAGCGAAACCCACAGGAGGTTTCTTCATATAAAGCTCTTCTTGCAAATAACCATTCAAGAAGGCTCTTTTATGTCAAACTGATGCACTTTCCAACCTTGATGGGCAGCCAATGCAACCATGGTGCCAATGGTAGTCATGTGTGCAGTAGGTGCAAATGTTTCCTCATAATCAATGCCATATTGTTGTTCATATCCTTTGGCAATTAATCTAGCTTTGTAAGGATCAATGCTACCATCATATTTTCTCTTAATCTTGTAAACCCACTTTGTACCAATGGAATTCTTTCCTTTTGGCAATTCACATAACTCCCAAGGACCATTCCTATGTATGGAATCCATTTTGGATTGCATAGCACTCATCCATTGTGGATCCTCACATGCATCTTCAAAACAAAGTGTCTCTTCATTACATGCTATAGCAATAAGAGAATAATCCACAAAATTACTTGATGCATGGTGAGAGCTTGATCTTGTTCTATCAAGTAAAGGTGCACTCAATTTGCTGTCCTGCCTAGTTTGTTTCATCCAATTTTGCATAGATTGTGCACTCTTGATAGACATGCATTCATTATGTAATACATCTTCAACATGTATATCATGCATGGCCTGAATTTCATGCTCATTTTCAGCCATATTTTGATGCAAATGTTCAGCCATATGTGGCTGGAAATTTTCAGCAGTTTGGCAATTATTGGCTAAAAACTTTCAGCCATGTTTGGCTAGAAATTATCTTCATTTTCAGCACTATTTTGCTGGAATTTTTTAGCACTTTGAAGCTCAGTTGGCTGGTCTATGTGGCCATAGTCAAGCGCACCATTTTGGAACAAAGGCATGAATGTATCGAACACATCTTGTGAGCTAACTGTTGGCTGTTTTTTACATTCAAGTACAGGGAAAACTAAACTTTCAACAAATACCACATCTTGACTCACAATAATTGTGTTTGTCAGTGGATGGTACAAAGGATAACCCTTACTCTCAGCACTATAACCAACAAATATACATTTCTCTGCCTCGTCATCAAGGTTTTGACGTTGTTGTGATGGCACAAGAGCATATGCCAAACAACCAAACACACGCATATGACTAACAATAGGCTTATGACCATTCCAAGCCTCATAAGGAGTGATGACTCTCAATGCTTTTGTAGGGCAATGATTCAACAAATAATTTGCAGAGATGACCGCTTCCATCCTAAACTTATCAGGAAGATGCTTTCCTTTGACCATACATCGTGCCATTTCAAGAAGAGTTCTATTTTTACGCTCGGAAACAACATTTTGATGAGGTTTATATGGCACCATACATTGGTGTGAAATACCTCTTTCACAAAGAAAAGCATTAAACTCATGTAACATGTATTCAGCAACACGATCCGTGCATTGAGTCAAAAGCTTTTGTGAAGAAAAAATTTCAGCCATAGCTAAAAATGCTTTGAAGCAAGAAAATACCTCATTCTTTGCTTTCATAGGATACACCCATGTATGAAGAGTAGCATCATCATTGAAGGTAACAAAATATACATGCTTCCCAAAAGATGGAGTCTTGATGGGACCATATACATCACTATGAACAAGTTGCAATTTTCTTGCAGTGTGTGTATGAGTACCTTTTGGAAAAGAAGCACGATGAATTTTTCCAAGAATGCAACCTTCACATGCATGCTTTTCAATGGACGCAAGTGTAGGAAAACCAATAACCATGTCCTTTTTTTGCAAGTAAAGCAAACTATTGAAGTCCAAGTGACCAAAATGAGCATGTCAAAGCTCCATTTCAGCCATGGAAGAAGTATGAGCAACTAAGGCATTGGAGGCAGCCGTCTTGTATGTATCCATGTGATACAAACCATTACATAATGTACCAGACATCACGATAACGTCCCCATTGCTAAAATCATGAACCATACACTTATCATCAACAAAGTGTACATGAAGTCTAGCTTTGGCAATCAACAGCACTAAAATTAAGTTCTTCTTGATATCGGGCATATACAATGCTTTTTTTAAGAGAATCACACCTCCATTTGCAGCCATAAGCTCAATTTTGCGTACTCCAATAATAGGATAAGAGGAATTGTTTGCACACACAACATGTCCTCCTTTGGGTGCATCTTTCAGAGAGGCAATACATTTTTTGCATGATGTTATGTGCTTTGAAGCACCACTGTGAAAGAACCAATCCGAATCAGCCTCACTCACAACCATACATTTAGAATGCAAAGAAGCATCATAATGACATGTAACAACACATGCCCAAAAATCTTGAGCCATGTTAGCTTCGTCATTCTTTACATTTGCTTCATTTTCAGCAATAGACATGTCGAATTCCTTCTTCTTTTCATTGCGTTTAACAAGATTTCTACACTCATCAATTGTATGACCAGCTCTTCGACAATATTTGCATCTCTTCTTCTTTTTAAAATCACCATCATTAGAGGAATGAGTGGAAGAGGAAGCTTGAGGCTTTGGTGTTGATGAACCCAAAGCTGAACCATACTTGCATTTCCCCTTTTGTGAGATAGCAAGTGCTTGCGTTCCCTCAATCAAACCACTCCTATTCAATCTAGATTGCTCTTGCAAAGGAAGAGACACAACCTCATCAAATACATTCATATTAGGATTTCCTCTTGCAACCAAACGGAGTGTAGTAGCAAAGCTTTGAAAAGACTCTGGTAATCCTTTCAATGGTGTAGAAATGAGTGATGCATCCGGAATGATCTCATCTATGTTTGCCAATTGCTCTTTCAAGTCCTTGATGCGTGTCACATACACATCCACCGACACATTTTCAGCGATACATACATCCTCAATTTGCTTCCTCAAGTATGTACCATGTGCTTTGTTATGCATCGTATACAAAGAAGCAAGAGTGTCCCATGCCTGGCTCGATGTAGAACATGACCGAATGTGTGGAACTATATGATGCTTCACAAAAAGCACAGTCAAAGCATGAGCTTGAGTCAAAGCATGAGCTTGAGCATCTTTTCCACCCCATCTAAGTTACTCTTGTTTAGGTGGAGAAGGAGAAACCACTCTACTTGAAGAAGAAGCTCCATTTGTGACAATAGACTTTGAAGTAGAAGAACCTATAGGTCTTCAATCTACATCTGCCACTATGTTCCAAAGTTGTTTAGCAACAAGAACATGCTTCATCATGTAAGACCACATCGGATAGTTGGTCCCATCAAGCTTATCTTCAACTCGAAGCATGCCAAATAAGTCATTGTTGCCTGCCATTTCAAAAAAGAACAAGAATGTGACAAAATCTTCACTTCGACGAAAGCTGAAATGAATGCTGATATTTCAGCTCATAAACCATCACTCTAATGGTGATTCTGACTGCACGAATGGCTTCAAGATGGGGGTAAACCCCCAATGCTCTTGGTGAAAATATTTCTTGACTGCTGAAATTCATAGTTCTATGCTCCAAAGTCGATTTGCACTGTTAAAAGTGCGTGCTTGTCGCGATACAAAAAACCAAAACTTAAGAAGGAGGTGAACTTGCTCTGATACCACTATTGGGTGTGTGTAGAACTGCGAGAGACACATGAGAAGCACACACAATGAGCACAAACGCACCAAGACACACGCATAAGACGATGGCTTGAATAGCTCTCTCTATTGATGATGAACTAAGTACTATAATTATCTCTAAGTACAAAGTACCACCACATATGAGAGTATCAAGTATGTGGTAACATGGGAAAGAAAATCTCCAGCCAGCACTATAGTAAAAAGTGCCCATGTATAGGGAAAAGGTTCACATCAAAGCTACTCGAGGAGCACATAAGTGTAACATTTTCAAGTGATTCTCAAGATTTATTTTGAATACGTCCAAACTAGGAAACACGATGGTTTTAGCTCCAGCAAAGAAGATAACGATGATAATGAACGTTCTATCACCAGTTCTATGTTTGTAGGTAATGATGTGGACTCCCTGGTCAAGGTAGTGCCTTAGCAAGGTAAACTTTTAACTAATCTCCCATGGAAGAGCCCTCTCACAAGATGACTCGTGTGCAAAGACCTTTCAAGTACCTCTAGAAGAAGAGAGGAAAATAAAAACAAAAAAAAGTCAATCACAAAAGAATCACAAAAGAAAGGATGCAAATCTATCGTTCTACCAAAATATGTCGGTACTGAATTGTAACAAAAATACGTGCCAACCGAAACCCACTAGAGTGTGTTATCATCATGCATTCAACATTAAATTCACGAGTTTTCTTTTTGTGTTATTATTTTCCTCTTCTCACTTGAAACTACTTGATTACAAGAATCACTTTGATTGCTGGTAGTTATGAGCAATGGAGATGTGTACATACATACATACACACGGTACATACACACATAGACACACACCCTATATATATATATATATATATATATATATATATATATATATATATATATATATATATATATATATATATATATATATATATATATATATATATATATATATATATATATATATATATATATATATATATATATATATATATATATATATGTGTGTGTGTGTATGTATGTGTGTGTGTGTGTGTGTATGTGTGCGCTTGTCTAAAAGGACATAGGTCTCAATGGATAATAGACTTTGAACGTGAATAGGCATCTCCATTTCGACATTTGTAATCTTTTTCGTCACAACAGTGAAACAATTAGTTAGATGATAGTAACACATTGGGAGATCCATACTTCGAAGCATCCTATGTAGAATATTGGAAATTCAAAGAATTAGCACAGAATGGAAGCATGCAAACAAGCACAAAAAATCATAAGATTGGAGAGATGGTAGAGCATTTGAAGAAAAAATAGATAAGAAGAAGTGATATTGTCTATACAAAAATGAGTATATAATTGCAATGATCGAGGATCAAGTACACTCTGTACAAAAATGCATTCCTAAGCTCTTTACATAACTTTTTCACAAAAGTAATGGATGTCAGATTGTTGAAAAGAAAATTTGACGTTAGAAGCATATGAGCTGGAAACAAGCTCTATTGGGAGAAGCGATTGGATGCTCGATGACTCTCTGGAATGCCATCATAGGGGAGATCCTCTAGAAGATCCTCCATGAAGGATGTGCTTGTAACTTTGGCAACTCCCCCAAATTGTGCTCCATTGAGAAACTGCTATTCCTCCTCGTCAAAAGAATCACCAACTTTAAGAAATCCCCCCCTTTGAGACATCATAAAGTGATCCTTCTGACCAACAACAAGCTTAAACCCAAGGCGGCCCCTCATGAGGGTGATGAGAGGGTGATTAAAAGTCTTTGTAATGCCATCTAAAGGCTTTAAGATCTATCTCTACTCTATAGGACTTGGGCAGTCCTGTGGGCACTAGTCCCTTTCACTTGTACTCTTATTTTCTTTATATTTTATACACATCAAAGAGAGTAGGCTAAGGCTGAACTTCCTTGATATTAAAAAATAAAATACTTCAAACTTGATGTGAAGAAGGTAAGTGACTATCTCTTTCAACACTTTGGAAGTTTCTCAATGTCAAAAGCTATGCTTAGCATCAGCTAGGGATCTCACACTAGAACAATTATGTGGTTCTTCTAGACTTATTGATCTTGCTAGTTGGCAACCTCTTCGTGTAGATCACTAATCAATATCCATCGTCATACATGTACCAAAGAACATTTCTAAATAGAAATAGATTTCTTGACTGAGAGAGAAGGATCCCACAGGGCATACCATATGAAAAATGGAGATCACCACTGAACTCAATTTTGAAGAGACAAAAATGAAATGTTAATCTCCCAAGGAGCCTTCTACTCAAGCCTGTTCTCCATAGGTAACTATATCCTATGCTCTCTCAGGCACACATAAAAAAACAGCACTTTGCTCATGTAAAACATCACAAATTATGGAAGATTTATGCTCCTTCAAAAGAAATCACATGGGTTGAGACTAGGTTATTTGTAGAAACCATTCTAACAAGAAGAAACAATGAAATGAAATAAAAGCAACATTACATAGAAAAGAATAGTAAACTTCTTCCAACATAAGATCATTTGATGACTAATTACATGGATAAGACACTATAGTATAACATAAAAAGGATGGACAATTGAGGGGGAGAGTCCCAAGTCACTGCTCCACAAAAAAGGGAAGAAACATTTTTAGCCTAGGAACTTGAGAGCTTGTAAGTAAGGAAAAGGTAGCTACCCTTGCTCAACTCCACCTGTTCTAGTCAAAGGATTAACCCATTCCTCCTTCACATAGCTCCCAAGCCCATGCTCCAATCTGCCATCCACTTTTGGGAGAGGTTCGAAGGGACTCCCACCTCTGAACACTATGTAGAGGAGTTGTGTTTGTGTCCCTCTGTCTGTGTATATGAGCTTGTTCTTCTTTGATAGATAAGCCTTCTTATGTAGTTCTCTCATGGGATAAGCACGATTGAAGGATAGCAAAAGGCGGTGAAATTAGTTTCTTCCTTTGTGGATCACTAACGATTTTCACTCTTGAAACTTCCTTCTTGGGCCACTTTTCTTGCACCATCACTATGTTCAAAATTCTGATATTCGATGCCTTCGATCATCCATGACTCCTCCATATGCAAGTGACTAGAAATTTAGTCCATGTGGAGATCCTAGGAAATTTAGTCACTTTTTCAAGTGAAATAGTAGACTTAATCAAAAGTAGACCAGTTTCCTAAAAAATAGACTACTTTACGAAAAATGGGTAACTTTTGAAATAAGTAGACTAAATTTATACAAAATGTTTAACTTTTGAGATAAGTCAACTAAATTCATAAACCTAGGCCACTTTGGAGCAAGTTGACTAATCTCATAAAAATAGGCAACCTTTGGAGTAAGTCGACTAACTTTATGAAAATGGTCGAATTCAAAAATAGGTTGATTGAATTTAGTCAACTTGGGAAAGAGAGTGTTTTGGAAAGTAGCCCAACTTGGAAAAATAGTCAACTTAGGAAAATGGGTGATTTGGAAAATAGGCCAACTTGGAAAAATAGACAACTTAGGAATTATTCAAATTGGGAAATCAATCATCTCGAAAAGTAAGAAACTTGTTTAATCTACAAAATGGAAAACTTAGACAAATAGGCAGCTTGCAAAATTGCTCATCTTGGGAATTGGATCGCTGGAAAAAGAAGGCAACTTGAAAAACTAGTGCGACTTGAAAAATGGGCAACTCAAGAAAGTAGGCAACTTGAGGGACTTATTAGAGTACCCCTCTACAGGTTTGAGTAGTAGGAAAACAAGGATTGGCGATTCTTCTCTTGTGTAGATAGTTGGAAGAATAGAGTTTTCAGAATGTATATTTAGAGAAACAAAGTTCAATAATTATATTGAAAGGATATTCTTATGTCTCCTATTATTTGCCCAAAGTCTTCTATGAACCTCTTTTGAGTTGTGTATACTAATAATATCAACATCTTCGTCTCTTTTTATTGTGTGTCATTGTATGTGGTATTTTTTATTGAGTCTTCAAATTTCAACCCATAGTGCATATTGCACTTAAGAGGACACACCAAATTGAGCAAATAGATCAACAAATTGATCTACATGTTCTCATTTTGGCATGCCCGATGGGACCTTGGCTGCAATTTGAACTTTTAGAGGCTAAGCTCTTAGAAGAAAGAAGTTCATGAATAGTATTAGAAAAATAGTCTATAACGCATACTTGCTCTAGCAATAAGGAAGGATCTCTTAGTCCCATAAAATCTCCCATAAAGAGTTATCAAGGAAAACGTGTACACTACATCCTTCCTAGAGCTATGCCACTTCTATATCCATTTCTCAATGCATCATCATTACAAGGAGTATCAGATCAGCACTCAATGCATCCTTCAAAGGACATGGCAGACAACCAAGGACCATAACCTATAGTGATGGGCGACGATTTGACTAACTTTCTCTCTCGGATCAACATCAGATTTCCTTCCTTCAAGGTAGCTGCCCATGAGGATGCGGAAGATCATGTTAGAAGGTTTCTCTTCCTATGTAAGAGTAGGGGTTTACATCAGCCAGAAGATGCCTTCCTTCCCTTGTTTTCAGTCGCTCTTGATGGGTTCACAGATCAATGGTACAATCAACACCATGAAGCACACTTCACTACTTGGGATGCTCTTAAAATTTCCTTCACAACTATGTTTACCACAGGTAACTCTATAGAATGCACTCTTGATCAATTGGAAAAATTTAAACTACAAAATGGAGAGGCATTCTCTAAATTTTTGACAAGAGTGAACTCATAAGTTTCTCATCTTCCTCACAATCTTGGGGATTTTCCAGTCAGGAAATGGGTAGAGAAGACTCTACTAAAGACTTCTCAGCAAAATCTTAGAGAGTTACTATAAATAGATGCATCGATGGAAGAATTGGAAGTTGTAGTCTTGGGATCGAGGCAACAAAAGTCAAGTTGACGAGAAGTCTACTTAGCAAGGAAGCAATGAAGCACTAGCTCTAGTACGACAAGAATAGGAGGATCGTAGAACACAAAAAGAGGTAAAAACATCTATTTGGTGCATAATATGTAAGAAATGAGGACATTCTTCTTAACATTGTCCGGAGAGGTTGGCACTCCTTGTATGGCTGTTGGTTTACCTTATTTCTTGGGAAAATAAACCTTATTCCTCATTGTCCCACCATGAGTGTAGTCCTCGCTATCTTTTTCATTGTTACAACCCTGAGCGTTGTATCGCTCTTAGTTTACCTTTTTCGTCAGCAAAAGAAAAAGATGAGCAAGCTTGGCAAGTTGTCCTACAGGGAATCCATGGCAAGCTTGCCTCAGTGGACCAAAGAAGTCACCAACAATGTAAGAAACTGCTTGAAAAGGTGGTTAAAAATATATTCCGAGTCTGTAAGCTTTCCAAGGTTCACATACTCAGAATATTATAACTTCAATAACATTCACGATAAACGTTTTCATGCACATCCCATATGAAGAAAACCAGAAATACTTTTAGGTTTCTCTTCCTCTATCCAATTATACCGTGGACACATCAATGGACATATAAAGCTAGGCATATTAAATATTATTCATAATGAACTATAATATAAACATATTATCCGTGTTTTCTGAAGGTTCTTTAAAATGCATTAGTGATTGAAACCAAACATTGAGATACATTACTAAGACCATGGAGATTTCAAATCAGCTACTATCGAGAGCGAATTGATATTAAATTTCGACTTGATTGAGTACAAGAGCATAGGCCGCCCACTATTTACATAAAAACTATGTAAGCTAATAGAACATGATAGTTGTCTCCATCATAGATCTTGTAGAGGCTAAACTACGAATATTGATATCTCCATATTGTTAGTAAAAGTTAAAATTTGAACATAAATAGTTTGGTGGTTTGCAAGTGTTATTTTTTGTGCGCCAACCACGTGCTTTTGGTTTTTGAGAATGAGGATATAACCCTCCAAGCCTTTCAAATTGGATCATGGCAAGTATGGATATGGACATTATGCCTTTTCTATTGGGTGTGTGTAGAAGTGCGAGAGACATACGAGAAGCACACAGAATGAGCACAAATGCAGCAAGACACACGGAGAAGACGATGGCTGGAATAGCTCTCTCTATTGACGATGAAGTGAACTCAAGTAAGAGCTGAATATTATCCCTAAGTACAAACTACCACCACATATGAGAGTATCAAGTATGTGGTAACATGGTGAAAAAACCTCTAGCCAACACTAGAGTAAAAAGTGCTCATGTATAGGGAAAAGGTTCACAACAAAGCTACTCGAGGAACACATAAGTGTTACAAACTCCTCGAGCAAATGATGTGAACACATATAGGGAGTGACAGATCAACCACCACAAGGTAATAAGCCTAAAGCTTTGCGAAAATCTTCAAACTTCTCCCATGGAAGAGCTTTGTTGAATATGACACGCGAGTATCATAACAACCAGCCCAATCACTATCTATAAAAGCATGCAAGCATGGTTGAATATCTCTGCCATAAAAGAGACCTAAGCTCAAAGTGCCTCCGAGATATCTAAACACATGTTTCACCGCTTGCCAATGCTTATTGTCAGGGCTATGCATGAATCGACTCAACTGGGAAACTACACACTGTATATCCAGCCTTATGTTGCATGCATATATAATACATCCCATAGTTTGCTGATAAAGAGAAGTGTCAAATGCATCACTGGAATCCTCAATAGAGAATCTAAATCTTGTCTCAACTTGTGTGGATACTGGTTTGCAATCCTCAAAGTCAAAACGCTAAAGTTTCTTTTCAACATACTTTAGTTGATGCATAACAACTCCCCCCTCAAATTGGATGCCAAGATAGTACCTCAAAAGACCAAGATAAGTGATATCAAAGGTATGCTCCAAATCAGCCATAAGAATATCAAGTTTTGCATCACATGACCCAGTCTAGAGTATGTCATCGACATAAAGAACAAGCACTATAAGATCAGCCCCATTTTTGCATATATAGAGTGTGCTTTCAATCAGACTACATGTGAAGCCAAGAGCAATCAAGTGCTTATGGATTTTCTCATGTCATGCATGTGGAGCTTGCGTGAAACCATATAAGGCTTTATGCAAGCGACAAACCATATGCTCTTTTCGTTTCATAGCAAATCCAGGAGGTTGCTTCATATAAAGCTCTTCTTGCAAATAACCATTCAAGAAGGGTGTTTTTATGTCCAACTGATGCACTTTCCAACCTTGATGGGCAGCCAATGCAACCATGGTGCGAATGGTAGTCATGCGTGCAGTAGGTGCAAATGTTTCCTCATAATCAATGCCATATTGTTGTGCATATCCTTTGGCAATTAATCTAGCTTTGTAACGATGAATGCTACCATCATATTTTCTCTTAATCTTGTAAACCCACTTTGTACCAATGGAATTCTTTCCTTTTGACAATTCACATAACTCCCAAGTACCATTCCTATGTATGGAATCCATTTTGGATTGCATAGCACTCATCCATTGTGGATCCTCACATGCATCTTCAAAAGAAAGTGTCTCTTCATTACATGCTATAGCAATAAGAGAATAATCCACAAAATTACTTGATGCATGGTGAGAGCTTGATCTTGTTCTATCAAGTAAAGGTGCACTCAATTTGCTGTCCTGCCTAGTTTGTTTCATCCAATTTGGCATAGATTGTGCACTCTTGATAGACATGTATTCATCATGTAATACATCTTCTACATGTATATCATGCATGGGCTGAATTTCATGCTCATTTTCAGCCATATTTTGATGCAAATGTTCAGCCATATGTGGCTGGAAATTTTCAGCAGTTTTGGCAATTATTGGCTAAAAACTTTCAGCCATGTTTGGCTGGAAATTACCTCCATTTTCAGCACTATTTTGCTAGAATTTTTTAGCACTTTGAACCTCACTTGGCTGGTCTACGTGGCCATAGTCAAGCGCACCATTTTGGAACAAAGGCATGAATGTATCGAACACATCTTGTGAGCTAACTGTTGGCTGTTTTTTACATTCAAGTATAGGGAAAACTAAACTTTCAACAAATACCACATCTTGACTCACAATAATTGTGTTTGTCAGTGGATGGTACAAAGGATAACGCTTACTCTCAGCACTATAACCAACAAATATACATTTCTCTGCCTCATCATCAAGGTTTTGACGTTGTTGTGATGGCACAAGAGCATATGCCAAACAACCAAACACACGCATATGACTAACAATAGGCTTATGAACATTCCCAGCCTCATAAGGAGCGATGACTCTCAATGCTTTTGTAGGGCAATGATTCAACAAATAATTTGCAGAGATGACCGCTTCCATCCTAAACTTATCAGGAAGATGCTTTCCTTTGACCATACATCGTGCCATTTCAAGAAGAGTTCTATTTTTACGCTCGGAAACAACATTTTGATGAGGTTTATATGGCACCATACATTGGTGTGAAATACCTCTTTCACAAAGGAAAGCATTAAACTCATGTAACATGTATTCAGCAACACGATCTGTGCATTGAGTCAAAAGCTTTTGTGAAGAAAAAATTTCAGCCATACCTAAAAAAGCTTTGAAGCAAGAAAATACCTCATTCTTTGCTTTCATAGGATACACCTATGTATGACGAGTAGCATCATCATTGAAGGTAACAAAATATACATGCTTCCCAAAAGATGGAGTCTTGATGGGACCATATACATCACTATGAACAAGTTGCAATTTTCTTGCAGTGTGTGTATGAGTACCTTTTGGAAAAGAAGCACGATGAATTTTTCCAAGAATGCAACCTTCACATGCATGCTTTTCAATGGACGCAAGTGTAGGAAAACCAATAACCATGTCCTTTTTTTGCAAGTAAAGCAAACTATTGAAGTTCAAGTGACCAAAATGAGCATTTCAAAGCTCCATTTCAGCCATGGAAGAAGTATGAGCAACTAAGGCATTGGAGGCAGCCGTCTTGTATGTATCCATGTGATGCAAACAATTACATAATGTCCGGACATCACGATAACATCGCCATTGCTAAAATCATGAACCATACAGTTATCATCAACAAAGTGTACATGAAGTATAGCTTTGGCAATCAACAGCACTAAAATTAAGTTCTTCTTGATATCGGGCATATACAATGCATTTTTTAAGAGAATCACACCTCCATTTGCAGCCATAAGCTCAATTTCGCGTACTCCAATAATAGGATAAGAGGAATTGTTTGCACACACCACATGTCCTCCTTTGGGTGCATCTTTCAGAGAGGCAATACATTTTTTGCATGATGTTATGTGCTTTGAAGCACCACTATGAAAGAACCAATCCGAATCAGCCTCACTCACAACCATACATTTAGAATGCAAAGAAGCATCATAATGACATGTAACAACACATGCCCAAAAATCTTGAGCCATGTTAGCTTCGTCATTCTTTACATTTGCTTCATTTTCAGCAATAGACATGTCGAATTCCTTCTTCTTTTCATTGCGTTGAACAAGATTTCTACACTCATCAATTGTATGACCAGCTCTTCGACAATGCATCTCTTCTTCTTTTCAAAATCACCATCATTAGAGGAATGAGTGGAAGAAGAAACTTGAGGCTTTGGTGTTGATGAACCCAAAGCTGTACCATACTTGCATTTCCCCTTTTGTGAGATAGCAAGTGCTTGCGTTCCCTCAATCAAACCACTCCTATTCAATCTAGATTGCTCTTGCAAAAGAAGAGACACAACCTCATCAAATACATACATATTAGGATTTCCTCTTGCATCCAAACGGAGTGTAGTAGCAAAGCTTTGAAAAGACTCTGGTAATCCTTTCAACAGTGTAGAAATGAGTGATGCATCCGGAATGATCTCATCTATGTTTGCCAATTGCTCTTTCAAGTCCTTGATGCGTGTCACATACACATCCACCGACACATTTTCAGCGATACATACATCCTCAATTTGCTTCCTCAAGTATGTACCATGTGCTTTGTTATGCATCGTATACAAATAAGCAAGAGTGTCCCATGCCTGTCTCGATGTAGAACATGACCGAATGTGTGGAACTATATGATGCTTCACCAAAAGCACAATCAAAGCATGAGCTTGAGCATCCTTTCCACCCCATCTAAGTTACTCTTGTTTAGGTGGAGAAGGAGAAACCACTCTACTTGAAGAAGAAGCTCCATTTGTGACAGTAGACTTTGAAGTAGAAGAACCTATAGGTCTTCGATCTACATCTGCCACTATGTGCCAAAGTTGTTTAGCAACAAGAACGTGCTTCATCATGTAAGACCACATCGGATAGTTGGTCCCATCAAGCTTATCTTCAACTCGAAGCATGCCAAATAAGTCATTGTTGCCTACCATTTTAGAAAAGAACAAGAATGTGACAACATCTTCACTTCAACGAAAGCGGAAATGAATGCTAATATTTCAGCTCATAAACCATCACTCTAATGGCGATTCTGACTGCACGAATGGCTTCAAGATGGGGGTAAACCCCCAATGCTCTTGGTGAAAATATTTCTTGACTACTGAAATTCATAGTTCTATGCTCCAAAGTCGATTTACACTGTTAAAAGTGCGTGCTCGTCGCGATACAAAAAACCAAAACTTAAGAAGGAGGTGAACCTGCTCTGATACCACTATTGGGTGTGTGTAGAACTGCGAGAGACACATGAGAAGCACACACAATGAGCACAAATGCACCAAGACACACGCATAAGACGATGGCTTGAATAGCTCTCTCTATTGATGATGAACTAAGTACTATAATTATCCCTAAGTACAAAGTACCACCACATATGAGAGTATCAAGTATGTGGTAACATGGGAAAGAAAATCTCCAGCCAGCACTATAGTAAAAAGTGCCCATGTATAGGGAAAAGGTTCACATCAAAGCTACTCGAGGAGCACATAAGTGTAACATTTTCAAGTGATTCTCAAGATTTATTTTGAATACGTCCAAACTAGGAAACACGATGGTTTTAGCTCCAGCAAAGAAGATAACGATGATAATGAACGTTCTATCACCAGTTCTATGTTTGTAGGTAATGATGTGGACTCCCTGGTCAAGGTAGTGCCTTAGCAACGTAAACTTTTAACTAATCTCCCATGGAAGAGCCCTCTCACAAGATGACTCGTCTGCAACGACCTTTCAACCTCTACCTCTAGAAAAAGAGAGGAAAATAAAAACAAAAAAAAGTCAATCACAAAAGAATCACAAAAGAAAGGATGCAAATCTGTCGTTCTACCAAAATATGTCGGTATTGAATTGTAACAAAAATACGTGCCAACCAAAACCCACTAGAGTGTGTTATCATCATGCATTCAACATTAAATTCACGAGTTTTCTTTTTGTGTTATTCTTTTCCTCTTCTCACTTGAAACTACTTGATTACAAGAATCACTTTGATCGCTGGTAGTTATGAGCAATGGAGATGCGTACATACATACATACACACGGTACATACACACATAGACACACACCCTATATATATATATATATATATATATATATATATATATATATATATATATATATATATATATATATATATATATATATATATATATATATATATATATATATATATATATATATATATATATATATATATATGTGTGTGTGTGTGTGTGTGTGTGTGTGTGTGTGTGTGTGTATGTGTGCGCTTGTCTAAAAGGACATAGGTCTCAATGGATAATAGACTTTGAACGTGAATAGGCATCTCCATTTCGACATTTGTAATCTTTTTCGTCACAACAGTGAAACAGTTAGTTATTAGTTAGATGATAGTAACACATTGGGAGATCCATACTTCGAAGCATCCTATGAAGAATATTGGAAATTCAAAGAATTAGCACAGAATGGAAGGATGCAAACAAGCACAGAAAATCATAAGATTGGAGAGATGGTAGAGCATTTGAAGAAAAAATAGATATGAAGAAGTGATATTGTCTATACAAAAATGAGTATATAATTGCAATGATCGAGGATCAACTACACTCTGTACAAAAATGCATTCCTAAGCTCTTTACATAACTTTTTCACAAAAGTAATGGATGTCAGATTGTTGAAAAGAAAATTTGACGTTAGAAGCATATGAGCTGGAAACAAGCTCTGTTGGGAGAAGCGATTGGATGCTCGATGAGTCTCTGGAATGCCATCATAGGGGAGATCCTCTAGAAGATCCTCCATGAAGGATGTGCTTGTAACTTTGGCAACTCCCCCAAATTGTGCTCCATTGAGAAATTGCTATTCCTCCTTGTCAAAAGAATCACCAACTTTAAGAAATCCCCCCCTTTGAGACATCATAAAGTGATCCTTCTGACCAACAACAAGCTTAAACCCAAGGCGGCCCCTCATGAGAGTGATGCGAGGGTGATTAACACTCTTTGTAATGCCATCTAAAGGCTTTAAGATCTATGTCTACTCTATAGGACTTGGGCAGTCCTGTGGGCACTAGTCCCTTTCACTTGTACTCTTATTTTCTTTATATTCTATACACATCAAAGAGAGTAGGCTAAGGCTGAACTTCCTTGATATTAAAAAATAAAATACTTCAAACTTGATGTGAAGAAGGTAAGTGACTATCTCTTTCAACACTTTGGAAGTTTCTCAATGTCAAAAGCTATGCTTAGCATCAGCTAGGGATCTCACACTAGAACAATTATGTGGTTCTTCTAGACTTATTGATCTTGCTAGTTGGCAACCTCTTCGTGTAGATCACTGATCAATATCCATCGTCATACATGTACCAAAGAACATTTCTAAATAGAAATAGATTTCTTGACTGAGAGAGAAGGATCCCACAGGGCATACCATATGAAAAAGGGAGATCACCACTGAACCCAATTTTGAAGAGAAAAAAATGAAATGTTAATCTCCCAAGGAGCCTTCTACTCAAGCCTGTTCTCTCAGGCACTATATCCTATGCTCTCTCAGGCACACATAAAAAAACAGCACTTTGCTCATGTAAAACATCACAAATTATGGAAGATTTATGCTCCTTCAAAAGAAATCACATGGGTTGAGACTAGGTTATTTGTAGAAACCATTCTAACAAGAAGAAACAATGAAATGAAATAAAAGCAACATTACATAGAAAAGAATAGAAAACTTCTTCCAACATAAGATCATTTGATGACTAATTACATGGATAAGACACTATAGTATAACATAAAAAGGGTGGACAATTGAGGGGGAGAGTCCCAAGTCACTGCTCCACAAAAAAGGGAAGAAACATTTTTAGCCTAGGAACCTGAGAGCTTGTAAGGAAGGAAAAGGTAGCTACCCTTGCTCAACTCCACCTGTTCTAGTCAAAGGATTGACCCATTCCTCCTTCGCATAGCTCCCAAGCCCATGCTCCAATCTGCCATCCACTTTTGGGAGAGGTTCGAAGGGACTCTCACCTCTGAACACTATGTAGAGGAGTTGTGTTTGTGTCCCTTTGTCTGTGTATATGAGCTTGTCCTTCTTTGATAGATAAGCCTTCTTATGTAGTTCTCTCATAGGATAAGCAAGATTGAAGGATAGCAAAAGGCGGCGAAATTAGTTTCTTCCTTTGTGGATCACTAACGATTTTCACTCTTGAAACTTCCTTCTTGGGCCACTTTTCTTGCACCATCACTATGTTCAACATTCTGATATTCGATGCCTTCGATCATCCATGACTCCTCCATATGCAAGTGACTAGAAATTTAGTCCATGTGGAGATCGTAGGAAATTTAGTCACTTTTTCAAGTGAAATAGTAGACTTAATCAAAAGTAGACCAGTTTCCTAAAAAAAAAGACTACTTTACGAAAAATGGGTAACTTTTGAAATAAGTAGACTAAATTTATACAAAATGTTTAACTTTTGAGATAAGTCAACTAAATTCATAAAACTAGGCCACTTTGGAGCAAGTTGACTAATCTCATAAAAATAGGCAACCTTTGGAGTAAGTCGACTAACTTTATGAAAATGGTCGAATTCAAAAATAGGTTGATTGAATTTAGTCAACTTGGGAAAAAGGGTGTTTTGGAAAGTAGCCCAACTTGGAAAAATAGTCAACTTAGGAAAATGGGTGATTTGGAAAATAGGCCAACTTGGAAAAATAGACAACTTAGGAATTATTCAAATTGGGAAATCAATCACCTCGAAAAGTAAGAAACTTGTTTAATCTAGAAAATGGAAAACTTAGACAAATAGGCAGCTTGCAAAATTGCTCATCTTGGGAATTGGATTGCTGGAAAAAGTAGGCAACTTGAAAAACTAGTGCGACTTGAAAAATGGGCAACTCAAGAAAGTAGGCAACTTGAGGGACTTATTAGAGTACCCCTGTACAGGTTTGAGTAGTAGGAAAACAAGGATTGGCGATTCTTCTCTTGTGTAGATAGTTGGAAGAATAGAGTTTTGAGAATGTATATTTAGAGAATCAAAGTTCAATAATTATATTGAAAGGATATTCTTATGTCTCCTATTATTTGCCCAAAGTCTTCTATGAACCTTTTTTGAGTTGTGTATACTAATAATATCAACATCTTCGTCTCTTTTTATTGTGTGTCATTGTATGTGGTATTTTTTATTGAGTCTTCAAATTTCAACCCATAGTGCATATTGCACTTAAGAGGACACACCAAATTGAGCAAATAGATCAACAAATTGATCTACATGTTCTCATTTTGGCATGCCCGATGGGACCTTGGCTGCAATTTGAACTTTTAGAGGCTAAGCTCTTAGAAGAAAGAAGTTCATGAATAGTATTAGAAAAATAGTCTATAACTCATACTTGCTCTAGCAATAAGGAAGGATCTCTTAGTCCCATAAAATCTCCCATAAAGAGTTATCAAGGAAAACGTGTACACTATATCCTTCCTAGAGCTATGCCACTTCTATATCCATTTCTCAATGCATCATCATTACAAGGAGTATCAGATCAGCACTCAATGCATCCTTCAACGGACATGGCAGACAACCAAGGACCATAACCTATAGTGATGGGGGACGATTTGACTAACTTTCTCTCTCGGATCAACATCAGATTTCCTTTCACAAGGTAGCTGCCCATGAGGATGCGGAAGATCATGTTAGAAGGTTTCTCTTCCTATGTAAGAGTAGGGGTTTACATCAACGAGAAGATGCCTTCGTTCCCTTGTCTTCAGTCGCTCTTGATGGGTTCGCAGATCAATAGTACAATCAACACCATGAAGCACACTTCACTACTTGGGATGCTCTTAAAATTTCCTTCACAACTATGTTTACCACAGGTAACTCTATAGAATGCACTCTTGATCAATTGGAAAAATTTAAACTACAAAATGGAGAGGCATTCTCTAAATTTTTGACAAGAGTGAACTCATAAGTTTCTCATCTTCCTCACAATCTTGGGGATTTTCCAGTCAAGAAATGGGTAGAGAAGACTCTACCAAAGACTTCTCAACAAAATCTTAGAGAGTTACTATAAATAGATGCATCGATGGAAGAATTGGAAGTTGTAGCCTTCGGATCGAGGCAACAAAAGTCAAGTTGAGGAGAAGTCTACTTAGCAAGGAAGCAATGAAGCACTAGCTCTAGTACGACAAGAATACGAGGATCGTAGAACACAAAAAGAGGTAAAAACATCTATTTGGTGCATAATATGTAAGAAATGAGGACATTCTTCTTAACATTGTCCGGAGAGGTTGGCACTCCTTGTATGGCTGTTGGTTTACCTTATTTCTTGGGAAAATAAACCTTATTCCTCATTGTCCCACCACGAGTGTAGTCCTCGCTATCTTTTTCATTGTTACAACCCTCAGCCTTGTACCGCTCTTAGTTTACCTTTTTTGTTAGCAAAAGAAAAAGATGAGCAAGCTTGGCAAGTTGTCCTACAGGGAATCCATGGCAAGCTTGCCTCAGTGGACCAAAGAAGTCACCAACAATGTAAGAAACTGCTTGAAAAGGTGGTTAAAAATATATTCCGAGTCTGTAAGCTTTCCAAAGTTCACATACTCAGAATATTATAACTTCAATAACATTCACGATAAACGTTTTCATGCACATCCCATATGAAGAAAACCGGAAATACTTTTAAGTTTCTCTTCCTCTATCCAATTATAGCGTGGACACATCAATGGACATATAAAGCTAGGCATATTAAATATTATTCATAATGAACTATAATATAAACATATTATCCATTTTTTCTGAAGGTTCTTTAAAATGCATTAGTGATTGAAACCAAACATTGAGATACATTACTAAGACCATGGAGATTTCAAATCAGCTACTATCGAGAGCGAATTTTAAATTTTGACTTGATTGAGTACAAGAGCATAGGCCGCCCACTATTTACATAAAAACTATGTAAACTAATAGAACATGATAGTTGTCTCCATCATAGATCTTGTAGAGGCTAAACTACGAATATTGATATCTCCATATTGTTAGTAAAAGTTAAAATTTGAACATAAATAGTTTGGTGGTTTGCAAGTGTTATTTTTTGCGCACCAACCACGTGCTTTTGGTTTTTGAGAATGAGGATATAACCCTCCAAGCCTTTCAAATTGGATCATGGCAAGTATGGATATGGACATTATGCCTTTTCTATTGGGTGTGTGTAGAAGTGCGAGAGACATACGAGAAGCACACAGAATGAGCACAAATGCAGCAAGACGCACGGAGAAGACGATGGCTGGAATAGCTCTCTCTATTGACGATGAAGTGAACTCAAGTAAGAGCTGAATATTATCCCTAAGTACAAACTACCACCACATATGAGAGTATCAAGTATGTGGTAACATGGTGAAAAAACCTCTAGCCAACACTAGAGTAAAAAGTGCTCATGTATAGGGAAAAGGTTCACAACAAAGCTACTCGAGGAACACATAAGTGTTACAAACTCCTCGAGCAAATGATGTGAACACATATAGGGAGTGACAGATCAACCTTAACAAGGTAATAAGCCTAAAGCTTTGCGAAAAGCTTCAAAATTCTCCCATGGAAGAGCTTTGTTGAATATGACACGCGAGTATCATAACAACCAGCCCAATCACTATCTATAAAAGCATGCAAGCATGGTTGAATATCTCTGCCATAAAAGAGACCTAAGCTCAAAGTGCCTCCGAGATATCTAAACACATGTTTCACCGCTTGCTAATGCTTATTGTCAGGGCTATGCATGAATCGACTCAACTGGGAAACTACACACTGTATATCCAGCCTTGTGTTGCATGCATATATAATACATCCCATAGTTTGCTGATAAAGAGAAGTGTCAAATGCATCACTGGAATCCTCAATTGAGAATCTAAATCTTGTCTCAACTTGTGTGGATACTGGTTTGCAATCCTCAAAGTCAAAACGCTAAAGTTGCTTTTCAACATACTTTGCTTGATGCATAACAACTCCCCCCTCAAATTGGATGCCAAGATAGTACCTCAAAAGACCAAGATAAGTGATATCAAAGGTATGCTGCAAATCAGCCATAAGAATATCAAGTTTTGCATCAAATGACCCAGTCTAGAGTATGTCATCGACATAAAGAACAAGCACTATAAGATCAGCCCCATTTTTGCATATATAGAGTGTGCTTTCAATCAGACTACATGTGAAGCCAAGAGCAATCAAGTGCTTATGGATTTTCTCATGTCATGCATGTGGAGCTTGCGTGAGACCATATAAGGCTTTATGCAAGCGACAAACCATATGCTCTTTTCGTTTCATAGCAAATCCAGGAGGTTGCTTCATATAAAGCTCTTCTTGCAAATAACCATTCAAGAAGGGTGTTTTTATGTCCAACTGATGCACTTTCCAGCCTTGATGGGCAGCCAATGCAACCATGGTGCGAATGGTAGTCATGCATGCAGTAGGTGCAAATGTTTCCTCATAATCAATGCCATATTGTTGTGCATATCCTTTGGCAGTTAATCTAGCTTTGTAACGATCAATGCTACCATCATATTTTCTCTTAATCTTGTAAACCCACTTTGTACCAATGGAATTCTTTCCTTTTGGCAATTCACATAACTCCCAAGTACCATTCCTATGTAAGGAATCCATTTTGGATTGCATAGCACTCATCCATTGCCCTCACATGCATCTTCAAAAGAAAGTGTCTCTTCATTACATGCTATAGCAATAAGAGAATAATCCACAAAATTACTTGATGCATGGTGAGAGCTTGATCTTGTTCTATCAAGTAAAGGTGCACTCAATTTGCTGTCCTGCCTAGTTTATTTCATCCAATTTGGCATAGATTGTGCACTCTTGATAGACATGCATTCATTATGTAATACATCTTCAACATGTATATCATGCATGGGCTGAATTTCATGCTCATTTTCAGCCATATTTTGATGCAAATGTTCAGCCATATGTAGCTGGAAATTTTCAGCAGTTTTGGCAATTATTGGCTAAAAACTTTGAGCCATGTTTGGCTAGAAATTATCTTCATTTTCAGCACTATTTTGCTGGACTTTTTTAGCACTTTGAACCTCAGTTGGCTGGTCTACGTGGCCATAGTCAAGCGCACCATTTTCGAACAAAGGCATGAATGTATCGAACACATCTTGTGAGCTAACTGTTGGCTGTTTTTTACATTCAAGTACAGGGAAAACTAAACTTTCAACAAATACCACATCTTGACTCACAACAATTGTGTTTGCCAGTGGATGGTACAAAGGATAACCCTTACTCTTAGCACTATAACCAACAAATATACATTTCTCTGCCTCATCATCAAGGTTTTGACGTTGTTGTGATGGCATAAGAGCATATGCCAAACAACCAAACACACGCATATGACTAACAATAGGCTTATGAACATTCCAAGCCTCATAAGGAGCGATGACTCTCAATGCTTTTGTAGGGAAATGATTCAACAAATAATTTGCAGAGATGACCTCTTCCATCCTAAACTTATCAGGAAGATGCTTTCCTTTGACCATACATCGTGCCATTTCAAGAAGAGTTCTATTTTTACGCTCGGAAACAACATTTTGATGAGGTTTATATGGCACCATACATTGGTGTGAAATACCTCTTTCACAAAGAAAAGCATTAAACTCATGTAACATGTATTCAGCAACACGATCTGTGCATTGAGTCAAACGCTTTTGTGAAGAAAAAATTTCAGCCATAGCTAAAAATGCTTTGAAGCAAGAAAGTACCTCATTCTTTGCTTTCATAGGATACACCCATGTATGACGAGTAGCATCATCATTGAAGGTAACAAAATATACATGCTTCCCAAAAGATGGAGTCTTGATGGGACCATATACATCACTATGAACAAGTTGCAATTTTCTTGTAGTGTGTGTATGAGTACCTTTTGGAAAAGAAGCACGATGAATTTTTCCAAGAATGCAACCTTCACATGCATGCTTTTCAATGGACGCAAGTGTAGGAAAACCAATAACCATGTCCTTTTTTTGCAAGTAAAGCAAACTATTGAAGTTCAAGTGACCAAAATGAGCATGTCAAAGCTCCATTTCAGCCATGGAAGAAGTATGAGCAACTAAGGCATTGGAGGCAGCCGTCTTGTATGTATCCATGTGATACAAACCATTACATAATGTACCAGACATCACGATAACATCCCCATTGCTAAAATCATGAACCATACACTTATCATCAACAAAGTGTACATGAAGTCTAGCTTTGGCAATCAACATCACTAAAATTAAGTTCTTCTTGATATCGGGCATATACAATGCATTTTTTAAGAGAATCACACCTCCATTTGCAGCCATAAGCTCAATTTCGCGTACTCCAATAATAGGATAAGAGGAATTGTTTGCACACACCACATGTCCTCCTTTGGGTGCATCTTTCAGAGAGGCAATACATTTTTTGCATGATGTTATGTGCTTTGAAGCACCACTGTGAAAGAACCAATCCGAATCAGCCTCACTCACAACCATACATTTAGAATGCAAAGAAGCATCATAATGACATGTAACAACACATGCCCAAAAATCTTGAGCCATGTTAGCTTCGTCATTCTTTACATTTGCTTCATTTTCAGCAATAGACATGTCAAATTCCTTCTTCTTTTCATTGCGTTTAACAAGATTTCTACACTCATCTATTGTATGACCAGCTCTTCGACAATATTTGCATCTCTTCTTCTTTTCAAAATCACCATCATTAGAGGAATGAGTGGAAGAGGAAGCTTGAGGCTTTGGTGTTGATGAACCCAAAGCTGAACCATACTTGCATTTCCCCTTTTGTGAGATAGCAAGTGCTTGCGTTCCCTCAATCAAACCACTCCTATTCAATCTAGATTGCTCTTGCAAAAGAAGAGACACAACCTCATCAAATACATACATATTAGGATTTCCTCTTGCAACCAAACGGAGTGTAGTAGCAAAGCTTTGAAAAGACTCTGGTAATCCTTTCAACAGTGTAGAAATGAGTGATGCATCCGGAATGATCTCATCTATGTTTGCCGATTGCTCTTTCAAGTCCTTGATGCGTGTCACATACACATCCACCGACACATTTTCAGCGATACATACATCGTCAATTTGCCTCCTCAAGTATGTACCATGTGCTTTGTTACGCATCGTATACAAAGAAGCAAGAGTGTCCCATGCCTGTCTCGATGTAGAACATGACCGAATGTGTGGAACTATATGATGCTTCACAAAAAGCACAATCAAAGCATGAGCTTGAGCATCTTTTCCACCCCATCTAAGTTACTCTTGTTAAGGTGGAGAAGGAGAAACCACTCTACTTGAAGAAGAAGCTCCATTTTTGACAGTAGACTTTGAAGTAGAAGAACCTATAGGCCTTCGATCTACATCTGCCACTATGTTCCAAAGTTTTTTAGCAACAAGAACATGCTTCATCATGTAAGACCACATTGGATAGTTGGTCCCATCAAGCTTATCTTCAACTCGAAGAATGCCAAATAAGTCATTGTTGCCTGCCATTTCAGAAAAGAACAAGAATGTGACAAAATCTTCACTTCAACGAAAGCGGAAATGAATGCTGATATTTCAGCTCATAAACCGTCACTCTAATGGTGATTCTGACTACACGAATGGCTTCAAGATGGGGGTAAACCCCCAATGCTCTTGGTGAAAATATTTCTTGATTGCTGAAATTCATAGTTCTATGCTCCAAAGTCGATTTGCACTATTAAAAGTGCGTGCTCGTCGCGATACAAAAAACCAAAACTTAAGAAGGAGGTGAACCTGCTCTGATACCACTATTGGGTGTGTGTAGAACTGTGAGAGACACATGGGAAGCACACACAATGAGCACAAACGCACCAAGACACACGCATAAGACGATGGCTTGAATAGCTCTCTCTATTGATGATGAACTAAGTACTATAACTATCCCTACGTACAAAGTACCACCACATATGAGAGTATCAAGTATGTGGTAACATGGGAAAGAAAATCTCCAGCCAGTGCTATAGTAAAAAGTGCCCATGTATAGGGAAAAGGTTCACATCAAAGCTACTCAAGGAGCACATAAGTGTAACATTTTCAAGTGATTCTCAATATTTATTTTGAATACGTCCAAACTAGGAAACATGATGGTTTTAGCTCCAGCAAAGAGGATAACGATGATAATGAACGTTCTATCACCAGTTCTATGTTTGTAGGTAATGATGTGGACTCCCTGGTCAAGGTAGTGCCTTAGCAAGGTGTACTTTTAACTAATCTCCCATGGAAGAGCCCTCTCACAAGATGACTCGTGTGCAAAGACCTTTCAACCTCTACCTCTAGAAGAAGAGAGGAAAACAAAAACAAAAAAAAGTCAATCACGAAAGAATCACAAAAGAAAGGATGCAAATCTGTCGTTCTACCAAAATATGTCGGTACTGAATTGTAACAAAAATACGTGCCAACCGAAACCCACTAGAGTGTGTTATCATCATGCATTCAACATTAAATTCACGAGTTTTCTTTTTGTGTTATTCTTTTCCTCTTCTCACTTGAAACTACTTGATTACAAGAATCACTTTGATCGCTTGTAGTTATGAGTGTGTGTGTGTGTGTGTATGTGTGCGCTTGTCTAAAAGGACATAGGTCTCAATGGATAATAGACTTTGAACGTGAATAGGCATCTCCATTTCGATATTTGTAATCTTTTTCGTCACAACAGTGAAACAGTTAGTTAGATGATACTAACACATTGGGAGATCCATACTTCGAAGCATCCTATGTAGAATATTGGAAATTCAAAGAATTAGCACAGAATGGAAGCATGCAAACAAGCACAAAAAATCATAAGATTGGAGAGCTGGTAGAGCATTTGAAGAAAAAATAGATATGAAGAAGTGATATTATCTATACAAAAATGAGTATATAATTGCAATGATCGAGGATCAACTACACTTTGTACAAAAATGCATTCCTATGCTCTTTACATAACTTTTTCACAAAAGTAATGGATGTCAGATTGTTGAAAAGAAAATTTGACGTTAGAAGCATATGAGCTGGAAACAAGCTCTGTTGGGAGAAGCGATTGGATGCTCGATGAGTCTCTGGAATGCCATCATAGGGGAGATCCTCTAGAAGATCCTCCATGAAGGATGTGCTTGTAACTTTGGCAACTCCCCCAAATTGTGCTCCATTGAGAAATTGCTATTCCTCCTCGTCAAAAGAATCACCAACTTTAAGAAATCCCCCCCTTTGAGACATCATAAAGTGATCCTTCTGACCAACAACAAGCTTAAACCCAAGGCGGCCCCTCATGAGGGTGATGGGAGGGTGATTAACACTCTTTGTAATGCCATCTAAAGGCTTTAAGATCTATCTCTACTCTATAGGACTTGGGCAGTCTTGTGGGCACTAGTCCCTTTCACTTGTACTCTTATTTTCTTTATATTTTATACACATCAAAGAGAGTAGGCTAAGGCTGAACTTCCTTGATATTAAAAAATAAAATACTTCAAACTTGATGTGAAGAAGGTAAGTGACTATCTCTTTCAACACTTTGGAAGTTTATCAATGTCAAAAGCTATGCTTAGCATCAGCTAGGGATCTCACACTAGAACAATTATGTGGTTCTTCTAGACTTATTGATCTTGCTAGTTGGCAACCTCTTCGTGTAGATCACTGATCAATATCCATCGTCATACATGTACCAAAGAACATTTCTAAATAGAAATAGATTTCTTGACTGAGAGAGAAGGATCCCACAGGGCATACCATATGAAAAAGGGAGATCACCACTAAACCCAATTTTGAAGAGAAAAAAATGAAATGTTAATCTCCCAAGGAGCCTTCTACTCAAGCCTGTTCTCCATAGGTAAATATATCCTGTGCTCTCTCAGGCACACATAAAAAAAAAGCACTTTGCTCATGTAAAACATCACAAATTATGGAAGTTTTATGCTCCTTCAAAAGAAATCACATGGGTTGAGACTAGGTTATTTGTAGAAACCATTCTAACAAGAAGAAACAATGAAATGAAATAAAAGCAGCATTACATAGAAAAGAATAGTAAACTTCTTCCAACATAAGATCATTTGATGACTAATTACATGGATAAGACACTATAGTATAACATAAAAAGGATGGACAATTGAGGGGGAGAGTCCCAAGTCACTGCTCCACAAAAAAGGGAAGAAACATTTTTAGCCTAGGAACTTGAGAGCTTGTAAGGAAGGAAAAGGTAGCTACCCTTGCTCAACTCCACCTGTTCTAGTCAAAGGATTGACCCATTCCTCCTTCACATAGCTCCCAAGCCCATGCTCCAATCTGCCATCCACTTTTGGGAGAGGTTCGAAAGGACTCTCACCTCTGAACACTATGTAGAGGAGTTGTGTTTGTGTCCCTTTGTCTGTGTATATGAGCTTGTCCTTCTTTGATAGATAAGCCTTCTTATGTAGTTCTCTCATGGGATAAGCACGATTGAAGGACAGCAAAAGGGGGCGAAATTAGTTTCTTCCTTTGTGGATCACCAATGATTTTCACTCTTGAAACTTCCTTCTTGGGCCACTTTTCTTGCACCCTCACTATGTTCAAAATTCTGATATTCGATGCCTTCGATCATCCATGACTCCTCCATATGCAAGTGACTAGAAATTTAGTCCATGTGGAGATCCTAGGAAATTTAGTCACTTTTTCAAGTGAAATAGTAGACTTAATCAAAAGTAGACCAGTTTCCTATAAAATAGACTACTTTACGAAAAATGGGTAACTTTTGAAATAAGTAGACTAAATTTATACAAAATGTTTAACTTTTGAGATAAGTCAACTAAATCCATAAAACTAGGCCACTTTGGAGCAAGTTGACTAATCTCATAAAAATAGGCAACCTTTGGAGTAAGTCGACTAACTTTATGAAAATGGTCGAATTCAAAAATAGGTTGATTGAATTTAGTCAACTTGGGAAAAAGGGTGTTTTGGAAAGTAGCCCAACTTGGAAAAATAGTCAACTTAGGAAAATGGGTGATTTGGAAAATAGGCCAACTTGGAAAAATAGACAACTTAGGAATTATTCAAATTGGGAAATCAATCATCTCGAAAAGTAAGAAACTTGTTTAATCTAGAAAATGGAAAACTTAGACAAATAGGCAGCTTGCAAAATTGCTCATCTTGGGAATTGGATCGCTGGAAAAAGTAGGCAACTTGAAAAACTAGTGCGACTTGAAACATGGGCAACTCAAGAAAGTAGGCAACTTGAGGGACTTATTAGAGTACCCCTCTACAGGTTTGAGTAGTAGGAAAACAAGGATTGGCGATTCTTCTCTTGTGTAGATAGTTGGAAGAATAGAGTTTTGAGAATGTATATTTAGAGAATCAAAGTTCAATAATTATATTGAAAGGATATTCTTATGTCTCCTATTATTTGCCCAAAGTCTTCTGTGCACCTCTTTTGAGTTGTGTATACTAATAATATCAACATCTTCGTCTCTTTTTATTGTGTGTCATTGTTTGTGGTATTTTTTATTGAGTCTTCAAATTTCAACCCATAGTGCATATTGCACTTAAGAGGACACACCAAATTGAGCAAATAGATCAACAAATTGATCTACATGTTCTCATTTTGGCATGCCCGATGGGACCTTGGCTGCAATTTGAACTTTTAGAGGCTAAGCTCTTAGAAGAAAGAAGTTCATGAATAGTATTAGAAAAATAGTCTATAACTCATACTTGCTCTAGCAATAAGGAAGGATCTCTTAGTCCCATAAAATCTCCCATAAAGAGTTATCAAGGAAAACGTGTACACTACATCCTTCCTAGAGCTATGCCACTTCTATATCCATTTCTCAATGCATCATCATTACAAGGAGTATCAGATCAGCACTCAATGCATCCTTCAACGGACATGGCAGACAACCAAGGACCATAACCTATAGTGATGGGGGACGATTTGACTAACTTTCTCTCTCGGATCAACATCAGATTTCCTTCCTTCAAGGTAGCTGCCCATGAGGATGCGGAAGATCATGTTAGAAGGTTTCTCTTCCTATGTAAGAGTAGGGGTTTACATCAGCCAGAAGATGCCTTCCTTCCCTTGTTTTCAGTCGCTCTTGATGGGTTCACAGATCAATGGTACAATCAACACCATGAAGCACACTTCACTACTTGGGATGCTCTTAAAATTTCCTTCACAACTATGTTTACCACAGGTAACTCTATAGAATGCACTCTTGATCAATTGGAAAAATTTAAACTACAAAATGGAGAGGCATTCTCTAAATTTTTGACAAGAGTGAACTCATAAGTTTCTCATCTTCCTCACAATCTTGGGGATTTTCCAGTCAAGAAATGGGTAGAGAAGACTCTACCAAAGACTTCTCAGCAAAATCTTAGAGAGTTACTATAAATAGATGCATCGATGGAAGAATTGGAAGTTGTAGCCTTGGGATCGAGGCAACAAAAGTCAAGTTGAGGAGAAGTCTACTTAGCAAGGAAGCAATGAAGCACTAGCTCTAGTACGACAAGAATAGGAGGATCGTAGAACACAAAAAGAGGTAAAAACATCTATTTGGTGCATAATATGTAAGAAATGAGGACATTCTTCTTAACATTGTCCGGAGAGGTTGGCACTCCTTGTATGGCTGTTGGTTTACCTTATTTCTTGGGAAAATAAACCTTATTCCTCATTGTCCCACCATGAGTGTAGTCCTCGCTATCTTTTTCATTGTTACAACCCTCAGCCTTGTATCGCTCTTAGTTTACCTTTTTCGTCAGCAAAAGAAAAAGATGAGCAAGCTTGGCAAGTTGTCCTACAGGGAATCCATGGCAAGCTTGCCTCAGTGGACCAAAGAAGTCACCAACAATGTAAGAAACTGCTTGAAAGGTGGTTAAAAATATATTCCGAGTCTGTAAGCTTTCCAAGGTTCACATACTCAGAGATTTTAAAGGCAACATATGATTTCAGCTGACATCTAACATGATAAACCCTCCTAAAATATGGAGGGCCAAAAAAATACCCCCTACTTTGGGCTAGCAAGGATAGTAGATCAGGGCTTTCGAAGGTCACACAACACAGTTCATTGGAATGTTGGATTAAATAGCACTAGAGATATTTTCAACAGCAAAAGCCACACTGAGATTTGATATCAACTGAACTGGTCATGCATAGCAAAAGCTATGGCCGCTACATAAATGAAGAATCAGATATAGTATACATATAGATAAGAAATTGATTTTGCCTTTCAATTTTATTGAGCTGATTTGGTTATAGACACGTTTGCATGCCATTGTGCATTCAATTCAGTCAAGGAATGGCAGGTAATTGCACATGGCTTCCTGACAAAGGATTCCATGAGGAAAAGACATCTGACAAGTTTTGAGGTTATTGACAAAGTTGGTTACGCGCATGAAACAATAGAAATATCTAAGAAAACAAAATTACGAATAGTGAAGACTTTCAAAATTTTAGAGTCATAAGCTTCAACATAGAGGAATCCGTCACGGAAGTGAAATTATCTCACAAAGAGGTGCGAAAGAAAGAATGTAAATCTATCCTTGAATTGTAATAAAAACGCTTTCCAATCCAATCGAGACAGATCGTATCATCTTTATCCACTCAACAGGGAATTCACGAGTGTTCTTTTTTAGTTTTTCCTTTGCTTCTTCACACTTGAAATCGCTTGATTACACGAATCCGTTTTGTTCCTTGTAGTTATGCCATAAGGAGATGAATACATATATATAGAAGTTGAGTCTAAACGCCCGCCTCCATTTAAAAGTTTCAAAATGATTCTTTCCTCACAACAGCTCCGTGGATTATAGAATTTGAGTCTAAACGGCCGTCTCCATTTCAAAATTCCTAAATGATTCTTTCCTCACAACAGTCAAGCAATTAGTTTAATGACAGTAACGCATAGGAACGTCCATACATGGAAGCATCCTAGACTCATGTATTTGATTCGGTTGTTAAAATGCATGTGTCATTTACTGGCTGATATTGTAATCTAACTAGATACCATAGCGTGTAATGTTTTTGAGAACCCATAAGGACGTACAAGACATAGTTACGTTGCGTTTCTTTGCACTTTGTACTTCCGTATGCTAATGTAATTAAATTAATAAAGTTTCTGTAGGAAGCATTTCTGGATGGATAAGCAGCTAATAATGTTGTGTATCTATTAGGTTACTTTACATTTCTTTTAATAATGAGAATCGTTGTAGCGAATGTACATAAATGTTGTCAAGTGAAAAGGCAAAGTAACCGGAGAATTAACAATGTTGTGTATCTATTAGGTTACTTTACAGTTCTTTTAATAATGAGAATCGTTGTAGGGAATGTACTTAAAATTTGTATGCGCTTCAATCATTGAGTGCTTGAAAATGGATGTTTTTCTAATATATAAATATTGGAAGACATATTAAAAAACGATTCTGGAGATTTGGCAACAGTATATATTTCATTCATTCGCGTGAGTTCTCGAAGGAGTTCCGTGTGGATTTTCTACCTCTTGAAAGACCATGAGTTTATTGCCTGCTTGCAACAACCTAAGGATTACCACCACCACGTGCTAAAGAGATGACTCTCCTCCGAGCCTTATGCCTGTATATATAGCTGCTCGAATCAACGAGGACCACAAGTGTAACAAGAGTCCACAAGTGCATGTGCAATCTCTTCCACTAGAGTCTATTAGTGGTTGGAGTGATCTGGACCACTGCTTTAGTAGCTTCCCCTAGAGTCCACTAGTGGTTGGCATAAAGCACCTTCCACTAGAGTCCACTAGTGGTTGGTGTACTCGCCTCTCGAGTTATGTCCACTGAGATCAAGTTAACTCACCTTAACTTGAGTTAGAAAGCTCTAGAGTTCCTTGGGAAAAACTCTCTCTCCTTGGTCCCTATGGGGATTGAACCCAAGACCTCTTCCTTCAGAACCTTGAGACTTAACGACTAGGCTAAGTGGATTACTTGTTTAAGAGAGCACATGAACTTATGCTTAAGTGTAGTCTCCAGATCTTTGGCCTTACACACAAGTGGCCAAACGGTGTCCGATTTCAGATGTGTCTGAACCAACCATATCCTTAGATCATAGACTTACTTTATGATATTCTTCCCCCCTTGGAAAAGATTTTTGTCCTCAAAAATAAAGCTATATATATATAACCGTAGGCAACCCCCGAGCCTCATGTTCTTAAACCGGAAGAACATGGTCATGTTCTAAAACTAGAAGAACATGTCTCATCTCTGTGGTGGGATCCCTGCCCAAATTATTCAAAACATCTCCGGGTTTGCACTTTGATAAACTGCTCAAATTACAAAGTAGTTAATAAATAATAAGGGTGGATCTAAAAACATCCCTAGCCACTTCATTGTGTCTCAATGTGTGATCTGGGAACAAACATATGAAACAGATGGATTCTAATTATTAGTCCATTTGTAGGCATGGCTGGTGCAGGGACTTTGGTAACTAGGATGGGATTTGTATCCCAATCAAGACTTTGAGAACTCTTGACTCACTTGAATTTGATTTGGAAAACTTGAAGTTTGGTTGACCCAAACATCTGACTTGGATGTTTGTACAATAGTTCACTCCCAACCAAGAGTTACTTGATTTCTTCACCCAACTTGAGGATTACTTTGTCCCCATAGGCTTTAAAATCCTATGTAAACTATAGCAGAAACTTTTCCATTTACTTTGGATCAACCTTAGTATATCTTGACCAAGTCAAATTAAAAATGAAAATTATCCAACCTATGATATTGTTCTCAAAGATTTCAGCTAAAAGTTCTTGAAAATTGTCAATCTTAAGAGCACTTCCTAACTTCCTTGTTCTAGAGTGTACTTAACTCTAGAAATTCATGAGAGGTATGCTAGCAACTAGAAGCAAAGCCAAATAAATAAGTCAACCTTGGACGTGCTATCCTTTGAAGATTGAATAAGCTCTTGTAGAGAACATCTATCTAGGATGTTTAATTTAGTTATTTAGTTCCAATCGGCTAAACCTGGACTTTTGCAAAAGGAATCAGATACCATATCTGAGTAAATTCCAAAAGATCTGGAAAGCAGAAGGAAATAGCTAAAAATTTGTATAACTAATTCAAACTTCTAAGATATAAACTTGTTAAGAGTCAAGTACTTGATGACCCAAGACTTTAGCTCAAGACTTTAACTTCTTAACGATCTCTTTCAATAAGGTATTCAAGCATTTACTTCTCTATCTTTAGGAGAAAGGAACTCGATTCTAAAACAGATTCATAGAGTAAATCTAAACATCATCCAACCACAAGATACTAGTGTGGTATCCAACATCACTGTGTTGACCCACTAAGATTCTATTGATGAACTTTTACTCAAACAATGCTTCACTTGAGACTAAGTTCATGCCTATATTCAATCTTTATGAATGTTTACTAGGAATGCAATTCTTGAGCATTGCTTTGAGTCAAAGGATTGAATTTACTAAGTTACACCAGGAACTTGATGCCTGACTTAGTCAATCTATTCGTTAGTCGAAAGGTTCAGTTCAAAGTCAAAGTCTTACTGTTTTAGAAATTTATCAAATATTTATGAATCATCGACACTTTAGCTTGAAGCATTTCAGGAAGATCTTGGAAGTTACTTACTTCATATCGTCTTATGAAATTGATCTTGAAGTATCTTGAGATCATGCTTTTAGCCCCCTTGAATTTAAACTTCTTCTTTGAAGTTTGCATTTTCTTGAGGATCAAACTTAACTTCAAGATTTATTCTCAAACTAAATGATAATTATCATCCCACGGTCTTATGTCACATACCATCTTTCCTACATCAATCTGAGTATAAAATCTGGTGTCCCATACCACCCTATTTTATATTCACATTAATGTGTGGATGATAATTATCCTAAAGTCTAAACATCTCTTGATAGAGTACCTTGCAACTTCAAGAATTTTGAAGCTTCAGGAGTTACTTTCAACTTGATATTCTAGTTTTCTATTCCTTTACACTTTCAAGTTTCAAGCATTACCTCCAACTTGATATTTTAGTTTTTTATTCCTTTACACGATCATTTCATGATCTCGTGCTTTTTTCATAGGAAACTTGAAAACCTTTGACACAATATCAATTCTTCTTTACTAGGATTTTCAAAAGAAAAACCCACTATCATTCCAAGTTCTTGAATTTATCAAATTCAAGTCTAATTGATTATGCTTGACCAATTTGTATTGACAAGAGCTTTTTACTTCTTGTCTTTACATTCCTTTCTTATTGCACCTTCAAATAGCTACCGTGGCCAGTACTTTATAGGAATCTCTCTACTACATAAGTCTAAGCATTCGCTCATGCTTTCTAGATTTATACCAAAGTCCCTTTAAGGATAGGTAAACTTTTACGTTGCACCTTCCACATGCTTATTTACCATTGACATGGTTGTAGACTACATACTTGGAATATCTACTCTGTTCAAACTTGGAACAACCTACTATTTTGATTGCCAATACTTGGGTGAATTGCATAGTAGTTCAACCGGATATCTTGGACAACAAGGGCCAAGATTAATAAATTCTTGTTGATCATGCGATAGAATAAAGACTTGGACTTTATCATTAAGATCTCTTGATCAGCGTTTCAAAGCTTTTTGGCTTACCTACAGGATTTTTAGAGAGCTTTCCCCTAATCAAGTCCAAGCACATACTAATGCCTTTCATATTCTAAAGCTAATAATCTTTGATACACTACCAGGTGATATCAACCATTCGACTTTAAGTACCACTTCTAGTGGTTTGGGACTTCATGGGAACTACTTGGTGTCTATTGAGTTTAAAGAATTTCCTTCTCACTACTTGAGAGAACATTATTCTTCAACAACTAGCACTACAACATATGAGGGGCATATCGACGCTGCCTGTACCGACGATCACTCTCGACGTCAGTATAAACGTTGGAAAACTCCACCTAAAGATACGGATGGTCAAGTGACCGTCAATATGACTGTTTAAAATGGATCGTCGATGTGTGTCATGACCGCCGATATAGGCATCAGTATGGGCATCGGTATGAGCATCGGTAAGCATCGGTAAATTACTGGAAGTTACTGACACCCATAAGGAGTCCGAGTTTTAAACATATTGAGAACTCGAGAGAAAAACTGAACATTTTTGTGCATGTTTGAGTACTGGTTGTCTTCTGTCGAACTTGCGCGTGCGAACCGAATTGCGACCTGCATTGTCTTGTGCACACACACACACAAAGATCTTTCTCTCTCCGCACACACACTCTCTCTCTGTTTAGATCTCACATCTTGGTAAGTGGTGCATGTACACTTAGCCTTTGTCTTTCTCTATGCTTTAGGTATTATACTTTCCCTTCTCTTTGATTTTGCAAAAGTTCCGGGAACCCAAGAGCAAAACTGAACATTTTTGCGCGTGTTTGAGTACTAGTTGTCTTCTATCGAGCTTGCAGGTGCGAACCGAATTGCGACCTTCATTGTCTTGTGCACACACACACACACAGAGATCTTTCTCTCTACACACTCTCTATCTCTCTCTCTGTTTAGATCTCACATCTTGGTAAGTGGTGCGCGTACTCTTAGCCTTTGTCTTTCTCTATGCATTAGGTATTATAATTTCTCTTCTCTTTGATTTTGCAGAAGTTCTTTGGCATCGATTCTTTGGAATTCCACGATAAATGACATACATTACACTTTGACGACAACAATCCAAAAGAGGGACATACTTGTAAGTGATTGTTTTATTCTCTTTTGATAGAGAGAGAAAGAGAGAGCGAAAGAGAGAGAGAGAGAGATGAGAGAGATAGAGAGAGAGAAAGAGAGAGAGAGAGAGAGAGAAGAGAGAGAGAGAGAGATAGATAGAGATAGAGATATAGAGAGATAAAGAGAGAGAGAGAGAGAGTGAAAGATAAAGAGACAAAAGAGTGGAAGATAGAGATAGGAAGATAGAGCATACATAAATACACATACAACACACACACATCTACACATGCATACATATACACATCTATGTACACACATGCATGCTTACATATACACACATGCATGCAAACACACACATACAAATATACACACATGCATACATACACACACACATGCATACACACATACATACACACACATATATACACGTATGCATACATACACATACACACACACATGCATACACACATACATACACACACATATACACAGATACATACACACACATACATACACACATATACACACATGCATGCATACATACACACACATATACACACATGCATGCATACCCATATATACACATATACACACGTGCATACATACACACACATGCATACACACATACATACACACAGACATATACACATATGCATACACAAATACATACACACATATACACATGCATGCATACATACACACACATACAAATATAGGCACATGCATGCATACATACACACACATACACAAATACACACATGCATACATACACACACACATGTACACACATGCATACATACACACACATATGTACACACATGCATACATACACACACATATGTACACACATGCATACATACACACACATACAAATATACACGCATGCATGCATACATACACACACATACGCATATACACACATGCATACATACACACACACATAGACATATACACACATGCATACATACACACACATGTACACACATGTATACATACACACACATATGTACACACATGCATACATACACACACATATGTACACAAATGCATACATACACAGACACATGTACACACATCTATACATACATACACACAAATGTACACACATGCATACATACACACATATATGTACACACATGCATACATACACAGACATATGTACACACATGCATACATACACACATATACACACATGCATGCATACACACACACACATATACACACATGCGTGCATACCTCACGTGCACACACACACATACATACACACATGCATGCACACACACATGAATGCATACACACACATACACATATAGTCACACATGCATACATAGACACACATACACATATACACACATGCATACATTCACACACACACACATACATACACACATGCACACATATACACACACATATACACATGCATACAGAAATATACATATTTTAGGTCTAGATATTTAAGATTAGGGTTTAAGGGTTTAGGCAAACATATAATACAATTACATTTATATTAAGAAGAAATATAGAAAAAAAACTGAAATATATAATTAAACATATATATAAAATAGGATTAGGGTTTTAAGATTAGGGGTTTAGGTTTTTTTAGGTGTTTAAGTATTTAGGTTTTAGTATTTCAGATTTAAGTCTTTGGGTTTTAGTATTTCAGGTTTAACTCTTTCTAATTAGGGTTTTAGGGTTTTAACACCTACAAACATATATACACACATACACATACACATATAATACATAAATACATGTATATACACATGCATACAAAAATATACATATTTTAGGTTTAGATATTTAAGATTAGGGTTTTAGGGTTTAGGCATACATAACATTCAACTACATTTATATTAAGTAAAAATATAGAAAAGAATGAGAAAAAAATCTAAATATTTAAATAAACATATATATAAAATAGGATTAGGGTTTTAGGATTAGGGGTTTAGGTTTTTTTAGGTGTTTCAGTATTTAGATTTTAGTATTTTAGATTTAAGTCTTTAGGTTTTAGTAGTTTAGGTTTAACTCTTTCTAATTAGGGTTTAGGGTTTAAACACCTACATAACATATATACACACATACACATACACATATAATACATATACAAAAATATACATATTTTAGGTCTAGATCTTTAAGATTAGGGTTTTAGGGTTTAGGCATATAAAGAGAAAATATACAAAAAAATTAAAGAGAAAATCTGAATATATAAATAAATATAAATATAAAATAGGATAATTATATAAATAAATAAATATAAAAAGAAATAGTTTTTTAAATAATTTAATTAAATATATATAATTAAATAATTATAATTGAATATATAAAAATAGGATTAATTAATGAAAAAATCTGAATATATAAATAAATATACATATAAAATAGGATAATTATATAGATAAATGAATATGATAAGAACTAGTGATTTAAATAAATAAACTAAATATATATGATTATATATATAAAAATAGGTTTAATTTTATTCATTTTAATCACAGTAAATATATATACACATACACATACACACATATACTTATACACCTATCTATATACACATATATATACACATACACATATATATATATATATGCATACACGTATATACATGTTTTAGGTCTAGGTTTTTTTTTATTAGGGTTTTAAGGTTGTAACACCTACATAACATATATACACATATACACATATACACATACACATATAATACATATGTATATGTATATACACATGCGTACATAAATATACATATTTTAGGTCTAGATCTTTAGGATTAGGGTTTTGGGGTTTAAGCATATAAAGATAAAATATAGAAAAAAATTAAGGAAAAAATCTGAATATATAAATAAATATACATATAAAATAGGATAATTATATAGATAAATAACTATAAAAAGAACTAGTGTTTTAAATAATTTAATTAAATATATATAATTAAATATATAAAAATAGGATTAATTAAGAAAAGAATCGGTATATATAAATAAATAAATATATATATATATATATATATATATATATATATATATATATATATATATATATATATATATATATATATATATATATATATATATATATATATATATATATATATATATATATATATATATATATGTAGTTTTTAGGGTTTTGACACCTACATAACATATATACACACGTACACATACACATATAGAAAATAATTAAGGAGAAAATATATATAAATAAATATATATATAAAATAGGAAAATTATATAGATAAATAAATATAAAAAGAACTAGTGTCTTAAATAATTTTATTATTAATTTAATATATAAAAATAGGATTAATCAAGAATAGGATTAAATATATATAATTAAATATATATAAAATAGGATTAGGGTTTTAGGTTTTTTTAGGTGTTGAAGTATGTAGGTTTTAGTGTATCAGGTTTAAGTCTTTAGGAGTATGATTTTTAGGTTTTATAAAAAAACAAATGTTCTAAAATATCCATATTGTATTAGATGGCTAGTTGGATCCGGAGGAGAGAATGGCATGTCCTTGCACTCAGTGCAAGTATCAAATTGATCAAAAATGATGGATTTGTAGTGCACATGTTCGAGAGTATGGATCCTTTGACAAAAGTCAACTAGAAAATCTATGCTACCATTCCCATGGTCCCCCCAGGTGAGTAGATAGACCCAAACGACATTGCACCGGTAACCTCTCATGGACAAAAGAGAACAAAAAAGGTTTTATGACTTACAAGTAATTACTAATAGCATTACACGGAATGAACATATGGAAGAGATGCTTGAAGCATTTTATGAGATGGACAAAGATCATGATGGTGGAGAAGATGTCGAGAGTTTCATGGACACAATAGAATTTCCACGATCAGAAGTCGATGAAGAATATGAAAACATGCAAAGACTAGCTCGTTTACCACTTTACAATGGAGCAAAGATATCTCTACTACGTGTGTCACTCGCGATGCTCAAGCTGCAATCCATTTATGGATGGTCAGATAGTAGAGTCAGTGAATTGTTCAAGTAAGTGGTTGGACTGTCACATTTGGGTAGGGGGGGATATGACACGATGCATCATGAGTTTGTAAGTACCATTTGATTTATTGAATTTGTTTGTGTTAATTTTCTCATGTATGTTCCTCAAATGTTTTGTATATTTGTTGCAGGAGCTGGCAATGTGTCCTCCTCCAACATGAACGAAGGAGGCTTATGGATATCGACTCCACTATTGGAGGACTTGAAGGGACGTGGTGCAGTCGTTTCATGGCAGCGTGTGCGATGAGGTGATTAATTTATAAACTTCGTTTTTACTTATTGTTTGTAAATTTCATGTGAATTTATCCATTAATGTTCTTTGTTGTAGGACTTTTGATATGGAACGCTCTTTGCATGTGTATGACAGTGGCACACCCAAATTTTGTATTTGATTTATATATGGCAATGCAATGCTTTGCCACATTTTGTAAAAGCATCATATATGACAGTGGTTTGCCACCCTCTTATACATGCTTCATTTATGAAATACATAACTCTTTTTGTACATTGTTCATGATTCATTCTGATTATCTCTTTTGTGTCCAATAATATTCTGTTTTATGAAATCATATTTCCTTTGAAATTAGAGTACACATCACATGTACTCGTTTTTTTTTTGGGCAGGTGTATTTTCTTTTGCTAAGAAACATCATGATAATGTTGCTGTAGCAAAAGACAACACACTCTGCCCAAAAAGAAATTTGCAGATATGGTCATCGGTGTACCCGGTAATATCATCAAAATAAGCGTTGGTACACCCAGTGGGCACCGGTATAGGTGACGGTGCACCTAGTAGAGGCACTGGTATGGGCGTCAGTATGGGTGTCAGTAATACCGACGCATATACCCACGCATATACCCACGCATATACCGATGCATATACCGATGCCCATATGGATGCCCATACTCGCTCTTTAATAGCGATGCGCATACCGACATCTACACCGATGTCAGGCCAAAAAAATGTGCATTCTTTTCCCTCGGTAAAAACCTAAGTATACGGCCGATCTGTTGTAGTGTAGATATCCATACTAGGGAATCGAAGAACCTGAGCAAATGATTCATCTTGGAATCTTTTGCAATGTTGAAAGGATATTTGAAAGAAAATCTTAGACTTTCAAACAATATCCAGAAGCTTTACTAATTCAATTGTGTTCATTTCTTGAATATCAAACTAGAGAATAAATATCACCTATAGGATATGGTTTCCCATTCTACTATGAAAGTTTCACTTGAACTTTCTTTTATGTGATATTGATTCCTGTTCTTGAGTTTGATACAATATTTATTATTATTGGTCAATCTTTAGATATTACTAGAGTACTTTAAACATCTTTCAACAATCAAAATTATGTTTAAAGTCCAAGTATCTATTGACGAGTGATCCAATAGTCATGCTACTATGAACACAAAACTTTGAACTTTATAGCTTGTTTAGGAAAAGTTCATGGATTAGAAATCCATATCTTGGAACTTTGTTTTCCTAAATGAAAAGTTCATGGATTAGAAATCCATATCTTGGAACTTTGTTTTCCTAAATGAAAAGTTCATAGTTTGATTCATATCTTTAGGAGCTTATCTCATTTCCTAAAGATTACTTGCTTTGGTTTTGTCTTGAAGCTTCAATTAGCTTGAATGAAACCAAAAGTTAACTCTCTAAAAGAGATATTTTCATGTTTCCATGATTGCTTAGCAAGTTGCACTCTTACTAAAAAGGAAGCTATCGAACCTAACATCCTCTTATTAAACATCAAAGTTCAATTGGTGTTGAGGTTCAAACTTTGATTTCTATCACTCCTTGGAATGGAAACAATTGCGAAATTACAAAAGTTTCATAGCTTTTCTTAGGACTTTGCATCCTTACCAGGGCTGCTACTTATGGAATATAACAACTATCTTGTGAACTTTAAAAGTTCACCTATCATAAGTTCCATTTAGCTTTCTTTCGATTTTGATCACATCTTGGGATAAAATCAAATAAAAGAGGTTATTAGAAAGTGCTCAAGTACCTAAGAGAACTCTTTTTATCATGCTTGGAGAAACTCTTTCTTAAAGAGATGGGTGAACTCAACCCAGCTTGAAGGGTTTTTATGAGTCTCAGAGAGACTCATCCACCATGTATAAGCCTTAGGTCCCAGCGATAAACTAGTCTCTACCACTCGCACATGCTCAGGGGTGTTCTTAAGCTGGTGGACATCATGCCACTTCTCTAAGAATGTCAAAACAACATCTTTATTCCTATGCTTATCTTCGCCCGAGAAGTAAGGAGGACGCAGATCCTTTCCCAAGAAAAGATCTACTTGATGTCTTTGAACTACTACTTGCCTCAAAGTATTAGCAAATAGTGGAGCGGTAGGAGTCACAAAACTAAGATGACTCAGGCTACCAGTTAGGGGAAATAGATCTACTTGGGAGATGGATGTATCTGGATCCGTCTCTGACAAAATAGACATTGGTAAAGTTGCAACCGTATCCGTATGGCTACCCAAAATAACCCTACCTATATCCTTAGGCTTCTAGAGTAAGTCCAAAATAACCTTAAGGTGACTTTGAATTCCATGAAAAGGTTGATGAAGTTCCGCAACTTCTACCAGAATATTGGACAAACATCCAAGGTCATGCTCTACTCTAAACAACCTATCTTCAAAACCATTACTCTTGTTTAAGGTCTCGCAACATGGTTCCCTCAACATCTAAATTTAATGCCATCATAACTGCGTTCGATGCATCAATCACATGACTAGGAATTGAAACTAGTTTTGCAGATGTATGCAATGCACAAGACACTATTGGTGATCTAGTCATGAGGGAGGATGTTAATAAAATAGGAATTCAAACATACATCGATGTGCTAATACTACTTGTCAAAGCACCGTGGCTCGAGGTCCCCTCCGTCGCACACAATCCGTATAAAAACTTACTTAGATTCCTAACGTAAGTGGTGTGCGTGATCAAATCAAAGGTACGATGCACAAAATTCACAAGAAAACGTCCCTATTCGGTTTGTGCTCTGAAGTAAACTGGATTCTAGCACAAAGTGCTAGAATAATGATGTGGCTTCTCCTTCAAGAATAGATGGACTTCAGAGCTTCACTTTGGCTTTGAATCAGGTTCGGATCAAAGTATGTAGCAGAAATCAATGGAGAATTTGAGTTTAAGCTAACTTTTATGTCGGATTGAGCAGAGGTTATGTCTAGAACCAACAATGGATAAGACTTATAAAGAAAGATCATCCAAGACGTTATATCATAATGGATGAGCATTGCCTTTGTGTTGATGAGGTGAGGAGATCGAATACGCACACAGATGCATTGCATGATAGAGCATTTTTTTTTTCTTTTCTTCTTCTTCGATTTGTAGTTCTACAGTGTTAACACAATATATATTTGTTCTTGCAGAAACTGAAAGCACCAAACCACGTTCTTCTCATGGATAAGAGGGACCGTATTCCACACGCAGGTTACGTGTTCAAATTCTTGAAGGTAACGTCCGGGCATAGGCCTTTTGTGTGTGAAGTAACCGTGCTGGAAATGCTTCTATAGAAAGCTCTTCACAAGCGAGGATCACGCAGGAGATCTGCTCTTGGGTAAGGGAAAAGCTTCGTGATCACGACATCGCCGGATCAAATCGTCTGCGTGCTACCAGACTAGCTTTTTCTTTTCATGACTAAAAGAACCACCACGGATTTGTACGACTTGTCTTAGCGTGCAGGTTCCTCAAAAAACTGAGGTACTTGCTCTAAGCGGATCCCGCCACACGAGGGGGTCATGAGTTCGATTCATGCCAGCGTTAACAGAGGCTACTTTTTGCAACCTTCATATTGGAGATACACCCGTACGGCCGCCGAGAGAGATTCGGAATGAATCTCTGCAATTCGTCTGTGAGTAGCCCACAAAGATGGCGACACAAGATCACGATCAAAAGAAAGAGATCTCTACTAGCTAAAATGTGAGAGTTTGCATGAAGATGATGATGCTCACTCCAAGGTCACCATAGAAGCTCTCATACCAATGCAACAACCTAAGGATTATGACCACCACGTTATTTAATAGATACCGTACGCGTCTATGTATACTAGAGACCAAAGTGATGTAAAAGAAGCCCTAAGGATTGCTAACTAAGTCCCTTTTACAGAACATGCTTACTTCTCTACACCATTTCAACTTTACAAATATTTATCTGATTATGCTCGTTATTAATAGATTCAAAGAAAATCTTACGATTCTCAAATCAATAGTACTGAATTTTGCCTATTATTCGCTTCAAGGTAGCCGGTTTTTTGTGATAGAGAAACGCGTTGTAGCTGTCATGAAATATTCAAACGGGTTGTAGCTCTCCTGAAGTCTTCCATGTATTGGATCCAATGGTTTACCTGCGAGTCATGAGAATGACTAAAATATTCGTTTCTACATGAGATGTGATCGCTGCATCCAGTCTCTACGTATCTTATTTCATAGCTTGGTTGCCTTGTTTGCTATCTATATGCTTTAGCTTGTAAATGATAAAATTCATGTTCAATTGGGGGATTTTGAATAGTTATCTCTCCCTTTAAATTTCCATATTATATTGAGTCTTTTTTTTTTTAACAGACTCTCCTCTTGCTACATTGCGCGATCATATATGTAGTAATAATTTCTTCTTGAATGTTTGCTGCATCCGTCACTATATTTTCCACCTGTAAATTAGAGCTTTTCTTTTTCTTTTGTTTCTTGAACTCCTTGTATTGTTAAAACAATTGCTGTTTCCTATGCTGCTTCTCCTCATTTTATAGTCTTTAGTTTCAATACATATAAAAGCTGAGCTTGGATAGTATTTTACTGTTTTTTTGAAAGAAGTTCGGCTATAACCTGCTCTCCCAAGCTTTAAAAACAACAACCTGTACAAGTGAGAGAGCCTAGCACACATGGGACTTCCAATCCCACAAAGAAGGGGTAGCTTAAAAAAACTTGCTAGAATCAAGGAACATTGGAAAGAATGTTAATAACCCTTTCGTGCCCCTCATGTAGGGCTCACTTGAACTTAATCTTGTTGCTCTTGACAAAGAACACTCTATGATATCTAGATGGTAGGGATTCCTTACAACTGGAAATTCTCTTACCAAAAAAGAAAAGAGATTTTTCGATCGACCCTTCCTGAGGAGGGTTTTAGAGTTGACAGGACACCTCTTTTTCCAGATCTTCAAGAGGGACTCACCCCTTATAGCATTCCACAATGTAGAAGAAAAACGAGTCGCTTCATCCAATACCACTTCCTTCCAATTGATTTGTCCCTACGGCTCCTCTTGGACTTGCTATCCCTTGTAGAGCACTCTTTAGTTATCATCGAAGCAAATATTTATTAAGTTACACAAAGGGCCCGTCATACGTAGAAAGACTTTTCCATGGTTTCTTTTTATCCACGTCTACTAGACCGTTTAAATTATGGCCACAATTATCACAATGAAACTCAGATTTCGTATATCGAAATGCACTGAATCGTTCATTGAGCTTCAGTATAATAAAACTTATATTTATCATGATTCATTTTTAATTCAAAATTTCATTCAAGTCAAGCTACAGATTAATCTTCCATGACATTCTCAAACATTGTTGAATGAGTAAGTTTTGATACCGTAGATGAATCTCCCTTTAGTATGGTTTTTGGGAGTTATGTAGTGTTTAACTCTTGATGGCCTTGATGTAGAATTCTTTCCATTTTCTATGAATGCAACATCAACACTATTTGGTTAGATAGTTTTATTGAGCATTTGTGGAATTATACTAAATCGCCTTAATGCACATATAACTTCATATGTTAAGATTCGATACAATTGATGATGTATTTTCATTCTTTAGCGCATGTAAAGTGTGTTGGAAGTCTTGTATTTCAAGCTCAAGAGTGTGGGAACATGGCCCAAATTGACCTTCCACATCATCCACTATCAAAGGAGACTGATTTCCACACGTTGGTGGCATCAAATCATGCCTATAATGGAAATAAGTTGATTAGAGAAGACTTAGCTCACCTCTTGATGTGATTGGACCTCACTTTTGACATGTACACGCTTCTAACTTGTTAAAAAGGTTGGTATGTGACTTTTAAAGCCTCCAATGAGCTGTATTATGAATTATAGGCATGGAAATACGTGCCCAAACTGCCCTTTTTGATTAATCACACCCCCCTACTAGCTATTCTCTGCATAACTTGGAGAAATTTAACTTTTACACACTCTTTCTATCTAGACGATTTTGGTAGACTCCCCCATCTTGTAATTGTTGTGTTACTTTCATCTCAAATCTATTTTCAATGCTTTTGGTCTTGTTAGAAAGTTTATAGTCTTTAAGTTCAGAGGTGTAAGTCTGAGGTTCAGTTCTAGCACATGTGTTGAGAAATGGCTAGAACAGTGTCTATGTAGTTAGCTAATACTCTGTGAAGTGATCAATTTATGCATTTTGTTGTAGCTCGTTGAGGCATCATATAGCATCCAAATGGAGTGATTTTACTCTCATTTGAAAGTCCTCTAACTCATGTCTAGGAGTGCACTATTTTGTTTTTATTCTTTGCATGTACTTAGACAAACATTGAAAATACAGAGCCTATGTGAGAAACATTTCAAGATCCTAGGAGGGCTCATTTTCTTTTGTTGTGCACATAGGAGTGTTTATTCTCTAATAGTGGTATCAGAGCTATAAGTAGAGTATCAAAGAGATACGAAGGAGCTATTGAAGTGAAGTGAAGACCCTATCAAAGTTTGAAGGAGGGAAGTAAAGAACAGGCACATCAACAACAAGGGGAAGCAAACAAGCCATTGAATCAAAGATGAAACTTTTGCAAGAGGAGTAGCTCTATTCGTTGAGGTAAAATCCATCTTCTCCAAATTCATTGCATCAATGGGGAGGTTAAAAAGAGCTAAAAGGCACCATGGCTGATCTCAATGTTGAGATTGAGAAGCTAGAAAAGGGAAACTACCAACCATGGGGATCTAGAATAAGCAATTTTTTGATGGGAAAAGGTTTGTGGGGACTTTTGAGTGGTGGAGACCCAAAACACTATAGAGCTTAGGTAACTTCAACCAATGACCAGAGAACAGAAGTAAGAGAGAGGGATGAAAGGGATAAAAGAGTAATTTTTATTCTATCTTAGCATATTAGCAACTCCATTATAGGACATATTGAAGATTTGGATACATCGAAGAAGGTGTGGGAGTGCTTGGAGAGATTGCACTCAACCTCCAGAAAAGTTAGAAAAATTTAGCTCAAAAATGAGAAAAATAATATTAGGAAAGGCTCCTCTTAAGATGCTAATGATTAGATATTAAAGGTTAAAGAGCTTGCAGACGCACTAGAGTCAATGGGTTGTTTGCACTACTAGAGCAATTATTGTATGCAAGTACAGGATGAGGAAGACACAGACGAGGTGCTACAAGAGGAAGAGAAAGATATTAATGCAGCCAAGGAGGTCAAGGAAAACATGAAAATGAAGGTCGAAGAGGTGGAAGATCAACAAATAGAGGAAGAGATGGAACATTTTGTGGAAGAGGACAACCCACTTCAAATGGATGCTTTGTATGTGGTTAGCCTAGTAATTTTGCAAATGAATACTATCATAGAGCTCAAAGACAAGCAAGTGAAAGCAGCAAAAAAAACAAAAATTATAGAGTGCAAGATAATTATGTAAACACATCATCTAGCCTAGGGAATGATTATTTACTTGCCATGAGGTATGGTGAAGATACAACTCAAGCTAGTGAAGATGTATGGTATGTAGACTGTGGATGTAGAAATCAGATCTCATGTCAGAAGGATATTTTTAGTAATTTTCACATGCTAATGCATCAAGGACATGTGGAAACAGGTAATAACTTAGAGAATACTATTCAACATGTGGGAGACATCAATTCTTAAGGAAATCAAGGGCAAAGTGCTTATGAGAGGTATGTCTTTTTGAGGATCCAAGGGGAGGCTTCAAGCTCATAACAAAATGAAAAAAAGAAAGGGTGAATGTTCACAATGGACATAAATCTGCCACACCATTCAATGTATGTCACATATGGAGATAAGAGGATAGCAAATTTGGATCTATGGAATAAAGGAATCGGTCAAATCAACCTGCAAGGGCTCAAGGACATGAAAGGAGGAGCTTGATAAGAGGCCTACCAAATTTTAAATCGAAAATGTTGCATGAAATTATTGTAGCTTGTCAACAAGGAAAACAATCAAAGCTACCTTTCAAGAAGAGTACCTATGTGAGTGCAAAAGTTTAGGCCTCATTCACATGGATGTTTGGGTCCAACAAGGGAAGCATACCTTGCTCGAAATAGGTATTTTGTAGCCTTCTCTGATTATTTTTCAACAAAAGTATGGTTGTATTGAATTATAAACAAATCAGATGTGTTCCACTACTTCAAGAAATTCGAATCGCAGGTGGAGGATTTTGGCAAGTTTATCAAATCTTTGAGATCTGATGGAGGGGAAGAGTATTTCTCCCGTTATTTTTTTGAATTTCTGAAGCTCAATGGCATCAAAAGAAAATTTACATGTAGGTATAACCCTCAACAAAATGGGGTACCAGAGAGAAAGAACAGACACATAGCAGTGGTATCAAGGTGTATGCTCAAGGAAATGAATATGCTACATTGTTTTTCGGGAGAGTAGGTGTTCTCTCTCAATTTTTGCATGCACCACTCATGATCATCTTATGGTAGTAAGAAAAGTGCTTAGATACATCAAGCACACCATCAACCGAGGTCTATTTTACTTATAATTGATGCTTATCTAAGTGTTGAAGGATATAGTGATGGTGATTTGGCAGGTAGCAAGGATGATCAAAGGAGTACATTGGGTTAGGCTTTCATGATAGGTACAAAAGTGATCTCTTGGAGATCTAAGAAGCAACCCACTATTGCTCTTTCATCCACTAAGGCTGAGTATAGAGGTTTAGCATTGGCTACATACAATGGCTTGGCAAGATACTTAAGGACTTGGAAGTGGAAGTGGAGGAGTTTCCTCTTTATGAAGACAACATTTCAAGCATCTACTTAGCCAACAATCTCATATTTCATGCAAGCAGCAAGCACATAGAGGTTCATTACCACTGTGTTAGAGAAAAGGTGATGGTGAAGGAGCTAGATATAAGGTATGTGAACACTAAAGTGCACGTTGTAGACATGATAACAAAGTTTCTTGAAGGTGCAAAGCTTGGAGGACTCAAAGAAGCAATCAACCTCAGAGACATAGGATGAAGCAATGAAGGAAAGAGACTTGAGCTTGATGGGGAGTGTTGAAGGTCTTGTATTTGAAGCTCAAGGGTGTGGGAACATGCCCCAAATTGAAGCTTCCACATCATCCACTATCAAAGGAGGCTGATTTCCATGCATCGGAGGCATCAAATCATGCCTATAATGGAAAGAAGTTGATTAGAGAAGATTTAGCTGATCTCTTGATGTGATTGGAGCTCACTTTTAACATGCATATGTTTTTGATTGGTTAAACAGGTTGGTATGTGACCTTTAAAGTCTCTAATGAGTTGTATTATGACGTAGATTTGTGGAAATATGTGTGCAAGTTGCCTCCTTGCTTAAGCACACCCCTACTAGTTATTACCTGAATCGTTTGCAAACATTTCACTTTTACACACTCTATCTATTTAGATGATTTTGGTAGACCCCATGGTCTTGTAATTGTTGTTTTGCCTTCATCCTTAATCCATTTTCAATGCTTTTGTCTTGTTGGAAAGCTTAAATGTTCTACTTTTAGTAGTATAATTCTTCGATTGAGTGCCTACACATGTGGAGAGAAATAACAAGAATGGTGTCCATGTAGTTAGCTAATGCTCTATGAGGAGATCAAGTTATCTACTTTGTTGCAGGTGGTTGAAGCATCATCGAGTATTCAAATGGAGTGATTTTACTCTCATTGAAAATCTCTCTAAGTCTACTTTAAGTCTGCAAAGCTTCATTTTTTTTCTTTGCATGTACTCAAGAAATGCAGAAAATAAAAAGCCTATGTTAGAAGAATTTTAGGATCCTAGGAGGGTTCATTTGCTTTCGTTGTGCACATAGCACAGTTTATCCTCCTACAAAGTGAATTGAGCTTTACCAAGGATTCTAAATTACTCAACCACTGATCCTTTTCTAGGGAGATTTTTCCAAAAAATATAGAGACAAAATTTGAGGATTCCATAAGGCTAACGGAAGTCTCAAATGAGCTACTATTTGAGTAAAAAGTTTAGCATTGTTTCCTTAATAAAGTATTAGAAGACAATTTATTAGGATCCTATAAAACTAGGTTAGGGTAACACAAGAAGATGGAGGGGAAGAATGTAGGATATGAATTGTCAAATATGATATATCAAGAAACCTAACACAAAATATCACTTACCTAGAATCATTTACATACAGCGTAATAGAGTTTTATGAGTGTTTGAATATATAGAATGGCGCACAATAGATGGTGTCCAAGTAAGTGCCTAGATATGCTAGAAAAGGGCATGCGTAAGCTAACGAGTAGCTTAGCAGCTTGACATGAGCACCAACGAATCTAGAGAAAGGAGTACGTCTTTATACTTGATTCGGTTAGTCAAAGATTGAGTGGATCGGACTTCATCTAGGACTCCATCTACAAGCATCCATTATTTGATAATAAAATTTCTGGACTTGGCACTAAATATGCATATGGTTAGATGTGGAGAAACACCATAGTCTCCATTCTCATTCTTTACCTTAGAATCCCAAAACGTCTAGGACCATTTAGACAAATAGCCGATTTAGAATACTTTAGATGAAGTAAAATTGTTCGCTACATATGATGTTCTGAAACCAGTGAATGATTAAAAGCATGTTCTGATGTCTTTTAGAATTCTTGCAATTTATATAAATAGTTCTCTTTACGGAATAAGATTCGATTTTAAAGAAGACTGACTTAAACATTAGAAGATTATAATTTCAATTACATTCACGATGCACGTTTTTATTTACATCCCATATGAAAAAAACCAGAAATACTTTAAAGTTTCTCTTCTTTGATCCAATTATAGCTTGAACACATTAATGGATATAGAAATATATGCAAATTAAATATGATTCATTATGAACCATAATATCAACATACTATCATTGTTTTTGAAGGTTCTTTAAAATGCATTAGTGATTGAATCCAAACTTGAGATACAATATTAAGAGTATTGAGATTTCAAATCAACTACTATCAAGAGCAAATTGATTTTTAAATTCCACTTAATGGAGTTCAAGAGGATAGACTTCCATCTATTTACATAAAAACTAGGTAAGCTATTAGAAAGAAAGATAGTTCTCTCCATCATAGATCAAGTAGAGACTAAAATACAAATACTGATATCCGCAAGTGCTCAGTAAAAGTCAAAATTTGAACATAAATAGTTTCTTGCTTTGCAAGTGTTAACTCTTGCTAGAAAAGCACCTGCTGTTGGCTTTTGAGGATGAGGATATGGCCTTCCAAGCCCATTTGATTGGATGTTGGAAAGTATGGCGATCGAGGTTTTGTCTTTTCAAGTGATTCCCAGATTTTGTTTCAAATATGTCCAAACTATTAGAGTTTTAGGTATGCAAAAGCACGTGAGCAACACAAGGAACAAGAAGAAGCTTGGAGCACAACACACAATACTGAATGTATTACAAATACAATGTACAAAGATAAGTAGCTCATTAGGGTAATAGGCATATATACAAGCCAAGGGAAAAAGAAAACCTCCTAGAGAGGGAAAATGGTGTCCGGTTGTCCTAGTGTGTTCACACACCTCACTACCTAAATACATCATTAAATCCCTTCCCTTCTCGGGAGTGATGCAATGGACAAGGAGTTTTCACTCATGTGTTTCAAGGTATGTGGAATGAGTCCACAAAAGGGTGTAAACCCAAACCTTTGTGGAAAGCTTGAAACCTCTCCCTAGGTAGAGCCTTTGTCAAAAGGTTTGGAATGTTCTCCTATGTGGGAACATATGCCAAATTGATCTCTCTTATAGAGAAACTCTCCATGACATAATGATAGCACACCACAATGTGCTTAGTGTGAGCATGGAACATAGGGTTCCACACAATTGACAATGCGCTCTAACTATCACTTAAGATGGTGGTCAAGAAAGACTAAGCGACACCCAAATAAGCCATAAGGCGTCGAAGCCACACACAGTCAACAATCACTATGAAAGCTACCCTATACTTAGCCTCACAACTAGAGTGGCTACACTAGACTTCTTCTTTAAGCAAGATATAAATAAATGGGCTACCAAGCATGAAGAAAAAGCTACTAGTCGACACACGAGTGTCATAGCAACCAGCCCAATTAGAGTGAAAAAAAAAGCATGTAAATTTTGGTGGCAGTGATCCCCCCTTGGGATAAAACAATCCAAGTATCCGGGTACCACTCAATAAGAGAAATATGTGCTTAATTTCCTACCAATGCTTGAAACTTGCGCAATGCATAAACGGGCTCATCTATGCGACAACAAATTGAATATCTGGCCGAGTAATACATAAGTAAATGGAGCATTCAATAGCCTAATAATAAAGAACAACATCAAATGCATCTCTCACATCATGGAGACTCAACTGTAAACCTAGATCCATAGCAGTGGCAATAGGTTTACAGTCTTCAAGGCCAAAACATTGCAATAATGCATCAATATTTTTTCTTTGCAAAAACTTATTCTGCCATCAACTTGCATAAATTCAATGCCCAAATAATGATGCAAATGTCCCAAATTCGACATCTCAAGTGAAGCATGCAAATCACCCTTAAAATTATCAATATGATTTTCATTAGTACTAGTGAGCAACATTCATCAACATAGACAACAATGATCAGAAGCACATCATTTGCACACTTAACATATAAGGTTCTCTTACTTGGACTATTCTCAAAACCATGTTCAATCTGACAGGCATGTATTTTTTCATACTAAGCATGTGGTGCTTGCTTCAAACCAAATAATGTATTTTTCCATATGCACACTTGGTTTTTATGCACTATTTGCATAAAGCCACAGGGCTGAAAAACATACTGATGTACATTCCAACCATGATGAGCTACAAGCGCAGAGATGCTATGAATAGTAGTCTTTGACATTTAGGAGCAAAGGTCTCATCAAAACCAATGCCTCTTTCCTGAGCATAACCCTTTGCGACAAGTCTAGCTTTCTAACTATTGAGTATTCCATAAGGCTTATGCTTCAGCTTATATACCCACTTAGTACAAGGGCCTTCTTGCTAGGAGGCAAGTCACATAAAGACTAGGTATCAATTTTCATTATAGCATTTATATTCTCATTGAATAATAGCCATCCATTGTTTTGAATTTTGTGCTTCATCAAAGAAAATAGTGCATTCCGATCACAAAGATTCAAGGCTACCATAAAGAAGTACTATGAGATCATGAGCAAGTATGATATGATAGAGGTGCATCTAATTTGTTGTCACACAAAGTTTTCACTAGCCATTTTGGCATAGTTTTTGCCTCCTCAATATCATCTCTCTCATCATCAAGTGCATCATGTAAATCTGCATCAAAAATGGAATTAGTTGCATCATCACGTGAAACCTATGAAGGTTGAGAGATTGCCTCATTAGGACTAGCACTCGACTGTTCACTTGTAAAAAAGAGGAAGCAAAGTGTCATACATGTCTTTGGAGCTAAATGATGTCGCCTTTTGCATGAGTGACATGTTCTTCCTTTCAGCAACTCCTTTCTATTCGGGTGTATATGGCATAATATACTAATGTTTTTTCCTATGTTCAACCAAAAATTTATTACAATCCAAAGACATATATTTCCCCCTCGATTAGAATGGATGATGCCCATTTTACATGGTGACAGATATTTCGCTAAAACCACAAACTCTTTGAAGCACATAAACACTTTGGACTTTTCTTTCAAATAATATACCCATGCATGCCAAGAAAAATCATTGATGAAAGTCATGAAGAAAAGATAGTTCCCAACAGGAGGTGTTTGCATAGGACCACAAACACTGAACAAGCTGCAATTTCTAAGTAGCTCAAACTAAACCACTTTTTGGGAAGATGGAACACTACGTTTTTCCCAAAATATAGCCTTCACATACATGTTACAAGGGGCCTCAAGTTTGGGTAAAGAAGACACCATTTCAGATTTCTGAAAGCATAGCAAACTAGCAAAATTCATATGACCAATGCTTTGCATCTTACATGGCCTAAGAATCTTGAATTGCACAAGCTGAATCATTCATATATTTTGCATAATTTATGAGCTTATACAACCCATGACATAAAATGCGAGAAGATAATGATCTCCCCATTTATTAGATCATGAACTGTAAATTTGTCATCAACAAATTTCACGATAATGTGAATCTTGGCTAATGTTGAAACTAATAGTAGATTTCTCTTGGTCCCCGACACAAATAAAGCATATGACAATGTAAAAGAAACTACCATATGGAGTGGTCAAAGTGATCTTACCAACTTCCATAACAGGATAAGAGGAGTTGTGGATGCATGTGATAGTATTCCCTATAGGGGCATGCTCAAGTGAAGTGAAGAAATTATTCTATGAGGTAATATGTTTGGCTGCCCCACTATCAAAGTACCAAACATCCAAGTATACTACAGACATACATTGTTAATGTCAAGATGGATCATAAATACAAACAGTAGTATATGCCCATTCTTTTTGCACAAGATTAGCAAACTTTTTTTGCATGTAGAGGCCTCAACAACAACTAGTCAAGCCCCTTTCTTCTTTGCCTCTTTTGCAGCTAGTTTTGGACTACGCTTTTTGACACTATCATTTTCTTTACAATATTTGCAAAACAATTTCTGCTTTTCTCTTTTCTTCTTGTCTCTATCATCCTTCATTGATTGTGGAGAATTGGTAGATTTTTACTTTCTAGTAGAAGAGCTCTATTTACCTTTGCCCTTCTAAGTAGCCAAGAAAGCTTGATGTGTAACATGCATAATGGACGTTGTCACGGACTTTGTGGAAAGGAGGGTGCACACAAACAAAAAGCTTGACTCATCTTGCATTAAGAGACATCATTTAATCATGAAACTTTAGCATATAAGCTTTAAAAGAAAAAATATCTAACAACCATGAGTATTAATTCTTAGATTTGCAGCTCCGCTCCATTCATATAAGCATTTCCATGTCACCTCATTCAATCAGCCTCTCTTGCACTAAAACAAAAACGTAGGGGTGTTGCGTGCCTAGGGGTGAACACACACGGTGCTGACAAGAAGAAATCTAGACTTGAGTCAATCGACAAAATCATGTAAGGCTTCTAAATCTCACTCTTTTCAACATTAAGTAGATCCAAGCCCGTGCTCTTGCACCTTTGTTGCATCATTTATCTTTTTAAGCTCTAAATGTTACGGGAAGTTTCTAAATAATTTTGAGTTCAAATGCAATGCAAATTACATGGATAAACAATTGGTGTATATGTGGAGACCAAAGAAACCTCAATGAGGTGTATCCGGATGAGCATTTTAGGACCAATGGAATTATGCTTGAATATGCAACAAGTAGAAAGCGTGCTCCTTCACCTTCTTCTTATTAGATATGGGAAAGCAAAGCTCCTTGTTTTTCTTTTTCTCTTCAATTGGCAGCGAACAATTGATTTCGCTTTCCCTCATGTTTATCATAGAAAGTATGGAATTTGTTTTGAATTTTTGTTCTTGATCGCAGTTTGAATTTTGGTTCTCGAGATAAAAAAAAAACACTAAGTTTTCTTTAAACATGCGGGTATCACATTGAAGAACTTTTGTCCACATCTTCCAGTTGGGATTTCATGCTTAAACGTTTACAAATGTGCACTAAAAGAACAACACTTAATCTTTTGAGTGATAAAAAAAATTGGCAATGTTCTAGCTTGTCATTTTCTTGTTCTTTTTCATAAGAAATCCCTTGGAAATAATCAACTCCTAGGCGTAAGCATGGCGAAATCAACCAATTACGAACTCTGCATAACTAATACAGCTCTTGAACTTCATGCATTCCATGTCCTAGTCCTTTCATATGCACGCAAAGAGGTGTGAAGGAGTCTGCATTCATTTTTCTCAGTACAGTTTTTGTCCAAAATCTCTACGTTGTATAAACAGCATTGTCTTTGAAGCACACAATTAAAGAGTGCATCGCTTTAAAAAATAAGAGTACAACGTTTGGAATACCGCATGACCAAAAACAATATGTACAAAAGTGGCATAGGACCTTGAATTAGGGAAATAGAATACTTGTAAATCTATTACAGATAACATACATGACATGGTTTTTGAGAAAAAAAAGAAAAAAATCACGTGCACCCATACGCTTCTTTGGTGCTGTTGAAGAGAAAGTCCACCATATGTTGCCACATTAAATTTAGACTTCTTGTCCTCAAAGCTCAGTAGGATGTTTGATTTAAATCCTTGAACTAGGACTTCAAAGGAGTGATATTTTACAGCAGCAAATTCCATTTCATATCGTTTTGCTTCTTTATGCGCATTGACACATATGCCTTCTTATGCATGTTGTAACACTTTTTTCTGGTCAAGATGCCTTCAATTATGTTCTTTGCCCAGGTTATCCTCTTTTGCGCATTCCCATGTGATCATGCTCATCATTTTCATTTCCTCTATCTTTTTCCTAATTCCTCAAGCATAAGATTAACTCCTATCTAAGCTCCTCAGAGTTCTCCAATTCATGAAGTCATCAGATTCTCTTTTCAAAGGTCTCCTCTAGATCGTGATATTCTTATCATCAATTAGTGTATCCTGAGTACAGGTGCATCAGAACCTCACAATTGGTCAAATGAGTTGCACCACATGTCGATTTTTTTCTGACCACGCATAACGAAACACTTCCAGCAATGGTCAATCCTCAGTATTTAAGAAATATACAAACTTGATCTTCCCAATTAGTTATCTAACATAACCTTCGTCTCTCTAGTCTTCATCTCTATGCAGGATGCCTCCTCTACACCATCTCTCTCCTAAAGCTCAACGTTGTAGCTCATTCCACGTCTCTCTTCCGAGCGTGAGTGCCAAAATCACTTGTAGAAGCTCTATGGTGAGCATCTTGTACCTGTCACCCCTGTAGATCTTGTTCGTAACTTCAACTTCTCGAAGTATTTCCTTGAATAGAACGTCATCCACGTGGATGCCTCCCCTTCTTGTCAATTCGAGATTTCTTCCGTGCTCCTTAGGTGCTTCTGCCTGCTTCCTTTCCCAAACAATACTTCTATATATGAGATTGAATATGTGATTTTCATAATAATCATCCATAAAGATGATGTAGCCTGCTTGTTCATTAGACATAGAATAAAAGCCATTGATAATCAACCTTTTCCCCGTTGCAGAATCAAATCCCCTCCTTGAATCTGCTTGGCTTGGCCCCTATAAGATATCCTCTTCAATCCTTAATCCAAGAGGAACATTATCCTTCTCGTATGTGTGTCCTTCTTTGCTTCGAAATGTGAAAATGCACCCCCTCTACATGTCCGACGAGAGACAAAAGTGTAGGAGCAAAAAAAATTCCAAGCCACCAAAGGAACATGAGACAATTCTATGATTAAGCTTCAACAAATTCCCATCAAGTTTCCTTTTCCCATGTTAAAGAAGAAGTGGTCAATCATGACAGTGCGATCAGGGAGAAAGGATCTCCATGAAATCCTCTACCTCTGAACCTGTGCATCCTCTGGATGCACCTCCATGGATCTTGGTATCTCCAAATCATTGTGAAAATTCAAGTGCACCGATTAAAACAAATGTGTGAACGCATGGACATGTAATGGACCCTACGTATGCATACTCTAGGTGCATGAAAAAACTGGCATTCACACTCAAATTGAACTCACTAGCTTCACATATATATATACAACTCATCACAAGGGCGATCAATCATGCAACTAAGGATTTAAATGTACTCATGCTCTTAACATTTCATTTATGCATGTGTTAGGTGCATGAAGGGAAACAAAATGGTGCGAAAAATCAAGGTTTTATGGTAGCTAAGTAAGGAAACTCTCAATACTCCCAATTCCTATCTCTCATAGGTGCAATCTCTCTTCCTTACTCAGATTTCCTCTTTTTATTCACTCAAACTTGATTTATATTTCTCAATGATATTTACCTATCTAATTGTGTAGATAGACGTGCTTCTATCGGATGTCAAAGACGTGTTTTGTATACATTTTTACATGCATATTTGGCATGCAATGCATCTCAAAAATGGATGTGAAAAAAGATTTTTGATTAACAGGAGAAATAAGAAAAAAGGCAAGGCTTTTTTGAACTTTGCTTTACTCTCTATTGCCTTCCTTCGATCTTCTCTTGCATTCAAACACTGAGCATGTGATAAGAAATGTCAATTGATCAAAATACTCACATGTATACATGCAATCCACGATAATAATTCATGAATTTTCAATACGATATGTATAGATGATTCAAAAACCGTTGCTTTTCTTACAAACCATTCGAATTCTTGATTCCCAATCGGCCCCAAATCTTTACCTGTACTTGTAAACTCAGAAAACACATCAGTAGCATCATATTTAAAATAACTATTTGAAAAAAAATTCATCTACTTGAATAGTAGATATACTTACTTCTTCTACTTATCTATATACTTATTTATTTATTTAAGTATTTGTTTATTTATTTATGTAATTATTTATTTTTTATTTATTATGTATTTTATTTATTTATTTATTTATATGTTTATTTATTTATTTATATTTTATTTTTATTTATTTATTTATTTCCTTTATATATTTATTTATTTCTTTATTTATTTATGCATATATATATATATATATATATATATATATATATATATATATATATATATATATATATATATATATATATATATATATATATATATATATATATATATATATATATATATATATATATATATATATATATATATATATATATATATATATATATATATATATATATATATATATATATATATATATATATATATATATATATATATATATATATATATATATATATATATATATATATATATATATATATATATATATATATATATATATATTTATTTATATATTTACTTTTATCAATCTCAAAAAAGAAAAACATAATTATTAAGTATTTAGATACTTAAAATTCAAGAAATTCCTTTCCAATACATTTTCACAAATAAATGCTCCCCAAAGAAGCTATGTTTCAGAACACGCCATCTTTGAATCTCATCGATCAGCCTAACATTCATAAATATGGTAGATTTGTACACAAGCCAGCTTATTTGCTTGTCTATCTCTTGGCGACTTGTCTTGCATGCATAGCATTTCTAAAATCTAAGAATGCATGTTTCAATTGTTTGAGCATAGGATTCTTTGTTCAAGATACTTTCAAATTCATCATATGTAGAATAAAAAACACATGTATAAGGAGTTTGAAATTTGAACATATTTGTTTCATCATTAAAACATTCTTGTATACGCACATTTTGATCTTTTTCATATTTGAAATCATTTGAAGGAAACTTATCCTTCTTGTCATCCTCTATTGTATTCCCATCTTTATCAGGATGGGGTTCTTGGATCAACTCATATGAATCCCACTTCGGATGGAAGTGTTCATCACATTCTGAGAATGAATGATATTCATCTTTGAAATCTTTAATGAGATCATCTTGTTCTACCCGAGTTCCTATGATTATAAGATGTGCTTCTACTTCCAATCTATCCAGGAACTCTACATCACTATCTTTGTCCTAATCCCAAACTATTTCTCCTTCATCACGAAGGGAATCCATATCTTCATAATCAAGAAAGCTTTCGTCTTCATTGTCACTAGAATCTTGCATATTGAGGTCAAACTTATCACAATTCGAACTCCTTCTAGGACTAAGTATATAGTTTGAAGAAAACTCAAGTTCTTTATTTGCAATGCTATCATAAACTTTTGCATTCATCTCCATGGATTCTTGTTTATTTTTTTAGAAGAACTGAGGACATATTTTTCATACACTTCATAAGTTACTAATTCTTCCTCAAATGTCTCATCATATACGAGCACTTCAGTACCTAAGATTGATTAAGTTAGATCTTTATTCATTTGACAATTTTCAGAGTCATTTGAATCAATCTCCTCACAATCATTCTCCTTAGGTAGCATGCTATATGAAATTTTTCATACACTTCAATAAGTGCTACTTCCATCTCTTCATGCAGAGTTTCTTCACTGCATGGACTCAACTAATCGTAATCATCTTTGACATTTCTATCAGTATTTAGAAGATCAATTAGTGGTGATTTCTGATCCTCCTCATGATCATTCATATCTCCCTTTACATGGAGTGTAATATCATTTACATGCATATCATTATACTGAAGCTCAATGAGCAACTCATTATTACTTCCGTGAATGGATACATGCTCTTCTATCTCTGAATGCTCATGCAATGTGGCATTGCTCAAGAGTTTTCCAAAATCTTGCTCTTGATTTTGACTTCCCATAGACTCAACATCGTGGTTATCATGGTCTGTTTGCATATCTCTATCTAGAGGACTCTTCGTTACCTAGCATTAAATCACTCGCTAAATCATTTTTAACGTTTTCACATAATGATGCATCTTGAGCTTGACTTTGAGATAGATTTATTGAAGTTTCTTTTTGCACTTCATCTTTTACCTCCATTCGATCACATTTAAGCCTTGTAGATTCCTCTAGCTCTTTATCTATACCTTGAATTGTCTTTTGATGTGTTTGTTTATCCTCCAATGGATATGAGGGCTTCAAGAGCACAAGTGAAACCTCATCTTGATTTCTTGTTAACTTTTGTTGAATTTTTATTGTGTTTCTATTTGGTGTTTTTTTAATTTGGATTTGATCAACTTCCACATGCCCCTTTGTTCCTCCCATCATCACATTTTTTGCATAAATGGAACTTGAAGATGTGATCATTGTAGAGAAGCCTACAAGCTCTTGGCACCTTGTCACATTGGAGGTCATATCGATCGTATTTTTAGAGTTTTCTTGATAACACTTATCATTAGCATGTGTATCAATCCCATGCATATTTGTTTTATGTCCAAGTGGGGTCTCTATAACTTGATGGACTTGAACGTTATTCACAAGTGGTAAGATACTTGGAGTTTGAGTACCATCTTTATCTTCATGAAGATCAATTCTCCAGTCATTTTTAATTTTCTCAAACATTTGTTGCTTTCTAACATATCTTGTTAGAGCATCATGAACAAGTGTCCAATCCATTGTGAGCCTCGATTTCGACTCTAGATCTTGTAAAAACCAAATTAGTTCCTCTTGGGCTCTAACATCTATTGCCTGTAGGAATAAGAACACGCTTTCATGCATTATACATTTCTCATTATACTCAGACATATCTTCGAATTGCTTCTCAAACTCTTTTTTAACTTCTAGGATCGGTTGGTTTTTGGGTATATGAACCCACCTCAGGAAGGACTTACGAGTCACTTTGTCTACGTCCTCAAGCATTCACTCCTTGAGGAGCACTAATTTGTATTGCGATCATGTCGTTTGGTTTACTCGCATGAGTTGATCACATACATTGTATCCACACACATCGGCAAACTTTTCACAAAATTCCATATCCGTCATCGGAGCTAAACTTACACATAGGTATTTGGCATCAAGTTCATACTCTTTACAGAACCTAGTTATATTTTTTTCATTGAAAAACCCCCATCACTTGATTCAACATTCATGAAGCAACTAGATGGCTTTTTGGTGCCTATCCTCTTCTTGAAAGCATATGAGCCGAGCTAGGAGCTCTTCCATGTTGGAAGTGATAGATCGCACAATTTTCGGATGCTAATTGAGTTCTTCAACTCACTAGCTCGACATTTTATTCACCCCCTCGTTTCATGTCGGTTTCACAAAGTATGTCACGGATTGCGTGGAAAGGAGGGTGCACACAAAAAAAAAGCTTGACTCATCTTGCATTCATAGACATCATTTAAGCATGAAAATTTAGCATATAAGCTTTAAAAATAAAAATATCTAAAAACTATGAGTATTAATTCTTAGATTTGAAGCTCCACTCCATTCATATAAGCATTTTCATGTCACCTCACTCAATAAGCCTCTCTTGCACTAAAACAAAAATGCAGGGGCATTGCGTGCCTATGGGTGCACACACACAATAACGAGAAGAAGTAATCTCGACTTGAGTCAATCGACAAAATCATCTAAGGCTTGTAAACCTAACTCTTTTCAACATAAAGTGATCCAAGTGGGTGCTCTTGCACCTTTGTTGCATCATTTATCTTTTTAAGCTCTAAATGTTACGTGAAGTTTCTAAATAGTTTTGAGTTCAAATGCAGTTGAAATTACATGGATAAACGATTGGTACATATGTGGAGATCAAAGAAACCTCAATGAGGTGTATCCGGATGAGTATTTTAGGACCAATGGAATTATGCTTGAATATGCAACACGTAGAAAGTGTGGTCTTTCACATGCTTTTTATTAGATATGGGAAACCAAAACTCCCTATGTTTCTTTTTCTCTTCAATTGGAAGCGAACAATGGATGTTTATCATAGAAAGTATGGAATTTGTTTGGAATTTTGTTCTTGATCTGATTTTGAATTTTGGTTCTCGAGAGAAAAAAAACACTAAGTTTTGTTTAAACGTGCGGGTATCACATTGAAGAATTTTTGTGTACTTGAATTTCCCAACATCACAAAAAAACATATGCTATACAAGTGTGGAGCTTGTCAATTTGGCAAAGCTCATAGAAAATCCTTGAACAGGACAGGCTATATCTATCAGGAATTATCGGATCTTGTCCACATAGATGTGTGCAGTGCAAGCAAAGAACCTTCTACTTCAGTTTCAAGATATTATGTATCCTTTGTTGATGATTGTAGTAGATGGACAATTTTGTAATTCATGAAGCATAAAGATGAAGACTTCAATTGTTTCAAAAAGTATCTTGCTATTGTAGAAAATCAAACATGTAGATGTCTCAAGAAGCTGAGATTAGATGGTGATGGAGAATATTTCTCAACTCAATTTGATGCTTTCCTACAAGAAAGAGGCATCAAACGAGAGGTGACAACCAAGTACACACCTAAGATCTATGGAGCAGCTGAAAAAGGAACATAACAATAGTTGAGGAAACTAGTTCTATGCTCAATGAAAAGGTTTTACCTAATTATCTTTGGGTAGAGGCAGTACCAATAGCCACACACCTTGTAAATAGACTTCCATCAAAGTCTTTAGATGTTATGACTCCTAGTGAGGTATGGATGGAAGAAGGACAAGTCTAGAGCATTGCAAAATCTTTGGATGTTTAGCTTATGCTCACATATGTTG
>CM035441.1:13570379-13637879 GCA_020310875.1 Ceratopteris richardii
AAAGAAGCAGTTCATCATCAACACTACACAAAGGTAGAAGAAGATCGCAAGGAGGCATCTCAAGCAACATCCAAGCAAAGAAAGGTGCACATACCTCATTTACAAGGTAAATATTATATTTTTCTTCTCATCACACACATTGGAAAGAAGGCTTAAAGGAGGAAGTTTAGCATTTGTATTATGGGAGACCAACATGCACAAATAGAGAAGCTTGATAAGACAAATTATCAAGCATGGAAGTTTAGAATCACAGGATACTTGGAAGGTAGAGGCTTGTATGGTTTGATTTACGGCACAGATATCAAACCCACATTACCAGAGGACCCAAATCAACAACAATTGAGGGAGTTTAGACTTTGGAATGAGAGAGACAAAAGGGTTATATTCATTTTATCACAAAATATTCAAGATTCAATGGTAGGACACATACAAGATCTAGACACAAGTAGAGATGTTTGGCTTGCATTGGAAAGGTTGTATGCTACATGTACAAGAGCAAGGAAGATTCAACTCAAAAATGAGTTGAATAACATAAAGAAAGATACAAGGACATCGGTCAATGATTACTTGTTGAAGGTTAAAGAGATTGCAGATCAACTAAGATCAATTCAAGCTCATGTGGAGGACGACTTCTTGGTTGCACATACTCTCAACGGACTCAAGGATGATGAGAGATGGAAACCATTCATTACTTCAGTTTATGTTAGAGGAGAATTACCAAACTTTGATCAGCTTGTTGCTCTTATGGTCACGGAGGAGATGAATCTAAATGGATCTACTTCAAATTAAAAAGGATCTCAAGGACAAGCTCCTTATGTAGGATCATCAAGAGGTGGAAACAGAGGAAGAAGAGGTTCAAATAGAGGTTGAGGAAGAAGGAGCGATGATCAAGGGACTTCAAGTGGCTTCTTCAACACAAGAGGAAGAGGAAGATCAAGCGCTAGAGGTACGAGAGGCAACTACAACTACAATAAAAGACAAAGGAGTGAAGATAACAACAATTGCTATATATGTGGAAGGTATGGACACTATGCCAAAGATTGTTATCAAAATGAAAATAATCAAGGTGGTAATCGAAGAGGAGGCTATTCAAGAAGAGGTAAACAACAAGGAAATTATGCACTTGAAGGTAAAAGTGATGATTATGATTCTCTTCTTATGATGAATGTAGAAACTAAGATGAATTGCAATAGCGATGTATGGTATGTAGATAGTGGCTGTTCTAATCACATGTCTCATGATGCTTCATGGTTTTCTAATATGCATAATCCTTCATGTAAAGGTCATGTTGAAACAGGATATGATACAACACATAAGATTATGCAAGTTGGAGATGTCGTTATGCAAGATAAGAGCAAGACAAACTGCTTGAAGGATGTACTTTATGTGCCAACGATCACTAAGAATTTGATGTCAGTTGGTCAAATGGTAGAAAAAGGTTTGCAAATAAGATTTAATCATGCAGGTTGCTTCATTGAGGATCCAAAGCAAAGGAGGTTAATTGCTAGAGGTCAAAAACAAGGTAGATTGTTTACATTCAAGGGAAACCCAAATCATACAAATTATTTCTCTTATGGTATGCATCGAATAGCAGAGCTTGATCTATGGCACAAAAGGATTGGACACATGAATGTACACAGGTTAAAGGAGCTATCAAAGAAGAGGATTGTTGAAGGATTACCTGATCTTACTAAGCAACATATGGTGCATCTTTGTGAAGCATGTGAAATGGGTAAGCAGAATAGACAACCTTTCAAGCATTCAAGCTATGTAAGTGATGGTTTGCTAGATCTCATACACACAGATGTGTGGGGACCTACTAAAGAGGCATCCTTGGTTGGTAATAAGTACTATGTATCATTCATTGATGATCATAGTAGAATGACATTTGTGTAATTCATTAAACATAAGAGTGAGGTCTTTGATTGTTTCAAGAAGTTCAAATCATATGTCGAAAAGCAAACAGGAAGGTATATTAAGAAGCTAAGATCTGATGGAGGGGGAGAGTATTTCTCTCAAGCTTTTACTAATTTTTTGTATGATGAAGGTATCAAAAGAGAAGTTACATGTAGGTATACTCCACAACAAAATGGAGTCGCAGAAAGAAGAAACAGAATCATAGCATAAGCATCTAGAAGCATGCTTAATGATATGTGTTTGCCTAATTATTTTTGGGTTGAAGCTGTTAGCAAAGTGTTTACATTATGAATAGAGTTCCGACTGCTGGAGTTCATCATTTGACACCATATGAGGTATGGCATGGAAGGAAACCAAGTGTAAGTCATTTTGAAGTATTTGGTTGTGTATGTTATGTACATGTACCTAGTGAGGTGAGATCTAAACTTGATGCGAAATCAGAAAAATGTATATTTATTGGTTATGCAGATACTCAAAGAGGATATAGATGCTATAATCCTCATACCAATAAGGTTGTTGTGTGAAGAGATCTAAACTTTGATGAATCACTTTCATGGTATGCAGATAAGAATTGTTTGCAGGTCATGGATGAAAATGAAGAAGGTGTGGTTGAAGGAGATGAATGCATAGTTCAGCCATCAGGAAGTTTAAATGATGAAAGGAGTGGTTTGGATGAAGAAAGAGGATCACCTTTCAATGGAAGATTAAGGCAAGAGTCACCTCCAAATGTTAAAAGTAAAGGTAAACTCAAACTTGTTGAAGTTAATGATGAAGGAGAGGAAATTAGTGATGTATGTGAGTATGGAGAATCATCAAAGGTTCCTAATAAGAAAGGAAGAGCATCTACGTTGGAGGTAAGAAGAACTTCAAGAGTGAGTAAGCAACCTCAAAGGTATACTTATGAATCTTTTATGAATACTCCTTATGCTTTTATGACAAAAGTTGAGCAGGAAAATGAACCCACATGTTATGATGAGGCAAAAGGAGATGAAAAGTGGGAGAAAGCAATGAGAGAAGAAATGGAAGCACTAGAGGATAACAAGACTTGGAATTTAGTTCCAAAGACACCAAAGCAAAAGGTAATTGGTTGCAAGTGGGTTTTTAAGATTAAAAGAAATAGTGATGGTAGTGTGTCAAGATATAAGGCTAGACTTGTAGCAAAAGGATATAATCAAACTCAAGGATTGGAATATGAGGAAACATTTAGTCCAGTAGAAAACATGGAAACGGTGAGAAATTTGTTGGCTTTAGCTGCAAGTAAAAGGTGGAATATATATCAACTCGATATAAAGAATGCGTTTCTTAATGGTGAGTTAAATGAAGAAGTGTATATGTCACAACCAGATGGTTATGTGGATGCAAAATGTCCTAATCATGTATGCAGGTTAAAGAAGGCATTGTGTGGTCTTAAACAGGTACCAAGGGCATGGAATGCAAGGTTGGTAAAGTATCTTATGCTGCAAGGATACACAGCGAGTCATGCTGATCCTTCACTTTATGTAAAACATGTAGATGACATGTGTGTCTATGTATGCATTTATGTGGATGACTTGTTGATTACAGGGAATGATGCAAAAGCTATTGAAGAGATAAAAGGTAATTTGGGAAAGGAATTTAAAATTTCAGATCTTGGTTTGCTTAGATACTTTCTTGGGATTGAAATTGTGTATAGCGAAGGCATGTGGTTGATACAGAGAAAGTATATATGTGATATGCTTGAAAAGGTTTGGTATGCAGGAATGTAAATTTGTTTCTACTCCAATGGAATGTAATGTAAAGTTGAGTGCAAAGGAAAGTGATGAGTTGCATGATATGAATGCATATAGATCCATGGTAGGATCTTTGATTTATGCAACAAAAACTAGACCTGATATATGCTATGCAGTGGGAGTATTGTCACAGTTTATGCATGAACCTAGAGTACCTCATATGCATGAAGCAAAAAGAGTGCTTAGATATTTGAAAGGTACCATGAACGAAGGATTATTTTATAGTCATGATGCGGATCTAACTCTTAAAGTCTTTAGTGATGCAGATTGGGCTGGAAGCAAAGATGATAGAAGATCCACAAGTGGATATGTGGTAATAGCAGGAAACAAGACATTAACATGGAGTTCAAAGAAACAACCTACAGTTGCTTTATCTTCTACAGAGGCTGAGTATAGAGGTCTAGCATTGGCTACTACTGAGGTTATGTGGTTTAATAAGTTGTTTCATGACTTGAATGTGCAGGTTGATGTACCACAGATATATGGGGATAACTTGAGCAGCATTCATATGACCTCAAATCCTATTTTTCATGCTAGAACAAAGCATATAGAGGTTCACTATCATTATGCTCGAGAGAAGGCCATAAACAATGAAGTACAAGTTTCTTTTGTGGCAACAAAGGATCAAGTTGCAAATATCTTCACCAAATCCTTGGATGGACCAAAGCTTCAAAGATTCAACTATATTCTTGGCATGAAGGAAATACCCTTCGAAACTTGAGGGGGAGAATGTTGCGAACATTTGTTTTATGTAGGGTACAAGTTTCAAATTATGTAAATACCTTTGGGAAGTCTTCAAATACTTCAAGAAGGCTCATATTATTCATAAAATGTAGCAACAATACCACGTGAGTTCTAGAATATGGTGAGTCAAATTTGTGAGTCACAAGGGAGCTACAATGGTGTTCTAGTGGAAGGTCGATGTCGCTAGTTCTCAAAGTCCATCAATACTTTGCTTATTTGAGCACTTGAGTCATGTAATACCTCCATCCAAGTGTCTACCACGAACTTAGATGTATTAGGAAGGTTTTAGATTAGTTTCCCATGGTATAAAAAGAGGAGAAAAGTCGTGATCTTGTGGGATGTCCAAGAGAGTTATATGTGTATCTCTATGCTGTTGTAGTTTTTTATGCAGAGATTGCAGAGCTTGTATCTACCTCATTATATATCCAAATTACATGAAAGCTCTTACTGTCTACTTGCTTCCTGTAAATTTGCATAATCATTGGAGTTGTGAGCTAAGAGCAGTACGCTCTGCACGTAGTGTGTGTTCTCTGTTTTTTATCCCTGCTAAAGGTCTCCATTAAACCTCCAACTTGCAGAGGTCATATCTCCTTGTGTACTTACCCAAATTGAGTGTTCTTTGGCTCATTGGAAAGCGCTTAGAGTCTAGTTTATGTGTGTAAAACAGTTTGTGAAAATTCCAAGTGAATTAGCAGCAGTTTTCTCTGCAAGAAAACTGGTCTGTGCATACAAGTTTGTGAAAAAGTCAACTAGGTCTTGTTGGGTTTCACCTACTTCTAGCTGTACTTTGGAGATCAATAAACTCCAACAATACATACATACATACATACATACATACATGCATACATACATACATACATACATACACACAAATACATGCATACACATGTTGGAACAAATCAATCCGTAATTGGTGATTATGAAGAGCTTAAAGAAAGTTAGAAAACAAAATGAAGCCAAAGAAGTTATTGAAGAAAGTGAAGAGATCTTAGAAATGCAGCTTGTATACATATGTACATTATTAGCTCGGAATTCTTGTAGAATGGATATAGATGATCCTTAGGATGATAAGGAATAATGTAATAGATGCGGGATGAGTCTAGAATCATATGTACATAGCCAATGATGTAAAGAAATAAATGTGAGAGTCATTAGAAGCGAAGTGTCCATGAGATAGGTGTAGAGAGTTATCTTTCTCGTTAGCATTGAGTGTTTCTCTGATTTCTCTCAGCCTGATCAAGTGGATAAGGAAATCTTTTGTACACATTTAATCTAGAAGCTAATACAGTTATGTTCAAAGTTTGATGGTCTAATTCCTTTCAGGCTGTGTGTATGATCAATAGGAACATGTATATGTAAAGTTTGCAGGTAGACCTCTCAGAGTCGGACGCTTTTTTGTGGCAATGTTTTGCTTGGATCTTAGTGCACAGTGTAATGTCTTTGATGAATGAGAATTCAAAATCTAAGTTTGAAGGTAAGGAAGCCATGTCTAAAAGCAATTAGCAAAATGGGACTTGTGCTGTGAGAAATCAACATTAGAAGTTGACTATGTCAAAGCCGCTTGTTCAGGAAGATAGTTTCTCACATACCTTTGATCGTAATGATCAAAACAGAGTTTTCTTTTGAAGTCGTAATGGTTTATATGATTGTGCAAAGGTAGCATGAAGGTATGCACATCATTAGATTAAAGAAATTTGAAGTAATGTGTAGGTAATGAAGTTAAATTCTGAAGCAGACTTCTTGAAGAAGAAGAAATTTTACTTAGGGAAATAGTGAATGATTTGGTAAATCAAGGTAACATTTGTGTAATGTTTGGTCTATAACTGATATAGAGATTCTCTTAAATGAGTATAGATCAAGCCTTTGGAGAATTAAAGGTCTCGAATACTGGTATGAGAGCAAAAGGTGCAATATAAAGTGAAGTAAAGAGCATTGGAAGTCCCGACTGTTGAAGACATTGGAGTCTCTTCAAATTGAAGGTGAACAAGACCAAAGTTTTGAAGAAAACCTAAAGAAGTGTGAAGATTGAGCTTGAAAGAATTTCAAAGACTAAAGCTTAACATTAAAGGTATAAAGTATATTCATTCATCCTAATATTTACAGAAGATAAAGATCAAAGATGGGAGAAAGCTTGCAGATTGATAAGCTAGATAGGGAGAACTTTCCAGCTTGGTCCATGAGGATGGAGGCAGACCTCATGAGCGAAGATTTGATGGAATTTATTACACGAGAAGAAGAAAAGCCTTAGTTTGAAGATCCTAGTGTTCCAACTAGGGAAGAGCTTGCAGATTTGAAGAACTGGATGAAGAAGGATGCTCAAGCTAGGAGCATCATTTACATGGCCCTAATTGATTATCTTCTACGTGATATTAGAGGATTAGAAAGTGCAATAGATGTGTGGAATTCTTTGGAAGAGCATTTTCAAAATACAACTAAGTCAAGGAAGTCCTCGTTGTGGGCTGAGTTCACAATCTTCAAGAAGAAGAGCTCACAATCAATTTCTGACTATGTGGCAAGAATGAAGGATATTGCAGATAGCTTGGGAGCAGTAGATGAAGATATTGAAGAGGATAAGTCCGTAAGACAAATACTTATAGGTTTGAGAGGAGATGAGAAATGGAAATCTTTCATATTATCCATAGAATTGTCATTAGATCATTTTACTCTTGATCTTAATCAATTGCTAGGACACATTCTAACTTATGAGTAGTACATTAACGGAGGTAATGATAGGAGAGCAAGTCAAGCTATGTACTCGAAGAACAAGAAAAAAAATGGCAAAGGAAAGCAGTCAAGTGATGATGAAGGATGTTCAAGCCAAGCTAATTTCACAAGAGGAAAGATGAATTCAAGAGGTAAAGGAAGAGGAGGTAAGAATAAAGATAATGTAAGAGCTTGTTGGATTTGTGCTAGAACAAATAATTTGGCAAATGATTGTTGGTATAACAATTAAAATGGTGGAAGTCATAATTAGAATTTCATTCAAAGAGGTAGAGAAGGCAGAAATCAAAGAGGTAACTTCAGAGGAAGAGGTGGTAGGACCTCATATGCTAGAGGAGGTGGAAGAAGCTTTCAAACTCACTCCTACAATCACAACTATTATAATTATGCATCAAATCAGAAGGATGACATAACTCTCATCTTGAATGCAACACATGAAGCCATACGAGAAGATCAAAGGGTATTCTATATTGACTCAAAATGTAGCAATCATCTGAGTGTCAACGTATCATTGATGAATGATATGGAGGCAAAGGTGAGTGGACATACAGTTCAAACAGGAGATAATACCAAGCATAAAGTGGAAAGCATTGGATCTGTGAATACAAAGAGTGGAAGAACACTCTCAAGCAAGGTACTCTATGTTACTACTATTCCTAAAAACATGATAAGTGTAGGACAAATTGTGGAGAAGGAATATGAAGTTAGATTCACAAATAATGGTGTTTATGTGCAAGATCCAAATCAGGGATATAGAAGCATTGTTATAGGTCAAAAAGAAGGAAGACTTTTTACTCTCAAGGTCCAAGGTAATGTGGGACATGCATTGTTTACTTATGGAAGTCAAAGATGTCTGAGTTAGACCTATGGCATAAAAGGCTAGGTCATTTTAATGAGAGAGCTATAAAAGAAATGTCAATGAATGATGTAGTGCTTGGATTGCCAAATGTTGAAGGTCAACACATGGTATATAAGTGTGAAGCTTGTCAATTAGGTAAAGCTCTCAGAAGTTCATACAATAAACGAGGATACAAGTATTCAAATATGCTTGAGTTGATTCATACAGATGTGTGGGGTCCTTCAAGGGACTATAGCATAAATGGATCCAGATATTGTGTGTTGTTTGTTGATCATGAAACAAGATGGATTGCACTTTATGTAATCAAGTACAAATCAAACGTTTTCAAGACATTCAAGCATTATCATGCTTATGTAGAAAGGATTACAAGACAAAAGCTCAAGAGGTTGAGATCAGATGGAGGGGGAGAATATTTTTCTAAAGAGTTTGATGATTATTTTGTGGAATGCGGGTATAAAAAGAGAAGTAACTTGCAAGTACTGCCCTCAACAAAATGGAGTTGAAGAAAGAAGAAATAGACCTCTTGTAGAGTTTGCAAGATCAATGATGAAAGAGAAGAATTGTCCAAACTACTTATGGCAGGACGCTATCAACACTGCAACATATCTTGTGAATAGGTTACCCTACGAAGCTTTGGATGGTAGAACACCTTATGAAGCATGGTGGGGTAAGAAACTTACTGTTGATCATTGTAAGGTATTTGGATGTTTGGCATATGCATATGTTCCTCCACAATTAAGACATCATAAGCTAGAACCCAAAGTAGAGAAGTATGTGTTTATTGGGTATGATGATAGACAAATGGGTTAGAGATTGTGGAGTCCATCTACAAAGCGATTTCTTGTTACAAAAGATGTTACATCTGATGAACAAACACATGGTATACAGGGTCCACAAATGATTATGTAGATGTTGAAGAAATACAAAGGAAAGGGAACACAAAAGTAAAGGTGTATGAAGAAGATATTGATGATGTTGATTGTAAAAATAAATTGCAAGCCAATGATGAGGATCGGCCAAGATTTGATCCCGAATCAAATGTGGCTGAGACTTCAAGAAATGCAGAGGTCAAAAGATCTTTGAGAGAAAGAAAAGAACCCATCAAGTATAACTATGACACATCTTTCTTAACAACAAAAGATTATGCTTATATTGTGAAGACAGAAGAAGATCCAACCATATATGAAGAAACCAAAGGTAATCAAAATTGGGAGAAGGCAATGCAAGAAGAGTATGATGTGCTACTTGAGAATGAGACATGGAAATTGGTACCAAGACCAAAGAATCAGAAGGTAATTGGATGTAAGTGGGTGTATAAGACAAATAGGTTTGCAAATGGTGAAGTTTCGAGATACAAAGCTAGACTTGTGGTTAAAGGTTATGCCCAAACTTATGGAGAAGATTATGATGAAACCTTTAGTGAAGTTGCTAAGATGTCTACAATTAGAACTCTAATTGCTATTGCTTCTTTTAAAGGATGGAAGTTATCACAATTAGATGTGAAGAATGCATTTCATGGGTATATTGTAGATGAAGTGTACATGGAGCAACTAGAGTGTTTCATGGATTCAATTGGATCAGATTATGTATGTAAGCTCAAGAGAGCCTTGTATGGTTTGAAGCAGGCTCCAAGAGCATGGAATTACAGGCTTGTTAAGTTCTTGAATGAATGTGGATATCAAGCTTCAAAAGTAGATAGTAGCTTGCTAGTGAAGGCAAGTGAAGATGGGTTCATATATATGTGTATTTATGTTGATGATATAATTGTCACAGGTACAGATGCTCGAGGAATCAAGGAGCTTAAGAAGCAAATAGAGAAGTAGTTTAAGATAAGTGTATTGGGAAACTTGTCCTATTTCTTAGGAATGCAGATTGTGTATACTCAACATGGAGTATATGTTACACAAGAGAGATACTTGAAGAATCTTCTAATCAAGTTCAACATGGAAGATGGCAAGTCTTCAACCACACCATTGGAGGTAAATCATAAATTGAGTAGATATGGAGAAGAATTTAATGACATGAAGAAATATCAGAGTTTGGTAGGTAGTTTGATCTATGCTACCTTAACAAGACCAGAACTATCATTATTGAAGAAAGTGAAGAGATCTCAGAAATGTAGCTTGTATACATATGTACATTATTAGTTCAGAATTCTTGCAGAATGGATATAGATGATCCTTAGGATGATAAGGAATATTGTAATAGACACGGGATGAGTCTAGAATCATATGTATATAAGTCAATGGTGTAAAGAAATAAATGTGAGAGTCATTGGAAGCCAAGTGTCCATGAGATAGATGTGTAGAGAGTTATCTTTCTGAGTTAGCGTCGAGTCTTTCTCTATTTTCCCTCAACCTGATCAAGTGGATCAAGAAATCTTTTGTACACATCTAATCTAGAAGCTAATCAAGCTTCGTTCTAGCAACATGTAAATGTAAAGTCTACAGGTAGACCTCTCAGAGTCGTGCACTTTTTCCTGTCAATGTTTTGCTTGGATATCAGTGCACAATGTAAAGTTTTTGATGAGTGAGCATTCAAAATTTAAGTTGGAAGGTAAGGAAGCCATGGCTAAAAGCATTTAGCAAAAGAGGACTTGGGCTCTAAGAAATCAACACACACACACACACACACACACACACACACACACACACACACACACATATATATATATATATATATATATATATATATATATATATATATATATATATATATATATATATATATATATATATATATATATATATATATATATATATATATATATATATATGTGTGTGTGTGTGTGTGTGTGTGTGTGTGTGTGTGCATGTATGTGTAAGTATCTATATGTTTATGTGTATGTGTGTATATGTATGTATGCATGTAAGTGTATGTATGCATGTTAGTGTGTATGTGTGTCTATGTGTGTGTATGTGTGTAAGTACCTGTATGTGTATGTGTATGTGTGTATGCATATGTGTGTGCATGTGCTTGTGCTTATGTATATATACATATGCATGTGTGCATGTATGTATACATGTGCATGTGTGTGTAGAAATGCATGTGAGTACGTATGCACATACATGTATTTATGCACATGTGAGTATGTATGCACATGTGTGTGTATGCATAGGTGTGTGTATGTGCATGTGTGAGTATACATGTGTCTATTTATGTATGCATATGCATGTGTATGCATATGTTTGTATATATGCATGTGAGTGTATGTGTTTGTGTTTATGTGTGTTTATGTATATGTGCAAGTATCTATATGTATATGTGTATGTGTATATGTCTATATGCGCAAGTATCTATATGTGTATGTGTGTGTATGCATATGTGTGCATTTGTAAATGTGTGTGTATGCATATGTGTGCATTTCTAGATGTGTGTGTGCATATCATATATGTGTGCATTTGTGTGTGTGTATGTGTGTATGTATGTGTGTCAATATGTGTATATGTGTGTTTGTGTTTGTATGCATATGTGTGTATTTATGTGCATGTGTGTATATGCATGTGTCTATGTATGTAGGCATACACATGTGTATGCATGTGTGTGCATGTATATGATCAAGTATCTATATGTGTATGTGTATGTGTATGTGTATGTGTTTATGTCTATGTGTGTCTATGATTTTGTGTGTATATGTGTATTTTTATGTGTGTGTATATGTGTATATGTGTATATGTATGCATTTGTGTGTATGCATATGTGTGTATGTATGTGCATGTGTGTGTATTCATGTGTGTATGCATATGTGTGTATGTATGGACATGTACCTTTGCTCGTTCATTCTCGTTCACTTGTTGGCTTTCATTTGCTCATTTGGTTGCTCCTTTCCTCATTTGCTCTCGCTCTCTAGCTTGATCATGGAACAAATGTGCCATAAAAATCAATTTCTTTTTCACATTTGTTGAACGTCGCTTACGCGATGCTGCAATGTTGCATCCAGTTTGCAATCATTGCTAAAAGTGTCACTCTTTGTCGATGCTCATAGTGATGGCAACCATACATGTAGCTTATGGGACATTGATCATTTTTTATTTGCCAGACTTGATTTATTTTTTTAATTTCTCTTTTCCAATGTCAGGTATGCAACGCTATCTAACGAGATCATCGCATAAGTGACTGTTCCCAACTTTTTTCCAATTGGGGCCGCCACTATGCCCCGTTTATTCTTGTACTGATGATTGTATCTTATAAAAAGGGATCCCGAAAATGGGGTGCATTATCTCACACCTTATGAAGCTTATTATATAAAAAAATAAATTCTACAACACTTGAAGGTGTTTGGATATGTATGCTATGTGCACATACCACAAGATGAAAAGACCAATGTTGATCCTACATCTCAGAAACGTGTCCTTATTGGTCATTCCATAGAACAAAATGGGTACACCTGCTATAATCATATGAACAAGAGGTTCCATGTTTCAAGTGATGTGGTCTTTGATGAGATAAGACCATGCTATGTAGAAGAGGGGAAGGAGAAAGTGGTTGAAGATGATTGTGAAGAGATGGATAGGTATGTGCTTGAAGATGAAGAGGTGTTGCAAAATCCTTGATCTACACCAGCCAAATGAACTCCAGGAGTATATGGTGGGCCCTTTTAGCTTGCCAATGGATGTATTAGACACCCTATGTACCTTGGAAGATCACTCTCAAAAAGATAAATCAAAACAGATAAGTTGGAGTTAGCTCAGAGGTGAAAACTTGTTATTCTTGGTTCATACACCTGTCCAGTGTTTTACATAATTCTCTGAGCACAGCAGCAATTAGCTCAATTCCTCTTGGGGAAGTCTAGGCAACTTAAAGAGCTAACTTTGAAGAGTAATCTCATAAAAAATAATGAGCCACACACTGAGAATGAGTTCTGACAAGTGATGACATCATCCCGATTCTCACGGGCTGCTACAGAAATGGACCAGTGAGCAGAAAAATCAACATAACTCAAAATGTAGAAATCCAATGATTATGAACATTTGCATGGTTATACTAGACAGTAAGCTGAATCCAACAAGCTTTAAATCACTGAATTTGGATATGTAAACACTGAGAAATGGCTCTGACAAGATGAGTGAAAAAGTCGGGTACCTGACAGAGAAGTGAAGATGAACAGACCCTGTTGACTTCAAATGAACATAACTGAAGATTGCAACATTCCAATGACATGAAAATTTGTGAGCATATAGTAGACTTATAGAGCTAACTTTACCAAGTTAAATCACTGAAAATGATGCACCAAGCTCAGAGAAAACATCTCTGCAAGGTGTCTGAGAAAACTGAGAGTAATGGCAGTGAGTAGTACACTTTCACAAGAACATGGAAAGATGAACTCAAATAATCATGAAAATGAAAGTATATTGCTTGTACAATACAATGACTTACTGATACATATGTGTGACTTGTAATCACACCTTGATATGGCATAAAGCTCAGCTCTTGGAGGTCTTCACATAGGTCTCTCTAACCACGACTAAAACTGCCATCTATTTATAGTTGAGTTTGGGAGGCTAACTTCCCTCAATCACTCTCCAATCAATCAATGATTGATTTGATTCTCTACCTACCACAAATCACAAATTCGTGGCTCCTCTTTCCATTCTTGATCATGTGGACTCAACCACTTAAGATTCTCTTACTTTTACATTAAGTAAACTCTTCAAAAGTTACAAGAGGTAGTTCACAAGTGAACTTTACATAGTTTTCTTTTTAAAGCTTCTTCTAAGACTTTGTGAGACTCAAGCCAATACTTAGGCTTGTCATAGACTTGCTCCAACAGCTCCCCCTCAAGCCAAGTATGCTTGAGGTCTTCAATCTTCCAAGATTACCTGCAAACCAATCATAGCCTTGAATTTGAAAAGCTTTGTACCATCCAATGCTTTGGTTAGAATATCTGCACATTGTTGATGAGTGGATACATATGATATTTGAATCTCTTTGCTTAGAACCTTCTCTCGTACATAGTGATAATGAACTTCAATATGTTTAGTCCTTGCATGAAAAATAGGATTAGCAGCCAAGTGAATAGAACTCATATTGTCACCAAAAGTAGTTGGAGTTCCAAACTCCAATCCAAGATCTTTGAATAATGTCTTCATCCACATAGCTTCTTGTGTAGCTATGGCAAGACCTCTATATTCAGCTTCAGTAGAAGAGAGAGCAACTGTGGGTTGCTTGTTGGATGACCATGAAATAAGCTTTGAACCTACAAAGGTAAGATAACCTGAAGTGCTCCTTCTATCTTCCTTGGAGCCAGCCCAATCTGCATCAAAAAATAGCTTCAAACCTAAATCAGATACATAAGGATAATAAAGTCCTTCATTTATGGTTCCTTTGAGATACTTGAGAATCCTTTTGGCAGCATCCATATGTGGTTTCCTTGGTGTGTGCATAAATTGACTTAGCACACTCACACTGTAACATATATCTACTCTTGTCAATGTGGCATAGTTGAGACTACCCACTAGACTTTGATATGATGTGATGTCCTCTATGAGTTCACCTTCATGTGAGCTCAATTTGTGATTGACCTCCATTGGAGTACCTGCAATCTTACAATCTTGCATCTTGAATTTTGCCAACATGTCCTTAATATACTTTCTTTGAGTGAGAAACAAACCATGATCTTTGTAGACAACTTCCAAACCTAGGAAGTAGGTAAGTGAACCCAAATCACTTATCTTGAACTCTTCTCTCATCTGATCTTTGATCTTCTTCATACCATCTGCATCATTTCCTGTCAATATAATATCATCTACATATACACATAGGTAGATGATCTCAGAATTACTCTTTTTAATAAAGAGTGAAGGATCTACCATGCTTGGTTAAAAGCCTTTGTCCTTGTAGCTCAGTGATGAGTAGCACCTCCTTTAATGTCAATCCGGGAAGACGTGAGGATGGTATGAAGACCTCGAGCAAGTGGCGGCACAAGTGCGTGAGTGAGAAGCACACAAGCATGCACACACATACACACACACGCGCACACACGGCAAGACAAAGAGAGAGAATCAATGGAGTTCTTTAGATTACTTTCAAAAGCTCTTACAAGTTCGTTTCAATTACAATCTAACCTGCAAAATGAGCTCTCTAGCTCTTTTTATAGTTTTTGACTAGCTTTGTCCCTGTCCAGACCTAGTGTCCGGCCTAGTTAAAAATTAGGTTCCAGGGCTTATTTGAGAGCTCGAACGAAGTCTAAAAATGATGAAAATTGGTGTAGCTCAGTGATGAGTAGCACCTCCTTTAATGTCAATCCGGGAAGACGTGAGGATGGTATGAAGACCTCGAGCAAGTGGCGGCACAAGTGCGTGAGTGAGAAGCACACAAGCATGCACACACATACACACACACGCGCACACACGGCAAGACAAAGAGAGAGAATCAATGGAGTTCTTTAGATTACTTTCAAAAGCTCTTACAAGTTCGTTTCAATTACAATCTAACCTGCAAAATGAGCTCTCTAGCTCTTTTTATAGTTTTTGACTAGCTTTGTCCCTGTCCAGACCTAGTGTCCGACCTAGTTAAAAATTAGGTTCCAAGGCTTATTTGAGAGCTCGAACGAAGTCTAAAAATGATGAAAATTGGTACGAGGGTACTTCTAATACTCCTCAAGCTCGAGGACTCCTCAGCTTGCACAAAATGGAGTCTAATCTACCAAAAACGGGATTTACAATGTTTGTGTAGTGATTAAAATCACTTGAGTTGTACATAATCTATGGGAAAAATGATCTGGCCTTGTTGCCGTATTGTGCATGACTCCTTTGTTGCTTTGTATGCCAACACTCCCCCCTTCCTAGCGTCTGTCGCCCCTGACAGACCTTTGTTCTCGCGGGTGGTCGATGTAATATTGGATGACATTGGTGGCCAGTTCATGTTCTCCTATCCTTAAGCCTCTTGCTAGATCGGCTTCCAATGCCTCCCAATTTATTGCACCGGGGGTCTTTGGTTGCGGGGTGGTGTAGTACTCTGAATACATTGCTTGTTCACAAGCAAACAGTTGAAGTAGATGTGTCGGTTTTGGTTCGAAAATCTCCGAGTGATACTCCCAGAAACCTGATCTGAACATTTCTTCGAAGGTCTGTTTGTAGCAGGCGGGGAGGTATTTGATGCGTGCATGCCAAGCGTAAGCCACACGGATACTGGGGGTGGTGCTCATGTCATACACCAAGTCGTAATTTCCATTGCTAAACCCCGGAAGACGTACCTGTGGTGCGGCTGCATTTCTAAAGGTCTTCAGCACTACTTGCATCATATCTAAGATTTTAAGCATCATTTGCGCTGCTACATCTTGCATGGGCTTCAAGCGCGGCATCCAGTGACGAATGGTCCCCATCATATATGCTACCGATGGTGGTCCTTGTGGTGGCGCGATGTACGGGTAGTTCAGCCATTCCTTGCATTGCGCATTGTTCTGTACCTTGATATTAAATGCCTTCCACGACCTGCGGCGGGGGACTCGACCGTAGCATGGGTTGTACAGGAGGTGCAACGGCGCGTTGTTCCATGTGCGTAGCATTTCTGGATAGGTCTCTAAAAGTTTCTGCCGCCATGTGGGTTGACGAATCTTGCCTTTTCGCACCTCTGGAGGAAGGTCTTCGGGTTGAAATTGGGTCGCAAAAGTAGGAATCTGACCCGTGACTCTTTGTATTTCTGCATTATAATCAGCCAAGAGAATATAATATGGCCTGTACTGGAGTTCCGATGAGAGAATCAGCCGTCGCGATGACAGGTTCTGAAAGTAAGCTGATTGTAACACAGTCTCCTCTATGACCCTCATGGCCTGATTTTGCACTACGGTGCGCTCTTCGTGCGAACTCCTGATTTCCTCCACTTGTCGTAACCATGGCGGCCGTGGTGCCTCGAACGTGTCCTGCGCTTCCTCTGTTTGTTGGCCTCCTGGGAATGGTTGCGGATCATATTCTTCATCAAACGTTTGTTCCACAGGAATTTGCACAACTTCTTCGTCCGTGGGAGCCTCCGGAGGGGAAGATGGTCTCTCATATTGTAGTAGGCGTGTTTGCAATTCAGTTACCTGTTTCTGGAGATCTTTTATGGCCTCTGCGTCTGAGAGAAGCGAAGCCGCAGAGGGGGTGGTTGGGGTGGCAGCTGTTGGTCCTTGTTGGTGTTCCTGCTTCAGTTGTCCTAGCTCCTCCGATAGCTTATCATGTGCTTCGAGCAGCATGGCATAATCTTCCAATATAATCTTGATATTATCGGGGGTCACTGCTTGAAACTTGGATGGGCTGATGGGTGCCCCCGGTGTGCTCTCAATAGCTGCCTCCAGGTTCTCTTGATTTTGTATTTGCAGACGTCTGTTCTCTTCCTGAGCAGCCGCAAGATGGCGTTTAAGTAGTGCCATATTTCGCTGAAGTTTTGAGTTGCGTTCCAGCTGTGTCCGTAGGTGACCTTCTACCACCTGCACTGCTTCCTGATCTACGTTCTGTAGCTGTACCTCCAATATATTGTGGGCTTCTTGGAGGGTGTGGAACTGTGTGTGGAGGCGAGTGTTCTCCGCTTCTAGTGCCGCAAGGCGGTGCTGTAGTGTCGCTGAGTGCTCTTGCAGGCGTTCGTTTTGTTGCTGGAGCTGAATGTAATCTGTTCTTAAATTTGATATACAAGCCAACATGGTGTCCAATGCATTTCCTATAGATGAGTGGGGGGTGTTTACCGTGGAAGATGCATGGGAAGGGAATTGGGGAAGGGAGACAGTGAATGATGTGTCTATGAAAGTTGTGTGTGTGGGTGAAATTGGTGGAGGGGGAATGGGAGGAGGTGAAACCGTGGGTGGAGGTGCCGTGGGTGGTGAAATGTCCATACCTTCAGGAGTGGCTGTTAGTGTGGGGCCTGCCATATACATTGGTATGGTAGGTGGTGTGTGTGTGGAAGTGGTGAATAGATGTGACGTGGGGTGGGGAGCTGAAGAGGCAGGGAATGGTTGAGAGCCTGGTTGAAAAGCTCTAGCAAATATGTCCTGGAGGGATTGTAGAAATGGAGAAAGGGATATCGGGGGTTGGGGTCGTAAATTTGAGAAGGGTGGAAAGGGTTGCGTGGTAGTAGGGAAGCCCATGAATGTGGATCTGGGGTCAGGGTGGCCCGTGGCTGAAGGCATTGGGGATGGTTGTCCTAGGGCAGGCTCGGGAAGGGTTTCAGTGGGTTGTGTGGTGATGGGGTTTGCGTCAAAGATCGGGTTATCAGTGGTAGAGAATAGGGTGGCACTAGAGATGGGAGTACGAAAGATGAAGGTTGGGTCAGTGGGTTGAGTGGTCGATGGGATTTCCACTGTCTCTGTTCTAGGAGGTGATGGTGGGGGAGTAGGTGGTAGTGGTTCGGTGGACTCCTCATGGGTGGCGGGGTGCTGTTGACTAGCTGTTTGGGAGGTTGGTGTAGTAGTTGGCTCTTCTGCAACTGTAACGGGAATTTGGATATTTTTACCTGAGCGAGGTCGTGTCTGGAACCTTCGTGGGTCATATTGAACTGAAGGCCTCTGAATGGCAGTGCGCACAGCTTCTACAACTCCATATGTTTCTGCCATCAATAAGAGACCTTCCCTGTACTCTGAGTCAACTCCCGCTTCTTCCAACAACTGAGTCATAAGTACTCTGCTGCTCTGTTCAGTGAGTAACTGCTGCGATCGCATTCTTTCCATAATCTGATACAGCCTTCGGAGTTCTGCTGTATATGCTGGGGCTTCAGTGGTCTCTTCTTCATACGCTTCTTCTTCTTCCGTGTGTCCGTGTTGTTGACTTTGCTGAGCGTCACTCCAATGGACATGTCTACCGTCTGTAGACTTTCTTCTTCTTCATGAGGATGTGCCCTGCTCCTCTGCCTCTGAATAAAACTCCACATCAGAGAATTGTGTGCTTTGTAGGAATGCTTCGAAATCCTGGGGGTCCAGTCCTTCAGCGTCTCCAGTGGCAGCAAATTCGAATTCAGGTGTAACCGGAGGAGCCGATGGGGTAGGTTGTGTCGTAGTGTCAGATTCCGACCTGGGTATCCTAATGGTAAAGGGAGGTACAGTGCCCTCTCTTAATGGTGATGCCTCAGGAGTAGTCAGGACTTCCCGTGTCTGGACGCAAGGGATCGCGCCCCTCATGCGCTTGGACTGATGTGTGGATGTCTTGAGCCTTTTAAACATTTGTAATTGTGCCCAAGTTAAGGCACGCTCAATGGGGACATCATATGCCAAGCATCGGTAAATGATGCGTGTGAGTGCACAGCATCCGTTCACCACTAATTTCCTAGAAGCCCGTTTGTTCGCTTCATACAACTGATCTATAATCCACACTAGTAGCTTAATAGGTAACGCACCTGCTTCCTCCAAGTAGAGGGCAAACCAGATCTTCTTGTGTGGTTGCGTGAATCGGTCTTGACCGGGGAAGGCGAAATGTTGCATGCACATTCGGAGAGGGATGGACACATTTGGGGTGAGTGCTGCCATGTCTTTCAGCTTCACTAGTTTCCTGTCCTTCATGTTGGTGGGAACGAGAGCATCCTTTTCTGAGGGTACATGCGTGCCATGCATATTTAAAGCATCACTCACCAGCTCCACAGTAAGTTCAAACCTCTTCAACTCGTTGTTGCCCAGCAATGAGGGGAGAACAAATGATCCGGGTTGGTCCTTATCTTCATGATCTTGTAATGTGGAGACCAAATAATAACATCGGAGGAGGTCGGGTTTAGGTAGTGGGGCTTCAAAATATTCCGCCAATCCTGCTCGTTGCCATATGGTCTGGAGATCTTCGGTGTTCTGTAAAGTCTCGAACTCCTTGGAGAAAAATTGGAATCGCACCCATGATCTGTCATACTCGCATTTAGACTCCCAGATATACTTGGCCTCACCTAATGGACCGGGCATGCCATTGAACCAATGAGAATTGGCATGAACTCTTTCCGTGATGCCTGTAGGTGGATCTGGCACCGGGAGTTGCTGAAGGTGTAGCATCTCCACTGGTCGTTCCGTCGGGGGCACATCCACGGGTATACTATCCACATCAATTCCCGCAGTAACTATTCCTACTTGTGAGCCCGAACCTATCGCTTCTGCCATTTTACTGCTTGTCTTCTGATTCTGTGAGAATATAGAAGCATGTGTTAACATCGTAATGGACAGAATAAATCCGTTGCTGTTCCCGTTACAACATTAACATGAGGCAGGTGATGAGTTAGTGGTTAGTAAGTGCACGAAGACAGTGAGTGTAGTTAACGTTTGTGTATTCCTAGGAGACTAATGCCGTTAGTAAGTGGGGTGAATTTACAAATCGGGGTCGGGGGGTTTATTACAGGTCTTAGACTGCCAAATGCAGTGGATGGGCTTTGCTTTCGGTTTCGTAGGGACTCTAGAGAGCAGTGTCGGTGTCGCCGTTTGGGAATGGGGCCTTTTAGGGACCCACTTATAAGTGATTTTATGCATGCTCATGGGTCTTGGTGTGTTCCTAAGTGTTGAGCATGAGGGAATTCTGGTTGTACTCGTAGAAGGGTTATGCTGCATAGGTTGTGGCCTTCGCGTAGCTACTTGTGCCTTCAAGCAAGCCTTAGGCACCCAAATTTGTCTAGATTGTGGGCTTGCCTTCATCGACTTCTTGGGCACCCAAATAGATTTTACTTTAGCAGAAGAATTTCTGAAAGACTTCTTATTAGCGTCGTGTTGTTGGTTACTAATAAGAGGCTTTGCCCGCGTAGTTGACGGTGGTGCACCCGGTCGTTCGCCTTTCCGCACCCACACCTGGATTATTTTCTGGGACATTCTGCTGCGCAGGTATTTTTGATCTCAGACATAGGTAGTACTCTGCTTCTTCTGCTTGTGATCCGCCTTTGGTTGCTGCCTCCTTCGGGCCTTTGGAAAAGAAGGGAGATCCGTTGCATCCCTGACTCCTTTTTTGCAAATGTCATTCCTCTGCAACACAGGGTTTTGAACAAGAACAGCATGGTCATCTTCATGTGTACCCCTGGAAGGACCAGGAGTCTGTGCCTTTCCTAGTTCCTTGAGTGCTCCATTGTCTAATTCTATTGTAACTCGACTATGACTGACCCAAACCTGGAGAAGTCCACTTCTTAGGTTTAGATTGACTGCTCGGTCATAGATCCAATCCTGACCCAAGACGAGAGGTTCAGTGAGATCCTCATCTTGACACACTAGTACTTTAACGGTCATTGCCTCATCGTGAATGTAGAGGGGAAGTTCCACCTCGCCCATGCAAGGGGTTTCCACGCCTCCCAATCCTATGAGATATGCTTCCACAGGATTGACAGTTAACTGCAACTCTTGACAGTAAGACAATTTAACAGCGCTAGTGGCGGCACCTGAGTCAATCAAGGCTCTTACGGTCCTTGCACTCTGTCCTTGTCCTATATCTATGGTCATGAAAGGACGTCTATCAATTATTCTACTCGGGCTTGTTCTTGCAACTTCACACATGGCCATGGGATATCCTTGATCTGCATGGTCAACTGTTGTAGTCATATCTCGGCCTTGTCTGCGTAACTTCATCCTTCTGATGCGTTCTAAAGCCTCTGCTTGAGCCTCTTCTCGAATGCGCTTTTCTTCCTCTTTGCGTTTCTTAGCAGTGTTGAGTCGGCTGAGCATTTCCTCCGTGAGGGGTTCCTGATACAACTTGACTCTGCAACAGCTAATATAGTTTGGGAGAACGTCACCCTCTAACGTGGCTAGTTGTACTGCTCCGCTCGTGGAGATCCTATTGATGATCATAGGTCCCTAGCCTCTCTTTTCTAGCTTCCTGGCGTGTTGTTTTAGTGTATAAACTAAAACTAAATCTCCTGCTTTCAAGCCCTTATCCTTCACATGGGCATCGAAATATGCCTTCTGTCTCTTCTTGGCTGCATATATTCCTGCAGCGGCTCTCAGTCTTGTTTCCCCTAATCGTTCAAGGTCAAAGATCCTAGAGGAGAGCTCATGACCTGTCCATTCGTGCTCTTGTGCTACTTTCAATGTAGGGATCAAGAAGTCCAAAGGTAACACAGCGTTTTGACCGAATACCATCTGAAAGGGGGTGGCTTGGAGTACCGTTTTGTAGGCAACTCGGTATGCCCAAACAGCATGGTGTAGCTGTTTGTCCCAATCAGAGCGTTTAGTGTTCACTAATTTCGTCAGTACATTGCATAAAATCTTATTAGTGCTCTTAGCTTGTCCATTAGCTTGAGGATGATAGGGGGCAGACTTCTTGTGTATTACCAAGAATTCTTGGAGTAGATTTTCAATCACTTCGTTCACGAAATGAGTGCCTCTATCACTTACAAGCTCTATGGGTAGCCCGTATCTCGTGAATACATTCTCAAACAAGAATTTGGCAGTTGTTTGAGCATCGTTCTTGGTTGTAGCCTTTACCTCTACCCACTTGGTGAGATAATCTGTTGCCACAATGATGTATTCCGCATGAGAACCCTTAGCTAGGGGATTAATAGGACCTACGAAGTCTATTCCCCACTTAGAGAACGCACGCCCACCCATCATAGGTTTCAGTGGCATCTCATCTTTGCGTACAGGATACTGAGTCCTCTGGCAGACATCACACCGTTTCACATAGGTATGTGCATCCATGTGAAGGGTAGGCCACCAGAAGCCCGCAAATAGTATTGCCTTGATTACCCGATCTGGTCCAAAGTGTCCTCCTGCTACACCTTGGTGAGCAGTTTCTAAGATCTTAAGATACTCACTTTCATGGACACACAGTCTCAGGTAACCATCCTTACCGCGTTTGTATAGATTATCACCAAGGAGTGAGTAATCCAAGGCTTCTTGTTCTAAACTCCTTTTCCTAGCCAGAGTCATGTCTGGAGGGAATGTGTTTGTCCTCAGGAATGATACTAGTGGTTCGCTCCAATCGGGCGCAATGGATACTTGATAGAGAGTGGCATGTTCCACAGGTGGTTTAGTGCAACAGATTGGGCATTCCTTGCACAACTTTTGGACATCCGCTTCCATAGTTGGCCAATGCACTCCGAATCTCTTTAGAGTCTGTAACGTTCGTTGCTTTGAATGGTGTTGCTCTAGTGCACCTACATGTGCTAATTGCAACCATTTAGCGTACTCATCCTCTTCTACGCAACAAGCCAAGATCCCTTGATCCGTGTGCTTGTACATGCTTCCTGCCATGATATGGTACTTTTGGGCTTTTACGATCTCTCTATTCCGTGTGTTCACCACTGGATGATTAGGCCCGTATGTCAATACTGGTACTATTGGCTTGGCCCACTGCGGCACCACTTCCAAATTAAACAAGTAAGCATCAAGAAGGTCATCTGACACTCCTTGTGGGGCTTCTCCCGATGTGAGCCTAGAGAGATGATCTGCTCTCAAGTGAGTCCTACCTTTTCTTACCACAACCTCAAAGTCATATTCCATTAACAAGAGAAACCATCTCACTAATCTTCCTGTATTGCATGGCTTATTTACGAGATATAGTAATGCCTGATGGTCAGTAAAAAATTTAAACTTATTTGCAAGCAAATAGTGTCTAAATTTTTTAACTGCATATACCATGCCTAATCCTTCTCGTTCAGTAGTGGTATAATTTCGTTCAGCCGCATTCAATTGTCTACTGGCATAGGCAATTGGAAGATCCATATTACCTTCACCAGTAGGTTGTGCGAGCACACATCCAATAGCATAATTAGATGCATCCACATGAACATGGAATGGCTTATTCCAATCTGGTGTGGTCAAGATTGGTGCTGAACATAATCTTCGTTTAAGCTCTTGGAAGGAAGTTTCACATTCATCCGTCCACTCAAAGTTTGTCAGAAGTCCGTACATGGGCTTTGCAATGACAGCATACATGTGTATAAATCGTCGATAATAACCACAATGCCCCATGAAAGCTTGTACTTCCTTGACATTCTTTGGCCTAGGTAGCTCTGCTATGGCTCTCACTTTTTCTTCGTCGGTAGATATGCCATTCTTTGACACTATGTGTCCTAGAATCTTGCCTTGCCTGACCATAAAAACGCACTTTTCTGGGTTTAGGCAGACTTGATATTCTCTACATTTGTCAAAGATTTGTCTGAGTTCAGGAATATGGGTTTGTCTAACATTGGAATGAGCACAAAGATCATCAACATAGACTTCTAAACTCTTTCTCAGGAACTCCTTAAACACATGGCACATCAGCCTCTGGAAGGTAGCTGGTGCATTGGTAAGCCCAAATGGCATTACTCTAAAAGCAAAAATGCCCCATTCTGTGGCAAAGGCTATCTTATGCTGATCCTCTGGAGCTATGGCTACTTGATTGTAGCCCGAAAATCCATCAAGGAAGCTGTACACTTCCTTGCCTGCCACTCTTTCTAAGAGATGTTCTGTGATGGGAAGCGGATAGTTATCTCGAATCGTGGCGGCATTAACCTTTTTCAAGTTAATGCACACACGCAGCTTGCCATTCTTCTTGGGCACCACTACGATGGGGGATACCCATTCAGTGTGCTCAATTTCATAGATAAATCCAGCTTCGACCAGTCTATCTATCTCCTCCTTGATCTTAGCAGCGTAATTATCATTATATGTATAAGGCTTTTGCTTAGAGGGTTTGGCATCTGAGGTCATGGGGATGGTGTGCGAGCATATGTCCGGGTCAACCCCTTTCAAGTCCTTGTAACTCCAAGCGAATACATCTCTGTATTCTCTTAGCAAGGCAATCAATTCGTGTTCTTCTTCTTCTGTCAGGTCATGGCCTATATACGTGCATCTCTCCTCTCCTTCTTCTATGGCCACTACTATTTTCTTGGTGGTTTCTTTGTTATCATAGGCCTCTCCTGATTGTGCCTCTCGTTTAGGCATTCTTATCATGACTCTCCTGTCATCTATCTCATACTTCTTAAAATTTTCTGGGACCTCAAACAAAGATTCTTCCTCTTCTGGTAAGGCTTCTCTCTTCTTTTGTTTCTTTCCTTCTTCCTTAGGGGTCATATGTGTTGCTAATCTTACATCATTTGTAACCTCTCCATGCCTCTGGGGTTGAAATTCTATTTCATGGAAGTATTCTTCATCTGATGCAAATGGTGGGTCCATAATGATTGACTCTAGATCGGAGTCACTTGCATCCTCAATTGCATCAGGGCTAGGTTCGCATTCTTCTAAAACTGCCTCTCCCATGATTGGCTCTATGGAGAAGACTGAAATGTCATAGCCATCCTCATCACAGTGAGGTGTCCATTGTTCTTCATTGATGGCTACGTCCATTGTTGCTAAAATTTCCGCCCAGCCATGGGGTTCAAACTCCTCATCTGGGAAGACTATAGGTGCATAGGCTGGGTCTTGAATGGGTCTATGAGTTTCGTTCGCACCTACCTCTCTGGCTTTCTCTCTCTTCTCTTCTTCTACTGCTACCTTGCACATCCATAAGTGAGTATCTTCATGCATCCATGAGGATCCAGACCCTATGGAATGCACCGATTCTGTATCATCTTTGGCTCTATGGATGGGATTCCATTGGATAGGAGGGACATCTCTATGAGAATAATCCTTGAGGTTAACCTTGGTTGTAACACCCAAGTGCTGCAGGTACAGAGAATTGGTTCCCCAATCCTGTACCACTTGCAACTGTCGCATAAATGGTCTTCCCAAAATCATCTCATAGGCATGATTTTTGCTGAAGTCACATATAGCAAAACTATGCTCAAACTCAACACCACAAGTGGTGAGAGTTATTCCTTCTAGCAATCCTAGGGGTCTCTCTATGTGACCATCGGCCATTTGCAATTTCATTCTCGTTGGCCTGAGTGCTGGCTTGCCCCAACGCTTCCATAGGGAAGTGGTGGCAATTGCAACTCCTGCACCTGAGTCCAAAATTGCCTTAGTGGTGTAGTCCTGGTAGGTGATGGGAAGATAGGTGTTTCCTTCTTCACCTTCACACATATCTCCTATCTTATCCAAGGGAATTTCTGGCACTGTCCTATGGGATCCTTCCTGGGAACGAGGTTTTGCTATCTCTGGTACTTGCTTGGCTACATGTTTCCATAATTCAGGTCTAACCTTGAGTAGCTCTTCTAACTTGAGATTACACTGCACATTAGTGTTCTTCACTACCTCTGTGTTCCTAGGTATGACTGAGTCGTCGTTCCTTACCATGACTGTGGGTGCTCTCATACATGTGGACTTTGCTTCCCATGGGCCTGTGAAGTGGGGTAGCTCCTGTATGGAATTAGACTCAAAGTCTAATCTCTCGTGAGACTGACCACTCTCATGCTCCCCGTAAATAGATGGGATGTCTTGTGGGAATTGGTCGTGTGCATCGTCCACAAGTTCAAAAGGAGGGGCAACCTCGCTTTTGTTATCCCATTTGTCTTCTTGAATCTCTCGTAGGAAGTCTGGTGCAAACCGATTCATAGAAGAAGAAGTGTCTGGCTCCGTGGAATTGGGCACATAAGCAATCTGGGAAGGAGGGCTGGTTCTATCGTTGGCTCTTTCCTTGCTCGCATAAATGGCTGGAGCACAAGCTTCTTGGGGAGGATTGCTTATTCTATTACTCTTCCGAGCAGACTCATACACTCCCTGAGAAGGAATGTAGGCAGACTGTGGAGGTACGTGAGCTTCCGAGGGGGGCTCATCTGCCTTTTGGGGGGGAAGATAAGCTTCTTGAGGAGGCACATGGGCTTCCTGAAGAGGCTGGCTTATCCGTTCTCTTGCCCTTTCCTTTCTTTGAGGGGTAGGTTCCTTTTCTGACTGTGCAATTAGCCTCTCTATTCTTTCTAAGGAGGGGAAACTGTCTGGGTTAGTGGAATTGGCCACATAAACTTCCGATTGGGAATGATTCATGTTTTTGCTTGCTTTTTCTTTGTCTTGATTTTTTTCTTCCTTGTCAGATCTTGCAATTATCCTCTCTAACTTCTCTAGGAATCCATCCAAGTGTAATTGCGTTTTGGCTGAGCCTGAGTAATTGAAAAGGCGACTGGCTTCAAACATAGTCTGAGCCAATGCGACCATTTTCGCGCACAGTTTGGTTCTTTCTATCTCTAGGTCAGCTCTAGGGTAGCACTTGTCATGATCCGTGACGTTTGGCCCTTCTTGGATTCTGGCCTGATATGCTTTAAGCATCATGTTTATGTCTTCAGGAGTGGGATCAGCTAATACCGATCCTGTTTGGGGTGGTGGGTGGGTTACGTGGGGTGTCTTAGAGGGTGAAGGGATGGAGGGTGATGGGGATGGTAGCGGTGGGAATGTGTGAGAGTGCGGTTGAGATGTGATCTCTATGATTTTAGCCTTGGTTTCTCGTAGACTTTCCTCAAGTTCACTCATCTTCTTTGCCCATTGCCTTTTCATGCGTTCGCGGCTATCTCTCCAAGCTCTTGTTCTCTTTTTATTTTGGCTCTCAGTATCGCTAGTGTCTGGGCTCTTTTCCTTGCCTACCCCTTGGTTTTGCTTCACTGCTTGAGCTCTCGTGACTACCTGTACAGGTGCAGTGGAAGTAACACTTCCGCTGGAATCTACCACTAACTCAATAACATTGATGGGCGTGATTTTTGGCATATTATTGGGGTTCTTTGGGCAATCTCGTAAGAGATGCTCTTTTCCACAATCTTGGCAGAAGCCTTGGATCGTCACTGACTGGGTTTGTGTAGGTGGAGGCAAGGGACAATCACGAATGAGGTGATCTCCTTGGCATCTGTAGCACGGTCCTCTTGGGAATGGAGGTCTTACTTGCCTAGGTTGAGGCCTAGGGTTGGGGTTTGCATACATGACGTTCGTGTAATCTGACTCCCAACTAGGTTCATTCGGCTCTTCACTATAGTAGGACTCACCATGTTCTGGAGACTGCATGTAGTAAGCCTGGGGGCTATCCACATGGGTAGAATCAAAGCTATGATCACTTGGGTCATTTTCAGAGATCAAGGATGTTACAGGGACTATAGCTCTATTCAGGTTTTCTTCTGCAACAACATACTTTACTGGAATCACGTTAGAGGGGTTTGGAGGCTGTTGAGCTAGCACCGGTTGGGGTCTCTGTTGGGCCTGATATTGTGGTTGGTAGGTTTGTTGGGGTCTAGCATATTGTGGTGGGGGAGGATACTGGTTCTGGTATCTGCCTTGTTGGTAGGGTTGAGGGTAGGGTTGCCTAACTGCCTGCTTGTTGTATGGGCAATCTTGCGCAGTGTGGTTTGTGTACTTCCGTTCTATGGTGCAGTACTGGCTACTAGGGTTAACTTGGGGTTGGGCCATAATAGGGCAGACATTCGCCATATGGTCACCACCGCATGTATAGCATCTTTTCACCGGGGCAAACCTTGGGATTTGTTTGCTAGTTACACCTAATTTTTGAGCTACCTTCTCAGCGAGTTCCTCAATTGATGTAGATTGCGTGGAAGAGTGGCTAGATGCACTATCTGAATCTTTGTAGATTTTGGAAAGCTCTAGCTCTTCCCCTAGGTTATCTTCAATGTCAATGCACATGCGTACACATTCTTCTATGGTCCTAGGGTCCTTTAGATACACATAGGATCTCAATTTCGTACTCAGCAATCCATCAAGGAATAAGGCTACTTGTTTAGCAGATGTGGGTAGCTCCGAAATAGGGCACCTTTCAAGATATTGTCTAAATCTTCTTCCAGCCAATCTGACAGTCTCTTGGGAGGTCTATTTGAAGCTGTGAATCAATGAGGATGTATTGTGTCTTATGCCACTCTTAGAGAACTCTACGATGAAAGCCTCTAGGAGTTGGTCTATGCTCCTGAACTGGCGTTCATCTAATGGCTGAAACCACGTAAGTGCTGTGTTCCTAAGGGTTAGACCGAAGGCATTGTACTGCGTGAACAGATCCTCCACTTGTTCAGCTCTCAAGACTTGCCTGAACTCCGCCACATGATCATAGGGATCTCCTGTGCCGACAAAGTAGTTCTTCATGGACTTAACTAGCTGGGTGGGTCTCAAAGTTCTTGTGTGCTCTCTAGGCCTCGGCAGAGGGAATCCATCTACATTTCTTTGGTTCCTATGGGCTCTATGCATCTCAGGTTCTACCCTATTCGTCTCTGTTCTCGTTCTTTCTCTGCCCACGGGGTTGGCGAAACTTACTTCTGGTCTATCCCTACTTCTATCTCTTTGCGTACCATGAGCTTGGGAAGTTCCAGCCCCAGGGTGACCATAGGATACATTTGATCTTGGTTGGGGGAAAATAAATTCACCCTTCCAAGTGTAGGCATGCCTATCATTTTATGTCACCACAAAGATCCGTTCTGAAGCATGATCTAGGTAGGTCACTCTGCCTGGGCTATCCGGATCCTTAAACTCATAGATCATGATTGTTCCTATATCAATTGGATGATCCGGTTTATACCTCCAAAAGGCTTCGTCCGTTTCTCGATTGAGGAGCAAATCTATGCACTTGTTATCTTGGGGAACCCACTCAGGCGTGATAATCCTAGTGAGAACTGATTTACCTCGAGGGGTTCTAGGTTCCACTCCCATGTTTCCTTGTTCCAAGTCACCTAAGTCCGCTTCTGAAATTACATTTCCAAATTCATCTGTCCTATCTGGATGACTGGTGACTACGTATATGGTTCCTTCCTTGTCCAGGTATGCACCGTTTTCAAACTTGACAGCTGGGTGCTCTAGTCCTATGGATTGGTCAGGGTTTTTAATCTGGACCACAGATCTTCCTAGGCCGTCCTCATAGATGCTAGCACCTAATCGGTTGGTCCTAAGGTATTCCAACTGTGTTTTGTAAGGGCCTTCTACCTTGTACAAGTAAGGCACACCTGAACTTCCCGTAGGTCTGTCCAGGCCTTGAGACATCTCTGACTCACTGGTATCAGAGCTAGGGTAATGAGAGTGGCGGCTCAACTGCTGGGCCCAAGACCTTGCAGTGTGGTTGACACTAGCCTCAGAAGACCTAAGGCTTTGTCTCTCTCTTACTAGGTGTCGTCCTGATCTAAGGTTCATATGCCCAACGGATTAGCCCAAACTTTTTTTTTCAGAGTACAACCTCGTTGCCGATCAATTGGTACCAGTCACTTGATTCTTTTTAGTTATTTCTCGTGTTTAAAGTCTTATCTGCTATTACGTCGTCCGGAATACTTGAATGTTCTTCGTACTTTCAGGTTGATCGTTCCACGTTAGGTTCTTTCCTTTATGTTGTCGACAGTACAGAGATTAAGTTTTTAGCTTGAACTTGAGTTTTTAGGTAGTCTTCAACTTGATAGTGGTCTATCGTCGCCCTGACTTACTCCTACTTCTAATCGTTCTTAGCCTAAGCTAGGAATTGACGAAGAGGAGTTGAGAATATTCCGACCTTTCTTGCCGAACCTTGCTCTTTAGTGCTCGAGAAGTTGATTCTCAAGCGTGCGCCACACCCTTGCTTGGATACTCTCACTTGCTTCTCAATAGGCCTGCATAAATCCCAAGATTAGCTCCAAGTAGACCTTCCAATTGACAGACAATTTATTTCAGACACTTTTTTAATGACCCTTGTTCCCCCTTTTTTATTGCTAAAAATTTCCTCTAGAGCTCCCTTGGTGTTTCTACCCTTCTGTGTGTCAACTTCCAAATATCCTATCTGAAAATCAACGCGTTATTCTTATAAAAAACGAGCTTTCCGACAAGCCCTAGAGCTCAGAAAATGTAGTATATGCCACGAGCTTTCCGACAAGCCCTAGAGCTCAGAAAATGGATTCCGTATGAAAAAGTTATGACCGTTCAGGGTTTAGGGGTTACTAGACAGACAGAACCTTTCGGGGGTTTTAATGCATTTTCTAAGGCCTTCGTAAGTATATGAGTACATGAAGGTGCAAATATGCCCAAAATTTAGCCTAGATTTCCAAAAATTCACTCCTTAATTTTTTGCCGAAAATGCCTGTCTATCGCGATAGACGGTGTCTGTCGCGATAGACACAATCTATCGTGGGGGCTGTCTATCGCGATAGACGGTGTCTGTCGCGAAATTTTGTCTGTCGCGATAGACGGTGTCTGTCGCGATAGACGCTATCTGTCGTGAAATTCTGTCTGTCACGATAGACGGTGTCTGTCGCGATAGACGGTATCTGTCGCGGATTTCTGTCTGTCGCGATAGACGCTGTCTGTCGCGAAATTTCGGTCTCTCGCGATAGACGGTGTCTGTCGCGATAGACGCTATCTGTCGTGAAATTCTGTCTGTCGCGATAGACGGGGTCTGTCGCGATAGACAGTGTCTGTCGCGATAGACGGTGTCTGTCGCGAAATTTCGGTCTGTCGCGATAGACGGTGTCTGTCGCGATAGACGCTATCTGTCGTGAAATTCTGTCTGTCGCGATAGACGGTGTCTGTCGCGATAGACTGAAAAAACGCAAATTTTTGAAAAACTTCTAGTGATCTAGAGTGCCCTCAAGGTGTAGGTTACAGTGCTAATCATGCATTCACAAAATGTTAAGATTTTCTGTCTGTCGCGATAGACAGAGATTGTCGTCCCGGGACCTGTGCAGAGCCTGTCGTACCTGCGCACACTGCTGGGGATGATGGTACAGCAAAAAACCTGCAAAATAGCTCAAGAAACATGCAAAAACAGCGCATGCAAATTCGCTCTCTCGCTCTCTCTCACAAGTGAAATGAGGGAAATGAGGTGGAGATGGGGATATAGTCAAAAAACTGAAATTTTCGCGATGATGGAGATGGATGTGGGAGATGGTGATGATGATGATGAAGATGGTGAAGAAAGTAAAAGAAAACCGATGAGAGTGAAGAAAATACCTACAACTCCAACGCGTCAACTCTACGTCTTACCATCACACGCTCGTCCTCAAAGCTCGATCCCCGGCAACGGCGCCAAAATTTGGTGTAGCTCAGTGATGAGTAGCACCTCCTTTAATGTCAATCCGGGAAGACGTGAGGATGGTATGAAGACCTCGAGCAAGTGGCGGCACAAGTGCGTGAGTGAGAAGCACACAAGCATGCACACACATACACACACACGCGCACACACGGCAAGACAAAGAGAGAGAATCAATGGAGTTCTTTAGATTACTTTCAAAAGCTCTTACAAGTTCGTTTCAATTACAATCTAACCTGCAAAATGAGCTCTCTAGCTCTTTTTATAGTTTTTGACTAGCTTTGTCCTTGTCCAGACCTAGTGTCCGGCCTAGTTAAAAATTAGGTTCCAGGGCTTATTTGAGAGCTCGAACGAAGTCTAAAAATGATGAAAATTGGTACGAGGGTACTTCTAATACTCCTCAAGCTCGAGGACTCCTCGGCTTGCACAAAATGGAGTCTAATCTACCAAAAACGGGATTTACAATGTTTGTGTAGTGATTAAAATCACTTGAGTTGTACATAATCTATGGGAAAAATGATCTGGCCTTGTTGCCGTATTGTGCATGACTCCTTTGTTGCTTTGTATGCCAACAGTCTTGCAAGAATGAAACAAGCCTGAAATTCCAAGCTCTTGGAGCTTGCTTGAGACCATACAATGCTTTGTTAAGTTTACACACATAATCACGATAAACTTGATTCTCAAAACCTGGTGGTTGTGCCATATATACCTCTTCTATTATCCAACCATTCAAAAAGGCATTCTTTACATCTAGTTGAAGTATCTTCCAATTCTTGGAAGAGGAAATACTAAGCAAAACCCTAATAGTAGGCATCTTTGCCACAGGAGAGAAAGTCTCCTCATAATCAATTCCCTAAGTTTGTGCAAAGCCTTTTGCTACAAGTCTTGCCTTATACCTGTTAATGGAACCATCAGAATTCTTCTTGAGTTTATAGACCCATCTTCAGCCTATTACCTTCATGGATGAAGTCTTGGGCACCAAACCCCAAGTGTTGTTTTCCTCAAGTGCTTCAATCTCTTCCTTCATTGCATGCTTCCATTCTGTTTTTGCTTTGGCCTCTTCAAATGATGATGGCTCCTCTTGGTTTATGTCCTGTGCTATGTAGATAGAATGTTTAGTTACTAATGAGGTGTCAAACCCATACCTTTCTAGGTTTTTCTTTTCCCTCATAGATCTTCTTAGGCCATGATGTGATGATTCTGCCTCATGTTCAAGTTCCTGCAATTTTTCTTTACCTTTAGACTTCCATGCTTTGATCTTTTCCATGTGAGATTCTTCATCATCCTCTGAGGTGTCTTGTTCTTCAATCTTTGATTGTTCTGTACCAAGCTTTGGAAAATCTTCTTCAAGATCATATGGTAAATTGATCTTCCTGCATGAATCTTCATACCATGAATTGTTCTCATCAAAAACTACATCTCTGCTTACCAAGAATCCTTTGTTGGTAGGGTTGTATAACCTGTAGCCCTTTTGATTGTTGTCATATCCAATAAATACACACCTTTCTGCCTTTGGATCCATCTTGCCTCTAACCTGTGAAGGAACATGAGCAAAAGCAATACATCCAAAAATTTTACAATGATCTAAGCTTGGTCTTCTTCCATTCCAAGCCTCATATGGAGTCATCCCATCAAGGGATTTTAAAGGCAACCTGTTAATCAAGTAAGGGGCTGTAGATACAGCCTCAGCCCATAAGTAATTAGGTAAATGCTTTTCATTTAACATAGACCTTGCAGCTTCAACAATTGTCCTATTCCTCCTTTCTACCACTCCATTTTGCTCTGGAGTGTACCTTGTAGTTAACTCTCTTTTGATTCCTCTTTCTTGAAGAAAAGAATCAAACTCATGGGAGAAGTATTCTCCCCCTCCATCTGACCTTAGCCTTTTTAGTGATTTACCTTTTTGATTCTCCACAAGAGCCAAATATCTTTTGAAACATGAAAAAACTTCATCTTTGTGTTTCATAAAGAATAGGATAGTCCATCTGCTGCAATCATCAATAAAGGAAACATAATACCTTGATCCAGATATTGAAGCTTCCTTGCTAGGTCCCCATACATCTGTATGAACCAACTCCAAGAGATCTCCATGCATATAACCTTTCTTCATGAATGGTAACCTGTGAGACTTTCCAAATTGACATGCACTACACTTATAAATCATATGTTGTTTTGACAAATTAGGAAGTCCAAGTACACTTTGGTCCCTGCAGATTTGCTTTAATGTCCTTTCACCAATATGTGCTAACCTTTTGTGCCATACTTCCAATTCTGTGAGTGTCTGACTACCATAATTAAAGAGAGCAATGTTTTTAGTGTCCTGTAATTCAAATGTGAACAATCTACCTGTCTTTTCAGCAATTCTTCTGAATCCTTGACTTGGATCTTCAACAAATGCTCCTACCTTTGTGAACCTGACTTGGAACCCTTTCTCTACTATCTGCCCAACACTTATCAAATTCTTTGTAATGGTAGGGACATAGAGTACCTTACTGAGTAGGTTGATGTTTCCATCAGGTGCTTTGACATTGCCTATTTTCTCCACAGGATGTTTTGTATCATCTCCTGTTTGTACCTCATGCTTATTCCTTGGATCTTCTAAATCTGATAGGAGTGCCACATTTCCTGCCACATGATTTGAACAACCTGAATCTATGTAGAAAACATGCTCATCAGATTTACCTTGTGGCATAGCCATGTTCATGATCAATAATAAATCCTCTTTGTTTGAGTCTTCTGTGTAGTTACTATAGTCTCTCCTTCCTTTGTAGCCTCCTTGATAGTTTGAATGATTGTAGTTGTTGTAGTTGCCATGGTAGTTGTTGAACCTTCCTCTTGAGTAGCCATAACTTCCTCTATTGTATCCTCTGCCTCTTTGATTCCTGGAATTCCTAAAGCAATTTTCAGTTGTATGATTAGTTAATCCACAAATAGAACATGAGTTGGAGTCTTGGGATCTCCCCCTGCGTTGTCTACCTCCTCTTCCTCTACCTCTGCCATGTCTTCCTCTACCTGCATAGTTAGCTTGATATGTACCTGCTTCATCATCCACTTTCTTTGCCTTTCCTTTGTTATCTTTAGACTTGCTTTTATCCGTGTATAAAGCTGAAGATTGATTACCTTTAGAGCTTTCTCCATTTTTGATAAGCTTTGCCTCTTGAGTAAGTAGTTGTCCAATGAGTGTGTTGAAATCAGGTACATGCATGTCCATGTACAAATCCATAGCTGTGGTGAATGCTTCCCACTTATCATCTGCCTTCAAGCCATTGATGACCTGCCTTACAATTTGCTCTTCATCTATTACCTCTCCAATGCTTCCCAACTGATCCGCTATGTCCTTGAGCTTTGTGACAAAATCAGTCACATTTTTTTTGGGAGCCTTCTTGAGAGTTGTGAACTCCAGCCATAGTTGATGCTTCCTAGCTTTGGTACGTGAAGAAAAGAAAGCTTCAAGTGCATCCCACACTTCCTGAGATGTCTTACAACTTCTAATGTGAGGCAACAAAAAATCTGAGATAGAGTTGAGGAGATAAGACCTTGCAAGTGCATCCTTGGAGTACCATGTGCTCAATCTTTCTTGCTCTTCTTGTGTTGGTTGACTTTTGTTCCTGAAACTTGGCATAACTTCATCTCCAACCACATAACCATATAAACTTCTACCTTGGAGATAGGCTTCCTTTCTTAATGACCAAGCTGAGTAGTTACCTCTGTCTAATTTGTCAATTGATGAAGGAAATCCATCTGCCATGTTGTCCAACCTTGCTCTGATACCACTGTGAAGAGATGGATAGGTATGTGCTTGAAGATGAAGAGGTGTTGCAAAATCCTTGATCTACACCAGCCAAATGAACTCCAGGAGTATATGGTGGGCCCTTTTAGATGGCCAATGGATGTATTAGACACCCTATGTACCTTGGAAGATCACTCTCAAAAAGATAAATCAAAACAGATAAGTTGGAGTTAGCTCAGAGGTGAAAACTTGCTACTCTTGGTTCATACACCTGTCCAGTGTTTTACATAATTCTCTCAGCACAGCAGCAATTAGCTCAATTCCTCTTGGGGAAGTCTAGGCAACTTAAAGAGCTAACTTTCAAGAGTAATCTCATCACAAATAATGAACCACACACTGAGAATGAGTTCTAACAAGTGATGACATCATCCCGATTTTCACGGGCTGCTATAGAAATAGACCAGTGAGCAGAAAAAATCAACATAACTCAAAATGTAGAAATCTAATGATTATGCAAATTTGTATGGTTATACTAGACAGTAAGCTGAATCCAAATAGCTTTAAATCACTGAATTTGGATACGTAAACACTGAGAAATGGCTCTGACAAGGTGAGTGAAAAAGTCGGGTACCTGACAGAGAAGTGAAGATGAACAGACCTTGTTGACTTCAAATAAACATAGCTGAAGATTGCAACATTCAAATGACATGAAAATTTGTGAGCATATAGTAGACTTATAGAGCTAACTTTACCAAGTTAAATCCTTGAAAATGATGCACCAAGCTCAGAGAAAACATCTTTGCAAGCTGATTGAGAAAACTGAGAGTAATGGCAGTGAGTAGTACACTTCACAAGAACATGGAAAGATGAACTCAAATAATCATGAAAATGAAAGTATATTTCTTGTACAATACAATGACTTATTGATACATATGTGTGACTTGTAATCACACCTTGATATGGCATAAAGCTCAGCTCTTGGAGGTCTTCACATAGGTCTCTCTAACCACGACTAAAACTGCCATCTATTTATAGTTGAGTTTGGGAGGCTAACTTCCCTCAATCACTCTCCAATCAATCAATGATTGATTTGATTCTCTACCTACCACAAATCACGAATTCGTGGCTCCTCTTTCCATTCTTGATCATGTGGACTCAACCACTTAAGATTCTCTTACTTTTACATTAAGTAAACTCTTCAAAAGTTACAAGAGGTAGTTCACAAGTGAACTTTACATAGTTTTCTTTTTAAAGCTTCTTCTAAGACTTTGTGAGACTCAAGCCAATACTTAGGCTTGTCATAGACTTTCTCCAACAATGATTATGATGACATTCATGTTATGACTTAAGAAGACCCCCATTCAAAGGTTATGTTATGACTATTTCATGGCAAATCATTTTGCATACATGATGTACATTGTTGGGGACAAGGAGCCAACTACCTATGAGGAAGCTAAGGAGAAACCAAAATAGAGGGTTGTGATGTATGATGAAATCAGTGCACTAAAGGATAACCAAAGTTGGGAAATAGTACATAGAAGGAATGGATGAGGATATTCGAAAATGGATGGGCATACAAGGTCAAAACATACTCAAATGGAACACTTTCTACACACAAGGTTAGATTGGTGGCAAAGGGCTTTACTCAGACTCAAGGTATCAATTATGATTAAACTTTTAGCCTTGTTGCTAACAACAAAAGAGAAAATTAGGACTTCCTTATCCATATGTGTAGATAAATGATGGCCAATCTACAAAATGAACAATAAGATTGCTTTTCGAAATTGTGAGTTGAAAGGATGAAATGTATATGGTCCATCCTTAAGGCTATGAGGATCCACAACACCTAGATTATGTATGAAGGTTGAAGAAGGCCTTGTATGGTCTTATGCAAGCCAAGTAGAATGGAATCAAAGTTCGGTGGATTACTTGAGTGGGTTTGGGTACTCTCCAAGCCATATGCATCCATACCTAGACCTAAAGAAGGTTGAAGATATGCATCTATGTAAGTGAACTCATTATTAAAAAAAAAACAATCGTCATGTAGGTGCCAAAGATGTAAAGAGGAGGTTTGCAAGTGAATGCAAGGTATTTTGAATTGGGTGACTAAAGTAATATTTGGACATTGAGGTTTTGTATGTAGGTGAATGTATTGATGTATGCCAAAGGAAATATCTTCAAAATATGACTTAGATTGCAAGACAAGTGCTAAAACCATTGATACAAACATGAAGATTAGAAATGATGACGGTAAAATTATCGATGAACTATCCTTCTATAGGAGGTTGGTAGGCTCACTGATATATAAACTCTTAGATGGGCTAATTTGAGTTATGTAATAGGCGTACTCACCCAAACATGCATGAAGTCATATGTATGCACCTAAATAAAATGAAGATGGTGCTAAGGTATGTATTGAGCACAACAAAATGTGGATTTGAAAATAATAAAAGTATTGATTCATGTCTCACAATTGATCATTCCATATCACTATAATCATACATTACTCTGCTTACCATCCTAACTTCAGTAATGACTACTTAATATAAAAGATGGGTATGTGATATCTGCTTGGAAAATGAATTCTTGTCATGACCATTTCCTATGATAAAAGATATATGAGTAAAAGCACCATGAAAAAATCCTATAGAATTATTTTCTGACTTCACTCTCTAGACATAATATTTATCCATAAGTGAATATCCTACAACATAGAATTCTTATGAGTTTTTTTCCTGATCTAGAATCCATGACTGCTAGACATATTTAAATTTTTTTTCATATTCCTACCATGGCCTCAAATACCACTCTAGTGCAGATGTTATATGAAAAATGAATAGCAGGAACAAAATTCAAATTTAATACTCAAACTTTGATCTTAAATATATCTTCAATGCATTAAAATTAACTAATTCTTTCGTATTTTGAGCCATAGCTAAGTGAAGATTGTGTGCTCAAAGTATCTATGTTTCTCTTTCAAGCTATAGAGAGTTAAATCTATTATTTCTAAAAAGAAAATCCCAACCAAATGAACAGAACATTCTTCAATATTTTTTGAATCCCAAAAATTAGCTCCTAAGCTAGTTCTTTCATAGGTACTTTCTTTTCATCCTTCCTAGGTGTAGATTGTATGGCTTCATTAGCCTCCACTATTTTATCTACTCTTTTGTGACTCGTTTGAAGGTGTTTAATATCGTTACCCCTTCTCCTTTTTTTCCTCTCAATTCGTTTCATATAAATAGATTGAAAATTGGTTAGCATCGAAATACCACAATTATATTGGTCTAGTCTTATGATCTCTCACTTCACTTATGTTTTTAGTGGTTTTTTACCTTTCTTTTATTTGGATGAAGCCTAATCCCAAGTGTTCTCACTCATAAACATATGATCAATCTCAAGCTTCTATGGTATAATATGTGATATTTTACTCTCATATTGCTCCAAGAACATGAGCAGACCCTTCTAGGTCATTGTAGTTCAGACCCTTCTAGAGCTAGTTCACCCATTTGTACATATTTGACACAACACCACAAATCCAAATTACCTAAGGTTTTCTAGACACTAATTAAATGTTTATAGCTTCATAATGAGTTATCAATCCCTCTTAATAAATTGGTTTAGGCTAGGGAACTAGAGTCTAGAAAACACACTATGTAGCAAACTAGTATATGACAAAAAAATGGGTTCATTATAATTGCTTTTAGTTAACTATTGGAGAAAACTTTAGTGGAGATATTTTGAATAAAAAAATGAAAATAAATACTTTTTCCAATAAGATATCATATGCATTCAATGGATATATATATATAGAGAGAGAGACAAATGAATAAGAGAAGTAGGTAGTGTCTGCCAAACACGCTTCCTACAAGTGGTATGAGCTTTGTACCTCTAGGTATGACCTTCTCTATATAAAGCAAGGTCTTAGCACTCTTTGGGATTGTTCCATAGGTCCTCCCCTTCCGTCCACATGCTTGAATGGCAATGGTTTCACCTTATCCATGTGAGTAGAACTATATAAACATTCTTGTGACTTTTGGGCTACCCTTGTTTGACCCTTGGCTCTACCTCTCGCCATTATCTTGTCTTTTATGATTTTCATCTGACATTAATGGATATAGATTTGTGTTTCTCTCTATATTAGAGGTTCTTTTATCTGAGAGATTTCCCATTATTTGATCTAAGGTTGATGAGCTTGCTCGATTCATAATTTCAACACTCTGCCTCAAGCTCATGGTGGTAATGTCCATCTCCAAGAGACTCACTACTTTCTTGGACTTCTTAAACTTTGTACAATTCAATCCTTTGGTGACTAGTGCTTTGTACATATTAAATGAACAAAAACATCTTTGTTTACAACATTTTTCCTTAGATAATGATAATGTATCTCTATATGATTGCTCTTTGCATGGTACATGGGATTGCTATCTAGATGTATTCTAGACATGTTGTCTCCATAGATGGGGATTGTGTTAACCTACATATCCAAGTCATCTAGTAGCTTCTTAAACCACATAGACTCACTATAAGTAAGTGCTAATGCCCTATACTCAGCCTAAGTTCATGAAAATTCCATGGATCTTGTTTCTAGCATCACCATATAACCAGAGGTAGAGATTTTATCATCAAAAATCCCTAACTAACTTGCATCATTCCACGCTTTGAGTTGTAGCACCTCTTTGTACCTTTGTCTTCCCTAGTTTGTTCATATGCCTATAAACGAGTTTCTTGTCTTTGTACATTCACTTGGTAATACATTTTGTATATTGTGTGTTCTACTCTAAGCTTCTTCTTCTTACTCGTGCTATTTGCATGCTTTTGCAAACCTCAAACTCCAACAAGTGGTATTAGAGTAGGTGTCGCTTCATCTAGGGCATCATCTACACCCCTCCAATCACACACAAATTTTTTTGAGCACATTCAAGGCTAGCTGAGCTAGTTTCAACCTTCAATTTCCCTATCACAGTGCATGTGCACATAATTTTCGTCTTTTGTGCTAAGCATATATACAAATTTTGGTTCACCAATACAGGAACTTTGAAGTTTTCTATAGGTTTGGCATAGGTTGACAAGATACAAGTTTGCTACTGGTCTAGCAGAGGTTGATAAGGCACTTCTATTCAACTTTTTTAGATACAATAATTTTTCTACATCAAGGTATCTTAGCGAGTGGCCATGTCTAAAAGCATTGATGTATTGGATATGTTGGTTGGTGAGGATTGGATGGTACCAAATACCCATTTGGGATGTATATCATGCGTCATGTATTGGTCACAAATGGAATATGAAATATTGTGCAGGTGTGGAGAAACGACCTACTACACCTACAAATACAGTTTTTCAAGATGATGTAGATGGCATTGAAGATGAGGATCTTCAATTTCCTATTCGTGCTACGGTTCCTTACGCACCTACTCTAGAGCAATTATTTTGGGATGGAAGGTAGGCTAATGCACATGGATTGATATCCTTGTCCATCAAACGTGCCATTATCTCTCACATTCACCCTTGGAAAATAGCTAAGGATGCTTGAGATACACTGAGCACTTTATAGCACGCAAGAAATAAGGCTCATGTGTTTTACCTCCAAAATCAATTTGAGAGTGATCACATAAATGAAGGCGATTCTATGGAGAATTTCTTGAAAAAGAGAAAAGATTCGAAGCACTACTTGAATTCTATTGACAAAGTCTTGCCTCGTAGTTCACTTGTGGAGACTGTTTTAAACGATCTTCTAGATTCATATAAGAAATTCCCCTTTACTCTTAGATTGATGATGAAAGTCAATCCAAATGCCTTAATATTCAAGAATTGAGTCCCTTTTTTGTGCAACCAGATCAATCTAGGCAGAACAACTCCATTATGCATGTTCTATATCAAGCTTGCTAGCTGGTCGAAAGGGCAAAAATGGAGCTCATTTGCTAGTAAAAAAAAATCTACTAGTTCTACAAAATCAAAGAAGAATGACACAAGTTTTTTTTGAAAAATACTATAATGAAAATGATCATGTCATACAGACTTGTCCGAAATTGGTTGCAAAAGAGGCAAAGAAGAAAGATGTTGGAATTGTTGTTGTAGAAGCCTCTACACTTAAAACAAAGTACACTAATCTAGTGGAGAGTTAAGAATCAGTGTCTACTAGTGTTTGCAGTTATGAACCATCTTCTCATGAGTAATGGATGTCTACATTAGACTTAGATGCTTAGTACTTTGATAATGGGGCAACCAAACATATTACCTTCCATTACAATTTCTTCACTTCATTGAGCCTGCCCCTATAGGGGATATTGTCACATGTGCTAACAAATCCTCTTATCCAGTAATGGGAGTTGGTAAGATCGCTCTAACTACTAATGATGGTAGTTCCTTCCCATTCTCAAATGCTTTGTTTGTGCTACGGATAAAGAAAAATCTCTAATCACCTTCAAAATTAGCCAAGATTGGATTGGTTGTGAAATTTGTTGATGATAGATGTATAGTCCATGATCTCTCAAATGTCTATGTTATTATTGCTTTTGGAATTTTATGTCTTGGTCTATATAAGCTCATAGATTATGCAAAATATGTGATTGATTGAGCATGTGAAGTTTAAGATTCTCAGGCTATCTCAGATGCAAAGCTTTGGCATGCACATTTTGCTCATCTGAATTATTCTAGTATGTTATGCCTGTGGAAATTTGAAATGGTGTCCTCTCTACCCAAAATTGAGGCACCTTGTAAACATGTATTTGAGGGAGTATTTTTGGTAAAATGTAGTGTTCCCCTTTCCCAAACTATGGTTAGTTGGAGATACTCAAAAATTGCAGCTTCTTCACAGTGATGTCTGTGGTCCTATGCAAACACCTTCTTTGGGAACTATATTTACTTCATGAGTCTCATTGATGATTTTTCCATGCGTGCATGGGTGTATCCATTGAAGAAAATTTTGAAGTGTTTATATCCTTCAAACAGTTTCTACTTTTCGCTAAAAATTTTTGAGCATGCAAAATGTGCACACTCCATTCTAATCAAGGGGAAAATACATGTCTTCTGACTTAAATCCATCTTTCAATAAATTTGTTATAAAACATCAGTGTACATTGCTATATACACCTTAGCAGAATGGAGTAGCTAAAAGAAAGAACAAATCACTCATGGAAATGGTGAGGTGTATTTTCAAAAGTAAGGCTTTGCCACATAGCTTTTAGCTTGAAACTATTATATGTGTAGCATATGTACTTAACGAGTGTCCCACTAAAACAATGTAGTATATCACTCCATATGAGGTATGTCATGCTCTCAAGCGATTTGCTGCTCATTTTCATGCCTTTGGTTGTCACACATATGCATTAGTGCGTGAACTACAACATAAGAAATTGGATGATAAAGTAGAGAAATGTACCTTTTCGGTATGGTTTTGAAAAAAAAGGCTATTGTCTATATCATCCACAAATTAAACACATTTTTTTAGCTGTGATGTTGTTTCTATGGAAGATGCAATTCAGCCATTTCTTTCATGTACTAGGAAGACATCAAGTAGCTCCAAAGATAAGTATGAAACTTTGCTACAACTTTTATCAGGTGGACCATCACGTGTTGGCCAAATGAGACAATCTGTCTACCATTAGAGGTTCCACATGATGATGCAGATCATTCCATTTCTGATGCATATTCACATGATGCACTTGTTGATGAGAGGGTTGATTTATAGGAGCAAACATATGCATAAATGGCTACTACAGACTTTGTAAGATAGCAAAATTAAATAACCTTTTATCATATTGTATTTTTTCACGATCTCATAGTTCATCTTTTGCATCATTTTGCTATATTTTGACTGCATCTAGTCTCTATGATGTCACTGAGATTTTTTCCTTTGATGAAGCAAAAAATCCAAAAAATTGGAAGGTTGTAGTTAGAATATGATGAAATTATGAAGAATGGTGTCTATTCTTTATGTGATTTGCCTCCTTGAAAAAAGGCCAATAGCACTAAATGGGTATAGAAGTTCAAATGTAAACCATATGGAATTGTTGAAACATACAAAGCTAAGATTATTGCAAAAGGTTATGCTCAAGAAAGAGGCATTGATTTTGATGAGAGCTTTGCACCCACATGTCCAATGACTATCATTCATAGCATCTTTGCACTTGCATCCCATTGTGGATGGAATGTAAATTAGTTGGACACTAAAACAACATTTTTGAATGATGACCCATAGGAAGAAGTGTATGTTTTCAGTCCCACGCTTTTATGCAAAAAGGGCATGAAAACAAAGTGTGCAGTTTGAAAACGGCATTACATGGTTTGAAGCAAGCACCATGTTCTTGGCATGAAAAGACACATACCTATTTGATTGCACAGGCCAGTTTTGAGATAAGTTCAACCAAGAGAAACTTATATGTTCAGTGTGCAAATGATGTGCTTCTTATCATTGTTACTATGTTGATGACATGCTCCTCACTAGTCCTAATGAGAAGAATATTATTGATTTTAAGCCTAATCTACATGCCTCATCTTGAGATATCTGATTTAGGGAATTCACATCATTATTTAAGCATTAATTGTATGCAAAGTGATGATGCAATAGCTCTATGTCAAGCAAATATATTCACATATTATCGTAGCATTTTGGCCTTGAGGATTGCAAACCTATTTCCACTCCTATGTAAACAACTTTATGGTTTAGTCTTCATGATGCAAGAGATGCATTTGATATTGTTCACAATCAGTAGGTTGTTGGATCTTGGATCTACTTATGCATTACCCAGCCTAATATTCAGTTTGTTGTCTCTCATATGAGCAAGTTTATGCATCGGTGAGGGGTCAAGCATGGGAAAAAGGTTAAGCACATCTTTCACCACTTAAGTGGTATCTGGCCACTTGGATTGTATCATGCCAAAGCAGGGTCACTACTGCAAGATTTACAGTTTCTTTCGACTCTAACTAGGCCACTTGCTATGATGTTCATGTGTCCACTAGTGGTTTTTGCTTATTTCTTGGTAGCTCCTACATATCTTGGTTGAGTAGGAAGCAAGCTTTTGTGGCCACTTCTAGTTGTGACACTGAGTATAGGGAAGCTTTCACAATGATTGTTGAGGGTATATGGCTCAGATGCCTTTTGGATTACTTGAGTGTTGATCACTCTCCTTTCACTACCATCTTCACTGACAATGAGAGCGCATTCAAAGTTGTAGGGAATCCTACCATGCGCACACAAAGGACATTGAGGTGCATTATCATTTTGTCAGTGAGAGGTTTTCTGCTAGACAGATGAGTGTGGCATATGCACACACACAAGATAACTCTAGCACGGCCAGTGAACTCTCTCTTTCTCTCTCTCTATATATATGTCTCTCTCTCTCTCTCTCTCTCTCTCTCTCTCTCTCTCTCTCTCTCTCTCTCTCTCTCTCTCTCTCTCTCTCTCTCTCTCTCCCCTACAGCCCCCTCCTGCTCGTCAACCCCGCCCACCATCTCTCTCTCTCTCTCTCTCTCTCTCTCTCTCTCTCTCTCTCTCTCTCTCTCTCTCTCTCTCTCTCTCTCTCTCTCTCTCTCTCTCTCTCTCTCTCTCTCCCGCATCCCCCACCATCCCCTCCTACCCCCTCCCGCTATCCCCGCTGCCACCCCCTGCCCACACGTTCATGCCCAACCCCCCCCCCCCCCCGCCCCACCCGCGCAGTCCCTCCCCTTCTCTCTCTCTCTCTCTCTCTCTCTCTCTCTCTCTCTCTCTCTCTCTCTCTCTCTCTCTCTCTCTCTCTCTCTCTCTCTCTCTCTCTCTCTCTCTCTCTCTCTCTCTCCCCAGCCCCGCAGCCCACCCCCCCACCACCCCCTCATCGTTTCCCCTGTAGCCCCCACACTCATTCCCCTCTCCTCCACCTCCACCACCATCTCCCACTCCTCCATCCCCTCCACCTCCTCCATCCCCTCCACCTCCTCCATCCCCTCCTCACAGCCACCCCCCCCCCCCCCCCCGCGAGCCCCTCATCTTCTCCCCCCTAGCCCCCATACTCCTCCCCCTCTCCTCGACCTCCACCACCATCTCTTACTCCTCCCCCTTCCCTCCACCTCCACCTCCTCCATCCCCTCCTCACAGCCACCCCCCCCCCCCCCCGCGAGCCCCTCATCGTTTCCCCGACAGCCCCCACACTCCTCCCTCTCTCCATCTCCACCACCATCTCCCACTCCTCCATGCCCTCCATCTCTGCCTCCTCCATCCCCTCCCCCTCCTCCATCCCCTCCTCATAGCCACCCCCCTTGAGCCCCTCATGTTTTCCCCCGCAGCCCCCACACTCCTCCACCTCTCCACCACCTCCACCACCATCTCCCACTCCTCCATCCCCTCCACCTCCGCCTCCTCCATCCCCTCCCCCTCCTCCATCCCCTCCTCCTCTATCCCCTTCTCCTTCATCCCCCTCCACCTCCACCTCCGACTCCTCCATCTCCCCCTCCCCCTCCACCTCCACCTCCACCTCCTCCCTCCCCTCCACATCCTCCACCTCCTTGATGGCTTCAAACTGCGAGCTGTACAGAAAAACGAGCATTGGCACAAGCTTGACGGATGCGCTAGATGAGCTAGTGACTAATGGTTCAATTACTCCCCTCCTTGCCGTCAAAGTCCTCATGCAAGTCGACAAATCCATGAATCAAGCCTTGCAAACAAAGATTAAGTCTATGGTGTCTTTGAAGGGACATTTGCATACATATAGATTCTATGACAACATGTGGACATATCTTCTCGAAAATGCTACATTCAAAAAGGATAATGAATTTGTAGGTAGAACTAGTGAAAGTGATTGCTTGTGATGACCTTAGATGTTATGGCCGCACGTGGGCTACATTGATGAGTTCAACGAGTTTACCACCTTGGCCGATAGGCCCGGGAATCTTTTGAAATTTCATCGTGATGGGGATATATCATTGCAAGATCTTGAAACTCCCACCACTCCTCCCACCACTCCAACCTCCACTCCCCCCCTCAAACTCCACCCACACTCCACTGCACCCTCAACTCCAACCCTAACTCCACCCTCCACTCCACCCCCCTCAACTCCAACCCTAACTCCACCCTCAACTCCAACCCTAACTCCACCCTCGACTCCAACCCTAACTCCACCTGCCACTCCACCCTCTCCCAACTCCACCCATGGCACAGTCCAATCCACCCACCCTCAACTCCACTCTCCATTCCACCTTACCACACCTCTCACCACTGTGAAGAGATGGATAGGTATGTGCTTGAAGAAGAAGAGGTGTTGCAAAATCCTTGATCTACACCAGCCAAATGAACTCCAGGAGTATATGGTGGGCCCTTTTAGCTTGCCAATGGATGTATTAGAGACCCTATGTACCTTGGAAGATCACTCTCAAAAAGATAGATCAAAACAGATAAGTTGGAGTTAGCTCAGAGGTGAAAACTTGCTATTCTTGGTTCATACACCTGTCCAGTGTTTAACATAATTCTCTGAGCATAGCAGCAATTAGCTTAATTCCTCTTGGGGAAGTCTAGGTAACTTAAAGAGCTAACTTTGAAGAGTAATCTCATCAAAAATAATGAACCACACACTGAGAATGAGTTTTAACAACTGATGACATCATCCTGATTTTCACGGGCTGCTACAGTTTGAGACCAGTAAGCAAAAAAATCCACATAACTCAAAATGTAGGAATCCAATGATTATGAAAATTTGTATGGTTATACTAGACAATGAGCTGAATCCAAAAAGCTTTCAATGACTGAATTGGAATACGTAACCACTGAGAACCACGTCTGACAAGATGAGTGAAAAAGTCGGGTACCTGACAGAGAAGTGAAAATGCACAGACACTGTTGGCTTCAACTGAACATAACTGAAGATTGCAACATCCAAATGACATGAAAATTTGTGATCATATAGTAGTATTATAGAGCTAACTTTACCAAGTTAAATCACTTAAAATGATGCACCAAGCTCAGAGAAACCATCTCTGCAATCTGATTGAGAAAATTGAGAGTAATGGCAGTGAGTAGTACACTTCACAAGAACATGGAAATATGAACCCAAATGATCATGAAAATGAAAGTATATTGCTTGTACAATACAATCGACTTACTGATACATATGTGTGCCTTGTAATCACACCTTGATATGGCATAAAGCTCAGCTCTTGGAGGTCTTCACATAGGTCTCTCTAACCATGACTAAAACTGCCATCTATTTATAGTTGAGTTTGGGGGGCTAACTTCCCTCAATCACTCTCCAATCAATCAATGATTGAATTGATTCTCTACCTACCACAAATCACGAATTTGTGGCTCCTCTTTCCATTCTTGATCAAGTGGACTCAACCACTTAAGATTCTTTCACTTTTACATTAAGTAAACTCTTCAAAAGTTACAAGAGGTAGTTCACAAGTGAACTTTACATAGTCTTCATTTTAAAGCTTCTTCTGTGACTTTGTGGGACTCAAGCCAATACTTAGGCTTGTCATAGACTTGCTCCAACAGCTCCCCCTCAAGCCAAGTATGCTTGAGGTCTTCAATCTTCCAAGGTTACCTGCAAACCAATCATAGCCTTGAATTTGCAAAGCTTTGTATCATCCAATGCTTTGGTTAGAATATCTGCACATTGTTGATGAGTGGACACATATGATATTTGAATCTCTTTGCTTAGAACCTTCTCTCATACATAGTGATAATGAACTTCAATATGTTTAGTCCTTGCATGAAAAATAGGATTAGCAGCTAAGTGAATAGAACTCATATTGTCACCAAAAATAGTTGGAGTTCCAAACTCGAATCCAAGATCATTGAACAATGTCTTCATCCACATAGCTTCTTGTGAAGCTATGGCAAGACCTCTATATTCAGCTTCAGTAGAAGAGAGAGCAATTGTGGGTTGCTTCTTGGATGACCATGAAATAAGCTTTGAACCTGCAAAGGTAAGATAGCCTGAAGTGCTCCTTCTATCTTCCTTGGAGCCAGCCCAATCTGCATCAGAAAATAGCTTCAAACCTAAATCAGATACATAAGGATAATGAAGTCCTTCATTTATGGTTCCTTTGACATACTTGAGAATCATTTTGGCAACATCCATATGTGGTTTCCTTGGTGTGTGCATAAATTGACTTAGCACACTCACACTGTAACATATATCTACTCTTGTCAATGTGGCATAGTTGAGACTACCTACTAGACTTTGATATGATGTGATGTCCTCTATGAGTTCACCTTCATGTGAGCTCAATTTGTGATTGACCTCCATTGGAGTACCTGCAATCTTACAATCTTGCATCTTGAATTTTGCCAACATGTCCTTAATGTACTTTCTTTGAGTGAGAAACAAACCATGATCTTTGTAGACAACTTCCAAACCTAGGAAGTAGGTAAGTGAACCCAAATCACTTATCTTGAACTCTTCTCTCATCTGATCATTGATCTTCTTCATACCATCTGCATCATTTCCTGTCAATATAATATCATCTACATATACACATAAGTAGATGACCTCAAAATTACTCTTTTTAATAAAGAGTGAAGGATCTGCCTTGATTGGTTGAAAGCCTTTGTCCTGCAAGAATGAAACAAGCCTGAAATTCCAAGCTCTTGGAGCTTGCTTGAGACCATACGATGCTTTGTTAAGTTTACACACATAATCAGGATAAACTTGATTCTCAAAACCAGGTGGTTGTGCCATATATACCTCTTCTATTATCCAACCATTCAAAAATGCATTCTTTACATCTAGTTGAAGTATCTTCCAATTCTTGGAAGGGGCAATACTAAGCAAAACCCTAATAGTAGGCATCTTTGCCACAGGAGAGAAGGTCTCATCATAATCAATTCCTTGAGTTTGTGCAAAGCCTTTTGCTACAAGCCTTGCCTTATACCTGTTAATGGAACCATCAGAATTCTTCTTGAGTTTATAGACCCATCTTGAGCCTATTACCTTCATGGATGAAGTCTTGGGCACCAAATCCCAAGTGTTGTTTTCCTCAAGTGCTTCGATCTCTTCCTTCATTGCATGCTTCCATTCTGTTTTTGCTTTGGCCTCTTCAAATGATGATGGCTCCTCTTGGTTTATGTCCTGTGCTATGTAGATAGAATGTTTAGTTACTAATTGTTGGAGTTTATTGATCTCCAGAGTACAGCTAGAAGTAGGTGAAACCCAACAGGACCTAGTTGACTTTTTCACAAACTTGTATGCACAGACCAATTTTCTTGCAGAGCAAATTTCTCTTTAGTCACTTGGAATTTTCCAACACTATTTCACACACATAAACTAGACTCTAAGAGCTTTCCAACAAGATATAGAACACCTCAAATGGATAAATACACAATGAGCTATGACCTCTGCAATATGCAGCTTTAATGGAGACCTTGAAACAGAGATGAACCTGAGGACACATATCACTTGCAGAGACTACTACTCTTAACTCACAACTCCAATGACTTTGACACTTTCTAGAATACAAGTAGACTTAAAGAGCTTTCTAACAAGCCAAAGAACACATGATTTGGATACATACACAAGGAGATATGACCTCTGCAAGTTTGAGGTTTAATGGAGACCTTCAGCAGGGATAAAAAACAGAGAACACACACTACTTGCAGAGAGTATTGCTCTCAGCTCACAATTCCAGTGATTATGAAAAGTTACAGAAAAAAAGTAGACAGTAAGAGCTTTCGAATGAGCTATCAAACATGTAATTTCGATATATAATGAGGGAGATACAAGCTCTGCAATCTCTGCATACAAAACTACAGCAGTGTAGAGATACACATATGACTCTCTTGGACATCCTACAAGATGACGACTTTTCTCCTCTTTTTATAGCATGGGAAACTAATCTAAAACCTTCCTAATACATCTAAATTCGTGGTAGACACTTGGATGGAGGTATTACATGACTCAAGTGCTCAAATAAGCAAAGTATTGATGGACTTTGAGAACTAGCCACATCGACCTTTCACTAGGACACCACTGAAGCTCCCTTGTGACTCACTAATTTGACTCACCATGTTCTAGAACTCACGTGGTATTTTTGCTACATTTTATGAATAATATGAGCCTTCTTGAAGTATTTGAAGACTTCCCAAAGGTATTTACATAATTTGAAACTTGTACCCTACATAAAACAAATGTTCGCAACATTCTCCCCCTCAAGTTTCAAAGGGTATTTCCTTCATGCCAAGAATATAGTTGAATCTTTGAAGCTTTGGTCCATCCAAGGATTTGGTGAAGATATCTGCAACTTGATCCTTTGTTCCAACAAAAGAAACCTGCACTTCATTGTTCATGGCCTTCTCTCGAACATAATGATAGTGAACCTCTATATGCTTTGTTCTAGCATGAAAAATAGGATTTGAGGTCATATGAATGCTGCTCAAGTTATCCCCATATATCAGTGGTACATCAACCTGCACATTCAAGTCATGAAACAACTTTTTAAACCACATAACCTCAGTAGTAGCCAATGCTAAACCTTTATACTCAGCCTCTGTAGAAGATAAAGCAACTGTAGGCTGTTTCTTTGAACTCCATGTTAATGTCTTGTTTCCTGCTATTACCACATATCCACTTGTGGATCTTCTGTCATCTTTGCTTCTAGCCCAATCTGCATCACTAAAGACTTTAAGAGTTAGATCAGCATCATGACTATAAAATAATCCTTCGTTCATGGTACCTTTCAAATACCTAAGCACTCTTTTCGTTGCATGCATATGAGGTACTCTAGGTTCATGCATAAACTGTGACAATACTCCCACTGCATAACATATATCAGGTCTAGTTTTTGTTGCATAAATTTAAGATCCTACCATGGATCTATATACATTCATATCATGCAACTCATCACCTTCCTTTGCGCTTAGCTTTACATTACATTCCATTGGAGTAGAAACAAATTTACATTCCTGCATACCAAACCTTTTCAGCATATCACATATATACTTTCTTTGTATCAACCACATACCTTCATCGCTATACACAATTTCAATCCCAAGAAAGTATCTGAGCAAACCAAGGTCTGAAATTTTAAATTCCTCTCCCAAATTACCTTTTATCTCATGAATTGCTTTTGCATCATTCCCTGTAATCAACAAGTCATCCACATAAATGCATACATAGACACACATGCCATCTACATGTTTTACATAAAGTGAAGGATCAGCATGACTCGCTGTGTATCCTTGCAGCATAAGATACTTTACCAACCTTGCATTCCATGCCCTTGGTGCCTGCTTAAGACCATACAATGCCTTCTTTAACCTGCATACATGATTAGGACATTTTGCAATCATCTCCTTCAACCACACCTTCTTCATTTTCATCCATGACCTGCAAACAATTCTTATCTGCATACCATAAAAGTGATTCATCAAAGTTTACATCTCTTGACACAACAACCTTATTGGTATGAGGATTATAGCATCTATATCCTCTTTGAGTATCTGCATAACCAATAAATATACATTTTTCTGATTTCGCATCAAGTTTAGATCTCACCTCACTAGCTACATGTACATAACATACACAGCCAAATACTTTCACATGACTTACACTTGGTTTCCTTCCATGCCATACCTCATATGGTGTCAAATGATGAACTGCAGCAGTCGGAACTCTATTCATAATGTAAACACTTGTGCTAACAGCTTCAGCCCAAAAATAATTAGGCAAACACATATCATTAAGCATGCTTCTAGATGCTTCTGCTATGATTCTGTTTCTTCTTTCTGCGACTCCATTTTGTTGTGGAGTATACCTGCATGTAACTTCTCTTTTGATACCTTCATCATACAAAAAATCAGTCAAAGCTTGAGAGAAATACTCTCCTCCTCCATCGGATCTTAGCTTCTTAATATACCTTCCTGTTTGCTTTTCGACATATGATTTGAACTTCTTGAAACAATCAAAGACCTCACTCTTATGTTTAATAAAATACACAAATGTCATTCTACTATGATCGTCAATGAATGATACATAGTACTTATTACCAACCAAGGATGCCTCTTTAGTAGGTCCCCACACATCTGTGTGTATGAGATCTAGCAAACCATCACTTACATAGCTTGAATGCTTGAAAGGTTGTCTACTCTGCTTACCCATTTGACATGCTTCACAAAGATGCACCATATGTTGCTTAGTAAGATCAGGTAATCCTTCAACAATCCTCTTCTTTGATAGCTCCTTTAACCTGTGTACATTCATGTGTCCAATCCTTTTGTGCCATAGATCAAGCTCTGCTATTCGATGCATACCATAAGAGAAATAGTTTGTATGATTTGGGTTTACCTTGAATGTAAACAATCTACCTTGTTTTTGACCTCTAGCAATTAACCTCCTTTGCTTTGGATCCTCAACGAAGCAACCTACATGATTAAATCTCACTTGTAGATCTTTTTCTACCATTTGACCAACCGACATCAAATTCTTAGTGATCGTTGGCACATAAAGTACATCCTTCAAGCAATTTTTCTTGCTCTTATCCTGCAGAACAACATCTCCAACCTGCATAATCTTATGTGTTGTATCATCTCATGTTTCAACATGACCTTTACATGACGGATTATGCATATTAGAAAACCATGAAGCATCATGAGACATGTGATTAGAATAACCACTATCTACATACCATACATCGCTATTGCAATTCATCTTAGTTTCTACATTCATCATAAGAAGAGAATCATAATCGTCACTTTTCCCTTCAATTGCATAATTTCCTTGTTGTTTACCTCTTCTTGAATAGCCTCCTCTTCGATTACCACCTTGATTATTTTCATTTTGATAACAATCTTTGGCATAGTGTCCATACCTTCCACATATATAGCAATTGTTCTTATTATCTTCACTCCTTTGTCTTTGGTTGTAGTTGTAGTAGCCTCTCGTACCTCTAGCGCTTGATCTTCCTCTTCCTCTTGTGTTGAAGAAGCCACTTGAAGTCCTTTGATCATCGCTCCTTCTTCCTCGACCTCTATTTGAACCTCTTCCACCTCTGTTTCCACCTCTTGATGATCCTACATAAAGAGCTTGTCCTTGAGATCCTTTTTTGACCATGAGGGCAATAAGTTGATCAAAATCTGGTAATTCTCCTCTGACATAAACTGAAGTAATGAAGGGTTTCCATCTCTCATCATCTTTGAGTCCGTTGAGAGTATGTGCAACCAAGTCGTCGTCCTCCACATGAGCTTGAATTGATCCTAGTTGATCTGCAATCTCTTTAACTTTCAATATGTAATCATTGACCAATGTCCTTGTATCTTTCGTTATGTTATTCAACTCATTTTTGAGTTGAATCTTCCTTGCTCTTGTACCTATAGCATACAACCTTTCCAATGCAAGCCAAACATCTCTACTTGTGTCTAGATCTTGTATGTGTCCTACCATTGAATCTTGAATATTTTGTGATAAAATGAATATAACCCTTTTGTCTCTCTCATTCCAAAGTCTAAACTCCCTCAATTGTTGCTGATTTGGGTCCTCTGGTAATGTGGGTTTGATATCTGTGCTGTCAATCAAACCATACAAGCCTCTACCTTGCAAGTATGCTGTGATTCTAAACTTCCATGCTTGATAATTGGTCTTATCAAGCTTCTCTATTTGTGCATGTTGGTCTCCCATAATACAAATGATAAGCTTCCTCCTCTAAGCCTCCTTTCCAATGTGTGTGATGAGAAGAAATATAATATTTACCTTGTAAATGAGGTATGTGCACCTTTCTTTGCTTGGATGTTGCTTCAGATGCCTCCTTGCAATCTTCTTCTACCTTTGTGTAGTGTTGATGATGAACTGCTTCTTTGATAGCTTCAAATTCTTTGTCAACGTATGATAACCTTCTCCAAGCCTCCAAGTACTTGCTCTGATACCAATGTTGGAGTTTATTGATCTCCAAAGTACAGCTAGAAGTAGGTGAAACCCAACAGGACCTAGTTGACTTTTTCACAAACTTGTATGCACAGACCAATTTTCTTGCAGAGCAAATTTCTCTTTAGTCACTTGGAATTTTCCAAAACTCTTTCACACACATAAACTAGACTCTAAGAGCTTTCCAACAAGATATAGAACACCTCAAATGGATAAATACACAATGAGCTACGACCTCTGCAATATGCAGCTTTAATGGAGACCTTGAAACAGAGATGAACCTGAGGACACATATCACTTGCAGAGACTACTTCTCTTAACTCACAATTCCAATGACTTTGAAACTTTTCTGAATACAAGTAGACTTAAAGAGATTTCTAACAAGCCAAAGAACACATGATTTGAATACATACACAAGGAGATATGACCTCTGCAAGTTTGAGGTTTAATAGAGACCTTCAGCAGGGATAAAAAACAGAGAACACACACTACTTGGAGAGAGTATTGCTCTCAGCTCACAAATCAAATGATTATGAAACTTTACAGGAAGAAAGTAGACGGTTAGAGCTTTCCAATGAGCTATCAAACATGTAATTTCGATATATAATGAGGGAGATACAAGCTCTTCAATCTCTACATACAAAACTACAGCAGTGTAGAGATACACATATGACTCTCTTGGACATCCCACAAGATCACGACTTTTCTCCTCTTTTTATAGCATGGGAAACTAATCTAAAACCTTCCTAATACATCTAAATTCGTGGTAGACACTTGGATGGAGGTATTACATGACTCAATACTTTGCTCAAATAAGCAAAGTATTGATGAACTTTGAGAACTAGCCACATCGACCTTCCACTAGGACACCACTGAAGCTCCCTTGTGTCTCACTAATTTGACTCACCATGTTCTAGAACTCACGTGGTATTTTTGCTACATTTTATGAATAATATGAGCCTTCTTGAAGTATTTGAAGACTTCCCAAAGGTATTTACATAATTTGAAACTTGTACCCTACATAAAACAAATGTTTGCAACACTAATGAGGTGTCAAACCCATACCTTTCTGGTTTTCTCTTTTCCCTCATAGATCTTCTTAGGCCATGATGTGATGATTCTGCCTCATATCCAAGTTCCTGCAATTTTACTTTACCTTTAGACTTCCATGCTTTGATCTTTTCCATTTGAGATTCTTCATCATTCTCTAAGGTGTCTTGTTCTTCAATCTTTGGTTGTTCTCTACCAAGCTTTGGAAAATCGTCTTCAAGATCATATGGTAAATTGACCTTCCTGCATGAATCTTCATACCATGAATTGTTCGCATCAAAAACTACATCTTTGATTACCAAGAATCCTTTGTTGGTAGGGTTGTATAACCTATAGCCCTTTTGATTATTGTCATATCCAATAAATACACATCTTTCTGCCTTTGGATCCATCTTGCCTCTAACCTGTGAAGGAACATGAGCAAAAGCAATACATCCAAAAATTTTACAATGATCTAAGCTTGGTCTTCTTCCAATCCAAGCCTCATATGGAGTCCCATCAAGGGATTTTGAAGGCAACCTGTTAATCAAGTAAGTGGTTGTAGATACAGCCTCAGCCCATAAGTAATTAGGTAAATGCTTTTCATTTAACATAGACCTTGCAGCTTCAACAATTGTCCTATTCCTCCTTTCTACCACTCCATTTTGCTCAGGAGTGTACCTTGTAGTTACCTCTCTTTTGATTCCTCTTTCTTGAAGAAAGGAATCAAACTCATGGGAGAAGTATTCTCCCCCTGACCTTAGCCTTTTTAGTGATTTACCTGTTTGGTTCTCCACATGAGCCAAATATCTTTTGAAACATGAAAAAACTTCATCTTTGTGTTTCATAAAGAATAGGATAGTCCATCTACTGCAATCATCAATAAAGGAGACATAATACCTTGATCCAGATATTGAAGCTTCCTTGCTAGGTCCCCATACATCTGTATGAACCAACTCCAAGAGATCTCCATGCATATAACCTTTCTTCATGAATGGTAACCTGTGAGACTTTCCAAATTGACATGCACTACACTTATAAATCATATGTTGTTTTGACAAATTAGGGAGTCCAAGTACACTTTGGTCCCTGCAAATTTTCTTTAATGACCTTTCACCAATATGTGCTAACCTTTTGTCCCATACTTCCAATTCTGTGAGTGTCTGACTACCATAATTAAAGAGAGCAATGTTTCTAGTGTCCTGTAATTCAAATGTTAACAATCTACCTATCTTTTAACCTTTTGCAATTTTTCTGAATCCTTGACTTGGATCTTCAACAAATGCTCCTGCTTTTGTGAACCTGACTTGCAACCCTTTCTCTACTATCTGCCCAACACTTATCAAATTCTTTGTAATGGTAGGGACATAGAGCACCTTACTGAGTAGGTTGATGTTTCCATCAGGTGCTTTGACATTGCCTATTTTCTCCACAGGATGTCTTGTGTCATCTCCTGTTTGTACCTCATGCTTACTCCTTGGATCTTCTAAATCTGATAGGAGTGCCACATTTCCTGCCACATGATTTGAACAGCCTGAATCTATGTAGAAAACATGCTCATCAGATTTACCTTGTGGCATAGCCATGTTCATGATCAATAATGAATCCTCTTTGTTTGAATCTTCTGTGTAGTTATTGTAGTGCCTCCTTCATTTGTAGCCTCCTTGATAGTTTGAATGATTGTAGTTGTTGTAGTTGCCATGGTAGTTGTTGAACCTTCCTCTTGAGTAGCCATAACTTCCTCTATTGTATCCTTTTCCTCTTTGATTCCCGGAATTCCTAAAGAAATTTTCAGTTGTATGATTAGTTAGCCCACAAATAGAACATGGGTTGGAGTCTTGGGATCTCCCCCTGCCTTGTCTACCTCCTCTTCCTCTACCTCTGCCATGTCTTCCTCTACCTGCATAGTTAGCTTGATATGTACCTGCTTCATCATCCACTTTTTTTGCCTTTCCTTTGTTATCTTTGGACTTGCTTTTATCAGTGTATAAAGCTGAAGATTGATTACCTTTAGAGCTTTCTCCATTTTTTATAAGCTTTGCCTCTTGAGTAAGTAGTTGTCCAATGAGTGTATTGAAATCAGGTACATGCATGTCCATGTACAAATCCATAGCTGTGGTGAATGCTTCCCACTTGTCATCTGCCTTCAAGCCATTGATGACCTGCCTTACAATTTGCTCTTCATCTATTACCTCTCCAATGCTTCCCAATTGATCCGCTATGTCCTTGAGCTTTGTGACAAAATCAGTCACATTTTGTTTGGGAGCCTTCTTGAGAGTTGTGAAATCAAGCCATAGTTGATGCTTCCTAGCTTTAGTACTTGAAGAAAAGCAAGCAGAGTGCATCCCACACTTCCTGAAATGTCTTACATCTCCTAATGTGAGGCAACAAAAAAATTGAGATAGAGTTGAGGAGATAAGACCTTGCAAGTGCATCCTTGGAGCACCATGTGCTCAATCTCTCTTGCTCTTCTTGTGTTGGTTGACTTTTGTTCCTGAAACTTGGCATAACTTCATCTCCAGCCACATAACCATATAAACTTCTACCTTGGAGATAAGCTTTCATTCTTAATGACCAAGCTGAGTAGTTACCTCTGTCCAATTTGTCAATTGATGAAGGAAATCCATCTGCCATGTTGTCCAACCTTGCTCTGATACCACTGTGAAGAGATGGATAGGTATGTGCTTGAAGATGAAGAGGTGTTGCAAAATCCTTGATCTACACCAGCCAAATGAACTCCAGGAGTATATGGTGGGCCCTTTTAGCTTGCCAATGGATATATTAGACATCCTATAAAGCTTGGAAGATCACTCTCAAAAAGATAGATCAAAACAGATAAGTTGGAGTTAGCTCAGAGGTGAAAACTTGCTATTCTTGGTTCATACACCTCTCTAGTGTTTTACATAATTCTCTGAGCACAGCAGCAATTAGCTTAATTCCTCTTGGGAAAGTCTAGATAACTTATAGAGCTAACTTTCAAGAGTAATCTGATCAAAAATAATGAGCCACACACTGAGAATGAGTTTTAACAACTGATGACATCATCCTGATTTTCACGGGCTGCTATAGTTTGAGACCAGTGAGCAGACAAATCAACATAACTCACAATTTAGGAATCCAATGATTATGAAAATTTGTATGGATATACTAGACCAGAATCTGAATCCAACAAGTTTTAAATAGCTAAATTTGGATAAGTAACCAGTGAGAAACACCTCTGACAAGATGAGTGAAAAAGTCGGGTACCTGACAGAGAAGTGAAAATGCACAGACACTGTTGACTTCAAGTGAACATAACTGAAGATTGCAAAATCCAAATGACATGAAAACTTGTGAGCATATAGTAGACTTACAGAGTTAACTTTAACACGTTAAATCACTGAAAATGATGCACCAAGCTCAGAGAAACCATCTCTGCAATCTGATTGAGAAAACTGAGAGTAATGGCAGTGAGTAGTACACTTCACAAGAACATGGAAATATGAACCCAAATGATCATGAAAATGAAAGTATATTGCTTGTACAATACAATGGACTTACTGATACATATGTGTGCCTTGTAATCACACCTTGATATGGCATAAAGCTCAGCTCTTGGAGGTCTTCACATAGGTCTCTCTAACCACGACTAAAACTGCCATCTATTTATAGTTTAGTTTGGGAGGCTAACTTCCCTCAATCACTCTCCAATCAATCAATGATTGATTTGATTCTCTACCTACCACAAATCACGAATTCGTGGCTCCTCTTTCCATTCTTGGTCAAGTGGACTCAGCACTTAAGATTCTTTCACTTTTACATTAAGTAAACTCTTCAAAAGTTACAACAGGTAGTTCACAAGTGAACTTTACATAGTCTTCAGTTTAAAGCTTCTTCTATGACTTTGTGGGACTCAAGCCAATACTTAGGCTTGTCATAGACTTGCTCCAACAACCACTCCCCATACCACTCACAACACTCACTACCTTCCACTACTCAATATGTAAGATAGGCAAAAGATGATACTCGAGCTTCCATGACATCAATCAGCAGAAGATTTCTTTCATGGTTAGATGGTCAAAAGCTACTACAAGAATTATGTGAAGAATTATGTGAAAGATGTGCTTCTGAGGGTCATTTCAATATCGGACGGCACATAATGAGGATCTCAGCTTGCATGCAAAAGTGACAGTAAAATTGTAAGTGGTAAAAGGTTGCTGCCAACCATTCATGATGATTGCCTTTTTTTGAGGATCCAATTCAAAATTGGTGGCATATTTGATCTACCCCTCCAATTTCGGGGCAATCAATCGGCACATAATAAGTGGATCGGAGCAATCGGCAAGGCCCTCTTGGCCTATTGAAGCCAATAAAAGCAATGGACTAGTACTCATTGGAGAGATATATACAGACACCTATAGAGCTTATTTCCGTCATCTCTTTTGGTCCTCTAAGCGTGATGAAGAGATGTTAAAGAGTGAAAGTAAATTCAATGCTACCTTTTGGGCATGAGGCACAGTAGAAGTGAAAATAAGAATTGGAGATGAGAAGGATTCCTGTTTAGCTCTGGCTCTCATTGACTCGAGGTCAAAGATAAACGTTATTTCAAAGAATTTTTTTGACAAATTTAGATGGCCAATCGACAAAGAGCATGGCAAGAGGATGAGAACAACCAACAATGGCTTTGGCATTTTATTAGGTGCATGTGCGAATGTGCCTATAATGATAGGTGGCGTTCGAGAAGAGTTTCACTTCTTCGTTAAAGATAATTGTTCATATGAAGTAATTCTTGGACAGCCATTTATAGCTCAAATGAGAATGGAAACAAAAGCAATGAACGACGGGTCAGCGTATGCAAGAATTCGATCCAAATCAGGGATGGATTCTTTGCAAGTTATGACAATATGCTCAAATCACACTAGAAATAGAAAGAATTTAAGAAGAATCCCCATTGACTCGATCAGTCATGTATGTGATGATCCATAGGTTGTAAGAGAATATGGAGCATATTATGATCAAAATTTCTACTAGACTCCACTATTAAGCGAGACAATAGTGGACATTGTTTTGATGTCTCGCATAACAATGAACATAAATTTGAAGATTACTTAGTTTGTACTCCTAGGACTAGCTTACATTATATTAGTAAAGAAAACTTTACAAAAACATTTAAACAAAAAGAAATATATTTTAGAAAATCAGGATTAATTTCAAGTGATGAGAAAATTGAGTGTATAATTGAACTATCAAAAAGTTCTACTTTATTAGAAGAGTTAGAAAATGTTTCCCAAGAAAATTTAGAATCAAATATGATTATTTTTAAGTCCATTCAAGAATATGAGATTATTAGTGAATTCATCCTAGAACATGAAGTTAGCATAGAAACCAAATATAAAACTGTAGAAAAGAAAATAAAGCTTGTAGCTCAACCCTTACCCAAAGATAGTCATGATATATTTCAGCGAGTATCAGATGACCCTATACTTAGAGATCGATCTAAGATAGGTCATATATTTATTGAGGAGAGTAAGAAATATATTAAATTTGGTGATGAATTTCTTTCTAAAAGCGAAAAAGAGGAGTTTACAAAAATGATTGTTCATCATGGTAAAGTGTTTTCTTTATTCCCACATGAGATAGGATGTGCAGACCCAAAGCTAGTAGCTCCGATGATTATTTTCATTGTACCACACATTCCTTGGAATCTTCGTCCAATACCAGTTCCAAAGGCTCATTTACCTGAGCTAATAGGACTGTTAAAGGAGAAGATTTCCATGAGAATCTTGGAACCATCTTCAGCACCATATTCTAATAGGTGGTTCACAGTATCGAAAAAGAGTGGGAATCTACACTTTATTCAGGATCTGCAGCCTGTGAATAAAGTCACTATTAGGAATGTAGGAACGGGTCCCATTGTAGATGAGTTTGTCAAGGCATTTTCCGCTCACTCTATCTATTCAATGGGAGACCTGTATTCATGGTATGATTAGTTTCAATTAGCTATTGAAAGTCGAGATGTGACCATGATGAAGACTCCTTTAGGTTTAGTACGCATGTGTTCTTTACCACAAGGAGCGACGAATTCTGTGGCGCACATGATGAATGCTACGAATCTGGTCGTTCATTACTTTATCCCAAAAGTGACAATGCCTTTTATTGATGACATGCAATAAAAGGGTGTGTGGAAAAAGAAAAAGATGAAAGTTTAGATTCGTCAGGTTGCAAAAATTTTGTTTCCAACCATATTTCTAATTGTGAAAAGATATTTGAAAGATTTGAAGAGGTTGGACTAACTTTCTCCCTAGAGAAATCTACTTTTGGTGTTAATGAAGTGTTGATAGTTGGAAATTTATGTGGCCATTACGGTCGTAGACCCTATCTAGCAAAAGTTGATGCCATTAGTAGGATTTCTGAGCGATGTCGCAATGTTAGTGAAGTAAGGAGATTCTTAGGTGCATGTGTTTTCTATGTCATCTAGATCCCTCACTTTTCTCATGTAATGAATCCACTTTATGATTTATTGAGAAAAAGAAAGCAATTCTTTTGGACTCATGAGCATTCTAGAACGATGAGGCATCTAAAGCAATTGCTTATCAATGCTCTTATTTTGAAACGTATTGACTATACAGAAAATAAGCTTGTAATCCTAATCATTGACACTAGTCCTATTGGTATAGGCTGGGTCATTGGGCAGGATGATGAGGAGGAGCAAAGGTAGGAATTTCGCTTTGGAGAGAATATTTTTCATGATACTCAAAGGAATTACCCTCAAATTAAGAGAGAATTATGGGGATTAGTTACAGCTTTAAAAACAGATAAAGAATACTTTATAGGAGCTAATGTAATAATAGAGACTGATTGTCTTCCGTTACTAGGTTTAATAGCTATTTGATAATCTCCAGATATACCTATGTTAGGATAGATAGCCTTTATTAAATTTATTAATCCTACTTTTGTACATATTGCCGTTAAACATAACACCGTTGCTGATATGCTTTCAAGAGCAAAATTTGACAATGATAGTGAAGAAATAGATAATCATATAAATTTAATAAATTATGAAACATTTACCTATGCGTATGAGAGATTTAGAGAAGATGATTATGAAGGAGAGTGGTGAGATTTAGGATACTATCTGAGTTCGTTTCAGCCTCTTCCAAGCTGGTCTTCAAATTGATTCCGGAACATCAGGAAGAAGTCTTTCAACTTCTTCTTGAAAGATGGATATCTTTGGAGACATGCTAGAGGAAAGGTTTGAAACCCTCAAAGAGTACTAGGCTTAAAAGTTTTTCTAGTGCAAGTTATGCAAGATATGCATGAAAGTCTTTGGGCTTGTCATAAAGCCTTTGTAGCTACATATGAAAAGATTAGGGAAAGCTACTGGTTGCCGAGGATGTACGTAACTGTTAAAGAATATGTGAGCACTTGTAGTACGTGCTAGTTACATTCCTTTGTCAAGCATAGAGACCCCGTTCACCCGACCTATCAACCTTGTATTCATTAAAAGTGGGTGGTTGACTTTATGACCATCCCTAAAAGCAATAGTGGTATGAGATACATTGTTCTTGCACGAGAAGATTTGACAAACCACGTCGAGGGTAGATCACTTCGTTCCAATACTACTTATAATGTATTCATATTCCTTTTAGAAGAAGTTTTATCCAGATTTGGATATGTAGAAAAAGTAGTTGCAGATCGAGGTGAGTTAGATGCTAGAGAGGAAAGAGAATTCTTTGCACATCATGGGATTCGATTGTCTCTTACAACTACCTATAATCGTGAAGCAAATGGTAAAATAGAACGAGGGCATCCTTCCATAGTGAAGGCTATTTCTAGAGCTTGCCATGGAGATATTGGACAATGGCCAAAATATATCCCATTTGCTCTTTGGACTGATAGAATGACATACCCGAGAACAACTCGTTTTATGCCGGCTAAACTCATGTACTGTCAGAAACCGATATTTCCCGTACATACTCAGATAGTTAACTGGATGAGTTTAGGTTGGAAAGATAATGTTTCACGAGAGGAATTATTAGCACTTAGGATTAAACAATTAAAACAAGGTAACGAAAATCTAAAAGAAGCAATTAAAATTTTAAAAACATTACGCTTGAAAAATAAAATATATTTTGACAAGAAACATAGAGTGAGACTACAACCAATAGAGAGTGGTGATTGGGTGCTTGCATATGATAGTAAGTTTGATACTCAATATGATGCATTCCATAAACTAACTAAATGTTGGTTCGGACCTTATGTTGTTGTTTCGGTTTTTGAGACAGATACTTATAAATTACGAGAATTTGATGGTTCTGTGCTAAGAAATTTGATTGCAGGGAAAAGAATAAAGCTGTTTAAAAGAAGAGAGAACAATAAGTTCGAGTTAGAGGAAGACTTCCTGGAGGACGAAGATGAAGACAAAGAATAACCAGGTGACTTAATTCTAATTATTCGTATTATTTATTTTTCTTTCCATGCACTTCATAAATAGAGTTTTATTTGTTTCTGATATAAAGAGGGAATTTATAAAAGTTACGTAAATAATGAATGAGAAATCAAAGTAGCAATATGTATATAGGTTGAAAGTTTGATTTAGGGAACTTATAATGCGTTGTGAAGGTAGGAGAGAGGAACACTTGAACTGCGACCCCTAGTAAAGGAGAAATTTACTTTATACTAGTAGAATTCTATACTTTCTGAAACCGTTTAGCAAATGAGATCCTAATTCTACTTGTAGCAAATTTCTAGATCCTCTGCTATGATTAGGGGTTAAGCCTTTCCCCTTAAACAAAAAAGTTGCAAAGAAAAATTAAGAAAAGAGAAAAATGAGACCATGAAGTAGTATATTAATGGCTACTGCAAATTTCTAGATTCTCTGCTATGATTAGGGGTTAAGCCTTTCCCCTTATACAAAAAAGTTGTGAAGTAAAATTAAGAAAAGAGAAAAATGAGACCATCAAGTAGTATATTAATGGCTACTGCAAGATGGGAAAAAGAAAAGAAAGAAAAAAAAGGAACAAAAAAGAGAATACAAAAGAAAAGAAAAAGAAACATATGATTCAGTCGTGGTCTCAAAACCACTTCTGAAATACTATGCGCGCTATATGAGGTAGAGGTTTGCTACTAAAGAGTTAGTTTTATGTATCGTATAGCGGACGCCTAAGAAATAAAAGAGAACATACTTATATAAATTAAATTTTACTTAAGAACAGGGTTAAACTTTACGATTTAATTAAGTTCTATATATTTTGTTTTCATATGTCTAAGAATTCAGCGTCAACAAGCGGATCTGTTACTAACAATAAAGAATTAGATAGCTTTTGTGTTATAGGAACACTTCTACCATCACCTATTGATAATACGATTAGTAACGAAAGTGAAGAAATAGAAATAATTAAAGACCAAATAGTTGATGAGACTTTACATACAATAGAACATGATCGTTATGTATCTAGGGTTTTGCCTTTACTTTCTATAGTTTTACCAAAACCTAAGAATAAAGAGGATTTGTTTCCACCCAACTTAAAAAGAAATACTAATTCAAAACAAAACGAAAATGTAGTAGTTGATATAGTTAAAGATAAAATAACTAGTGAGGAATTAATTTTGCCTTCTTATTTAGACACTTTAGCTAGATATAGGAATGTACTTCCTTACGGCCCGTAGTGTTCTATTTTTCATGAATACAAATATTGCTTCCACTAGTAAAAATCCAATTAAAAAGAAAATAGATAACTCTTTCATTTTAAATACACTTTTACCTACACCATTAGAAAATAATACTGCTAAAAATAACAAAAAAATATAGAACAAGTAGAAAAAGAAAAAGATATTATTGTAACCGAAACTTTATACACTTCACCTGACGATTATGGAGTATCTAGATTTAAAAATTTTTATTCTATCGCTTTTCTTGAATATAACGAAAAAGAAATCTTATTTCCACCTATGCCTAATAGGAAAAATCAATTTGAAAACAATGAAATAGCTATTATTAAAAATTGTATTGTCGAAGAGAAGCCTAATCGAATTACTAAAGAGGATTTTATTTTTGCAGCATATCAAAACACTAGGAATTTACTTTCTTAAGAATCTTAGTTCTTAAATTAAACTTAAATAGATTAAAAACTTCTAGCTTTTATCATTCAAAAACTAAGAACTCAATCCAAAACCCGAAGCATACTAAGAAGCACACTACGTGTAGTCACATGGTTAGGTACAGTGAATCTGTTGGATGAGCGTTTGCCTCCCTTCACACCCCTCTATGACACCGCACCTACAAGAAGGAGGCCGTATCGACTCAATCCAAAGTATGCAGAGGAGGTAAAGTTGGAAATTACAAAACTAGAAGAATCAGGTATAATTGTTCCAATAGAACATTATAGGTGGCTTTCTTCTACGGTTATTGTACCCAAGAAAAATAGTCAAAAAATAAGAGTCTGCGTTAATTTTCATGCCTTGAATAAGGTAACTATGCAAGATGGATTTCCTCATTCCTTCAGAGAGCAAATACTTGAGGAAGTAGCCAGACACACTTTGTATAACTTCTTGGATGGTTTTAGTGGCTACAATCAGATAGTGATCCATCCTGATGATAGGGACAAAACAGCCTTTGTTACTCCATGGGGCACTTATGTCTTTACCCGCATGGCTTTTGGTTTGAAAAATGCACCAGCTTCATTTAATAGAACAATGTATCTGATATTGAGCAAGTGGTTAACAATCTTTTTGCGCATTTTCATGGATGAGTTTTCAGTGTTTTCAGGCACAGATAGAAGAGCAGTAGTTCAAGATTTCCATGATCATTTGGAAAATCTAAAGGAAATCTTTGAGCAATGTCTCAAAACAAGTTTGAAGTTAAATCCTACTAAGTGTCACTTTTTGTTCACTAAGGGCACTGTTCTTCGTCACATAGTATCTGCTAAAGGGATAACGGTTGACCCTGCAAAGGTTACTGTTATCCTTTCCATGCCTATTCCACAAAACCCAAAGGAAGTGCAAATTTTTTTAGGCCATGAAGGATACCATAGAGGATTTATACGAATGTATTTAGAAATAGCTAAGCCCTTGTCAAGGCTTACCAATAAAAAGGTCCCTTTCTCATGGAGTGCTGAAGGTGAGAAAGCATTTTGTGAACTAAAGTTGAGGTTATGTATTGCTCCACTTTTAAGTGTTCCTAACTAGCATTAGAGTTTCATGTGCATACAAATGCCAGTCTTCATGCTGTTGGTGCGGTTCTAGCTCAACGAGCATCACACAAGGTTGATAGACCTATCTCCTATGCCAGCAGATTACTCACCAAGGCAGAAAGGAATTATAGTACGATCAAAAGGGAAGATTTGGCTATTGTATTTGCTATTCAAAAGTTTCGGCATTACCTTCTTGGTGTACGTTTTATAGTCATATCTGACCATCAGCCCTTGAAGTACTTGATAAACAAACCTAGGGTGGCTAGAAGAGTTTGGAGATGGTTACTCCTCTTTCAAGAATTCAACTTTGATATTCATATTAAGCCAGGAAGAGAGCACTACATGACAGATCAAGTATCTAGGACCGCAATGAGCGAGCAGGACCGCAATGATGAATTGGTGGATAGTAATATCTTCCTGGTAGCAACTCAGACTGATTGGTATGATGGAATTCTCAATTTTCTCACTACTGGAAAACTCCTAGAGCATTTGACACTTATAGAAAAGAGAAGATTACTCCTTAAAACCAAAGCGTACTCACTCATAAATGGGAATTTATATAGATATTGTTAGGATGATATCTTGAGGAAGTGTGCTCATCCAGAGGAGGTAAATCTTTTGCTGGAGGCAGCACATAGTGAAGGGCATCTAAAAGGAGAAGATTTGGCTCACAAAATCCTCCACAAAGGACTATGGTGGCCTCATATCTATCGGGATGTGATCAAGTTTGCTAAAGAATGCCACATTTGCTAGAGATGTGCTCCTACACCAACTACATTGAATTTCCAACCATTAGTCATATCTATAGGATGGCTTCCATTCGAGCGATGGGGTCTTGATTTCATAGGACCAATTAGTCCAACTGGTCAACCTGGGGTAAGAAGTATATTCTGATGGCCACATGTTATGCAACTAAATGGATTGAGGCTAAAGCTACTATGGATTCCAGAGCTTTAACAGTAGCTAAGTTTTTGTATAAACGTATTTTCTCAAGATTTGGTTGCCCACTA